>OX244032.2:18790954-19464724 GCA_945859785.2 Tridacna gigas
TTCTACCCTTTTGGAGAACTTTCTGTCATTTTCATCAATGTAAAATTGTCGTCTGCAAACTCTTTCAATTTGGACCAGTCTAAAATTCATCGTTTGGGAATGGGTTAAGAGTGCTACCTGTTCCACATAAACTGATCAAATGACACCAGTCTTCGGTTAAACAGCCATAATTAGTCAGAGAATGAATAGCAGGAGTAGTAAAGGGGACTAGCATGGGCCAGCTGGCCCATACGAGTCCCCCTGAGGGAAATTTCTGGCCCATAGTGCCATCCTGGGGGAGTAGTATGGGTCAGATTCCGGTCAATTTGGAAAATTTTTGGTCGATTTGGGTAAAAAATGGCACTTTCTGGCATTTTCTGGCATTTTTGCTTCCCCCCCTCCTGGCCCATACCACCCACCTTGTGTCCCCAGAGTGCTTCCCCCCGGGTAGGTACTATGGGCCAGATTCCGGTTATTTGGAAAATTTTCGGGTGACAATTTGAAAAGATAGATCTTTCATGGTAGATGGTTAGCCCTGAAAAGGGCTGTTTTGTTTGGAGACTGTGTTTTTTCTCTCTACTGACAGCTTTTCTTTGTTCTTCTTGGGATTTTCGGGATTTTGAAGTCGTTGAAATCATCAATGTTTTTCCCGTATTTGCCCTGACCTGTCAGTGTCGGTGAAGATCTCTTTTGGTCAACATGCCGCTTATGGAGATGGTTAACGTCTTCCTCTGATTTTCGTTTTGTTGTTCTTCTCGGTTGATTTTGTTTTGGTTGTTTTTCTTTCTTCACAACAGTTACGATAGAGTCCACTAACTTGTGAAGATTTGTCTTATCGAAGTCGAACTCCACAGGAATCTTTACTGGAACTGCTGAAATGCTCTGTCTTTGATAGCGTAGTGTCTCAATGTTTTTCCATAACCGTTCGGTGTTTGTGTTTAAAGTTTTAAGCTCCTCCAAATGTTTGTTGAATGTTTCCAGTTCTTTTAAGATCCGAGTCAACATAGAGTCTTGTTGCGAATTTAACTGTTTCGTCTCTTCGTAAATGTTATCCAATACAGTCGTCGGAACGATGTTTGCTGAATTCATAGCCGATGAGAGAATGTCTCCATTGTTTTCCACTGGTAGGAAAGCATCTAAGTTGAAATCGTTTAAGTCGAATTCCATATTGATTTTTAACTTCCGAAATGTTCGAGAGCTATGAGTCAAAATGATGAATGTATGGGAAAAAATCGGTGTTTTATAGCATGATAGGGGGGATTGACCTACTTCGACTTGGAATTAACAGAATTAACGTTAGCCAATCGTTAGTTTCGTTACATTTTTTTGGATTTGATACTCTTAGACGTTGTAGATAGACCATATAGTACGTTATGTTCTATCTACATATTCTCGCCCACGTTCGCGCTTTTAATTCTGTTAATTCTGTATCAAAGTAGGTCAATCCCCCTATCATGCTATAAAAGAGACAGCATTTTTTATTCTTTTATTAACTCATTTCACGATGAAGTTTTCGAAATTTTGCTGTGGGTTGTTTGGTGGTAGGAAGAAAAAGATGAGAATGGAAGAAGTGAAAAGACGAGAGGATGAACAGTGGAGAAGAGCTGAAAAAGAAAGGTTAGAGGAGGAGCGAAAGATAAAGAAGTTTAGAGCGCTTTGCGAGTTCTTCGCCAGGAGAGGTCATGACTGGAGAACCCGCACTCCAATGATTCAGATGGGGAATATTTACCCTAGTCTGAAGGAGTTTGTGCCACCTACAAATAATTGTGCTTGGGTGGCAAAGATGAATAAGCTATATCCTTCATTGAAATGGTAAAGTGTATAGCTTATTTAGCTAAAAACAGCCCTTTTTAGGGCTATCCAATACCAAGAAAGAACTTTTTCAAATTGTCAAAAACAAACAAAGTCAAGTCCTTTATATGCTTTTCATATTTTTATTTAAAAACTTTTTATTTTAGAACATTTTGTACAATATTCATTACAATAAAACTTTGAACTGTAAAACAAAATGAATGAAAAAACTTTTTTCTTCGGAATGTCATAGAACTTTGAACTGTAAAAAAAGACAGAATGAATGAAAAAACTTTTTTCACTTAGGCTGTTTTTCTTTTTTTCTTTGGAATGTCAGATTCACATTTACTCTTACGTTTTTTTCCCCTTTCATTGTTTTTTAATACCATATCTGGACACATTTCATTCCCATGTTTTGTCGATTTGCAAAAGAAACAGTTGTTTTTTTTGCTTTGTCGTTTTTTCTTCTTTTCGTTATTTTGACGTTTTTCCTCGCTTTCGCTGCCACTTTCTTCTTTCAATGGTACAGTTTTTTTCTTTTTTGGTGGAAATGACTCGTCGTCACTGTCGCTTTTTTCTATCAACAGTAAATCTTTTGGTTCTTTCTTCCCGTTTGAACAATTCGCCTCTGCAGAAAATTCGTTTTTTGTGCAATCTATGAGATTTTGTTTGTCCAGATTTTTCCGTAAAGTCTCTAATTTATCTGCTATTTTGCAGATCTCTGAATCCTTGATAGCCGTGTTGTCAGTCTGCATGTCTATGGTCTGAGTTTCAACGGATGATGTATCCTGTGGTGAGCTTTTTTTCCATGTATTTTCATTGCTGAATGATTTGCAGAATGAATTTACTACCCCGACGTATTTCATATGTTGGAGGTTGACAACTGTTGGTGAAATTTTGATGTCATGGTTGAGTGGATCCACATAGACAAAAACATTTTCTCCAGTCTGCTTTTCTTTTTCTGGACATTCTCTGGACCAATGCCCTGTTTTGTTGCACGTAAAACAAATATTTGTTCTCACGCCATTCATCCCATATCGTTTGTCGATCGTTGTTTGATCCAAAACTCTGTAACTGGTCATACGGTAAACATCTTTTTCTGCAGAATGTTGGTGGGATAAAAATGATCCCACGTAGACGCCGTTATGTTTAACTTGATATTGTGGTGGTATATTGCTGATCTCATAATCGTGGGTGTATGGGTTAACATACAACGCCATCCTCTTTCTAAGTGGTGGTGTATTTTGCAGCTTGAACTCGCTCATTTTCTTTTATCGACTGCTCTGTCTGAGATTGGTCAGAGAAATAATGAGATTTTCACAGTCGACGTCTCTATTTATACACTACTGCGAGGAAAGAGTCTATAAATTGTTAGATTTTTTCTTGCTTGCTTCATTTTGCCTTCTCAATCAGAGCTGAAATGATGGGTAAAAGAAAAAGAATAATAGTTTATTCAGACAGTGATAGTGACGATGAACCATTTCCACCAAAAAAGAAAAAATGTTTACCATTGAAAGAAGAAAGTGACAGTGAAAGCGATGAAAAATCTTTGAAAAAAGAGAAACAGTCCTTTTCAGGACTAACCAACGAGGATGAAAAATCTTTGGATATGAAAAGTCTGTATGAGTTAATAGAAAGAGGAAAAAAGAAGTCGAGAAAATTTAGAACAGAATCGCATGTATTGTCAGTGAGTTTTAAGAAATTTGAAGAATTATCACCCCAGAGACTGCTTGGATTATTTGACAATGTTACCCATGAAATCATTCGAAAGTTAGATGCAAACCCGACAGATATGATTAGAATTACCATCGATCATCCTTCATTGGAGATGGGGATTCATATTCCCTTTTTAGCTACAGAACAGCTGCAAGGTGAAACTATATTGAATGAAATTGAACGAGTTTTACAGTCAAATACAGATTTTGTCTTGAACGACGGATCCATGACATTTGACATTACACATACAATACCTCCATGTGGTAGCGGAAAAGTGAAATATAATTCATCGGAATTGGATTCAAAGGTTTTTGCCAAGAAGAAACGATCGATTATTCAAATTAACAACCATGATCAATTATGTTTTGCAAGAGCCGTTGTTGTGGGAATTTGCTACCATGAACGTGAAAACAACGAAGTATGGAATCGGAGATGGAGTAATATTCGTCATTCAGACCACGCTCTTCAAAAGATTGAAGCCGAGAAATTGATGAATGAAGCTGGAGTTTTACCAACACAGTCTGTAGGAATTGATGAATTCAAAAAAATTCAATCGTTTTTGTATGAAAAAGACTATGTCATTAAAGTTCACGACCAGCATTCCAAAACGAGGAAAATATTTGAACATCCAGAAGTGAAAGACAATAGTAAGATCATACATTTATACTTTCATCAAAACCATTATGACTATATCAAATCCATCAAAGGTTTTTTTTGTTGTTCATGTTATTGTGAGTTCTGTGATGTGGGTTATAACGAACGGGAAAATCATGCTTGCTCAAAAATCTGCAAAGGTTGTTATCGTGCTGGAAAATGTCCATCAGAATCCAAAGAGTATGCCTGCTCCAAGTGTCATCGGCGATTTTTTAGTGCAGCATGCTTTGAAAATCACAGAAATGTTCAAGGTAAAGAAAAGAAATCCATTTGTGAATTAGTGAAACTCTGTTCAAAATGTGGCGTCCAGTATCTTACCAGAAAGAGAAATCATATCTGCAAGGGAAAGAAAAAGTGTCATCTCTGTAAGAAGATCGTTGACTTTGATCATCGCTGTTATATTCAACCTTACCAAAGTAAGATGAAACACGACAGCGATGATGAGACGAGTTCTTCTCTAGTTAAAAAACCACAGTTCATTTTCTTTGATTTTGAATGCAAACAAGATACAGGGGTGCACATCCCAAATTATTGTATAGCACATAGAGCCTGTGATGCTTGTATCGATAAACCACTTGATTTTCATTGTTCTACATGCAGTGAATTTGAAGAGGGTAGGGAAGTTATTTTTCAAGGAGAAGAAACTTTGAGTCAATTTTGCAAGTGGCTCTTTTCAAAACATCACAAAGGAGTCACAGCTATGGCTCATAATTTAAAAGGGTATGACGGGCAGTTCATTCTTAACTATATTGTTAAAGTTGGGTTAAAACTTCCAAAATTGATCATGAATGGAAACAATATTATGAAGTTAGAATTGAATGGTGTACGTCTGATCGACTCCTTCAATTTCATGAACTTTGGGCTGGCGAAATTTCCAGCCACATTTGGTCTTCAAGAAATGAAAAAAGGTTACTTTCCTCACTGGGCAAATACAGATGATTTTTGGAGTTATATTGGGCCATACTTGGATATGTCTTATTACAAACCCGACTCAATGTCTGAAGAGGGTAGGTCGAAATTCATAGTCTGGTATAATGACAAAGTTCAAAAGGGTGAGGAATTCAATTTTCAAAAAGAGATGGAATCATACTGTAGATCAGATGTTGATATCCTAAGACGGGGATGTGCTGAATTCAGAAAGCTGTTTATCGAACAGGGGGGTATTTGTCCATTTTTAGAGGCAATTACCATTGCCGATGCCTGTAACAAAGTCTGGCGAAGCAAATATTTGCCAGAAAATCAAATTGCTATCATTTCAAGTAAAGATTCGTCCAGACGTCGTTTTTCTATGAAAGCGATACGCTGGATTCAAAGTGTAGCTCGGGAAAAAGGTATTCATATTCGCCATGCAAAAAATGGTGGGGAAGTTCAAATCGGAAGATATACTGTAGATGGTTTTCACCGTCAATCAAACACTGTCTATGAGTTCCTTGGGGATTTGTATCATGGTTGTCCTGTATGTTATACAGATCGGAAATATATCAACCCTATCAATGGGAGGCCCATGGGTGAATTGTACGATCATACTTTTAAGCGTATAGGAGATATCGTAGAAATGGGGTATAATGTCGTGACCATTTGGGAGCACGAATTCGATGCTAAGATGAAGGATAAAGAGTACAAAAAACTCATTGAAAAGTTATATCCACATTTGGACCCCATCGATCCGAGGGAGGGGTTGTCTGGAGGAAGATGTAATGCCATAAAAATTAGCTACGATGTTGATGAAAAAAGCAAGAAGGAAATCAAGTACATTGATATCTGTTCTCTGTACCCTTATGTTTGTAAACATAAATCCTATCCTGTAGGTCAGCCAGAAATTTTGACTAGTGAGAATATTGATATGAACAATATTCGTCAGTATGAGGGCTTAATCAAATGCAAAGTTCTACCTCCAATGGATTTGTTTCACCCCGTTCTCCCAGTTCACTGTAACAATAAAATGATGTTTCCACTCTGTATGAAATGTGCAGAAGAAAGTTCAAACATTTGTATTCATGGTGAAGAAGAGAGGGTTTTGGTCGGAACTTGGGTTACCTTTGAATTATTCAAAGCTCTTGACTGTGGCTATCGGCTAATGCAAGTGTATGAAATCTGGCATTTCAACTCTGTTTCGGATCAATTCTTTAAAGGCTATGTGGATAATTTCTTGAAAATTAAGCAAGAAGCCAGTGGTTACCCAAATTGGTGCCAATCAGACTCGGAAAAAGATCAATTCGTTTGTGAATATGAGAAGGCAGAAGGGGTTCGTCTTGATCCAAGTTGTATTCAAAAAAACCCTGGGAGAAGATCGTTTGCTAAGATTATGTTGAACTGTCTTTGGGGGAAATTAGCCCAGCGTGAAATATTGACTCAGACGGAATACATCAGTGATCCGTCTAAATATTTCGAATTAGTCACCAATCCCAATTTCATTGTAAAGCATGTAGAAATCTTTGACGAGGACTGTCCATTCATCTTGGTTAACTATGAATCAAAATTGGAACATATTGATACCCACGCTACAGCCAACGTGATAGTAGGGTCTTACGTAACAGCTTATGCAAGGTTGGAATTGTACGCCGTTCTTGAAAAGTTAAAAGATAGAGTTCTGTATTTTGATACAGATAGTTGCATGTACATTCATGATCCTGAATTGTGGAACCCTCCTATCATTAACAGCAGGTTAGGAAAATGGACTGATGAAGAGCCTGATTGTAGAATTACCCATTTCAGAGGATTAGGACCCAAGAATTACGCTTATAAAATGAAAACAAAAGATGGAAAAGAGATAAGTAAATGTAAAGTGAAGGGTATTACTTTGGATTACAATACCAAGCAGGTGGTGAATTTCGATACCTATTCAAAATGTGCTTTGGATCGTACGATAGAAATCAAAATTCGGTATGATTGTAAAATTAAAAGACATAGAGATAGAACGGTGACCAGCGAAGCGCAGACAAAAACGTTTCGCTCTGTCTATACCAAAAGAGTTATTGTAAACGATACTGACACTGTGCCCTATGGTTATAAAAGTCTGAGAAAATAAATTTCTATAGCGCATTGTTTTGTGGTAAACAGATCGAGTAAGACGTTTTTAAAAACAGTGAAAAATGGCAAGTGAAATGCTGCCGTTACCGATAGAACTACGTGAAAAAGTTTATGGAGAATTTGTTCGACAACACACGCTCGATGAAGGAACACAGTTTAAGCTTAAATTCAGATGTGTGCATTTTTGGATAGATAAATTGCACAAGGGAGTTGCAAAAGGAGAGACATCTTGTAAATTGTATAGCATGCATGACTTTATTACAATGCTGATAACTGAGTCAAACTTCGATACCCCTATCAAAGGGTATTTAACAGCTTGTTTGTGGAGAAGTGACTATTTCACTAAGCAGTTGCAAACCACAAGTCGATGGCGATTCATTATCATAGGAAGACCAGAAGAAAGTTATCTGAATCTACTGAAAATGAAATCAGTCCTGTTTAACTTTTACTTACGGTATACAAAATCAAGAGATAATGCAGAAGGGGTGGATATCATGGAAGGGTATCTCCTATTTGGTAGAGATGTTACAGAAAAAATCGTACTTTCAACTCTTTCGTCAAAAGCAGTATTCAAAAACGTCTTTGAAATTAGAGGAACGTGTGAATATAGTGGTATGGACAGTGTATATAGTTTGTTTTTGGGCAATGAACAACTGCACAAAACTGTTGTGGAACATGAAGACAAGTGGAAAAATCGAGGCATTTGCGAATTTGCATTGTAAAAAAATGTTATATGCTATATTGTAAGAATTGTTTTTCATTGTAAAAAATATGTTCAATACAAAATGTTTTTTCATTGTAAAAAATGTTCATTGTTCACTTCTGTTCAATAAAAATGCTTTTATTTTCATTGATATTGTCATTTTATCAATAGCCTTTAACGAGAAAAGTAAAAAAATATGGATGTACAATCCATATTGTTTCAACACCCTTGTAATATTTTCATCACAGGACCGAGTGGATGCGGAAAAACAGAGTTCGTTCATAAATTAATTGACTATCGAGAAGACTTGTTCAACATCGTTCCTGAAAGAGTTGTTTGGTGTTACAAAGAATGGCAGCATGCTTACAATCTTATGCAAGAAAAGTTCAATTCACAGTTCAAATTGATAAAATTCGTGGAGGGAATTCCTGACGATGAAAACGAAATTGTCAGTGATGTATCTATCCCGCATTTAATTGTCTTTGATGATATGTTGGGTGAAAAAGATGAGGAAAAAATTAAACTTTGGTTTACAAGAAAAGGACACCATCGTAATGCAAGTGTGATTTACATCACGCAAAATATGTTTCAGCAATCGAAATCGAGTCGAACCATTAGTCTTAATTCCAGATATATGATTTTATTTCGAAATGAACGAGATAAGAATCAGATTAAAACACTAGCTCACCAAATGCAAGCCCCACATTTGTTACCTGCTTATGAAGATGCTACATCGATGGATCATGGTTATTTAGTCATAGATTTTCATTCACAAACAAAAAAAGAATTAAGACTACGAGCAGATATATTTCATCGTTGGCGTACACAAGGAGATGAAAGAGGCCCCATTATTTATTCTCCTGCTTAAAAAACTTTATGCAAAAATTCTTGCTTAAAAGGGAATCACATTTTGGACATAAATCATTTTTATGATTCACGCCCGTGAGTAAACATGGCATTACCAGCCACATCGAGTTCAGTTTTAGCTGCTTTGCGAAATTTAAGCCAACAAACCGATAGACATGAAAGAGAAGCTGTGTTAAAAGCAGGCTTAAAAGAAATTTTAAAATGGTTTACGTTGGCTGCGCAAAACATCATTGAAAATAAAATCAAATTACCAAAACAAACCACAACGTACATGACAAAACATAGAACAGATATTGAACGGTTAGCAGATCCATCCATAGACGAGGAAAGTAAACGTAAAATCATTTTAAAACCTGGAGGGGGAGGATTTCTAGGTGGTGTTATTATCAGAAGCTTACTGAGATGGGATGGAGTAAAAACCATCAGAAAATTTGGAGTTGAAAGACAAACTCGAAAACGTGTTCCACGAAAACGTGCACCGCAAAAGAAAAAATCTCCAAAAAAGAAAAAATCTCCAAGAAAGCGTGCTCCGCAAAAGAAAAAGTCTCCAAAGAAAAAATCTCCAAAGAAAAAATCTCAAAAGAAAAAATCTCCAATTACGATTGATGAAAGATTTGTTACTACCCGAAAACGAACCCCTGTAGCAAGCACCATTTCAGAACATCAACAATATCCAAAATCTAGAGAGGAAATACTTGGTGAAAGAATGCGAAATTACCAAAGAAAGTATTCAAGATTTATATTACCAGGCAAAAAAATAGCGTTTCAAAGAATTCCATCCGTCGCTTGGTCTCCAAATACATTGGCTAAACATAAAAAAGGATTAAGAAAATATAGACGGATGATAGAAGATATGCTACGATATAACCTTGGCACAGGAAGATATAAACTTGACGAAAAAAAGCAGATGCTTGACCTTGGGAAAGGAAGAACCGTTCCCGTGGATTCATCCATGGCTAGCGCTGATACATTGGTTGACGCTCTCTATTCACAGTTTTCTTAAAAAAGTAATTCTGACTGTAAAAGACAGTATGTTAAAAAACATTAGGTATAAATGATAGTGACATGGACGTTGTATTATCATTTAATCCGATATCGAGTTAAAGTCAACATGAAAAGAAAAACGCCTCTAATAAAAAAACATGGTTCAATGGTTATGGCCATGATGCAGGCTACACCGAAAATACGTAAAAAACTTGTAAAAGATTCATCACCCGAAGTGATAAGATGTATATCGGAATGTTGTCATAACGTTTTAAAAGGCAATGTACATTTATCATCAGCTCAGAAGAAGAAATTGTATTCAAGCCGACAACATATCAGACGTTTAGCTTCGAAATCGGCTTCTGTAAAAAATAAAAAACAAATATTAAATCAAAAAGGTGGATTTCTTTCATTACTTGCACCTGTATTATTACCATTGTTAGGAAAAGCCGTTATCGGAGGAATAGGAGGGGTACTTAAATCCTTATAGATAAAAAATCTTATAGATAAAATCTTGAAGATAAAAAATCATGTCTGTTAAAAAAATGGTTATCGTGCCTTATCAGGTTTTAGAAAATATGAATCGTTGGAAAGACGAGCAATATCATAAGCCTCGTTTACCACCCAATCCGCAAGTTGTGGATGCAGTACATCTTCGACAGGATATGGGTCATATTTTACAAAGCACTGATTTGTCAGAAACAGAAAAGGCTCAAAGGTATGGTGAAACTTTGTTTAAGTTACAAAATTCGGTTCAAAAAGCAAGACCAACTTTGTTCAACTCACTTCCAACGATAAAAAATGATGATAGTATACAGAAATCAGCATCTGTTACCTTGCATGATCAAATTTTGCAAAGCGTACCAAAAACCATGAAAAGAAAAGCTGAGTTACTTTTGAGTATGATAAAAGATAACAATAATTTAACTTGGGACGAACAAGGAGTCGTGTCATACAAAGGTGTACGCATTCATGGTTCCAATATCATCGATCTTATCAATGATACAATTCGTCAGAGAAAAGGTACTGAACCTAGAGGGTGGAAAACTTTTTCAAAGGCATTACACGAAAGCAATATACCGCGAGAAGTTATTGGTAACTCAAATAGATGGAGGTGGATGCAAAAAGCTCAAGATAAATCACTGAGTAAATCAGTGAGTGAAGATGAAGAATCCTACGGCGAATCCGATCACTTATTTCACACGCCAAAAAGCGTACAAAAAAGTGCAAGGAAATCGCTTACAAGAAGTGTTAAAAAATCTGCAAAAAGAATAAAAGAATCATCTCCATACATGAAACCTGAAGAAAGAGAAAGACTGAGGCGATTCTATACTAAAGAGTTGTTAACTCCGCCAAAATCTATAAAAAAGACCCCTAGCCGTAAAACGCTTCAGTCATGGGAATCCTGGTAAAGCCTAAACTTGGTTACAAACTTGGTTACAAACTTGATTACGTGTTAAGAAAATTGTTTTATGATCCCAAAAGTACTGTCGCATTTACTGGAATAAAGCAATTGTATCACGCTGCAAAATCTGTTTTGAAAGGAATAAGATACAAAGATGTTCAAGAGTGGTTACGAGGTGAATCCACCTATACCTTACATAAACCAATTCGTCGTCGTTTCAAAAGACGAAAAACTATTGTAAGTGGTATAGACTATCAATGGCAGGCTGATTTGGCTAACATGCAACATTTAGCAAAACAAAATGATAACAAGAAATATTTACTTTGTATAATTGACGTGTTTTCAAGATTTTCATGGGTTATCCCTATTCCAAATAAGATGGGAAAAACTTTGATTCGAGCATTTCAATCTATTGTTCAGAAATCAAATCGGAAACCTTTGTCACTTCAAACAGATAAAGGTTCGGAATTCAAAAACAGACAGTTTCAGCAATACTTGAAAAAGAATCAGATTCATTTCTTTACCACCGAAAATCCAGAGACGAAAGCAAGTATTGTTGAAAGATTTCAACGCACTTTAAAAACGAGAATGTGGAAATACTTTACGTACAAGAAAACAAGACGTTACATTGACGTATTGAATTCTTTAGTTAAGAATTACAATCATACTTTTCACAGAAGTATCAAAACATCTCCTGCAATGGTAACAAAATCAAATGAGGCAGAAATTTCGAAAAATCTGTATCCACGTTTATCGACAATTGCAATGACAAAAAAGCCAAAATTCAAAATTGGAGATCGTGTTCGTATCAATAAAACGAAACGTACATTTGATAAAGGTTATTTACCAAATTGGACTCAAGAAATATTTGAAATCACTCATGTTAACAAGACATTTTCACCTATCACCTATAAAATAAAAGATTTAGAGGGTGAACAAATTTTGGGGACTTATTATGAATACGAACTTCAATTGATAAAAGATGATGAAATTTATGAAATTGATTCAGTTCTTGATAGACGTACAAGACGTGAGGGCAAAAAAATAATCAAAGAAATAAAAGTCAATTGGAAAGGTTATCCAAAAAAATTTCAAAGTTGGATACCAGAATCGCATTTGGTATCTTGATCGGAAAAAATAGTCTTATAAATAAAAAGACAATACAATTATGATAAATTCGCAGTCAAACATTGAGACTGGGACAGAAAGTGTCGATAGTGTTAGTACTAAAAATTACAACTGCTGTGGAAATCGTGTTCCAAAGAATCAGTTTACATATATTTCACAGATATTAGTCATTTACGCAATCATTGCAACCTCGATAGTACATTTAAGTATTCAAAGTCAAGATCGTGAATTGTGGTTGATACTGTTAAGCAGTTCACTCGGGTATATTCTTCCATCTCCAGGGCTAAAATTCACAAAGTCTGGACAAAAAACAACTAGTGGGGCTGATTCCATTGACAGTAAAAAATACTAAATCAAAAAATGAATTCGTTTTATCTTACTCTACCTAGCGATAGTTCCATAAACCTTTATCCAAACAACACACAGTGCTGTTTTAAAGTTCATTTACCAAAAACAATTCATATTGACAGGGAAAATTGGGAAGTTGCATTAGTTCATCTTATTACCCCCTCTCAGTATTTAAACATAACTGAAGAAGAAGCAAAGTTCGAAATTATAACTGCAGATGTTAATTTATACAATGCAGCAGCAGCGGCAGATAAAAAAAGAGATAATATGAAGATAACTCCAATAAAACGAAACGAAAGAGGTGAAGCAGTAAGATGGTCAATTGGATTTTATTTTTCACCGGGTAGTTACAATTCAGCAAAACATGTTATAGAGGTAATGGACGACTTGATTCAAAATAACCTAAGTGAAATCTTTCAGAAGCATTCAATCGGGGTGTCTATTAGCTATTCAACCTCAAGCAAACGACCGAAATTGGCATTCACAAATATAACAAGAACCGGATTCAAATTTCATCCACAGCTGTTTTTAAAACTGGGAGGATCACCAGAATTCAAAAATGAGATAATTTTTTCGAGTAGAAATATTTTAGAGGTATTTAAATACAGTCCTAACATTGATGCTGGGTACAATCACCTGTTTGTTTATTCAGATGTTGCTGAACACACTATAGTGGGTGATACATTGGCACCCATACTTCGTGTTCTTCCGTTCAAACCAAGCATATCAGATGAAAATAATTATGAAGCCCAACATATCAACCATGAAATTACATTACCGCATTATGTCCCCCTTTCGAAATCTGATTTCGATACTATTCACATTCAAATAACAGGGGATTCTGGTATACCGTTTCATTTTATTATTGGTAAGACAATCGTCAAGTTACATTTCAGACAGAAAAAATAAAAATATTTGACAAATAATTATCTAAATAAATATTTGACCAAAAAATGCTACCAGTTTATCGCGGCGAAAAACATCAGTATGGGTACGGCCTAGGCTCCCTATTTAGATCAGCAATTAAAACAGTGACTCCATTGCTTAAACCGTTGGTCAAATCTGGGTTGAATGCTGTAAAAAAAGAAGGAATCAGACAAGGATTAGGGGCGGTAGGAGATATCCTTTTACGTGGTGAAAACCCTAAAAAAGTTGTAATTTCAAGGGGAAAACAAGCTATTCATGATCTAGCACAACAGCTAATACCGGGGATAAATAAAAGAAAATCACAAAAGACACGTCATTCATCTTCTCGATCTCGCAAAGGCAAGATCATTAATAAAAGACAAAGAAATCATTACAGTAGACCAAGGACTCTCGATATATTTGATTGATATATTATATATTATATATATATTATATATATTATATAAAAATGATGCAAAACGGATCTTGTGAATGCAGTAAATCAGAACTCAATGTTCTTTCTGTACCACCTACAATGACAACGATGCAAGAAAGTCAATGGGTTGAACATTTTCCAATAGCATCTTTGACAAGCAATTCACCAATAGAATTCATCATACCACCTCAAACCGAACATTGGACAGATTTGTCACAATCGTATTTGTATATCAAATTCAAAATCGTTAAAGCTGACGGTACTAATTTAGAAGTCGGTTCAAATGTGGCAACTGTAAACAATTTCCTGCATAGTATGTTTAGCAGCGTCGATTTGTATCTAAATAATAAACTAATCAGCAGTAATTCAGACACCTATCCGTACAGAGCATATATCGAAAATCTTTTGTCCTATAATGCTGACAGCAAAACTACGCATTTGAAAGCTGGTGCACTTTGGATCGAAGACACCAGTGGGCAATTCGAAACACTCAACCATGATGCGGGAAATACCGGACTAGTAAACAGAATCGGTGTAATCGGACTAAGCAGAACTGCAGAGCTTTTCGGACGATTGCATCTTGATCTATTTCAGCAAGAAAAATATTTACCTAATGGAGTTGAAATCAGACTTAGATTAAACAGAGCCTCACCAAACTTTTGCCTTACAGGAGGTACTGCTGCACCAGATGCAAAAATTGTAATGGAAACAGTCAGTCTTCATGTACGAAATATTGAATTGTTGCCTGTTGTTGCAAATGATCTAAATCATGTCATAGCTCAGCAAAACATGAAAATTCCTATCCGTAGGGTAGAAGTAAAGACGTTTACTATCGGTAATGGACTTCAGTCTAAAATTGAAGATCATTTGTTTCAAGGACAGCTTCCAAAACGTGTTTTCATTGCAATGGTAACAAATGCTGCTTATAATGGGGCTTATGCTAACAATCCATTTTTCTTTCAACACTTTAATCTGTCAAAAATAGATGTATCATGTAATGGACACAGTATTCATAACAGACCCTTTGAGCCTGACTTTGAAAATGGGTTGTATTTGAAATCATATTTGTCTATGTATCAGGCTGTCTCAGCCTTAGGACTCAATAAATCATTTGATATTGCTAAAGAAGACTATGTCGGTGGATACTGTTTGTGGGGGTACGATTTGACAGCTGATCAAGGCAGTGAAGAAGGACAACTTCATCCTATAAAAACTGGAAGTCTTCGCATTGAACTTCAATTCGCACAAGCCTTGCCAACAGTGATCAACGTTATTGTCTTTGCTGAATTTGACAATCAGATCGAAATCAACAGTTTGAGAGAAATCATCACAGATTATTAATCTTGAAAAAAAATCAACAGAAACTCTCTGATCGAAAAAAGATAGCTTTCACAAAAAACAGTCCTTATCAGGACTAATCAACTATTGAAAGATAGATCGAAAACAGTCCTTATCAGGACTAATTAACTTTTGAACGACATATCAGAAAAACAGTCCTTTTCAGGACTATCTACAGGACTAAAGAAGTAATAAACAATGTCGGGAGTCAGATTTGCTATTTCACTGAGAAAAGAAGCAGAAAAAGTGAAATATTCCAGCTCAGAGTGTCTTTCTACTCGGAAAAATGACATTCACAACAGCTTTGAAAAACATATGATTAAAGAACTACAAAATCTAATAGTCAGTGAAGTTCGTAACGAGTGTTACGGATGTCAAGTGGATCATCCCAGCCAAATACAGCATGAACTATGTTTATTCAAGGATAGACAAGAACATACAGATATGTTCATAGAACAAGCCATGAAGGAATTAAATCCATACAGAATCATGAAAAAATGGTATCCTGAGCTCGTAGAAATGAAACTCAATGAAACTGACTATGCGGAAGCCTACAGCTTTTGGCGAAATATAAAACAAAACATTCTATCTGATATCACGGAGTCGTTCTTAAAATATTGGTGTGACAAAGTAAAACAAGCCTGGAAAAGTGATTAGAAAAAATGTATACTTCTGAAATTCAATACATATTGGATCATGGAACATGGATAAAAAATCTACAGGCAAAAGTCTGTGCAAAAGATCAGTTACCTCGACAAAAACCCAATCATGTGAAAGCCTACATTGTGAACACAGAGAAATCAACCGGCTCAGGAGAACACTGGGTGGCCGTGATATTTGACAATAATGGCAATGTACTATACTTTGATCCCTACGGTCTACCACCACTTGAGCCAGAAATTATTAACTTTTTAGACAATCATTCTTATTCGTGGAGATACAATCGACAAACCCTTCAGAGCCTACAGGGTAAAGTTTGCGGAATTTACTGTATCTTCGCATTGGATGCTGTTGCCAGAGGATATAATATACAGAAATATCTTCAACAGAAATTTCTCTCAACGGAACACCATCGAAACGATCGAAATGTATCATCGTGGTTTAATCAACACTATGGAAATCTATACAAGAAAATTTCAGAGACTTCTCCCCACAAACAGTGAAAAAAACATTTTCAAAAATGAATTTTTATTGTTAACAGTTCGTTGATATTATGTTCATTTTTGTCTTTTAAGTTTTATTGTAAATATGTTCATTGTTTCAGTTCATTGTTCCAGTTCATTATTTCAGTTCTGTTCAATAAAAAAGTTCAAAAAAAGCAGTCGAGTTTTTCATTCTGTTTTTCCCAAAAAGACTCCAATCTGCTTACATTTTTCCCCATGCTACGAGTCATAACTTTTTTACTATATTAGCATGAAAACATAGTTTGGGAAAAAATGTATATGCTTTCCGTCAGGTCCGCGCTCTTATTTTTTCAATCCTCCTGCTATCGTATAAAGAAAGGCTGATATTTCCCAATACATTCATCATTCGACTCTCAGCTCTTGACCGGTTCGGGAGTTTAAAATCAATATGGAGCAGAACAATATGGAGGAAATCAACCATCAACTGTGTGAGGCTCTCAAAGACTATCTAGATGTCGGGCAGCAGATATTGCTACTAAACACTCAACCCGTGCAACTACACCGTATATCACAACCGTTCAAAGATCTCGGTGAAAGAATAGTTCAACTATTCTTAAAGACAACAGCTGATATTATTTTAGTTGATGTCAAATTTGGGAGAAAGATAACTTTCGATAACGGAGTAATGACGATCACAAAAAGAGTTGGAGTATGCCCCATCTGTCAGGCAAATTTCGGTTGCTGTCATTAGAAGTTGAAAAAATCACAACCACTAAAAAACAAAACAGCCCTTTTCAGGGCTAACCATCTACCAAGAAAAGAACTTTTTCGAATTTGTCAAATCATATTGTCAAACAGAAAAAAGTCATAGTCAGAAAAAACACAAGATAGTCAAACTCTATTTTTCTATCCCGAACAAGAAATTGTAACAAAGCTATGCATTGGTCAACGTTAATTCGGAGTTAAAAACATGAGGCAAGTAGGTCAATCCATGCTGTGAACTATATAAGCGCGATGTTTTTTCTCACAAAAAAACATAAATACTTCAGTATGGTTCAGATTCTTCTCTGTCCTCACTGTGCAAGCAGATGTCAGATAGAGTGTGGAAAATGCTTTACACTCCTGGACTATCTTGGGCAAAAGCATAATTGTCCAGATTCAGACGAAGGATTTTTTGATGATGATGAGGGATCTACAGTTTGCTGTGAATTCTGCGGATGTGAAATCATCCCAGTAATTCAACCAGAAGAATTGTAGGTCTTGACAGTTCATTAAATCTTTCTAAAAAGCCCTTTTCAGGGCTAGCCATTTACCATGAAAAGATCTTTCTTTCCAAAATTGTCAACTAAAACTCAAAACACTAAAGAAAAAATGTAACAAAATATGCATTGGTCAACATTTACCAAATGTAAACAGTAAAAAAAAACCCCATTTACTACTCAACTATCGTAGAGATAAGGCGATATTCACAATGTTTGGATTGACAATTATCCTCGCATTCCTATATTGGTTAGAAGAAAGAAAACGTATCAGATGTATCAAACATGAAGTGGACCGTCTGATACAGATCCCATATCCAGCGGAAAATATGGATAGAGAAAAGAGAGGCTAAAAAGTGTATTTCACACAAAAAAACAGCCCTTTTCAGGGCTACCCATGTACCAAGAAAAGATCTTTTTCAATTTGTCAAACAAACAAAGTCATAGTCAGAAAAAAACACAAGATAATCAAACTCTAGTTTTTTTCTGTCCCGAACAAGAAATTGTAACAAAGCTATGCATTGGTCAACGTTAATTCGGAGTCAAAAACATGAAACGCTGAAGCGGGAAAAATATAGGAGAAAATGACGTCATGAGACAACTCAATCCTGCTGAAAAGCTATAAAAGCCGACTCTATTTTATCATTTTCATTTCACGATGGAAGATCTTACAAAGTCCGTGAGAAATCTGATGAGACTGGCTGAGACCCTCCATCTGAAGTTAGAAAAGATGGATAGGCAACTGGCGGAGATAGCTAGAGAGGAGAAGAAGAAGGAGTTTGTCATCCCGACAACAGAATGTTGGGATGATGATAACGAGCCGTCGTTCTCATTAAAGTCAAACTTGGACGAAAGGCAGATGAAAAGACTCAAAAGACGAGCGGCGAGCAGCTGTCCGGCCTGTGGGAAAGTTGGAGGTTGTGCATAAAAACACAGTCTCCAAACAAAACAGCCCTTTTCAGGGCTAACCATCTACCATGAAAGATCTATCTTTTCAAATTGTCACCCGAAAATTTTCCAAATAACCGGAATCTGGCCCATAGTACCTACCCGGGGGGAAGCACTCTGGGGACACAAGGTGGGTGGTATGGGCCAGGAGGGGGGGAAGCAAAAATGCCAGAAAATGCCAGAAAGTGCCATTTTTTACCCAAATCGACCAAAAATTTTCCAAATTGACCGGAATCTGACCCATACTACTCCCCCAGGATGGCACTATGGGCCAGAAATTTCCCTCAGGGGGACTCGTATGGGCCAGCTGGCCCATGCTAGTCCCCTTTACTACTGACAGGAGTGAGAGAACAAAGGTTATCTATCTATTTATCTGTCTGCATGTCTGTCTGTCTGTCTGTCTGTCTACCATCCATCCATTTAACTTATTAATTAATTCTTTACCACATAATCCCTACTTTTAACGACCTTGAAAAAGAAGCCTTTTGAAAACATTAGGGGAAAAAGAGGTAACCAGCATTTTCTCCTTTTTCCCAAATATTTTCCACCCTTCCTAAAACAAATTTCAGTTTTTCAGTCACATTTATATTGTCGTCTGCAGATGCATTCATTTTGGACCAGTTTCAAAATTTGTCGTTTGATAAAAGAGTTAAGTTATTTTATTGATTCATTTATTTATTATCCCCCGCCGAAAGGCGGCGGGGGATATGGTAATAGTCTCCGTCCGTCCTTCCGTCCTTCCGCATTTTTTATGTAATGAAATCCTGTGCCATGGAACAAGGGAGCTTAATGTATAATTTCATCATGGACCAGTAACAAAAAGGCCACATGTACATGCAAAACACAATACCTCTTATACGTTTGTATCAAAAAAGGTCTGTTTCGGCGGGGGTTATCATTTCAACGAAATTGCTTGTTTATTCTTGGGGTGGGAGCGGTGGATAGGGTTGCGTGTTTAGGTTCGGGTGTGGTACACGATTCGAATTGAAATTTGACGTGGGCTATTGCTTAGGTATATTACAAGTAAAATGTACTCTTAACCTTCTCCCAAATAAGCCCTTGTTTTGTAGGTGTCTGCAGTACAAGTCCTTTGAAACACTGTGGGAAGAAGAGAAATTGCTCGTTACGACCAACTTTTCATTTTCCAACAGTGTTTTCTACCCTTTTGGATAACCTTCTGCATTTCTTTAGGATAATAATATTGTGGAAATAACTCTTTTCATTTGAATGGTTCTACCTTAAGGCTTAACCCTTTCCAAAACAATCCCTGGTTTTTACGGGTCTAGAATAGTAGCCTTTTGAAAACATTGTGAGAAAAGCAATTTCTCCTTTTCCCACAATGTTTTCTATCCTATCATAGACAGAAATCATCTTTTCAGCAAGAGTTGAATTGTCGTCTGCAAATGCCTTCAATTTGGTCTAGTCCAAAAGTTTGTCGTTTGGGAAAGGGTTAATGTTCCAGTCAACAAATATTCAGTCATGTCGGGACCATAGGGGCATATAGTTTTACTTCTGTCACCCATAGGCTATATACCACAGCAAAAATGCTATGTATCTTTTCTGCCTTGGAAAGAATATTGTGCGGAGTACTGGTTAAAAGAACCGAGAAAAGCATGGATAGGTGAAGTGGATGCCGTGATATAACTGAAATAATGTTGAAAACGGCGATAAACACCATACAATCAATCAGTCATTCAGGTCATTGCTTACCTTTCACTTTTCAGTACGTTTCAAAAAGGTTGCAAAGCGCACATCAAAGCCCGGGCATCTTCTGATGGTCAAATGCTAGAAATCAAGTCGCTGGATGAGCTTCATAACCATGAAACAAAAAGAGAACTGTTTAGACATTTGCCTCAGCAGAGAAAACTTCCAGAATCCGAAAAAGAGAACATTCGACAGATGCTGGAAATGAAAGCTAATAAGAAAATTATCCAGTCTAGCATTATGCAATCAAGTGGAAAAGATGTGTTAATGAAAGACATACATAACCTGAAAGTGTCAAATGTACCAGAAAATGATCTAAGTACACTGCAAAGAGCTGTTAATGAACTGTCGAAGACCAACGGAGCATACGTAAAGTTACACACAGAGAATAAAGATGACAACCACGAGCTGACAGGACTTTTCTTTCAGGATGAGAGAATGCGTCAAGTGTTTTCTCAATATCCTGAATTTCTCTGCGTTGACGCCACTTACAAGGTCAATGACCTTCGCATGCCTCTATATCTTCTCATAGTGGAAAACGGGAATGGTCAGAGCGAAATTGTAGGTATATGGGTAGTTGCCAATTAATCGGAGGAAACGATACAAACCATGGTTGACATATTCAAGGACCAAAACCCAAAGTGGACTGAAATCAAAACAGTGATGACCGACAAAGATTTCGTCGAGCGTGAAGTTTTCAGTAAAAGTTTTCCAGAAGCAAAACTTAGGATTTGTTTGTTCCATGTCCTCAGAACCTTCAGAAGAGAAATAACCGCAGAAAAGATGGGACTGTCTAAACTTCAACGCGACGCCCTCCTAGAAACACTACAGAAGATCACATATTCAAGGACGATTGAGGAATACAATTTCAACAAACAAATACTTCTAGATAAGAACATTATCGCCGCTGAGAACTACTTTATGAACTCTTGGGATTCCATAAAGGAACAGTGGGTCATTGGGCTTTCGGAGAGCGAATGCCTTGGCAACAGAACTAATAACAGAGTTGAAAGCATCAACCAAAAAGTTAAGCAAGTAATTGACCGAAATGCCAAATTTGATTCATTCGCCACAGACTTGGTTAACTTTCTGCAAATGCACAGAACTGAAATAAACGGAAAATTATGTAGAACAGTAAACAAAATTTCAACAAAGAGTACAATGGAAGATACACCTGAGAGCTAATACAGAAGAGTATTGACAGATTATGCCTTCAAATTGGTCGAAAACCAAATACGAAAGAGCAGCGAAGTTAACGTGACAGAAACCTTAGACCAATTCTCATGTAGTACTGGAGGGAAAGACTATAACGCATCTCGTACTGCGTGTACCTGTGATTTTCATAAACAGTACAAGCTGCCATGTAAACACTTGTTTGCCATAAGACTACATAAAGAAGAAGAACTATATTCCGAAGAATTGATACAAAGTCGCTGGACGAAAACCAAATATTTAGGAATATTGAATCAGACGGCAGCTAAACACCAAATTCAAACAGCCAAGACAACACCTCGCAAACCGACATCACAGCAAGAACGTTTCAGGAAAAGTTTCAGAATCGCACAGCGCCTTGCATCTGTTGCAGCAGAGAACACTGGTTCCAGTTTCGATGTTAAAATCAATCAACTTCAAGCAATTCTTACAGCCTGGGAAAACGGACAAAATGTGCTTATTAACACAATTGAAACCAGTGGAATTGATATAACTGAAAGCCGTAAAGAGGGAAGCTCCGCAGCGGCACAGACTACTGACGACATCGGTACAAATGACTCGAGTGAAGACAGTTTGCATGCAGATTCTCCTGCTATCGTTGCACAGTTAGCTGACCAAGTACAAAGTCGAGATATTCTCTCACCTGTCGTCATAGAAAATGTTGACAACAATCACGGTCCAGACTCACTGAATGAAACGTCACCTGTCGACATAGAAAATGTTGACAACAACCACGGTCTACACTCACTGAATGAAACGTCAGATGCTGCTAACCTTCTTCTTCTGCTTTCTAATGGTACGCAACGGCAAGAGCCAGAATGCGTAAATGTCGATGATGTTCAATCTGAAGACTTACTACGAGAACCGACCATAGTTCCTGAAAACCTGAGAGATGAAGTCGACATTTCTGATATTACTCTACCCCCTAAGATTCAGAAACGCGGCAGGCCGAAAGGATCAGAACTCACAGTTATAGGATTGCCAAAAAAGAGACTAAGACTGCAGAGATCCAAATGTGTAGCATTTGAACGTATGAACGAAAGCCAAAAGAAGTTGTTAATGCTATCATGGTTCGTAGAAAAGCGTGTTGTTGAAAAATGCATGTCTGAAGAATACGAAATACAGGAAGAAGACGTAGAAGTTACTCCTGAAAACATTCCGTTATCCGTGAAAGAAGTGGAAATAGACTTGGTAAAGAATTATTTCACGGGCGATGCATGGAAGTCACTGCAGCAGACTATCAATATCAGAAGACAACAAGAATGGACATGTAATGTGTGCACTGACGAGCTGGAAACGCGTTCTGTTAGTTGTGATAGATGTATGCTGTGGTATCATTTTCATTGTGCTAGTATCTGTGCTAAGCCGAGGACCAAATACTGGTTCTGTCAACCATGTCGTGCCGAGTCTGATTCTTAAGTGATAATAAATGTGGAATAAGAACTTAAAATTGCTACATGTACCATCGTTAACATTACAAAGTTCAGTGGGCTGAAATTAGCCCAAAGATTTGTCATGTACCTAAATATTAACTATTCACCAAACAATCACAAGTTTTCGAAAGTAGGATTATGAACTCATTGAGGGAAATGGAGAAGTTGCCGATAACCGGCATTTTCTCCGTTTCCTACAGTGATTTCTACCATGTCAAAAACATGTTGCAGTGTCTGAGTCACCTTTACTTTGTCGTCTGCAAATCCTATCAATTAAGATCAGTCTACAGATTTATCATTGATTAAAGAATTAAATCTTTAACAAAAGACAAAATTGTACTGTGGTCTAGTTTGAAAGCATTTGCAGAAGACAAATTAACTCTTTCCCAAACAATTAATTTTTTGCACGTGTCTGCAGTACAAGTCTATAATTGTTAATCATAACATGAAATATGCCTTTCATAGGGTTGATAACATTAAAGGAAAGCGAAAAAACGCTGGTTACCGGCATTTTCTCATTTTCCTCATTGTGCTCAACAGTCCTTTTCCACATGGTCATTAGAAAAATGAAGCATTCGTGTTATACTGTTAATAACCAAAACATTACACTACTATATACATGTATATATGTAAATTTTCCACCAGGTCCAGCGCAGGTAATGTGCAGCTGACCATTTCATTTGTTTCACACTTTATAATTCTCTTATGTTGCTTCAAATGTTAATTAAAAAAATGGTTAAAAAAAGAATGGTTGCTTGCTTGATTGATTGAATGAATGGTGTTAAACGCCTTTTTCAACAGTATTTCAGTTATATCGCGGCGGCCAGTGCACCCATCCATGCTTTCCTGGGGTTCTTTTATCCAGTACTCCACACAATATCTTTCCAAGCCACCTGCTGCTTTTCCACATAAATATTGTCGAACCAATGGATATTGATCAGTCCTCTGAAAGAATATTGGCCGAGCCGTGGATCCTGTTCTCAATACACATGGTTGTAAATAACCTTTGGAATTTGATTGAATAAACTGTGTTTAACGCTGTTTTCAACAGTATTTCAGTAATATCGCGTTGGCCAGTGCACCTAATCATGTTTTTCTGGAGTTCTTATAACCAGTACTCGGCACATTATTCTTTTTTATGCCACTGGATGCTTTGTCGAAACAATGGAAAGCGGTGAGAGAGATATGACAATACCTAGTGATACCTCCTCGAGCTCGTTGCTGCTTGCTGGAAACTATGTCTATTGTGTGATTTAGCGGCATAAAAGTAGTAATCGACCTCGATAAAGCCGTATTTATTGTTCCCGCATCCGTGTAAATCTTAACCTTTTCCCAAATAAGCCCTTGTTATGTAGGTGTCTGCAGTACAAGCCCTTTGAAAACAATGTAGGAAGAAGACAAATTGCTCGTTACGAGCATTTTTCCATTTTCCAACAGTATTTTCTACCCTTTTGGATAACCTTCCACCAATTCATCAAACTTTAAATTGTTTACAAATTCCTTGAGTTTGGAAGAGTGTAAAATTCGTCTATTGGGAAAGGGTTAAGAAATCAAGTTCACCTAACAATCAACGCAATGATTATTTTCACTCATCAGTGCAAACTCGCACGCTGCAAATTGATGAGTTTCTGTCCTTTGATATCAATCAATTAATACAAAGTCATACTAAAAACGATAATAATCAAAACTGAAGTAAATTTATAACTTGTATCTCCAGCCTATATCATAAGAATGACTATGATATAGTCACGGTACGGTATTTTACTCGCACGCTGCAACTTGATGCATTTCTGTCCTTTGATATCAGTCAATTAATACAATGTCATACTAAAAAGATAATAACCAAAACTGAAGTAAATTCTAATTTTTTACATGTATCTAAAAAATACCGTACCTCTGGCCTATATCATAAGAATGTCTAAAGGTACGGTACCGTATCTTTAGACTCCGGGGCTAGAGGTACGGTACCGTATCTCTAGCCATTTCTTTAATATAGGCTAGAGGTACGGTACCGTACCTCTAGCCACTGCCTTGATTTTAAGTCCCCATGTAGTCGAATAATTTGAAATAGCATTTAACTGGGATTGTAAACTATGGGGATCCGTGGTAAATAGAACGATATCATCAGCAAATAGAAGCAAATATAAAGATAAATAGCTTAAGTCCTTTTCAGTCATTTTACTGAAATCCAAAGAAGTATTGATATCATTGATAAAAAGTATAAAAAGAATCGGCGAGAGTGGTTCCCCTTGTTTCAATCCAGTTGTGACGTCAAACATCTCGGAGAAATTAGTATAAGGTGATATTTTGACACAAGATTTGACGGAGCTGTAAATGGCTTTAAGCATGTTAAGCATTTTACAACTAATGCCAAGCCCCATCAGTTTTAACCATAGTGCATCTCTTATTACGGTATCAAACGCCATTTGATAATCGATAAAAGCACAATACAATTTAGCATTTTTGTGTAAAATATTTTGAATAGTGGAGTGGAGTAAATAAACACAGTCCGTTGTACTAGGGTTGTTCCGAAATACGAACTGAGACTCGTTGAAAACATGCTCCGATTCACACCAATTATTTAATCTATTCCTAAGCGCTAGAGAGAATATTTTAGCCATAACGTTTATTACCGTTATGCCACGATAGTTTGCAGTATTTAATGGATCACCTTTCTTATGGATAGGTATAATTACACCCTTACACCATCTTTCTGGATATTTTCCGGAGTCAAAAATTTTATTAAAAATAGTAACTAAATACGATGTAATAAAACTGTTGGAATCGATGAAAAAATCCGCTACGTTGTTATCAAAATCAGCACTTTTAAGTCTATGTAGAAGGCTAATAGTTTTAGATATTTCCTCCGCGGTAAAGGGTTTATCAAGTTCTTCAACGGATAATTCTTGTCGCACAAAATTTGATGGATCAGTCGAAAAATCATTATGAGGGGTGTTAGATATATTCTTGAAATGATTTATGAATTCATAAAGGGGCGGACCATCTCTACATTTTGCATCATTTTTCATGAAATTATTCACATGTTTCCAAAATTCACGGGGGCTCGTTTTCTGGAGTTGTGAAATTTTACTCCTTTCCTTGTTTAAATACTGACTCTTAGCGTTGCGCTTAATTTTACAATATATACGCCGTTTCTCTAGAAAAATTTGTCTGTTTTGTTCACTTGGATTTGATCGAAAAGCCCTTTTACTAAAAATAAACGATTTCTTCGAATCTTTGCATAAATTACTAAACCATGGGGAATTCTTGAGTTTATGCTTTGATGGCACTGCCCGACACGTTTTACCATGTAACTGGAAGGAAATGTCGTGAATTATATTAGATAGGTCATCTACATACGTATCTGTATCAATGTCGCCCAATAATTCATCAAATATATATTTTTTTGCATGTAGTGTATGTTCTAAAATTAAGGGGTTTCTGTTATCCCATTCAATTTTATCATATGTTAAAAAATCTGTATGGTGTAGTACCGAGTACTCGCTATTGAGATTAAACTCAATCGGACAATGATCAGAAAATTCCGTTAATTCCATTATATTCATGTATGAAATGGCTCTAAAATTCTCATGACCAGTGATGAGGTAGTCAACAACACTGCATGATGAAGTGTTACTCAAGGTATTAAAACAAGTATAATCTCCCGGTTCGAGTCTACCGTTCATAATAAATAGCTCATTCTCTTTACACAAAGAAAGTAACTCGTTCCCAAAAACATTTACGGTACTATCTCTTGACTGACGTGAAGGCATACTACATATTGGCTCATGGTCAACAAAGGGCATGTAAACATAACGGTCAAGATTCAAATTTTCGACATAATCTGGGCGTAAACCTACCCTAGCATTAAAATCTCCCGTTAAAAAAACATCACCCATTACACTGTAACGCATGACATCTTGACTTAACTTCTCGAACAAATCTGATTCAAAAAGGGAAGATCGGGGATTTTTGTAAACATTGCACTCTTCCGGAGGAATATAGCACGTGCTTATAAAGACATCGTTCACTGTACCAAAACATTCTTTTTTTTAGTTTTATCCACAGTATACCACTATTGTTCGAACTTACAAGTTCAATTTTGCCAAAAAAGCAATCTTTATAGTAGAGAATAACTCCACCACTATAACGCTTTGCTCTTTTGTTAGATTTCGGCCGTGGACAATTAAAGAAGCAATAACCATTCAGTTTAACATTTGAGAGATTAGAACACCAAGACTCTGTAAAACAAAGTATGTCATATTGACTGATAAATTGAATGAAATCATTGTCAGAGAGTTTATTTATAAGTCCCTGTACATTCCATGAAAGGAATTTCAGCTGTTTGCCGGCGTCTCCCTAACTCTGTGTTTTGTCTGGGACGAATCGTCGACCATTGATGTAAAGTTTGTCGTAGTTCAGTACGGCAGTTTTCCCTTCTTGTTTTGCCTTGACTAACTCGGGGATAAGGGTTTTCCTTCGTTCTTTAATGGCTGTAGGATATTGGTCACTCACCCTGATGGCCATTATGTCCCGTTTTTCCTGAACAGAACGCTTGATAGTAAGTTTGTCTTGAAAAAAATTGAACTTCGCAACAATGGGGCGAGTTTTACCAGTGACGAAACCACCCACCCTGTGCGCACGATCGATTTTGATAGTGGACTGAACGTCTCGAATTTGCAAAATGTTTTCACAAAAGTCATGGATTATTTTGATACAGTTTTCCTTATATTATTCTTCCAGTTCATTTAATAAAATGTGAAACACCGTGCATACACTGCCATCTCAAAATATCTCTTCATTTATCAACCGTATATTATCTTGGCAATGACACTAACAGAATTTTCATAAAATAAACCTTGCCAAACTTGCCAGCATTTTCCCCATTTTCCAAAATGTTTGCCGTAGGCTCGTTAAATCTAGGGGTTGTGTTTTAAAGAGTTAACGGAGGTTAGCAGAATGTGGAAAATATAGAGCTCATGCCCAATACGAAATTTTTCAATCACAAGCAAAATTTTCGTAGTATAAATAGCATTGTATCAGAAAGGGTACTCCGAAGATCAGACAGCGCATTCTGTGTTGTCTTATCTCGATCAATAATGTCTGCTGCATACGGTCATAAAAGTATAAATGTTAAGCATGAGAATGGCAACTGCAGGCTTCTTAGATTTATCATAATCTAATTGCGGAATCGACAGGAAAAGGAAAAAAAAAAAAACGTTTGCATTGCTAGAGAAAAATGGCGTGTTTCAACAATATCGTAAGCCACTTTATATGAAGACAAACAAACAAATTAGTGCATGCTCATTTCTAAATAGTCAAAATAGTCAATACCATCGATTTAAGTTAACTTATAACGACAGTATTCTACTAGGCAAAAATGATCCGTATAGTATTTTCTTTGTGACATATCCAACTTGAATGAGGAACCTCCCTGCTATTTATTTGAAAAATAACACCCATAGAGAGAGAGAGGGACAGACAGACAAATATTTTTTGTAAAGCTACATCGGTCACTTCCACTGCTTGCTGCCGTTGACGAACCTCCCGAAAACAAACAATACATGGAAAGTTCATCATTCCAAGAGTGAAATCTTCCGACTCGTTCTGAAATAATATGATAAACAACACACACACTCACACACACGCACACAGTAAATAAATAAATAAATAAATAAATAAATAAAAGTCAAACAAAACAGTCAGTCAAGAAATTCATAATAGATAAAATTTATGAAACTCAAAAGAAATCTAAGATAAACCAAAACGTAATTTTTGAAATTATATTTTAACAATAGCAAATGATTCGAGCAGCAAGAGATAGTATGAAGATACATTTATAAACAATCTTAAAGAAATAATGAGCTCTTTATACAAAAGAAAAGAAACTTACAAAATAATGTCAAACACCTCTGTATTGAAGCCATCTTCACACGTCCCGGTCTAGCATTAATTTAGAAAACGTTATCTGAGCAGGAAGCAAGCAACGCGTGAAATATAACACCAAACAAATCCGGTCATACATTATCATTTATTCTTGCATAAATCGACATGAGTCGGATAAACAATAAACTAAAATGAAATAAATATGATAAGGAATAAAATATGATAAGAATCCTATTCAAAAGTGGGCCGTTTTGGTATCCATATTAGTGGGCTGTTATGGTAAAGTCGGCCGTTTTGGACCGGGCCGTTTTGAAGTGGGCCGTTTTGACCCTATCCCCTATTTTGCGGACGCTTTTTGCGGACTAAACTGGCAGCTGTCAATAGGACGGTTACGGGAGATACAACGGGTACCAGTTAATTTGCGGACAATATATACAAAGAAGGATTTTGCGGACAATATAGAACATAGAGGGATTTTGCGGACGCATTGAATATAGAGTAATTATCGCGTTTAAGGAGACAGACAAGTTATTTTCAAATTTGAAAGGCTTTTATATCATCATTTGTATACGTTTGCACGAACTAAAGTCGATAATTTCATTCTTTGTGTTGCAAAAATATGTATGTATATAAGTAAGTAAATATTTTATTATAGTGACATGTGCATGAATTAACAAAGTAGAACTAATAACAAATAAATATAAACACCCGGCCCCATGGGCCTATATGTCACTTTCAAACATAAGTAATAAAGTATGTACACGCGACTGAAAGGGGAAGAGTGGCTAGGGAACATAGCATGTCGTCAGTCAAGCCACGCCTCCTAAATCTTAAGGAGACGTTGATTGGCTGAGGACAAACCTAATAATAACATAATTCTTATGTGAATGAAAAACGAATAAAACGAAATATAATGAATGTCTCGACCCCCTTTTTTTTTCATATATACAAGCAGATGGCCATTAATTCATACTGGACAGTTGTTCTCCCTAATCTATCAATAACCAAGTGCGGTGTAAACCGAGATCAGGTTGCATGAGCAACCCGTCAAGGCTTAACCTGCCCTTGGCTTTTTTTTTTGTCTTATCAATGATTTGGTAGTCGAAAATGATAGACAGTAGGATTTATTGAATCCTGGTATTAAAAGACTACACATCTAAGACATCTTATTATTCTTCACTAATAAATGGAAGATGCATAAATTATCACAAGTTTCTATATACATTTACCAGTAAAAATTGTTGTTTGACTCTTTCCCAAACAATCCCTTGTTTTTTTCGGGTCAGGAATAGAAGCCTTTTGAAAACATTGTGGAAAAAGGAGAAAATGCTGGTAACCAGCATTTTGTCCTTTTCTGACAATGCTCTCTACCCTGTCATATAGAAAAATCATCCCTTTAGCAACTGCCAATCTGTCATCTCCATAATGCCTTCAACCTGGTCCGGTCCAAAATTTGCCGCCTGGGAAAGGGTTAACCCATTACCAAACAACAAAATTCCAGACCGATCCAAACCGAAAGAAACCGCAGACGACATCTAAAAGTGCATCCAAATTGAAAACCAAGTACCCTATAGAGTAGAAAACATTGTGAGAAAGGAGAAATTGCTTATTACAAGCAATCCCCCTCCCCCACAATGCCCTCCACAGCTATATATCTTTAGTGCGTCAAACGCAGCATTGTTTGGCAATGCATTAAGTAAGCACACAAATCCCCTACAGTGTTGACCAAGGATAGGCTGCAAAGCAAGCAACCCGTCCAAATCAACTCCATCAGGAACCAGTGTAAAATTGGTCTCAGGTCTTGATTGTATTTTCTGAAGAAATTGCAATATAGTATAATTAACAATATATTGATCTGCGTCTTAAAGATAAGGCTTTCACTATAAATTTAGACAATTTTCTTTCATGATTAAGAATAAGAACGATGAGTTTCTCATCTGGAGTAAGATCAACATTAAGAATGTCACCAAATACTTGAGCTCGTAAGTCTTGATAAAATGAACAAGATGCTACGAAATGGCTTTCATTTTCAATAACATTTTCATTGCAGAAAACACAAACCCGGTCAATTAAAGGTTCTCCTATATAACGTCCTGTTTCTATCCTAAGCGGTAAAATACCACATCTTAACTGAGCGAGTAATGAACGCTCATGTCTGCTAAGGTTCAAAATGATATATTTTTCAGTTGACGGAACTTGCTTAAATAGTCTATATGTGCGTAATTTAGGCAAGTTTTCAACACTAGTAGTCCATATTGATTTATAATAAATATTTATCTTATACTCGGCAAGAGTCAAATCAATACAACTTTTGCTTTCGAAAAAATTATCTAGACCCAATTTATTGAGCGTAACCTTGAAATCACTTGACCAATTATTATTGCATAGTCTACAGTCATGATTGAACATTGCCTTTGTCAGACGATTGTTATCCATACGAATTAGTCTATTCCAGAAGCGAATAATATTTAACCAATGTCTGTACATGGATGGTAGCCAGTTAATGTCTCCTATCAGTGCTATAATTGGTGCGTATCTGTGAACACCCATAAAGAATCTCATGGCTCTATTTTGAATATTATCTAAAGAGCGGTATGATTTTATTCCCCATGTAGATGAACCATAATCGAGAATAGGTGCAACACAACTAAAGTACAATTTTTCATAGGTTTTGAATCCGAAGTCCTTCATCTTACGAATCTTCGATGTTAATCCACCAAGCGCTCTACCTGCCCCCTTTGCGATGGCATCGCAATGACTGGAGAAGTCCAGATGTTCATGAAAATAGACACCTAGATACTTGTAGCATTCAACGATACCAAGTTCACTATGACCTAATTTAAACTGGTACTCTGTTTTGCGAAGTCGCGCCGGTCTAAAATGCATACACTTCGATTTATCAGTGTTAATAACCACACGCCATTTATTACACCACTTCGAAAGAGTGTCCAACATTTTCTGGAGGTCATTTTCAGAAGATGCTACAAAAACGATATCGTCTGCATATAACAAGAGGGATATCTTTCTATTGTCAATTTCAACTCCAAGGTCAAGGGCATTTATATCAGCGACAAGGTCATTTATGAAAATCGAAAATATTGTAGGTGAAATACAGTCTCCCTGTTTTGTGCCTATCGAACAACTGAACCACTCCGACAACATATTATTTATTCGAACACAAGACTCAGACCCAGCATATATTGATTTTAGAGCAAAATATATCTTGCCATCAATACCATTCAACAGCAGTTTATAAAGAAGCATGTCTCTGTCTACAAAGTCAAAAGCTTTCTGTAAGTCTATAAATGCAGCAAAAACGGTCTTATGATTTCGGATGATTCCATTTAAAGTGAAAATGTGATCTTCACAGGATCTATTTGACCTAAATCCATTTTGCTCGTCTGCTAAAGTATTGCTACTTTCTAAATATGTCATTAACCGTTTATTAATAACAGAACTAAAAAGTTTACTGATGCATGGCAGTAGACTGATTCCACGATAATTTAAAGGAATGCGAGGGTCTGAGTTGGTATCCTTTAGTAAAGGGTATATAATTGATTTTCTCCATTCGGTTGGTATAATGCTAGTATCAAAAATAAGTTGAAACAGACATTTAAGCACAGCGATAACAGGAGGAAATTTCAATACTGCATATGGAATATTGTCGATTCCTGATGCCGACCTAAATCTAGCCGACATAACTACTCGTGATACTTCCTCAATAGTGATGTCCCTGTTTAAAAGTTCATTTGATATATATAGTGGGTCCATCAAATTTAACTCAAGCGACTGTTTGTGTGATTTTGATACTGTGAAGTGAGATTGATCAAATTCCGTTGTGTCTATGTTTATCCCATTATATAGGTCCGAAAATTCACTTTTCCAAACGTCAAAAACTCGTTCTGCGTTCGAGCTTACGGAACCATCATCATCAATAACTTCCATCGGAATTTCAGTTGATTTTCTCGGACCAAGAGTTTTTATTTTCGACCAAAATTCATTTGGATTGTTCGTTGCCATATTTTCAATTTCGGATGCTACTGTCCGTCTATAAGAGCGTTCTGATTGGCGCAAAAGTTTATCAAAGGAATCTCTGGCACAATTGTACTCGTGTCTCTTACGGGCTCGCGTATCTTTATTCCCTCTACAATTCAAAAACAGTTTCTCCTTTTCCCGTAAAATTTCCCATTTTAACTGAAGATTGTCGTTCCAAAAAGGCTTCTTTGATTTACAGCGTTTATTAGTTTGAGTAGAAGGACTATATTTTGGAACTGCACTTTCCATCTCATTAATTATTATATGAGTCAAATTAGAATATAAGTTGTCTATCTCGTTTTGCGTCTCGCGACAAAGTTCAATGGCACTGATTAATTCCTCTATCGCTCGTGACGCGGTTGCACTTGACATGAAATCGCACGGAATTTTACCCAGTTTATATTTCGTGTTGTTACAAGGAACACCGTTAATTGTATGTTCACTACTGTTTGGCCACGAGTCATTCACATTTATTTGTACCTTGATAACGGCATGATCCGGTATTCTTGATCTTTCTCCAAGAAGTCCGTGCAAGCCGAACTGGTCTATAATCGATTTAATCTCTATCACACTAAAATTCTCACAATGTTTAAAAACGTCTTGTGGGACACAAATGTAGTCTACAACTGATTTACCTTTGTTGGTAACTGATGTAAAATTGTCATTTGGAGATCTGCCGTTTAATGTACAAAATCGGGACTCAATAAGGAACTCAATAAATTCTTTTCCGTGTTGATTTTTCACCGTGTCTAAAACAGATCGCGGAGGAATTGAGTCTACACCATCGATAATGTCCTTCAAATCACCAATTCTCGAATTCAGGTCTCCCGCTAATATCATAAAATCACAATCGCAGTACGTGTATATAAGAGAAAGTATGTGAGCAAAGAAACCTTGCGAATCTCGGCCCCATGTAGAGTTTTCTGGAGACAAATAACACGCAAGCAGAAGAATACTATATCCTGTGTTACGATTAATAAGTTTTATAGCCAAAATTCCGTCATAACATCGATCAACAACTTCTATGTCATATTCCATAGAAATCCATGATTTAACAAAAAGACCGACGCCCCCTGAACCTTTTGGTGCCCTAATATGCAGTTCCGTTCTATTAAATCCATACCAAATATAGCCGTCAATTTCAATCACTTTATTTTCCGTTAAATGGCTCTCGCTAATAGAGATAATGTCTGCATCAATCCCGTTTATAATTTCACAACGTAATGCGTGATTATTGTCTGTCCACCCACAAACATTTAAATGAGCAAATGTAATATTTTGAGACCGGGTGAATTCCTATTGTTGACCAGAAGCGTTGTTATTACGTTTTTCCCTTATCCTACCGTTGCCATCCACAATCAAATTATGTCCCGCAGGTAATTTTTGTAGCAGCATTCTAGAATTTAGTTCAATAAGTCTTTCTGCGGACGCATTGAATATAGACTAGTTTTTACAAGAAATCATGAGTTCGGCGTAGTTTTCATGTAGCCATGTTTACCACAATTCGAATTATCTTGTAATTCTGTATTTGAACTAAGGCGTATAATGGACATATATACTGTTTATTGGAGGTATTGAGGGAAATTACGGGTTAATGTACATTATATAGTATGGAAGGCAACTTGCGGATGCTACTTGCGGACACTATAAACATAGACTGATTTTGTGGACAATATAAATGTAGAGGGAACTCTGTATAGAATACAGAGTGAATTTGCGGATGCATTGAATATAGATTCGTTTATACTTGAAATAATAAGTTTGGGGTAGATTTCATGTATCCATGTTCGTTGCATTACGAAATATCTTGTACTTGTGCTTTAAAACTAAATTGTATAATGAACATATATACTATATAACGGCGGTATTTAGGGAAATTACGGACGAATGTACATTGTATACTGTGAAAGGCAACTTGCTGATGTTACTTGCGGACATAATAAACATAGAAGGAATTTGCGGACAATATAGAATGTAGAGGGAAATTGCGGACAATATAGAGGGAATTTGCGGACGCATTGAGTATTGACTCGTTTTTACCTGAAATCATATATTTGTCGGAGTCTACTTGCGGACATATAAACATGGAAGGAATTTGCAGATGATCTAGACTAATGTCTGAAATTGCGGACGGATTGAATAAAGAGTATTTATTGCATGAAGTCATATATTTGTCGGTTGCTACTTGCAGACTCAGTAAATATAGACGGAAATTGCGGACAATATGAAATATAGAGGGAATTTGCGGACGCATTGAATATGGACTATTTTTTACATTAAATGTTAAGATTACATACTTATCATAATTGATACCATTTGGTGAATAGTTTGTTATGTTTTGGACTAATTAATGAAAAATATTAGAATTTAAATGTTTTCTTCAATATAATTATACCAATTTTCCCTAATTGCATGTTTAGTGACGGGGACTTTAAGGATCCGACTTTGATTTTATATTTAATTACCGTTTCGTCTTTAATCAAAAAGCAACTTAGTCGCTGTGTTTTCAAACATTATAAAACTGTTGAAATCGTTTAATCGATAATTGCACGCTTAAATGAAGGATTTGAATTTCTGACCAGAACTGTTTTAGTTTAGTCAAATTGTAGAACTTGTCTTTGATAGTTAAGAAAACATTGTGGGTAACGGAGAAATTGCTGTTTACCAACATTTTCTCTTTTTCCAACAATATTTTCAAAAGTCTTCTTCCTCAGGTTCGCTAAAACTCTGGGTTGTGTGGTAAAGAGTTAAATTACATAAAATACGGTCAGAATCTTCTGCATTGGGGTGTTATATTTATGTTCTATTCTATTCTGTTTTAATTTGTAATTCAAAGTGTGATGTATGTAAAGGTATATTTATAGATACATACACTGTATTTGTTATACAATAAAGGTATTGAACGAGTTTAAATACACAAAATACTGGTACAGTCAATACCTTCTGCATTGTGATGTTATATTTATGTTCTATTCTATTCTGTTTTAACTTGTAATTCAAACTGTGATGTATGTAATTAAAAGTATATTTATAATTATATATTTGTTAGACAATTTTTGAAATAGACTTGTCCAATTTGAAAGCGTTTGCATTGTGGGTAAAACCAAAAAATGCTGGTTACCAGCAATCACTCCTTTTTCCACAATGCTTTCAAAACTCTTCTTCCGCAGGGTCCCTATAACTCTGGATTCTTTGGTAAAGATTTAAAATACATAAAACCCTGTCAGAATGTAAAGAGTTAACCCTTGACAAAAGAATCCCTTGTAAAACGACCCAGAGGAGGAAGTTATCTGAAAACGTTGATAAAATAAGGAAAATGTATATATTTATGATTTTATGTAAAAATAGTCTACATTTAATGCGTCCGCAAATTCCCTCCATATGTTCTATATTGTCCGAAAATTCATTCTATGTTGAGATAGTGTCTGCAAGTAACATCCGACAAATATATGATTTCACGTAAATAATTCTCTATATTTAATGAGTCCGCAATTCCCCTCTATATTCTATTTGTCCGCAAATTCCTTCTATGTTTATAGTGTCCGCAAGTAAAATACAACAATGATTTCACGTAAAATCAACTCTATATTCAATGAGTCCGCATATTCCCTCTATATTCCATATTGTCCGCAATTTCCCTCTATATTCTATATTGTCCGCAAATTCCTTCTATGTTTATATTGTCCGCACATAGCATCCGCAGGTTTCCTTCCATATACTTTATACTTTACATGCGACCGCTATCGTAATTATCTTCTAAATGTGTCCATTATAGTTTCGAAGTAGAATTCTATAATATTTCGAAATGTAAACATCAATACCTGAAAACGTTGTAAAACTTACGATTTCTCGTAAAAACTAGTCTTTAATCAATGCGTCTGCAAATTTCATCTTTGTTTTATATTGTCCGTTATTTCCTTCCATGTGTTTGGTGTCCCTCAGTACAATAAATAAATCGTAAATGTGTCTTTAAAACATTATTTTTAAATAAAACTTTTTCTATGCATCGAAATGGATTGCATTTGAATAAATGAGACTAAAATAAAACATGCATATGAATGACTACCAAAATTGGTTCTGCGAGGAGAAGACCCTTACACTGATTTGTTATGCATGGTGAAGACCCTCTTACTGTAAAACATAAAATGCCGATTGTTTTTCCAGTCTTTATTTATGATTAACAAACACAAAAAGGTTGAAATCATTTATTTTATAAATATAAAAAGGTTGAGGAATAAAAATTTCAAAATATAATCATATCTAGGTTGCAAAGAAAAAAAAAAAAAAAAAAGAAAACTCGTACAATGTTACAAATAGGGGAAAAAAATCTGAATTTTCAACACTCTAAATGTCATTATCAACATAAGTTCATATACAAATGATGATATAAAAGCCTTTCAAAAGTGAGAATAACATGCCTGTCTCCTTAAACGCGATAATTACTCTATATTCAATACGTCCGCAAAATCCCTCTATGTTCTATATTGTCCGCAAAATCCTTCTTTGTATATATTGTCCGCAAAACGAGTCCGCAAAATAGTAGGACCCATAAGTGTTGCACTGTGTTTTCGTGCATATAGAAAAAAATAGAAATATTTGTAAAACTTCTAAAACTCAAATCGGTGACGAAACAATTTTTTTTAGATATTGATGATGTTTCATACTAAAATCAATCATTAATGTATAGACTTACGTTACATTTATAATTTATAAAATATTTTGAAGAATCCTTTCCGTTGCTTAACTCACTTGTGATTTATTTGTATCAACGAAGGTAAACTTCCGGTGAAGACGCATGAAAAGTCTTGAAACGAATTACTAACGTTTCTAAGGCGTCTGATTGTCTGAAAACCCTTAAACATGGTGAGATTCACGGATAAATTTATTACACTGACATTAACAAGAAGAAACCCGAAAACTTTCCTGTCATTCACATAAAGAAAACTTAAATTATATGAGTATGTTCGGCCCCAAAATACGTCGACCCAAACATTCACCCATTCTAAGGGCTGCTCGATATTGTGTGTATGCCTGATGCTGACTGGCATGTAATAGTCGCACTGTCCATTTGTCTGTCTCTCCAACCGTATTACTTGTATTCGCCATGCCATCGTCATGCAGTTTTCATTATTTACGGATGTTTCGGTAACGGACGAGTTCGGTAAATTGGACATATAGAGTAAATCGATTGGATGTTTCGGTAACAAGGCAGTAATATAGTGCCGTGAGGTTTTCACACCCAATTCATGTCTTCCGTTATGCAAATCTTTGTTTGTTTGTTTGTTTTAATTTGCAATTGCCACTTGTTTTCTGACAATTATATTTGTTACGTTTTTCCTTCCATGCTGTATACATAAATACCTGAAATAAATTTTGATCACCATATCTTATTTTCGGTTTTCACCCATAGTTGATGTAATGAATAATACCCAGTCCTCAGCTTTTACCCGTAGTAGTCGTCCTACAGATGACAGGCTCCAAGTTTAAGTCAATTCTCAAGTTTTATTTAAAAAAAAAAAAAAAAAAGTTTTATCAAAAATGACCCTATTCTTGTTAACGCTTTCTGTGTGAAAATAATTTCTTCCGGGAACAAACTGGCAGACTTCCAAACCATTTACCAACCCATTTACCCTCAGAGCGCCTTTCACTCTTGTTGCCCTTTCAGTCGATTCAGACCAATATCAAACTGCACAAAACACAGAGTCTGATCGTAGATTTACACCGTCAGCTTTTCTAGGACATTATGAACAAGTACAACCTTGAAATAGCTAACATTAGATGTTCTGTTTCTAACATGAATATAGCCTTTGGTTTATTCGATGCTCTAAGGGTTAAACTTATGGATAATTAACGTGAATTCAGAAAATAAATATAATATATTTGAAACATTGTGGCAAATGAAGAGATGGAGTGAGAGATAGAAACAGAGGCCTTGACAATGCTTTGGTGCATACTTCTTGTGATTTTGACCATGTACATTTGTGCTCATCTTAAAAATAGATATCTGTTCTGTTTTGTTCCTCTCCGTTATCCACACTGTTTTCAAATCTGGTCTGGTGCACACAAATTGTCGTCTGCTGGTTTTTAAAGTGCGTGCATCAATACAACAGAGCATAAAAAAAAAATCATATACACGCTGTGTGAGAGCGAAGGGAGTACTGTATATTGTATATAGACGCATTTACAGTCTGTTTTCACACCTCCCATTTCCAACAAGATAGAGAAGTTTCCCATACATCTTAAAGATTAACCTTGGTTTATGAAAAACCTGAAACACTTTAATGGACAAGTAGAAACTCGCAGATCAGACTGCACAAATAAGGGGACAGGGCATTTTCAGAACACACACTGCTCCTGCAGTTTGAAAAAAAGTATTTGCAAAAAAAAAAAAAGTATTTGTAACTATCTATCTCTCAGGCTCACTCTCTTTATTTGCTGCAATATTTTTACCTGTATTATCCGTGCTTCTGAACACTGTTTAATTCCATTATTTTAAATCTAAGAGCGTTGGATAAACCCAACGGCCATTTTCATTCTAGAAATAAAACCCTAATTTTAGCATTGCTGAGGTTTTTCTTGCTCAGAATGTCTTAAAAAAGTGACAAGTGAAGATCAAAGATTAGACTCCGTGTTTGGCGTAGTCTAATCTCGATTTCACTGGCCGCAATGGCAACAAAAGTGATGACACGCTCTAAGGGTGAATGGCTGGTTTGGAAGTCTTTCAGTAAGAAAATATGTTCACATTGAAATGTTCATAAAACGCTGATTCAAAAGGGGATACAATGGGTTTCAAGTTTAGGACTGGGTATTATCCATTACCTCAACTATGGTTGAAATGATCGAAAATAAGACAAAGTGATTTTAGGTATTATTTTACGTACTGCATGACAGCAGCAACATAACAAAAATATTAAGTCTGAAAGCATGTGGGAAAAAAAAAAAAAGCATTGAAGGAATCGGAACCAAGACTTTATTATTTGGTGTGAAAAACGTCACGGTGCATTACCATTATATAATTACCTTGTTACCGAAACATCCAATTGATTTACTCTATAAGTCCAATTTACGGAACTCATCTGTTACCGAAACATTTGTCACCCGTTTTCATCATTATCAAGTGACAATGCATACAAAGCTTTTCGAGTAGCTCTGCAAACAGAAAATTCTACATAGCACCAGGAATTAAGGTGGTCAATGGAAAAACCAAGACATACCCACTTTCATGACGAAATTCTTCAAAATGTTAAGCCTCTTCTAAAACAGTACTGAATATAAAAAGAAAAAAAAAAATCAATTATCACCCCAGCAGGCAGTTGAACTCACATCATCCATAAATTGAAAGTCTATTGAAATGAAGAATTTTAGAAATTGATCTGGATATTGAATAACACCTAACAGAGCACATTACAGCCTTCTCCCAGGGTCTTCCCTGACCCCCCTGTTTCTATGAATTTGGGTCCCTAAATTTTCTAAATGATCCACAAAATTGATATGTGGGCCTTCTGAAGGGGGTCAAATGACATTTAATGACCCCTCACATGAAGGTCATGGGAAAATCCTGTTCCTCTTATGTTGATAATGGAATGAAATCTGGTCATGTGGGGACAAAAAGTAGGTCACTAGGACAACTTTTCTGCACTGTAGAAGCCATATTATCTGTCCAATACTCGGGAAAGTCAAGCAGAATGTTTGTCTTGATGATGTCTCGCATGAGTTTAAAAATGGGTCTTGTGTGAAAAGTGGGTCACCGGCACAAATCTTGAAAAAGCTTGTGGAAGCCATATTTTCTGTACAGCACTCAGGAAACTTGGTCAGAATGTTTGCCGTGATGATTTCTAACTCTAATTTGTAAAAGGGTTATTTAGGATCAAAAAGTAGGTGGGGATAAATCTCAGAAAAACATGGTGTGCTCTCTAGAGGCCATATTTTTAGTCTAAGACTCATGAAATGTGGTCAGAATGTTTGCCTGGATATTCTCTCTGACCAGTTTGAAATTGGGTCATATCAAATTTGATAAGAAATTAGATCACATGGACAAGACTAAGAAAAACCTTGTGCACATTCTGTTCATTATTTTTGTGTTAATAATATGTGAGACAAGATGGAAAATGGGTCACATTTACCGTAAATTGCTTAAGTTTTGGGACGGTAAAAAATAATTAATTTTTTAGATGTCCCAATATTTAGGTCGAAGAAAAATAATTGTTTTCCGAGGTGTCTCAAAACTTATGGTCAAACAAGACAAGCCGTCAGACTGTTTGTCACTGACCATTTACCAGTCGAATATTAGTGCTACGATTTTAATAAAACTATGATCACATGCTGGTCTGTCAATTTTTAGACAAATTGGAATTCCTGTAGTCAATTCATGCAGTAGGAATTTAAAACTTTGTATTTTTTCATTGTTTTCATTTCTGATAAGCTAAATGTCGTCACTCATTTTTGTACACGTCCCAGCAAAGCAATCAGCATTGGTGTTTTGCTCTCGTATAAATACTTTTACAATGTATTTTACCTGTTAATGTGAGGTGAACCATGATTCAATTTCTGCTCTGAAAAGTACATGCTCGGCCCGTTCTCAAATTTGATTGGTTCACAATCTTCGATTGATAAACCCCAGTTAGAATATAGGATATCTTGATTTCTATTTTTAAACAGTAAACCCGATTGACCGTGAAACACATACACACATGTCAACTACTTGTCGACTTCAGATGTACGTGTATACATGACATGTACCTTTGCCCTTCGGCACAAGTTTATCACACCCTTTTTACCCTTATTTCAGTTCTTTTTAACAGTCGGGTTGTTTAATTATCTGTTGGAGTGATCAGGTTTCTTTCTCTTGAAACGGGAGATTCCCGATGATATCGAGAGGGTTTGGAAGCACTGCTTAAGTGCAGAAATGAAACTGCTGCAAAGCAAATGCTTGTAAACAAAGGGTATCAAGCTGATTAAAAGATTTTTTGGGGGGACTAGATATTCACTGTCCCAATTCTTGGAACAAAAAAATACCATCTTACTTCGCAATTTTTAGTATGGCCCAAATCTTTGGGTCATGAATAATTATTATTTTCATGCTTTTTGATGGTGTCCCAATTCTTTGGGTGTCCCAAAATACAGGTCACTGGACAAATCGTAGAAAAACCTTGTACATGTATGCATTCTAGAGGCTTTATTTTCTATCAAATTTTCATGATAAATGGGGCTGCTTTCTTAATTCTCTCTCAGCTCAGTTCCCAATATGCATGTACTAAATATGAGCCAGGCTCTTTGAAAAGTGGATTTAATGCATCTGCAAAAAGTTTTGACTCAGATCAAGCTTCTCAGTCCACACAGGCTGACCTGTGACCAAACTTACTTTTGGTTTATTTTCTATATGTCCAAGGACCATTTTACCTCAGGATTCAGCCATTTGTTAGACAAAATAGATTTTATGGATACATAATATTGGGACTATTTGCATGGTATAATGCATCACAGAGATGCATGAAACCCCCTTTTGCATGAGCATGGCTCATTTATTTTGTATGTGTTATACACCAGCAACACCAGGATCTCTTCAACTCTATGAATCCTAGACACTCAGATGAGTGCTTTAGGGCCAATGACCCTCTTGTTTAGGTTGCTTCAGAGGATTTTAAAATTACATATTTTGAAAGAAATTTATTGATTTCAATTTTGTTCAAATTAATAGACTGAGAAGTTTAAATTTTCTTCGAACTGATACACATGTAGTTTGATAAGTCAGTGATATTTAAAAAAAGGGAAATCATCAATAGCTACTCTGTTACCCTTTTTGTCCGTTTCAGCTACCCCTGTCACTGCTTAGGACTGCTGTAAACCATCCTATGGTAAGTTTTTTATCTTAAGCTTGTATGCTTTGTTTTGCAGTTTTGTTTTCTTGAAGTTTTTATTGATACCTTCTCAAAAAAAAAAAAAATTGCAGAGGGCTATCGTAAAAGTGCCCTTTTGAATGGTGGTAGTAAATCTAGTTTTAATGCATGAATGCATGTGAAAATATTGTGACAAATATAGATAATACTTTTTGCAATGAATTTTGTTCTTTCGCCATACTGGTCTGCTTCATGACATACTAGTACTCTCTAGGGCTGCGGGTAATATCAAGTGTGTGCCATTCGATTTTCTCTGATATGAGAAGTCCAATGAAAAAGTTATCATAATAATATCTCTTGTTCAGAGTAAGAAAACACAAAGGACCTGTAGTCCAGAGATGATTGGATTTTTAACCCTTTACCACATAATCCCGTCTTTTAAAAACCTTGAGAAAGAAGTCTTTTTAAAAGATTGTGGGAAACGGAGAAAATGTTGGCTACCAGTATTTTCTCCTTTTTCCACAATGTTTTCCACCTTCCCAAAACATATTTCAGTTTTTAGCTCCACTGGCCAAAGGCCAGCGGGCTTATGTCATGGCCCGGTGTCCGTCGTGCGTCCGTGCGTGCGTCCGTCCGTCTGTCCGTCCGTCTGTGCGTTAACTTTTATTTCAAACATCTTTTTCTCTGAAACTACCCATCCAATTTTCATGAAACTTCACAGAAATGATCCTGCCATGGTCCTCTTCAGAATTTCTTGAAAGAATTTGATTCCTTCAAAAACTCTGGTTGCCATGGCAACAAAACTGAAAAATATTGGAAATCTTTAAAAATCTTCTTGTCTGAAACCATAAGGCATAGGGCTACCAAATTTGGCATGTAGCTTTATGTAGTAGACCTCTATCAAGTTTCTTGAAATTATAGCCCTGGGGTCAAAATTGGCTCTGCCCCAGGGGTCACAAGTTTTACATAGGCTTATATAGAGAAAAATTTAAAAATCTTCCTGTACCTAGCCATAAGGCCTAGAGCTACCAAATTTTGCATTTAGCTTGATCTAGTTGGGGTCTACCAAAAGTGCCCAAATTATAGTCCTGGGGTCAATTTGGCCTCATGCTGGGTGGGGGGGGGTTTCACAAGATTTATATAGGCTTACATAGGGAAAACTTCTAAATCTTGGTGTACATAGCCATAAGGCTTAGGCTACCAAATTTTGCATAATTATAGCATTATCTAGTGGACAACTACAAAGAGGGCTCAAGTTACAGCCCTAGGATCAAGTTTGGACCTGCACCAGGGGTCACAAGTTTTACATCGGTTTATGGAGTGAAAAGTTCAGAAACTGTCTTGTTACTAGCCATAAGGCCAAGAACTCCCAAATTTGGCATGTTATTCTTCTAATACACATATTCCCCATTTAGTCCGACTGTAGCCCTGGGGTCAAAGTTTTATAAGGGCTTATGTAGTGAAGACTTCTCTTCATGGTTTATATTTATAAGCCAGTGGAGCGATACAGGGCCATCATGGCCCTCTTGTTTTTTCTGGTCATATTTATTTTGAGTTAAACAAGATGAATTAAGTTCATTTCCTCTTATATGGTTGTATCAATCCTTTACCAAACAGTCCTGAGGTTTACCAACCCTGATAGAGAAGGCTTTTGAAAACATTGTGGGAAAAGGAGAAAATGCTGGATACCAGCATTTTGTCCTTTTCCCACAATGTTTTCTACCCTATCAAAGATAACTCACATCATTTAAGCCACATTCAATTTCTAAACTGCAGATGCTTTCAGTTTGGACAAGTCTAAAATCTTGTCATTTGGTAAAGAATTAAGAAAAGCACTATATAATCCATAACAGTACCGATTGAAAACTCATTATTAGTGTTTTCTTGCGCCACATTACAAAATATATTGCAAATGGCGCCAAATGCGAAGCCCAGTGGGAACCCTGCTATTAGTGTATAGAAAGAACAAACATTTTGAATTGAAGAGAAAAGTAACAATGCATATTGATATCTATTTGACCAGAATATTGTATGAACTGCCAGACTGTGTAGGTCAAGATGAGACATGAATTTCTCTTGATGCTGATTTCCATCTACAGTATCTACAATAGCAACTGAATTTCTTTCTAGCAGGCCAAGGGTTAATCTTTCTATCAAATGCATAGATAGGAAAGATTTATTTGTTTCTTTGAATCATGCTTAATGCCACTTGCAACATTATTTCAATTCTGTCGCCGCTTTTCTGTCTTTTTAATTGTAAGTACAGGGTTTTGTCAGTCCATAGCTAAGGACTTTACAGTGCTTTACTCAGGGACCAGCCCAACCAGTGGGGATTGAACTGAGAACCTTTGGATTACAAATCCTTGACCTTAACCTTCCAGCCATGGAGGGATCTCAGAAATGAACGGCTGTTGACGAATGAGAAGACCTTATAGTAAAGTTGGACAGTTTACCAGATAACAAAATGCCAGTCTTGTCCAAACAAACAGTCTTAGATTTGCATACAACAAATCAAATGCATGCCAAACTATCATGTTTATCTTTGAAGGGCTAGAGAATATTGTGGGAAATGGTTACCAGCATCTTCTCCTTTTCTCCCCCCCCCCTCCCTCCCCATCACATTTTCAAAAGCTTTCTTTTCAGCCTTGTAAAAACATGGAATCATTTGGTTAACTCTTTACCAACAACAAAATTTTAGACTTGTCCAAGCTGAAAGCATTAGCATATGAAATAATGAATGTGGCAAAAATATTGGGATTTGTCTGTGAAAGGCTAGAAAACATTGTGGGAAAAGGAGAAAATGCTGGTAACTAGCATTTTCTCCTTTTCCCACAATGTTTTCAAAAGTTTTCTTCCTCGTTAAAACTCAGGATTGCGTGGTAAAGGTTTAACCCTTAACCACACAATCCCGAGTTTTAAGGACCCTGAGAAAGGAGCCTTTTGAAAACATTGTAAGAAGAGGAGAAAATGCTGGTAACCAGCATTTCCTCCTTTTCCCACAATGTTTTCTACCCTTCCCACAATAAATTTCAATTTTTAAGTCACATGCATTGTCGTCTGCAACTGCTTTCAATTTGGACAAGTTTAAAATTTTGTCGTTTGGTAAAGAGTGAAAGTGTAAATCTCTGTCATTATATTTAAGCTGGTAGAGCTGAAGAATGGAGAGACATACAATGGACATCTAGTCAGCTGTGATAACTGGATGAATATCAACCTTAGAGAAGTCATTTGTACATCAAGAGTGAGTTGTTCCACGTTTTCATATAGAAAGCATGAAATACAGTACCTATGACACATTTATCTTTGTAAATGAGCCACGCTCTGGCAAAAGGGGGCTTAATGCATCTACATGGTGCATTGTACAGAACTATGGATCGACAATAGCCACATTTTTTAACATCCGACTGAATTGTGAGGTACAACCGACTGAATTGTGAGGTAGAATGGTCCTTGGAAATACAGAAAATTAACCAATAGCCAAAGGTAACGGCCCAGGTCAGCCTGTGCAGATTGTACAGTCCACGCAGGCTGGCCTGAATCAATACTTTTTGAAGATTTGCTAAGCTTTGTTTTCACAGAGCATGGTTCAGATGTTTTTCTAGAAGTTAAACAATATGAATTAAGTTCATTTCCTCTTATATGGTTTTATTAATCCTTTACCACACAGTCCTGAGTTTTACCAACCCTGATAGAGAAGGCTTTTGAAAACATTGTGGGAAAAGGAGAAAATGCTGGATACCAGCATTTTGTCCTTTTGCCACAATGTCTTCTACCCTATCAAAGACAACATACGTCATTTAAGCCACATTCAATTTCTAAACTGCATATGCTTTCAGTTTGGGGGAGTCTAAAATTTTGTTATCTGATAAAATGTTAAGCCATACGGTACAAATTTATGTAGTTTTGGTGTAATTTTCTACGTTCCTGTAGTTAACAGTAAAGTACAACAATTCACCGAGTATTTACAAATGGACAAGAAGATTAGACTGCATATTGGTGCAGTCTGATTTTGGTCTTCTCTGTTTGTAAGTGCATAAAAGGTCACAAAATACAGGATATAGTTTGCTGCAATCTTGACATGTTCATAGCACATTTTCCTATTGCCTTCAAAATTTAAGATAACAAATCATTATCTGTAGGGAAAAAAATAATTACAGCAGATGTTTCAAAACATCCCGATAAGATTTAATATCAACATGAATCAACTTTTAAACATGAATATATGTGCAAAAACTTTTTCAAATGAAGAAATTGCTCTTCACTGGCAATTTTTGCTTTTGCCACATTTTTTTCAAAGATTGTCTGCTGCAAGACAAAAAAGTGATAAACAGATGGCAGTTTAAGTTTAAACTTTACCATAGTCTTATTTCAAAACACCAAAATTTGACTTTACCTTAAATACAGGATGGTGACAGATTTTGGAGAATGCCAGAATGTTATGTGAGGGGAAGTACGATAAAGTATCTCAGAATTCCAGATGAAGTAATAGACATGGTGAAAGAGGAAGTATTACAGAAGTCCAAAGGTCGGGGAGAGGTCAGGGGTCGTGGAGGTCCCCAGAGAGGGCGAGGCGGTAGAGGTACAATCCTGATACATTTCATTGGGTCATATTTAACCCCAATATTGTCTTTTGTATCTATTTTTTTGTGGCAAGGGGAGATCAAGATCAGGCTACACAAAACATAGTCTGATCTTACATCTATACTATCATCTATGCTGGGATATTCTGGCCAAAAGAGGTATTGAAATTGTAGCTACAAGATTAGACTGCTTATTTTGTGTGATATGATCTTGACCTGCACTGTAATCATGATTGAAGTAGGGTTTAAGCCTGTCTTGTTCAAAACAACTTTAGTGTAGAAATACTACAGAAACTGAAATAGTATAACAAATGTCATTCGTTGTATAAATGAATAAACATGTACTTTTGTTAACCCTTTACTGCACTATCCAAAGTTTTAATGACCCGAAAAAAGGGCTTTGAAAACTTTGCAGTAAAAATACTGGTTGCTTAAGCAGCATTTTCTTCTTTTCCTACTATGTTCTCTAATGTTTCAATGACAAATATTATACATGTATATAGTGTTAATTATAATTATATACTATTATGTTATAGTTGTATGATATATAATTTGAGCCACATTTAATTTGTTTTCTGCAAATATTTTTGACATAGAAGAGTCTAAAATTTTGCTGTCTGGTAAGAGTTGAATTCTGTTTTCAGCAGTATTTCATTTATGTCATGGCTACAAAAACACCTATTGGTGCTTTCTAAGTGTTTCTTTACAAGTTCTAAGCACAACATGCTTTGGAGTCACTGGCTGCTTTCCTAAATAAACAAAGATGGGTGAGAGAAATAATTCTGTAGCAATGTCTATCGTCAACCCTCGGAAGAACTTTTGCAGTGCTGGTGATTCAGACTCTCAACTCTAGGAGAGCTAGCCCTGTGTGCTACCACAGGGCTGGTTCTACTTAACTTGTTAGTTCGGGTAATCTTTTCTTCACTAGGAATGTTTATTTTCGCTTTAAATTTTATTTTGATGTGGAAATAAGTCATTTGAAAACATTATGGGAAAGAGGAGAAAATGCTGGTTACCAGCATTGTCTCCTTTTCCCAAAATGTTTTCTACCCCATCAAAGAAAAATGGCACCATTTGAGTCACATTGAAATTGTTGTCTGCAAATGCTTTCAGTTTGGACAAGGCTAAAATTTTGTCTTCTGGCAAAGGGTTAAAAACAGTATGTACGCATTAGGATAGGTTTTAATAATTATTGCTTATATTTGTAGGTGCGTTTGGGCGAGGAGGTGGTCGGGGAGGTCGAGGAGGTGGAGGAAATAGACCAGGAAAGGGAAGGGGAGAATGAGTCCTGGAATCTCCTGTATGTGATCTCTAATATAAACAGTTTAGGCCAACCCTTCAGTCTCACGTTTTTGTGGCCCTGGCGAAAAGGGCTTTTGAAAACATTGAAGGAAAAGCATTAAATCCTGGTAAACACAATGTTTTCTATCATTTTCAAGGACAGATCACATCATTATAGCCACATTTCATTGGCTGTCTGCAAAAGCTGCCAATATTGGCAAGTCTAAGATTTTTCTTAAAAAGTTCAGTTAAATACATGTATGCTTGCATGTGAGTGTAGAGAAGATAATCTTATTTGAGAATCACCAGATCTGCACCAAAACCCATGTTGTGGATACCGAGACAAATTTGTGTTGATGTGCTCATGTGATTACTTGCAACATAGTTTTTAGTGAAGAGCAAAACTGTTCCTACCTTCAACCTTTTACACCACAATCCTGAGTTTTAATGACTTGGAGGTAGAAGCCTTTTGAAAACATTGTGGGAAAAGGAGAAAATGCTTGTAACCAGCATTTTCTCTTTTTCCCACCATGTTTTCTACCCTTTCCGATACAAATATCATCATTGTTTCTAAATTTGAATTTTAACTTATTGTCTGTAAATGCTTCAGTTTAGACCAGTCTTAAATTTTGTCATTTGGTAAAGTTACAATTCGATAAAGCTCCCTTTATCAGTAGCTTTGCAAGTGATAGGAAAAGGAGCTGTGAATGTGGAAAGTGATGGTAGCAATGTCTGTCATTCCACCCTTGCGTTAGCACAGTTATCATTCTTGCCATGAATTAATCCTTAACCAAACAATTATATGTTTTAATGACATTTAGGAAAAAGTATTTTGAGAACATTGTGGGAAAAGGAGAAAACCCTGGTTACCAGTATTTTTGGTAGCATTCCTTTTTCCATAGTGTGTCAAAGCCTTTCAAAAGAAAAACCCATCATTTGAGCTGCAGCTAATTTGTCATCTGCAGATGCTTTCAATTTGGACTAGTCTAAAATTTTGATGTTTGGTAAAGAGTTAACACATTAACTCCTGAGATTATATGATTGTCAACCATTAAGAAGGTTTAATAGTAACAAAGATTGTGGCAAAAGGAAAAATTGCTTGTATTGTAATTTCTTCTTTTGTCACAGTATTTTTGAAAGTGGTCTAATGTAAGACAAAAAAAGGTAGACTGGAGAAGGTAATGCATCAAACAAATGATCCATGCTCTAGGAAAAGGGGGCTTAATGCATCTGCAAAAAATATCGACCCAGGTCAGCCTGCACAGTCTGCCCTGGGCCGAAACTTTTTGCTTTGGGTCCATTTTTTACTTGTCAAAGGAGTGTTGTACCTCACGATTGAGTGGCTTGTTAGATAAGATGGATTTTTATGGCTCCATAATTATATAATGCCTTGCTTGGTTTCATGCATCACGGAGATGCATTAAGCTCCCTTCTGAAAGAGCATGGCTCAAATGTATTGCGGAAGATTATTTGTCATTGTATTTCCTTATTTGTCGTCCATTATCACTGATATCAACAAGTTGACATTTTTTGAAAGTGGGAACTGTCAATCATGTTATAAAGTTTGATCCATGTGTACAAAAAATCCTTTCATTTATACCTCTATCAAACGATTAGATACATATACAACCCGTAGGAAGGAACATATTGAAAACATTGTGGAAAAGGGAAAAAAACTGGTAACCAGCAATTTTTCCCTTTTTCGCTATGTTTTCTTCCCTTTCAAGGATATACGAGACATTACATCATTCAGTTTGTCATCGGTAAGTGCTTCCAGTATAGCTGAGTCTAAAAAATTTTGTCATCTTATAAATTTTTCATTCATTAGTGTCTTTGTTATTGCATTTTTGTCCCAACTTTAGCATTGTATATAATTGTAAAATATGTGTAAACGGAATAAAAGATGAGAAATTAGATGCAATCTGTTTAGTTGTCTTGTTTTCACTGTGGGGTTTACCAGCAAGCAGACTATTATTTCTTTAACCTTTTACCACACAATGCTGACTTTTAACTCTTTACCAAATGACAAACATTTAGACTGGTCCACATTGAAAGCATTTGCAGACTACAAATGAAATGTTGCTCAAAAATTGAAATTTGATTTGGGATGGGTAGAAAACATTGTGGGAAAAGGAGAAAATGCTGTTTACCAGCATTTTCTTCTTTACCACAATGTTTTCAAAAGGCCTCTTCCCCAGGGTCGTGAAAACCCAGGATTGTATGGTAAAGGGTTAAGGATCTTTAGAAAAAAGACCTTTGGAAACATTGTGGGAAAAGGAGAAAATGCTGGTAACTAGCATTTTCTCCTTTTCCCACAATGTTTACTACCCTATCATAGACAACTTCCACAATTTAATTTGGTATCTACCTGTGCTTTAGTTTTGAACAGGTCTAAAATTTTGTCATGTGGTGAAAGGTTCAGGAAAAATTAAGTACATATCTGTTTTGAATAGCACTGAAAACACTGGGAAAAGCAGCTATAAACAATTACTGCATTGTCAATAATGTTTATTTCATCAGGTCTTAAAAAATTTGGGTGATGGATTTGTAAAGCAAAGTCTTAACCATTTACCAGGCAATCTGGAGTTTTAACGACCTTGAGAAGCAAGGCTTTTGAAAACATTGTTTGAGAGGGAGAAAATGCTGGTAACCAACATACAGGGCTTGACACATGGGGGTCACTGGTTTGATCCCCCCAGCTTGATCTCTTTTTTTCTAAGGAGTGATGATAGTCATTGCAGCTTGATATACCAGTATTCCTCTCTCACCACTGAACAATGTTTGTCTGGAAAAGCAGCCATGAATATTTTGCAAAACACTGGTAAAAGAACTGCAGGAAAGCATAGACCACCAAGATATGACTGAAATAATGTTGAAAACAATATTAAATACCATGCAAACAAACATTTTCTCATGTAGAATTAGCACATGACTGTTATCAATGATTGCTTATTTGACTGACTAACCCCGTCTTTAAATGACCCTGAGGAGGAAGTCTTTAAAAAACATTGTAAAGAGAGGAGAATTGGTGGCATGTACCCAGCATTTTTCCTTTTCCAACAATATTTAGTGTCCTTCAAAGGGGCAAAAAAGCCGACATAACCCTTTACCACATAATCCCGATTTTTTAATGACCCAAGGGGAGAAAGCTTTGGAAAACATGGTGGGGAAAGGAGAAAATGCTGGTAAACAGCATTTTCTCCTTTTCCCACAATGATTTCTACCCATTACAAGACAAAAGTCATATTTTTCGTTACATTAATTTACCATTTGCAAATGCTTACAATTAGGACAAGAGCACAATTTTGTCATCTGGTAAAGAGTAAACAAACCTGGTTAAGGGGACATCAGTTAGTGGAATGAAAAGGTGTTAAGTGGGATTAACTCTTTAAAAAAACAACACAATTTTTCCCTTGTCCAAATTTGCAGACAACAAATTAAAAGGCACGCAAAATATGAGCTTTGATAGAAAACATTTTGGGAAAAGGCACAATGACTTCAAACTTTTTTGCTTAGGGTCGTTGAAACCCTCGCTTGCAACCACTTGCGGCGAGTGCTTGCCTTATTAAACACAGGGCTGGCCTGGTAGATCTAGATCAGTCGGTAACAGGAGCTGAAACGCTGATTTGAATCCCTTGCCCAGTTTCTTTCCGATGATTGATGATATTCATCGCAACAGACGATAGTTATATTGATGATGGCTATGTGGCAAAGCAGCCAGTGGCTTGGGAAGAAAATTATCTTGAGGCATTTGAGTGCTCTGAAACCTGTTGCAAGTCCTCTATTATCTGTAGTTTCAAGAGGGTTTTAGTTGCAAAAGGGGGATAATACAAATTTTTTTCAAATAGTGTCTTTTGGTTGGAAAGAAATGAATAATGAGCCTTGACATTTCAAAGCTAAAAATTGGCTTTGTAAATGGGTGTTGGAATTCCTCTGAGTGGTAATTGCTGTTTTAGTAAATTTGTGTTATGATAATTGTGGGCTTAAAAATAGGCTATCGCCACAACTACAACCAGCAAGCATAGCATTTCATCTTCTGAAAAGAACGAAATAATTTTAGGCAGTGCAAAAATAAAAAATAGTAAGGGTGTCTTTTAATCACATCAAAGAACTGTATTAAATCTATTTATGTGGCAGGAAAAATACGGAATAGCCAAAATTGAAAATTGGGTAATGGTGGCTTAGGATTACTGGTTTGAAGGAAAGTCAAATAAGATAACAACATACGTGTAATGATGTATGTTTCAGTGAAAAAAAAAAAAAATGAACTAGAATCTGTAAAGACAGGTGTCATATATTATTCACCATTTTTCCAATTCTTTTATTTTTGACTTCTCAGTATAAAAAAAATGTGAACACACCTACGAAAAAGCACATTGATAAAATCTTATTATGAAAAACTGATGATCATACGAAATAACCATTACCAATCGATTTGCTGCTGTATTTCTACCCAAACTTAACTTGGGTATGATGTTTCAAGGGGACGATATCGTGTCTTCTGTGCCAAAAAAGGACAATAAACTTTAAATTTAGAGATGAAATCTTGGTAATGTTGCAAACTTTCAATAAAAGATTGATTATTCCACCATTGCAGACTAAACCTACTTAATAAAAAGCATGAAATAGCTCAATGGAACACAAAAATTCAATAAAAGCAACGCGGCAAAATATTTTCTGTGATCTGTCCGCCATATTGAAAATGGCGATACACCTCAAAACCCACTCGCCTGCTAGCGCTTGGGCTTGGGCAAATGCTTTGCTCGCCCCAAGCACTTGGGCAAGCACTTGGGGCGAGCAAAGCATTTGATAGAAATTTGCTCACTAGCGCTCGCCATATTGAACACACAACAGGTCAAAAGAAATTCCTGGAAATGATTGAAAGAAACATTTAGATTTACACAGCCACTATTTTAGAGCTCCCATGATAAAATATGTGATATTTGTATCCCGCACCCTCCCCGCACCGTTGATTGTTGTAGTAGTTGTGAAAAGAGCATGATGTTTAGAAGGTTGTGAGGTGGGTTTTACTCCTGCTATGTCATGTCAAAGATAAGAAATGCAAAAAAAAAAGAATATGTAAGATTGAATGATTGTATGGTGTTTAACGCCGTTTTCCACATTATTTCAGTTATATCGCGGCGGCCAGTGCACCTATCCATGCTATCCTGGGATTTCTTTTATCAGTACTTCGCACAATATTCTTTCCAAGCCACTGGCTGCTTTCCCACATAGCCATTGTTGAATCAATAGTCAGTGGTGGGAGAGGACTGAATCCTGTCGCAATGACTATCATCAATCCTTGGAAAGAAATTGGCCGAGCCAGGGATCAAACCAGCGACCTCCTGTTCTCAATTCCTGTATGATACCGACTGAGCTACGGGGCTTGGACATTCGGCATACCTCGGGTGATCCGCTGATCAAATACCTCGGTTGTATCACGTGGCTTGATATGCACCTACACGGTACATTTCGCACATCTCCGGAAGCACACCGCTTTACTGTTATTGAAATTGTAAGGCTCCTCTTTAGAAAGAACGCATGAGTAAATTTTCTATCGTTATCTTTCTAAGAGTATTTCAGTCGGCAAACAGTTTGTATATTCAATTTTTAGCATGGTTTATCAATTCCGTTAGGAGCTTTCATCGACAGATCGATAGAAGTGAATAACTTCACAGTGGTTGTTCATGTCGTTGCTAAGCAATCTACAGGGGCGCCGCCATGTTTACGATCATGTGATTGGTAGTTCAAAATGGAAGCCACCTTTATACAGACGAGGTTAGATGTAGGTACGGAATTGGCCGAGTTGTGACGAGTGGGGGCTCGGAGTGTTAGAGTATATGGGCAGTGTTTCCAACAAAATATCAGTAACTCTGTTTTTGCAAAAGCTGTGCATGAGAATTTTAGTATATGATTATAGTAATTATACCACAGAATAAAACAAGGGTTGGCTCATTAACTAGTTTCTTGCACAAATCAAGTCTTTACACTCAAATTTACCGCGTATTAGTTTCTTAACAGTGAAAATAGTAACCAAAACCTTTTAGGTAAAACGCGTAACACATTCATTACAGTGAATTAGTGTCCATCATCACATCCGGGATCTGGCACTATCGATCGTTGACTCAAAGGAAGTTCGTACCTAACAACACATTTCATCACCAGATTGACTGATACTTGTGAAAGATAAGGTAATGTTGATTAATGAAATTATCCATATATACTCCATTTAGTGTATATCTTTTGCGTAGATGTTTAAATTACATGTTGGTTTTGTAAATAATTTATGCCGAATATCAGAATCAAGCGACCCCAAAAGCAGTCGAACTTGGGCACCGGTCGCTCTTGCAACGAATGTCTGTGGGCATGTAGCGATTTGTAATTTGAACCCACTGCTTTGTTTTTTATTGATTTCATTGAGATTGTCATTATTATTATTATTATTTTTTTTTGTTTATTATATTATACGTTTTGAGACATTTGCTTTATTCTGATTATAACAAAACGTACTCCGTCCGAATTGAGAAGTTTCCCAAGAATTTCAGATTTCCAATTTTTTTTTTTTGCGCTTTTTCTTGTCGTATCAAGGGTATTTCAAATTGAATGCACGTGATGTTCATGTTTTATCATTTTAAATTATTTCCAGTGAAAATATAGTAATGCTATTAAGCATAATATCGTTTGACAAGGGATGCAAATCTGTACTACAGGTAGTGAAATGTATTACTGTAACTTACTGTATGTAGGCCATATGAAAGCCTACGGCTTCTTTGGGCCCGTCTGTTTGTGTTCGTCTCACTTCATTAGTATAGCATTCTGCAGTAAACTTGTGAGAGTGATGGCCCCAGTGTTTATTTAACCTACTCTTGAAGGCATTTATGCTCGGGGATTTCACAATTTCATTTGGTAAAGTGTTTCAGGTATCAACAACACGATTAGTGAATGAATTCTTTCTTGTTTCGGTTCTAGTATAACTTTTAAAGAGTTTTAGGTCATTTCCTCTGGTGCGAGTAGAAATGTTTGTTTTTAGTAGATTTGGTTTTGAAGTGTTATCGTATTTGTTCAGTATCTTAAAGGTTTGTAGCATATCAGCACGAATTCTACGATATTCCAACATTGGTAATCCCAGTTGTTTAAGTCTTTCATTGTATGGTAGATGTCTTAACCCAGGAATTAATTTAGTTGCTCTTCTTTGTACGTTTTCTAGAGCTTTTTTGTGTTTTTTAAGGTATGGTGACCAGACTGTACAGGCATATTCTAGGTGGGGTCTAACTAGAGATTTATAGAGATTTAAAAAAATTTGTATTATCCCCCTTTTGCAACTAAAACCCTCTTGAAACTACAGATAATAGAGGACTTGCAACAGGTTTCAGAGCACTCAAATGCCTCAAGATAATTTACTTATTAGTCCTTGAAGTGAATTGTACCAAAGACTTAACCCTTTACCTGACAATCCCGATTTTTAAGGATCCTGGAGAAAGAGACCTTTGAAAACAATCTGGGAATAGGTGAAAATGCTGGTAACCAGCATTTTCTCCTTTTCCCACAATGTTTTCTATCCTGTCAGAGTCAGGTTTCATCAATTGGGCCAATGTTCATTTTGTCGTCTGCAAAAGCTTTGAATTTAGAAAAGTGTAATATTTTGTTCCAAAATGATGAATATTGAACTCTTCCAAATTCAACATATCTGCAGAAGACAAATTGTATATATACACAGATAGAAATGACCTGCAGTTTTTCTGATAATGGCAGACATTGTGATAGGAGAAATAGATCTAATTGCTTGTTAGAGTTGCAAGCATTTTCCTTTTCTATCGGTGCCTTCTAAAGCCCTCTTCTGTATTATAAATTACAGGATTGTTTTTAAGAAAATATGCTCTGAACCTTTTTTAGACCTGGATGGTGTTGATCTAGATCAGGCTGCTCAGAGCAGATACTACGATCTTTGATCTACAATTCTTATCTTACTAGGCAACTTGGATCTTTGATCTTGGATCCTTATCATATAAAGGTATTTTCAGCACCATCTGCTGCAAATTTAGTTTACGAGATAAGTGGTAAAGAAGAGTCCAGAAGAGTCTAATTACCGTTTTACCACATGACAAAATTTTAGACTAGTCCAAATTGAAAGCATTTGTAGACAACAAAATAAATGTGACTGAAAAGTTGAAATTTGATTTGGGAAGGGCAAAAACATTGAGGGAAAAGGAGAAAATGCTGCTGACAATGTTTTCAAAAGGCTTCTTTCTCAGGGTTGTTAGAAGTCTGGATTTTGTGGTAAAAGGTTAAGGGGAGCTTAGGATGGTGCTCTGTGGAATTCCTTAAAAACAATTGATTCCAGTCAATACTGATCCCTTTGGCACCAAAACTGAAGAACATTGAAATTCTTTAAGAACCCTCTTATCCAAAACAGCATGTTTGAATTCTTTACAAACTGGCATAAATGATCCTGTGGTAAAAATTTAGTTGTCTGCTAAATGCATGATTTTGTGTTCATACCAAGTATCTTGATTAAATGCATTACAAATTTTAGACTTACCGAAATTGAAAGCAGTAATTGCAGATACTAACAAATTAGATATTATTCAAATCAGGAGCATAACCAGGGTTTCAGAATAATTTCACACACTGAATTGAGAGTGCTATTTCAACCGTAAGCATAAATTCAGATCAGAGTGCACAGAATGAGTTGCATATCTTGTTCTACACTGTGTGATACAGTGAGATTTTCTATCAAAAACAAATAGGATGAAATTTCAATGTTTGGCTTTGTACTATCAGTTGGAAATGTTGAATTTTTTAAGCAGTTTTAGTCTTAACTCTACCACACAATGATGAGTTGTAACGCCTCTGGGAAATTAGATTTTCAAAAACATTGTGAGAAAAGGAAAAAATGCTAGTAACCAGCATTTTCTCTTATTCCCACAATGTTTTTTACCCTATCAAGAGAAAATTGCACCATTTGAGCCACATTGAAATTGTCGTCTGCAAATGCTCTTAATTTGGACAAGGCTAACATTTTGTAGTCTGGTACGGATTAAATATGATAATTATGCTACCCTTTGATTTAGCAGAGAAACCATCACAAATAACAGCAAAGCTACCCTTCGAAATGTAGGTAGTGCTGAGAGAGGAGCATGATGTATGGTGTTCAACTGACATGTACCAGTAGTGAAAAATGCCAGGTAGAAATCAATATTCTGTGTGACAAGCTCCATAACAAATAGGGATATTTATATGAAAATGTTTTCAGCCAATAGTCTTTCTCCAGGGATCTCAGCTAACTATTCCCTTCATCTCATGCTTCACCCATTCCTGTATAAATATGTACTTGTAACACTTTTTATGCCTCTTAGTTTACAGTTTTGGAGAAAGTTGACGAAAAATAAGCGATGAATTGGTATCTACCGGTATTTGTTACGCTACTAAACCCATTACTCAGCAGTCCCATGTTTTTACAACCTTACCTAGAGGGAGGCTTTAGTAAACATTGTGGGAAAAGTAGAAGATGCTGGTTACCATCATCTTCTCCTTTCCCGCAATGTTTTCTAACTTTTCAAGAAATAATCTGATTATTTAAGCTATATTATACATGTAATTAATTTTGTCTGCTGATGCTTTCAATATAGATGAGTTTAAAATTCTTTCATTGGGGAAAAGATAAAAAAGAGGAAGAATTCGGATGAATGAGCAGTTTTCAAATCTCATTTGCTGATTTTACACCTGTTGTCAATTCTGCATACTTCACCAGCTTTGTTGTGCTTAGATGTTTTGGATTTGGACAAGTCCAAAATTTTGTCATTTGGTAAAGAGGTAAATTAAACAAGACGTGCCCAAAATTCTTCCGTGAATGAGACAGCTCTTGAAGAGATTTTGGGAAAAAAGTAAAGGCTGGTAACCACCATTTTCTTCTTTTCCTGCAATGTTTTCTCCCCTTCGAAAGATTTTCAGGGGCATTCAATATGTTGTCTGCCAAAGCCTTCTAATTTAAACTAGTCTAAAATTTTGTTGTCTCTTACATATTTGAAAATATCGTTAAATACATGGCCAGAGGCCTGTATAATGGAAAGGACTTACTTGAGTTCAAGGGTTTACTTAACCCTTTACCACACAATCCTGAGTTTTAATAATCCTGAGAAGAAGCCCTTTTGAAACATTGTCGGAAAAGGACAAAATGCTGGTAACAAGCATTTTCTTCATTTCCCACATGTGCTACCAATTCAAGGACAAATGTTATCATTTGAAAAACACTTAATTTGTCACCTGTAATTCCTTTAATATAGACAAGTCTAAAATTTTGCTGTGTGGTAAAGGGTTAATTGGAAATTGTGTATGCATGAATATGCCGAGTGTCTGACTGGCAGTTTCCAAATGGAAATTTATATTTGAGCAGTGGCATGAATTAGGATACAGTGCAATATTATTGATTGGGTTGAAATCCAGGGTGGCATGAAGGAACTGCCTGGATATTGTTCTGCAGTATCAACAATTGATTGGAAATTTTGAGGGATATTGTTGCTGTGGTTTATTGAACTTCTGGTCTTGTGAAAGTTGGTGTATTTTCTACATCTACTGGAATTTTAATGTCTGTTTTTTTCTAACTTTGATTTTTTTCTGTTTCATTTCAGTTTTAGATGTTTTATGTACTGCATAACTCATTTAACCCTGTGCCATAAATATTCACTAGCTATCATTGCAAGTGTCTTGTTAACTCTACCAGAGAACAAAAGTTTGAACTCATCTACATTGAAAGTGTTTGCAGACAACGGATCAAACGTGGCTAAATCAATGTTAAACTTTTTTTTAACTGGTAGAAAACATTGTTAAAAAAAAAGAAAATGCTGGTTACCAGTATCGGAAGAAAGGACTGTGTGTAAAACTTCACTTCCTGCACAGATTGTTAAAGGTTAACCCTTTACCACACAGTCCCAACTTTAACGACCCTGAAGAAAGAAGCACCTTTTGAAAACATTGTGGGAAAAGGAGAAAATGCTGGTAACCAGCATTTTCTTCTTTTCCCACAATGCTTTCTACCCTATCAAAGACAAATTCCATCATTTGAACAAAATTTAAATTGTTGTCTGCAAATGCTTTCAATTTGGACAAGTCTGCATATTTTTTGTGTGGCAAAGAGTTAAATGCATTGATACAGGATACCGGTACATATAAAAACATTTTGTCAAATGGAGAAATTTCTCCTTTTGAAACAGTGTTTCTCAAAGTGGTTTGCTTCAAGACAAAAAAAGTCATCTGCAACTGGCATTATGTGAAAAAAGGTATTCACTCTACCAAACAACAAAACTATAGACTTCTCCGAATTCAAAGCACATGCAAGCGACAATTTAAATGTGGCTCAAATGATAGAATTTGTTTTTTGATTCGGTAGAAACATTGTGAGAAAAGGAGAAAAAAATGGTTACCGGCATTTTCTCTATTTCCTACAATGTTTTCTAAAGGCTTGTTGCTCAGTGTCATTTAGACTTGGAATAGTGTGAAAACAGGCATTCATGTATAGCAGTGTTACCAGTTACTGATTATCTACAATTATTTCCACTAGAGAAATATCAATATTTCATAGTGCCCATTTAATTTACAAGCATGTACTATTAGTAGACACATCAATTTCTGTGTAATTTGTTGAAATATCATTTTCAAAATTAATGTTCAACTGTGGTGTTGAGTTGCACGTAATAAGAAGGCTTTTATGAATATTGTGGGAAATGGAAAAATGCTGTCTACCAGCATCCATCATTGGAACCATAAATGTTCGTAATAGTATGATATGCCATCTGCAAACGCTTTAAATCTGAACAAAAATTGTGTTGTTTGGTAAAGGGTTAATCCTCATAGAGCTAAATATTTCATGTCAGAAAGCCAGACCCATGGATATACACAACATTTTCATGATAGTTTTTCTTTATAGAAAGTAGGGTACTCATTTAACTCTTTAACACACAATCACGGGTTTTAAGGACCCTGAAGAAGAAGCCTTTTGAAAACATTGTGAGAAAATGCTGGTAACCAGCATTTTCTCCTTTTCCCACAATGTTTTCTAACCTTCCCAAAACAAATTTCATTTTTTGAGTCACATTTATTTTGTTGTCTGCAAATGCTTTCAATTTGGACAAGTCTAAAATTTTGTTGTTTGGTAAAGGGTTAATCAAAATCAGATGACAAAGATCAGAGATCTGAATTCTCTTTCTGTGCAGTCTGATCTAAATCTACACTGTCAACAAAAGCAATTAAAGCTATGTTTAGCTGGCTATTTAAATTAATCTTTGAGTCCTAAATATTCAAAGTTACCCTGCAGTTACAAAATTATAAAAGTTTAACTTTCCCAAACAACAAAATTTTGAACTTGTCCAAATTGAAAGCATTCTGTAGACAACAATTTAAATGTGACTCAAAAACTGAAATTTGCCTGTTGAAGGTAAAAAAACATGGGGGAGGGGGAAGAAAATGCTGGTTACCAGCTTTTTCTCCTTTTTCGACAATGTTTACAATGGCCTTTTTCTTCAAGGTGGGTTAACTCGGGATTGTGTGATAAAGGGTTATGGTTTATGTTTCACACTTGGGTTATCCATGATGAATAAAAGTAGGATTCTGAAACCCATGTTAACCCTTTACCACACAACCCCGATTTTTAACAACATTGAGCAAGAAAGCTTTTAAAAACATTTTGGGAAAAGGAGAAAATGCTGTTAACCAGCATATTCTCCTTTTCACACGATGTTTTCTACCCTTTTAGAGTCAGGATTCATCAGTTGAGCCGACAATGTTTTTTAACAATTTAAATGTCATCTGCAAATGCTTTTGATTTGGTCTAGGCTGAAATTTTGTCTTGTGGTAAAAAAGTAACAGGATGGTGTCCCAGAATCTCCTTCTTGGCAGAACATGGTAGGAGTATCATTGGGCAAGGCACTGCAGAGCCCCAGCCTAGCACTGGCGAATCAACGAAAATTTATGAATAAGTGAATGATGTAACCATGATATAGGACTGAAACATCATTGAATGTTGAGTAAAAAGATTTTCAGAGAAACTCAGGATAAAATTTCCTGTCAAAACATTTTGGAAATTCAGTAGATTTTGGCAATAATGGTCCTTCCTTGGTTCCTGGATGGCATATTGATCTGCCAAAAACAATCTCATGAATAGGCATTGCAGTTTCAGCTCAGCAGTTTTTAACTGTTTACCAAACAATCCCAAGTTTTAACAACCTTGAAAGAGAAAGCTTTTGAAAACATTGTGGTAACCAGCATTTGAACAATGTGTTTTTTACACTATCAAAGACAAATGGTACCATCTGAGCCACATTTGCAAATGTCTTCAATTTGGACAAGTCTGCTTTTTCGTTGTTTGGTCTTGTCATAGCCTTGTAGTTGTTTGCATCCTGTCTTATTGCTGTCATGCAAAATTTGACATTTTTGCATGTCTCTTCCCTTACTGAAGATTTTTCTTCAAATTTTGGCAGGTTGCTTACTATCTTTTAACTCTTAACCAAATAATCCAGTGTTTTAATGACCCTGAAGAAGAAGGCTTTTGAAAATGTCGTGGGAAAAGGAGAAAATGCTGGCAACCAGCACTTTCTGTTTTTCCTGAAATGTTTTCTACTGTGTCAAATGCAAATTTCATCATTAGAAACATATTTAATTTTTGGTATGGCAACACTTTGAATTTGGACCAGTCCAAAATTTTGTCGTTGATAAAGGGTTAAGCAATACAAGAAAGACAAGTAAATCTGTAGTATTTTTGACAAAAACTTATGCTCCTTTTTATACTTCCCCCTAAAAAAATGGGGGGGGGGGGAATATAGTTTTTGTTTAGTCCTTCTGTCCATGCATACTTTCGTTTTTGTGACCGAAAACTTATTTCCCTAAATTTAATTTCGAAGAAATTTTGCACAAATATTAACCACATTGATTCGATGTGTCTTGCTCAAGAGTCATATCTCTATTTTAAATGTCAAAGACACAGCTATGTCAAATGTGTTTGAGGGGGAAGCAGTAATTGTTTTTTTAATTATAAATGAATTTCAGTATACCTTTGCAGAATTGTTACCCACACAAAGACAATGTGTCGCATACAAGTACCATGTCAGTTAAAGTTCAAGGTCATGGCAATGCCAAATATGTTTAAAAAGAGAAATTTTAGACGGCTATGTTCGTGTCTGGCCTGTAACTTTTTAAAATTATGAATGAAATTCAATACAATTGTGTAGGACTGTCAACCATATAAAGACGATATGTCTTGTGCAAGAATCATGTCAATAGGTTTAAGTTCAAGGTCATGGCAAGGTCAGATGTCTTTTTTCATGTCTTGGCCATGAATTTTTTCCTTATTTTCTTCATTTCAGAATAACTTTGCTCAAATGTTCACCAAATCAAGATAATGTGTATGAGTCATACCTACAGATTAAAGATCAAGGTCACAGCAAGGTCATTTGTGTTTTAGGATGAACTTCAGTGTAACTTTGTAGAATTTTCCACCACATTAAGACAATGTGCGTTTACAAGAACCATGTCAGTAGGTCCAAGGTGTTTACAAGAACCATGTCAGTAGGTCCATAACTCTTTTCTTGACAAAGGCTTACCATGTCAAGACATTATATCATGCCCAAGTCATGTCCATGAATTAAAGATCAAGGTCACAGCCAGGCCAAGTATGCATGGTATTGTGTCCGGATTGTTACTTTTTTTAACTATGAATGAATTTCAGTATAACTTTGCAGAATTGTCAACCACATATAAACAATGTGTTGCGTGCAAGAACCTTATCTGTGAGTCAAAAGTCAAGATTAAGGCAAGGTCAGAAGTGTTTTGTCCGTAGTCATTGTTCATGTTCAAAGCTCACAGGAAAAGTTAATATTTTTGGGGGCTTAAAACTGTCACTAAAGAAGCTACTGCAGCCAAATGTTAGCACCCACTTGCAGCAATCGTTTTCATTTCATAACAGTTTGTGTCGTAATTGAAATTCAACAGGGGTGGTTTTTAACTTTTTAACTAAAAACACCATAAAGCAAGTGATTGTTGCAAATTGTAGAATTTTCAAATTCACCCTACTAAATCAAGTGGAAGTTTATCTAGTATATGTATACATTATGATAAGTATAAAGTCATCTTTTGGCAATTTTATGGCACAATTTTGGTTGAATTGCACACATGCATGGGTTATTTTGTTGAAAATTTTAAACCCTTGTCATGCAGAAATGGGAACTAAGGAAGTATAAAGTCGTAGAAAAAGCAAGAAACCTTGTACTGTCAAAGCCTCGTTGGTCAGAATTTTTGCTCACAATACCAGAAAGTGTAGACCCAAGATCAGACAACACTGTTTGGACAGTGATATCGTGATCTTCACTCATAATTACAGCATTCACAGTTGAGTATCTGATAGTCAAACAGTTAACCTCTTACCCTTCTGTTTTGAAACAGGATATAAAACAACCCAATTTACTGTGCTTTCAGTTTGTGGATAATTACTGAATTTTATATTGCTTTCAAATTAGTTGAGTCTTATGACGGCAACAGCTCACATTTTCATACATGGGTTTCACCAGTATTAAGCTGAGGCTCTGAAGTGTTTTGCACAAATGCCCTCCCACGAAAACCTCCAACTTACAGTGAGGCTCAAACACAGGGCTGCCAGGTTAGGAGTCCTACATAAGGCTTTACCAATGAGCCATGCAGAACCAAGTTTATTGAATTTTGACATTGAAAACATTTGAAGGTTAAAAAAAAATCATCTATTAAAGGACCTTTCACAACTTTAGTTGCCTTTGCAGCCAGTGTAGATCAAGACCAGACTGCACAAAACATGCATTTTGAGTTTTGATCTACACTGTCCACTTTGATTAGAAATGCTCAACCAGAGCAACATTAAGATTACAATAATTTTGAGCTTTTTTCTAAACTAAAAATGTCTCATCACTTCAAGGTCTTTTGACTGTATAAATCAATCTGTTGTTTCAAAAAACTCAGACAAGAGGGCCTTTGAAAATATTGTGGGAAAAGGAGAAAATGCTGGTAACCAGCATTTTCTCCTTTTCCCACACTGTTTTCTTCCCTTTCAAAAGACAACTTTCTTCACTTCAGCTACAGTTAATTTGGCATCTGCAACTGCTTTCAATAAGGAAGAGTGTGAATTTTTTTTATTTGATAAAGATAAGTACATGTCTAACCTGTATGTTTAGACATTCTATGAAACTTTGTGATCAATTGGAGAAAAATGGACCAGTTTTTCTATTAGTCACAATGTTTTTTCCTGCTGCTGTGAGATTGAATCAAATGATGTGAACTACCGGTAGTAACCAGTCAACTAAATTATAGACAGACATCAACTTTAAAAGCATTTGCAGATTTGTCCTGGAGACGGTACAAAATATTTTTACCACCTTTTTTTCCTTTTTCCACAGTTTTTCTCAGGGGTTGTTTAAATATGTGACTGTGTGATAATGGGTTAACTGTTTTTTTTTTTTTTTTTCTCAAATCAAAGACAAACTTGAAGAAGATACATGAGAGAAAAAGCTTTTCATTCCAGAGGTCTAGTCTTTTCCCATAAGCCTTTACCATACAAACCTGGGTTTAAGAGACAGCATTTTGTCCTTTTCTCACTTGGTTTTCATCTATTTTAACTCTTATTCTGCTAAATAACTCAAATGAAACTTTCAATTCGATAGTAAAAATCCAGATATTGCTATTTCAAATTTATATTTCTGGGGAAAAATACCTCCTTCTCAGACAGTGTAAATCAAAAGATCAGACTGCATGTTCTGTGCAGTCTGATCTTGATCTACTCTACCCATGAAAGGTCTGTGAGTCGCATGTAGCAGCCCAAGGGTTAAAGAAAAAACAAATCAGTTAGTGGTAAATCACACTCAGTTTGTCGTGTGCAAAAGGTTTCAATTTGGCCAATTCTAAAAAGTTTTGGTTTGGTAATGAGATAAAATAAAACCTTTATTGTCCTAACTCAGAGGTACATTTTCAGTTGGTAATAAACGCCAAGGTTTGTAGGGTCAGTGGTTGTACAAAAGAGAGGAGACTGTAGATTCTCTGCTGTCTGATCTTGATCTGCTCATTCAGCAGAAGCAGCTTGATTTTTTGGGCGTATATCTTTCAGGGCTAATTCAAAATGAGAGTCATTTTTCACATTCAGAAATGTGCTAACAGAAATTTTCAGCTATCATACTTGACAGGCAAAGTGTGAATTGTTTGTGTGACATTTGAGCTTGTGATTTGCATGCAATTTACTTGCATGAATTTTATTGCTGCACTTAATTCTTCTTCTGCCACTGTGTGTTTTTTCAGTTCACTTCTGTGCATTTGTACTTACATTTCTTTTTTGTATAGCTGTCTGAATTGTGAGTTATCTACCTTTGATAGTGTTTCAATAGTGATCATCCAAGAGCACAACCAGTGATTCCCACACCCTTGAATTTTTAATAATAAACACTTTGACAGACACTTATATTGTGTGTAGAAAGTGGCAAAATGAAGGCAGATGGCATGATTCAGGTAGTGTAAAAACTTTCTTGTTCTTTTTCATACAATCATGATGATCTTTTATACCTCTTTACCAAACAATGAAATTTTAGACTTGCCCGTATTCAAAGCACTGGCATTCAGAAAATTAAATGTGGTTCAAAAGACTGGATTTGTAATTTAGAATGAAAAACATTGTGGAAAAAGGAGAAAATGTTGGTTGCGTGCATGTTCTCTTTTTCCCACAATGGTTTCAAAAGCCCTTTCTCTCAGGGTTATTGAAATGGGATTCTTTGGTATAGGGTAAAACACGGAGCCATGCAGAACCCCTGTCTGACCTTTGCAGATCTTAATAATGGAGAAGTTTGACAGAAATATCTCAAGTTTTGGAATTGCCAGTATCACTGATAGTATTTTGCATTTTAACCTCTTTTGCATAGCTGCATGCACAATGAAGTGTTATGCAGTATCATTTATCTCATGTTTAACTTTTTGCCAAACGAAAAAAAATATAGACTTTTCCAAATTGAAAGCATTTGCAGACAACAATTTATATTTGACTCAAATTGTGGAACTTGTCCTTGATAGGGTCGAAAACGTTCTGGGAAAGGGAGAAAATGCTGGTTACCAACATTTTCTCCTTTTCCCTAAATGTTTTCAAAAGGCTTCTTCCACAGGGTTGTTCAAACCCGCGATTGTATGGTAAAGGGTTAAGTGGATCTGCAAAATGCAGTATTAGGCAGTATCATTTATCTCATGTTTCAGTGGATCTCGTGTTACCTGTTTATACTAACCCTTTCAATACCAAAGTTGATTTTTGTGGCGTTATCAAACCCTTTAGGCCAAGCCCCATAGCTTAGTTGGTAGCACACAGGACTTGAAAACAGGAAGTGGCAGGTTCGATCCCCGGCTTGGCCAATTTCTTCCCCAGAATTGATGATGGTCATTGCGACAGGATTCATTCCTCTCTTACCGCTGAACATTGTTTCTACATAGGTTATGTGGGAAAGCAGCCAGTGGCTTGGGAAGAATATTGTCTGGAGTACTGGTAAAAGAAACTCAAGGAAAGCATGGATAGGTGCACTGGCCGCGGCGATATAACTGAAATAATATTGAAAATGGAGTTAAACACCATACAATCAATCAAACCCTTTACATCAAGATCAAACTGTAGTGGTTGAAGGCTTCGATTCTGGTGTTCATTGTCTTTTGTCTTGCAAAATTCTTGGCAATAAAGCTGTGAAATTAGAAGACAGTCCAAACTGCATTAACCCTTTACCACAAAACCCCGAAATTAATGACCCTGAGGAAAAAGATTGTTGAAAATGTTGTGGGAAAAGGAGAAAATGCTGGTAACCAGCATGAAGTGAGTGGTCAATTTCCAACTTGATAGATGAAATGAGTGGCTTATGTCCACCTTAACACATTAAGTGAGTGGTTCATGTCCACCTAAACACATGAAGTGAGTGGCTGATGTCCACCTTAACACATGAAGTGAGTGGTTAATGTCTACTTTAACACATGAACTGAGTGGCTAATTTAACACATGAAGTGAGTGGTTAATGTCCACCTAAACACATGAAGTGAGTGGTTCATGTCTACCAAAACACATGAAGTGAGTGGTTAATGTCTACTTTAACACATGAAATGAGTGGCTGATGTCCACCATAACATAATTATGAAGTGAATGGCTAATGTCTACAGTTACACATGAAGTGAGTGACACCGTTAATGATCACCATAACACATGAAGTGAGTGGCTAATGTCCACTGTAACACATGAAATGAGTGGCTAATATCCACCTTAGCACATGAAGTGAGTGGCTGATGATCACCTTAACCCTTTACCACACGACAAAATTATAGCCTTGTCCAAATTGAAAGCATTTGCAAACATTAATTTCAATGTGGCTCAGATGGTGCAATTTTTCTTTGATCAGGCAGAAAACATTGTGGGAAAAGGAGAAAATGCTGGTTAAAAGCATTTTCTCCTTTTCCCACAATGTTTTCAAAAAGCTTCTTTCCCAGGGGCATCAAAAGGCGTCATTGTACAGTAAAGGGTTAACAAATGAAGTTAGTGGCCTATGCCCACCATCACAAAAGATGTGGCTGGCTGATGTTCACCTCTAATGAAGTGAGGGCTAATGTCAACCTTCACAATTGAAGTGAGAGCCTAATGTCCACCATCACGAACGAAGTGAGTGGCTAATGATCATCTTAGTACATGAAGTGAGTTGCTAATGTCCACCATCAGCATTTTCTACAATGTTTTCTACCCTATCTAAAGCATACATCATAATTTGCACTACATGTAGGTTTTCATCTGCAAATGCTTTGAACTTGATCAAGTCCTAAATTTTGTTTTACGGTGGAGAGTTGAGTGAACACTCAGCTTGCTTCCACATTTTCAGTTGTGCCCTACTTCAAAATCTTTGTAGGGGTTCTGCGTGGCCCAGTGGTGAAGTGTACGACTCATGACCTGGAGGCCACAGGTTTGAGCCTCACTTAATCCACTTGGTTTTTCGTGGGAATGTCCTTTGGCAAGACACTTTGGAGCCCTAGCCTAGCACTGGTGACACCCCGGAAATACATGAATATATGGGCTGTTGCCGTGATATGACTGAAATAATGTTGAAAGCGGTGTAAAACACCATTCAATCAATCAAACAAAATTTTTGTTGTTTCCATCTTCATCTGGGAAAGTGTGAATCTCTGAATGAAAATACACTTGTAGATGGAGTAATGAAAATACTGTTGTACATGTATTTGTATCCATAGGCTAAACCAAAATAATTGACAATTTCTGTATGGTAATTCAAAATCCCCAGACAACCATCTATCAGATTTCCTTCTTCCTTTGTGGTTGATTTTATTTTCTTGCGTCAAAAATATTTGAAGTACTGTTTTTAGGGAGCAGGAAAAATACTCATTGTATGTACAGATGACCTCGGATGAGAGAAAAAAAAAACATTCATTCTTTTTCATGTGTGGTGTAATTTTTTCAGTTTTATCAAATTCGAGTAAGATTAGCGAATATTGTTAAGTTAGAGGGTCATAAAAGTTATTGATTGTATCATTTAACCGACTAGCTTCTTTAGGGAAATCAAGATGAATTTTGTCTGGCTCTTTGGAAATTGTATTTTACAAGAGAAGCAAGGCTACAGCAGATCAGTGGATTTAAAATAAAGAGCATTGAGCGCTTCAAGAGCATCTTGCTTGTGCTGACATTATAGATAAGATCAGACTGCAAAGAATGTGGTCTGATCTTGGATCTTGATTAAATGTATGTCTGCTTCTTGTATTTTATGAAGGGTTCTGGTAGGATTAGCCTATCAACCCTTTACCACACAATCCCAAGTTTTAACGACCATAACATTAGAAGGCTTTTGAAAACATAGTGGGAAAAGAAGAAAATGCTGGTAACCAGCATTTTCTCCTTTTTCCACTATGTTTTCTTCCACATCTAAAACAAATTCCATCATTTGCGCCACATTTAAATTGTCGTCTGCAAATGCTTTTGATTTGGACCAGTCTAAAATTTTGTCGTTTGGTAAAGAGTTAAGTCTTTACCGGATGACAAAAATGTTAAAATTTGTCTAGTTTGCAAGCATTTTTACATGACAAATGATACTCAAACATGAAATTTGTCTTCAAAGGATTGAAATAAAAAAGAACAAAATGCTAGTTACCAGAATTTACTCCTTTTCCCAACAATATTTTCTAATGCTTCTTTACACAGGTTCATTAGGCTTGGGATTTTGCGGTAAAGGATCAACAGAAGTCATGATAAATTTTCCTCACTGGAATAAGTAATGTTAGTTAACCCTTTACCACATAATCCTGACTTTTAACGACCCTGAGAAAGAAGCCTTTTGAAAACATTGTGGGAAAAGGAGAAAATGCTGGTAACCAGCATTTTCTCCTTTTCCCACAATGTTTTCTACCCTTCCCAAAACAAATTTCAGTTTTTCATCCACATTTATTTTATCATCTGCAAATGCTTTCAGTTTGGACAGGTCTAAAATTTTGTCATTTGGGAAGGAGTTAATTTAGTGCACCTATGTTGTCACAACCACTAGGAAGAGGTATTTTGAAAACCTCATAGGAATTTTAGGGAGGAACTGCTGGTGACCAGCATTTCCTCCTTTACCCAGTTTCCTGCAAAGAGAAATTTTGAGAGAGAATATTGTGAAGAAATTCACAAAACAGGAGTACCACTATTAAGTGTTTACCAAATGACGAATTCAAAGCGTTTGCAGATGACAGCCTAAATGTGAATGAAAAATTGAAATATATTTGTGGAAGGGTAGAAAACAGTGAGGATAAAAGGAGAAAATGCTGGTCACCAGCATTTTCTCCTTTTCCCGCAATGTTTTCAAAAGGCTTTTTTCTCAGGGTTATAAAAACTCGAGATTGTGTAGTAAAGGGTTAATCTGTAGATCTAAGGGAAAGAAGACTTAGGAAGATCTCCAGACATCTCTCAGCTGTCAACCTTTAGACTGATTTAACTCTTAATTTACCACACAACAAAATCTTAGGCTAGTCCAAATTGAAAGCAATTGCAGACAACATATTAAATGTCACTTGAAACATAAAATTTGGCTTTCAAAGGTCAGAAAATATTGTGGGAAAAGAAGAAAATGGTGGTTACCAGCATTTTCTTCTTTTCCATAAATGTTTTCAAAAAGCCTCTTCCTCAGGGTCGTTAATACTTGGGATTGTGTGGTAAAGAGTTAAAGCAAATTTAACCCTGAAAGTGCCTTTAACAAATTTATTGTAGATCAAGACTGAATAAAAACTGCAGTCTGATCTCTGATGTACACCTTCCATAATGCCTGCTAGTACCAGTCCAAGAAAGACAACAGTTCATTTTAAGTCCCAATATTGGCCAACAGTCAACATTGTGGGTTTAAAATGCATTAAAATTTAAATCACACTATTCAAAAGTATGAAAATTATTGTGAAGATGACAATCTGGTATTGTATATTCGGTCCTAGTGTTAGTCGCTGCCAGGAAATTGAATTTTAAAACTAGGTCAAAAGTGGCAAGGTCGTTCTAACTTTAGTTTACTTTTCAGCAGGTTTTGAATTTCATTTTTCTGCCAGCAACTAACAGTGGACAGACTGTACGGCAACAGATTGTCACCTTCACAATAATTTCCATACTTTTAAAATGGTATGATTTGAATTTAGATGCATATCAATAACTGTTTTGTTTACATTTGGCAGCTATTGTGCCTTTAAACACATCTCTTTGGCTTCCCCTGAGGGTTTGGTGAGAAAAGTAGTCAGTTGCTTTGGAAAGAAAGTTTTGTCAGTACTGGTGTGAGAAAGCCAGGAAACACATGGATGCGTCACTGACTGCCATGATATGACCTGAGCTGTTGAAGTGGCATTAAACTCCAGTACAAATCAAACCAGGACTGAGATGTTGTCCCTGCCTTGCTGTCGGAAACTCTCAAGCTACCAGGGACAACACACTTTTTATGTGTATTTGAACTTTGTGTGTTAAAAAAAAGGTCTGCTGCAGGACAAAAATGTCATTTTCGAGTGATAATGTTTCAAAGATGTTTGTTCGCTACAAAAATATTTGTCGTACCTAGGATTTAGAATAAAAACAAGGGTTTCACTCCATACTGATTCACAGTATTTCAGAGCTTACAATACTCTTTGTCTATTTTTAGAATTTTCAGAGTCTCTGTAAATATGGTTGTATGTTTTGTTGATTTTCTTTTGCTGGTACAGTATTTTGTTTTCCATTCAGCACAAAAGAAAAACATGTTAATTGATTCCAATATTGGTTGAGGATGTTTGGACACCCCCCTGTTACCATGACAACATTCTCTTTCATCAACAGCCAATCAATAATCAGGATCAATAGCTATCAGTGTTTCCAATTTTCCCAATACAGCGGTGCACCGTCTGCTTTAGATTTAGTGCATTAATGCAATGATTTACCATTTAATCCATTGCCACACAATCCTGAGTTTTGATGACGCACAGAAATAGACCCTCTGAAAACATTGTAAGAAAAGAAGAAAATGCTGGTTCCAGCACTTTCTTTTTTCCCCATAATGTTTTCTACTGTCTGAAAGACAAACTTATGTTTAAGTGATGCTTGATATGTCGTCTGCAAATGTTTTCAATTTGGACCTGTCTAAAATTGTGTCATTTGGTAAAGAGTTAACCCTTTACCAAACAATCCTGTGTTTTTTTGCGGCCAGGATGGAGAAAAACATCATGAGTAAAGCAGAAAAAGCTGGTAACCAGCACTTGCCCTTTTTTCCACAATTTTTTCATCACCTTTTAATGACTTTGCCAATGAATGGAGCTGTACTTTATTTGTTGTCCGCAACTGGTAAAGCAGTAACCCTGTAGAGAACCCAAGATTATTTTGAGCCACACTCTGGCAAAAGGGAGTTCAATGCATCTCCAACCAAGTTGTCACATAATCATTGATCCATAAAATCCATATTGTCAAACAACCAACCGAATCACTTGGTAAACAGGTCCTATAACAAACAGGCCGAGAGCAAAAAGTTCAGACCCAGGTCAACCAGCGCAAACTGTGCAGATTTTGATCTGTGAACTACACTGTTTGAAAAAGCAATTAACCCTTTACCAAACCATGAAATTTTAGACAAGTCCAAATTGAAAGCATTTGCAGGAAAAAAAATAAATGGGACTCAAAAATTGAAATTTGTTTCGGGAAGGGTAGAAAACATTGTGGGCAATGGAGAAAATGCTGGTTACTAGCATTTTCTCCTTTTCCCACAAATTTTTTCTAACGCTTTTTTTCTCAGGGTTGTTAAAAGTCGGGATTGTGTGGTAAAGGGTTAACAATGTACTTGATACTGTAAGAGAGTGTTTGCACAACTTGAGCCTAATCCTTAGTGTGTTCCTTGAACTATCCGTCCTCTCTGGCACAGTAACCTGCATTTTTTCTTTTTTGCATAGTATTTTCTATCTTATTAACGACAAATATCTTGATTTTAGCCACTTAGAATTTGCCGTCTGCAAATTCTTTTGGTTTGGATGAGCCTAAAATGTTTTTGTCAGGTTTTTCAGGGTCGTTAAAGATCTTGCAGACAATAAATAAAATACGGCTGTATTTCTTCGACTTGTCTGTGAAAGGGGAGAAAATATGGTAGGAAAAGGAGAAAATGCTGTTACCAGCATTTTCTTCTTTTCCCACAATGTCTTTAACCCTTTCCCAAACGACAAATTTTAGACTGGTCCAAATTGAAAGAGTTTGCAGACAACAATTTTCAATTTGATGAAAATGGCAGAAAATTCTCAAATAGGGTAGAAAACAGTGGGAAAAAGAGAAATTGCTCGTTACGAGCAATTTCTCCTTTTCCCACAGTGTTTTCAAAAGACTTGTACTGCAGACATGTGAAAACCAGGGCTTGTTTGGGAAAGGGTTAAAGGTTACTTAGCAAGAGTTACTCTGAAAGAGTTACCTCCCTGTCACTGCTGGAAGTTGTAGACACTGGCTTTAAGAAACTACCTGCACAGGTTGTTTCATGAATAGACCTTGAGTAATCCTGTTACCAACATTTTCTCCTTTCCCCACAGTGTTTTCAAAAGCTTTCTTCCTCTGGGTTGTTAAAACTCAGGATTGTTTGATAAAGGATGTAACCAAGTGAAACCATGGACTCCGCAAACGTTCTAAAGCTTTGTGTAAGAGTTACTTCCCTGTCACTGCTGAGTATTATAGATATCTGCTTTAACCGTTTACCACACAATCCTGAGTTTTAAAGACCCTGAAAAAGAAAGCTATTGAAAACATTGTGGGAAAAATGAAAAATGCTGGTAACCAGCATTTTCTCCTTTTCCCACAAAATGTTCTAGCATTTCAGAGACAAATTTCATCATTTCAGCTACATTTCACTTGTTGTCGGCAAATGCTTCCAATTTGGACGTGTCCCACATTTTGTTGTTTGGTAAAGTGCTACGAGTCTCACTGTGCAGGTTGTGTCGTGAGTAGACCTAGCAATAACGCATTTTCAGAGAACAAATTGAATGTGTCTGAAATGGAGGGATATGTCTTTGGAAGGATAGAAAACATTGTTGGTCAAGGAGAAAATTCTGGTTTCCCATGATTTTACAGCCTTCTTTTTCGGGATCATTGAAACATAGGAATGTTTTGTAAAGGATTAAAAAAGACAGTTTCCCATTCCTTCATGCCTTATAAATCCCTTTACCACACAATCCGGACTTTTAACAACCAAGAAGAGGAATGCTTTTAAAAACTTTGTGGGAAAAGGAGAAAATGATGGTAACCAACATTTTCTCCTTTTCCCATAATGTTTTACTACCCTACTAAAGACAATTTCTTTGATTTTAGCCACTTATGATTTGACATCTGCAGATGCTTTCACTTTGGAAGAGTCTAAAATTTTTTCATTGGGTAAAGGGTTAAGTAACAGTTTTACATATGTCCAAATACAGCAAATGTGCCGTTGCGGGTTAGTTGGTCAGCTAAATGAATACTAATTTGGCATGTTATTGTCCTTGGGTTACACGGTTATCTGTCTTGCCCATCTGTTGACTAGATTTTGGACAGATAGCCATTGTTTTAGCCATTGTTTTCAGTGATACATGTATTTAGCTGTCAGCATGGTTATTCCCAGGTTGGTTGTATGTCTGTCCATTTAGACATCATTGTATTGGTATCGTAATTGTCCTAGGAAAATAAACTTACTATGCTGGACACTTTTTTGCTGCTGCAGACTGGTAGCTGAATCATGTTCTTGGGTAATCCAGACAATCCACATGGGTTCGTGAGCTTTTGTCATGATATGACTGAAATAATGTTGAAAGGGGCAGAAAACACTATCCAAACTATGAGACAAAAATTACCAAACAGTTCAATAGTTTAACCCTTTACCACACAGCATTGTTTTGGATGTATCAAAATTGAAAGCATTAAATTTTGCAGATGACGAAATAAATATGACTCAAAAATTGAAAATTATTTTTGGAAGGACAGAAAACATTGTGTGAAAAGGAGAAAATGCTGGTTACAAGCATTTTCTCCTTTCCCACAGTGTTTTGAAAGGCCTTCTTCAGGGTTGTTAAAAGTCGGCATTGTGTAGTAAAGGGTTAATGACCTTCAGGAAGAAAGCTTTTGAAAAAATTGTTGAAGAAAGATGCTGGCAACCAAGATTTGCTACTTTGTCCCCAATTTTTTCTACTGTCTACAGTATTTTCTCCTTTACCCGCAACGTTTTCTGCTCTTTTAAAGACAAATTTCCATCAATTTAGTCGTTTCAGCAGAGCTTCAGATAGAGGGAGTGATTTTGATTTCAAAATTGAAAATATTAATCACTCTCCACTAAACCCTATGTTATGGGTACTTTTTAGAATCATCTCATTGAGACGATTCTAATGAGCACCCACAAAATGGAATTTGGAAGAGAAATAATTGATTTAGAATACTATCACACCCTCAGTATGATTCAATTTGTTGCCTGCAAATGCTTTGATTATGGACATGTCTAAAATTGGGTCATCTTGTAAAGGATTAATTCTTTTGTAGACGACAAAATTTTAGTCTTGTCCAAACTTGTTGAAAGCATTTGCAGATGACATATCAAATGAGGCTTATAATCAAGGGACTTGTTTTATAAGATAGAAAACACAGTGGGAAAAGAAGAAAATGCTAGTTAGCAGCATTTTCTCCTTTTCCCACGATGTTTTCTGAAGCATTCTCCGTAAGGGTCTGCATTTAAACTCATATCATACATTTAAAAGTATGAAAAACATTGGAAAGATGACAATCCATTATTATACCCCCCAAAACTCTGTTTGGGGGGTATATAGGAGTCAGCTTGTCGGGCGGTCCGTCCGTCGGTCGGTCAGTAGCTTTTTGTCCGCTCTATTTCTCATAAACTACTGAACGAATTTTATTCAAACTTCACAGGTAGACTCAGTATCAAGCAGAGATGTGCATATGAAATGTTGGTTATGGTTCATTGATTTTTCACTGAGTTATGGCCCTTTCATGAAATTTCTTGTCCGCTCTTTTTCTCATCAACTATTGGACAGATTTGGTTCAAACTACACAAATAGACTCATTATCAAGCAGAGATGTGCATATCCTATTTTGGTTATGGTTTATTTAGGTTTCATGGAGTTATGGCCCTTTGATGATTCTGGACAAATTTCTTTCAAACTTCATGGATAGACTTTGCACTCAGCAAAGATGTGCATATCATAAATTGTTCTTAGTTAATTAAATAAAATTTCCAAGAGCTTAGCCCTTTTTTGTCGTTCTCTTTATGACGGTGCCCTTGCTGAATTGATGAAAATAAATTATACTTTCGATAGAATACTTTTAACACAGCTGTCTGTCCGTTGGTCGGTCTGTAGCTTTTTGTCCGCTCTATTTCTCATAAACTATTGGACGAATTTTATTCAAACTTCACAGGTAGACTCAGTATCAAGCAGAGATGTGCATATGAAATGTTGGTTATGGTTCATTGATTTTTCACTGAGTTATGGCCCTTTCATGAAATTTCTTGTCCGCTCTTTTTCTCATCAACTATTGGACAGATTTGGTTCAAACTACACAAATAGACTCATTATCAAGCAGAGATGTGCATATCCTATTTTGGTTATGGTTTATTTAGGTTTCATGGAGTTATGGCCCTTTGATGATTCTGGACAAATTTCTTTCAAACTTCATGGATAGACTTTGCACTCAGCAAAGATGTGCATATCATAAATTGTTCTTAGTTAATTAAATAAAATTTCCAAGAGCTTAGCCCTTTTTTGTCGTTCTCTTTATGACGGTGTCCTTGCTGAATTGATGAAACTAAATTATACTTTCGATAGAATACTTTTAACACAGCTGTCTGTCCGTTGGTCGGTCTGTAGCTTTTTGTCCGCTCTATTTCTCATAAACTATTGGACGAATTTTATTCAAACTTCACAGGTAGACTCAGTATCAAGCAGAGATGTGCATATGAAATGTTGGTTATGGTTCATTGATTTTTCACTGAGTTATGGCCCTTTCATGAAATTTCTTGTCCGCTCATCAACTATTGGACAGATTTGGTTCAAACTACACAAATAGACTCAGTATCAAGCAGAGATGTGCATATCCTATTTCGGTTATGGTTTATTTAGGTTTCATGGAGTTATGGCCCTTTGATGATTCTGGACAAATTTCTTTCAAACTTCATGGATAGACTTTGCACTCAGCAAAGATGTGCATATCATAAATTGTTCTTAGTTAATTAAATAAAATTTCCAAGAGCTTAGCCCTTTTTTGTCGTTCTCTTTATGACGAAAGTCTTCAGTCTGTAACAAAGAGTAATTCTTTGGCAAGAAGCCATTGCAGGATATTCATCACCTTCAGTGATAGCTCTGGTATAATTGACTCTCCAGTCACTTATTTTGCATTCCTGTGACATTAATCTGTTTTGTGACAAGGAGCTGTTGGGGGGTATGATCACGTTTAGTGATAGCTCTAGTTGTATGAATGGTCCAAATGTTAGTCGCTGGCAGAAAAATGAAATATAAAACCAGGTTAAAAGAAAACAAAAGATAGAGTGACCTGGCAACTTTTTACATAGTTTTGAAATTCATTTCTCACCCGGTGACCAACACTTATGGACAGACCATACAATAACAGAACATGACACCTTCACAATAATTTCCATACTTTTAAATGGTATGATTTAAATGTAAATGTATTTTAACACCTGCACCATACACTTTTGGCTGCTATTTGGCCTTTAAGCTCCCGAAATATCCAGAGTTGTAACGACCCTGAGGAAGAGGGCTTTCGAAAACATTGTGGGTGTAGGGGAAAATGCAATATTTTCTGCCTTTTCAGTAGGAAATCCCAACATTTGAACCACATCTAAATTTTTAGCTGCTTCTGCTTTCTGTTTGGAGCAGTCTTAGATTTTGTCATTTGGTAAAGAGTTAAGTTTGTATACTCTGTTTTGATATAGGGAGAAGGGCATTAGAAACAGACACACAGTACATGAGAATCATTGACAGTTACATTTAAATGTGTAAAATACTGGAAAATGTAAAATAATAGACAGTGTAAAAGTGTGAAAAGGGAAGTAATCTGAAAATTCCCGAAGTTAGCAGTTTTTTTCAGACTAGTTCCAGTATAGAAGGACATTGAATTTTTTCCACTGATCCATCTTTACAAAATACATTCCGAAGCATGAAGAATAGAAATTAATTCAAGAAATATTGAATGATGGCAAAGGTATATTTTATACAAATGTATGTTTCATAGTCACCAGAAAAAAAGAGGTCTGCCTTGACTTCTTTGTTAGCCCTTTACCACAAAATCCTGACTTTTAACATCCCTGAAAGAGGAGACTTTCCCACAAGATTTCCTTCTCTTTCAGAAACAACATCACCATTTTGGCCACATTCAAATTTTCATCTACAATTACATCGAATCTGGACAAATTATATTGTTTCTTAAAGTTGCGGAGTTCACCATTTACCCAACGACGAAATTTAAGAGTCATCCAAAGTCAAAGCATTTGGAGACGTCTAATCAAAGATGGCTCAAATGATGCAACTTGCCTTGTGACAGAGTAGAAAACATTGTGGGAAACGGAGAAAAATGCTGGTAGCCTGCATTTTCTCCTTTTCCCACAATGTTGTCAAAAGCTTTCTTGCTCAGAGTCATGAAAACTCGGGATTGTGTGGTAAATGGTTTAACCCTTTACCACACAATCCTGACTTTTAATGACCCTGAGAAAGAAGCCTTTAGAAAACAGTGAGGGGAAAGGAGAAAATGCTTGTAACCAGCATTCTCTCCTTTTCCCACAATGTTTTCAACTCTTCCCAAAACAAATTCCAATTTTGAGTCGCATTTATTTTGTCGTCTGCAAATGCCTTCAAATTGGACAAGTCTAAAATTTTGTTGTTTGGTAAAGAGTTAATGGTAGAAAAAAATGATATGGGAAAGTACTGTGTAAGTCTCAAGTTCAGAATATGTCAGCAAAACTCCCACTCAGTAAACAAAATTATTGGCAGTCTCTCTGTAGCACCAGAGCTCCAGATAAGAGGGGGTGATGGTATTCTAAATCTATTATTGCTCTTCCAAACTCTATGTTGTGGGTACTCATTAGAATTGTCTCGATGAGACGATTCTAATGAGTACCCATAACATAGGGTTTACTGGAGAATAAATAATATTTTCAATTTTGAAATCAAAATCACTCCCTCTATCTGGAGCTCTGAGCACTTTACATTATCATAACCCATTACCACAGAGTCCTGAGTTTTAAGGACCCTGAGAAAGAAGCCATATGAAAAAAAAATGTGGTAAAAGGAGAAAATACTGATAACCAGCATTTCTCCTTTTGCCACAATTCAAGGACAAAATGAATTTACTTGTAAAACTGCCTTTTGGTAATTTATAATATGCAAATTGAAATTTGTCACATTGGTCAAAAAGGGCCTTTTTAATCCTTTACCACACAATTCCAAGATTTGTTTGAGCATTTTTCCCCTTTTCCCATAATGTTTTTATCCTCTCAGAAACAAATCTCATCATCTGGCTCACACTGAATTTGTCATCCCTAAATGTTTTCAATTAGGACAAATGCATTTTTTGGTAAAGAGTTTAAGTATTGAAAAATAAAGGAAGTTTATTGCCATACATACTTCTTAAGATTTATGTCTCTTTCAATGCCAGTTAAGTGCATGATATATTTAAGGCAGTGGAGCGATACAGGGCCATCATGGCCTTCTTGTTTATGACATGCAAAACATTTAGGAAAAGGAACTTAACAAGCATGTGCCCCTTTTCTCACAGCTGAACCCTGGTAGCACAGTTGGCAGGGTACAGGACTTGAGAATGGGGTTGCTGGTTCGAATCCCCAGCCCGGCCATTTTTTTTTTTGAGGATTGATGATATTCATTGCTACAGGATTCATTGCTTTCTCACCATTGATCATTGTTTCAACGATAGTTATATGGGAAAGCAGCCAGTGGCTTGAGAACAATATTTTGCGAAGTACAAGTAACAGAAACTCCAGGAAAGTATGGATAGGTGCAATGGCTGCCGCGAATAATGTTGTAAACATCATTAAACACGATACAATCAATCAATCTTTTCCCACAATATTGTCTTAAAGTAGTGATAGGGGCATGAAAAGTCAAACTTGTTTCGTAAAGGGTTGTTGTCACATAGTAGCTTAATGACGTCAGTTGCCCCAGATCAACTCAAGTACCTCCAATACTATTCATGCGTCATTCCATGTGGTCCTATTCAATAATATGTGGGTGAATAAGGAACTATTTCACAAGAACTGTAATCTGCCTCCAAGCAAATTGATTTACTGTCCAACTTGGGTTTGATCACTCAGGCTTTTAACTCTGTACCAAATGGCAAAATATTAGAATGGTCCAAATCGAAAACATTCAGCTGACATATTAAATACTGCTAATTTGTCTGTGTTAGGATAGACAACATAGTAAGATAAGGAGAAAATGCTGGTTACCAGCATTTTCTCCTTTTCCTTCAATGTTTTCAAAAGCCTTTTTCTACCAGGTCATTAAAAGTCAGGATTATGTGGTAAAGGGTTACCTCTTTTATGCTCTTTATGAGGCAAACAAAATGATATTGAAGACAGGATAAACTGAGACCCAAATGCTGGAACTTGTATTTGAATGGGTAGAAAACATCATGGAGAAGGTAAAAATACAAGGATTTTCTCCTTTTTCTAAATTTCACTTTCTCAGGATCATAAAAATGGTTGAACATCAGTTAAAGGATTGTAACAAATAGTTCAGGAACAGGACTTTTTTGACTCTGTACCAGACATCAGAATTTTTGACTGGACCAAATTGAAAGCATTGAAATTTTGCAGATGACAAATTGAAAGCTGATCACTTGATGAGAATTGTGTTTCAAAGGGTAGAAAAAGGTGTGGGAAAAAGAAAAAAAATGGTTGACTCAACAGCATTTTTAGCTCCACTGGCCGAAGGCCAGCGGGCTTATGTCATGGCCCGGTGTCAGTCGTGTGTCCGTCCGTCCGTGCGTCCGTCCGTGCGTCCGTCCGTCCGTGCATTAACTTTTATTTCAAACATCTTCTCTGAAACTACCCATCCAATTTTCATGAAACCTCACAGAAATGATCCTGGCATGGTCCTCTTCAGAATTTCTTGAAAGAATTTGATTCCTTCAAAAACTCTGGTTGCCATGGCAACAAAACTGCAAAATATTGGAAATCTTTAAAAATCTTCTTGTCTGAAACCGTAAGGCATAGGGCTACCAAATTTGGCATGTAGCTTTATGTAGTAGACCTCTATCAAGTTTCTTCAAATTATAGCCCTGGGGTCAAAATTGGCTCTGCCCCAGGGGTCACAAGTTTTACATAGGCTTATATAGAGAAAACTTTAAAAATCTTCCTGTACCTAGCCATAAGGCCTAGAGCTACCAAATTTTGCATGTTGCTATATCTAGTGGGCCTCTACCAAGCAGGCCAAAATTTTAGCCCTGCGGTCAAAATCGGCCCCGCCGCAGAGGTCACAAGTTTTACATGGGCTTACATAGTGACAACTTAAGAAATCTTCCTGTTTTGATTTTTTTTTTTTTTTGAAATTAGCCTTCATCAGGGGTCTTATGTTTTACAGAAGCTTCATATGGACAAAACTTGAAAATCACCTTATTTATAACCATACAGCATATACTTGTATTATTTTGGCATGTGGCTTTATCTTGTGGACCTCTACCAGGGTTCAAGTAATTATAGCTCTGGGATCAAAAATGGCTTTGCCTTGCGGGTCTCAACTTTCACATGGGCTTTTAGAGAGAAAACTTTTGTAAGTCTTCATTTTGAAACCATTTGGCTCAGAATTGAAATGTTTAGTATTTATGGTTTATAAGCCAGTGGAGCGATACAGGGCCATCATGGCCCTCTTGTTTTCCTATGCCACAATGGTGTAACCAGCAATTTTTTTATTTTTCCACAATGTATTTAAAAGCCTTTTTCTTTAGGGTTGATAAAACATGGGATTGTTTGGTGAAGGGTTAAAGCTTAGAAAACAAAGGAGAAAGATCAGATTCTGCCTACCAGCATTTTGTTATTTTCTAACAATTTCGACAGATTCAAAGCCATATGCAAGGGGTTAGCGCCTATTACGCATAATGCACATTTGCATATAAAAAAAATTCATGACCAAAGTTGTAAATCACAATATCATACACATTGTATTAAATTTTCTCTTGATCTATGTGCCTTTTCAATTTAAATTGATGGGTTAAATTGATGCACTGAGGACTAGGTAATTCCTAGGCCTTATAATGATTGTGATGTTTCAGCTCCCTCCCTTATTGGCACTAAAATCAAGCCTCACTGTGCATATAAATATTTTAATCCTGGCTAAGCATTTGCTTTTCCACTGGGCCTTGAACATATGGCATTTAGTAAAGGGATAAACAAGAGGATGGGAAAAAAATCTATGATGTTGTACTATTTTGAGATGCCCCCCTCCCCTCAAATTTACTCTATGTATGGGGGAGATATGGATTTTTTTGCCATTGAAGTCTCAGTAGGGTTAGAACTGCAGCTATCGCTTTCATTGATTTGCTTTAACCAATAGTAAACTTGTACTGAGGAGATTTACACTGTATGAGATAGCAAGTATTCTTCTTAGATTCCTGAGCTGACAAAGTGGGCATAGTTTTGTGACGGATTGGATTCTCGAAGCTTTAAAACATCTGTTGTGAATATCAGTTCAAAATTTGAATAATAAGGTAACATGTGCTATTGTTTTGTTTTATAAATTTTTAGGTTGTTGTTTAGCCCTTTTTGTGCCGTAGGTGAAAACGGTAGGATTTTGCTGACGGCATAGATCAAGATCAGACTGCACAGAACATATGTAAATTGTCCATGGATAACATTTTCAGTCATAGGAAGAGGTTGAGCCTATAATTAAAACTCGTTGCCAAATGACAAAATGTTAGACCTGTCCAAATTGAAAGCATTTGCAGACAATAAAATAAGTATAACTCAAAAATTGAAAACTGTTTCAGAAAGGACAGAAAACTTCGTGGGAAAAGGAGAAAATGTTGGTAACCAGCATTTTCTCCTTTTCCCACAATGTTGTCTACCATTCTAAAGGCAATTTTCATCATTTGTGGCACAACTAATTTCTTGTATGCTTTTAATTGGGTTGAGTCCAAATTTTTGTTGTGTGGCAAAGGGTTAACCATGGTAATTTTATTTGAAAGAGTTTAGGTCAGTGTGAATTCATTTCATACCATATAAAGTAAGGTACATTATATTCTTAATTTTTGACCAAAGAAATAATGTATAATCTTTCCTAAAATACATTATTGACTTAAGTTATCAATTGTAATATGTTGGAGCAGTATTGTTAATGTTGTAATAACATCAATAAAGCCATGGCTCTAGATATTAAAAAACAAATTGTTGGAAAAGGAACAACTAATGCCACTTTCCTCATAATGCTTTCAGGAAACTGACCACTGTAGAGAAGTAGAAGGTTGTAGGTAATAGAAAATGATGGAAATTAGTGATAAGTGCAGATTACTGAAAGGAGAAATGGTGAACTTGTTACCAAACAACAAAGTCATGTCCAAATTGAAAGCATGTGCAGAAGACAACTGTGGCTCAGTTGATGATATTTTTCCTTGAAATAGTAGAAAACATTGTTGGAAAAGGAGAAAAGGCATGTTTAGCTCACCTAGGCATGAAGGTGAAGTTTTATGATTGTGCTGTGCATGTCCTGCGGTGTGAACCTGTATTGAGTCAACAGTTAACCTTGTGTGCACACTGCTAGATGCCACATTTTCAGTCTGATACTCATGATAGGTGCTCAGAATTGATAATTTCTCGGACAAGTTCAAAATTGGGTCACATCGGGTCAAAAAGAAGGTCACCAGATCAAATCTTGGAAAAACTTTGTTACTGCACACTAGAGGCAACATTTTCAGTTGGATACTGATGAAAGCTGGTCAGAACATTTATCTTGGTGTATCATTTCTCATACTAGTGTGAAATTGGGTCATGTGGGGTCAAAAAGTAGGTAACTGAGACAAATCTTAGAAAAACCTTGTTTGCACTCTAGAGGCCACATTTACAGTCCAATGCTCATGAAAAGTTGCCAGAATGTTTGTCTTGATGATATTTTGGGAGTCATGTGGGGCCAATAGAAGGTTAATTGGACAAAAACTTGAAAAAACTTGTGTGCATTCTAACGGCCACTTTTTAATTAAGTCAGATACTCATGAAAATTGGTCAGAACGTTTGTCTTGATAAAATCTCATAAATTTGGTCACATAAGGTCAAAAAGTAGGTCACCAGGATAAATTTTTAAAAAACTTTGCACTCCAGAGGCCATATTTTCAGTCGGATACACAGTCATGAAAATTGGTCAGTATGTTTGTCTTGATGATATTTCAGACAAGTGTGAAAATGGGTGACATCGGGTTCAAAAATAAGTCACCTAGACAAATCTAAGTAAAACCTTGTCTGCACTCTAGAGGTCACATTTTATGTCTGATTCTCAAAAAAGTTAGGGTTGCAACTCAGTTAATTAATGTTACACATACAAAATTTGAATTGAGACAGAATTTAATTCCATTTAGCAGTATGCACACTGAGTATATTTTATACATGTAGGTGTTTTACATCATCACAAGCATGATCTCGTCAACTTTATCACTCATAGATGTCTTTTACTCAGGTGAGCACTTTAGGGCCAATAGCCCCCTCTTTTTCCCACAATGATTTCAAAAGTCTTCCACAAGGTCTTAAAAGATTGGATTGTTTGTGATGAATGGTTGAAAGAAATAGGAAAAAAAATTTAATAGTATGAAAGACAAATGGAAAAAAGGATATTGCTTATAATTGATAATTGCTTCCCTTCCCACGCTGATTTCAAAATCTGTCTTCATTAGTGTTTAAAGTTGTCTGTATGGTAACAGGGAAATGATTTTAACTTTAAACCAGATGGGAAGGTACCTTGGTTGCTCATCCAGCTAATTTCTTGTGAACAGGCACTTTACCATTTCAAATTGAGCATTCATAGAATTTCAATAAATTTTTGTCGGGTCAAAATGAAATTATCCATACATAATACAGCAGACCTTTAAAGTACTGATTTTTTTTTTTTAAGCCTTTACCACACAATCCCGAGTTTTAACGACACTGACATTGAAGCCTTTTGAAAACATCGTGGGAAAAGGAGAAAATGCTGGTAACCAGCCTTTTCTCCTTTTCCCCATAATGTTTTCTATCCTATTATCCGAGTAAAGACAGAAAATCAGCAATAGTTAATTGTTGTCTGCAAATGCTTCCAATTTGAGTCCAGACTTTTGTTGTTTGGTAAAGGGTTAACTTATTCTTGACATTTTCTCTATTTCAACTTATTCCTTAGTTTTTGCATACTCCATTTTACACATGAACTGGTATGTACATTTACCAGTATTTATTTATGGTATCCTAAGTATGCACTGTTTTATGCAACACCAAATTCACAGTAAAGGAGAAAAAGTATAAAGAAGAAACATAGATGGAATGAAAACATGATGATAGAGAAATTCAAAGAACAACCTTCTGCAAGAATATACAATGTCATGTAGTTTTGAGAAGCCATTTGCATTAACTGGGGGCCATTTTTTGGGGGTCATATTATTCTGTTGTCAGGTGCAGCTGTCCTCCTGCACTGCAGACAGCTGTTAGAATTGTTTAGCATGAAGGAAAGTGTGAAGTTAATGACCCAAGTTAGGCACAAATCATGGTTAGGCAGATACAGTAGTTTATTAAATTGTGCTGTTAATTATTCATGACCCATAATTTTCAGCTAATAACTTGACCCAATACTAAAGAGCAGAACCAGTGACAGTACTTTCCTAACATTACATGATAAAATTTTTGACTGGCCCATATTAATACCAGAATAACTCTAACAAATGACAAAATTTTACACTTGTCCAAATTGAAAGCTTGTGCAGATGACAAATTATATGTGTTTTGATTGATGATATTCTTCTGAAAAAGGGAAGAAAACAGTTTGGGAAAAAGAGGAAAAGCTGGTTACCAGCATTTTCTCTTTTTCCTACAATATTTTCAAAAGCCTTCTTCCTCAAGGTTGTTAAGAATTGTGTGGTAAATTGGTTAATTATGCAAACAATAAGTTAAATATGGCTCAGTGATGGGATATGTCTTTGAAATGGTAGAAAACATTGTCCTAAAATTGATTGTTACCAGCATTTTGTCCTATTTCCACAATTTTTTTACCCTGTCAAAGACAACTTCCAATGTTTGAGCCACATTTTTGTCATCTCATCTGCGAATGCTTTAGGTTTGGACAAGTGTAAAATTTTTTTTTGTGGTTACATGATCGTTTTGCTAAGGTAATCCAGAGCAAAACTTTAACCCTTCACACACACAATCCAGAGTTTTAACGACCTTGGGAAGGCAAGGCTTTTGAAAACATTTTGGAAAAGGGAAAAAATGTTAGCCAGCATTTTCTCCTCTTCTAACCATGTTTTCTAACCTTTCAGAAACAAATCCAATTATTTGAGCAACATTTAATTTGTCGCTTGCAAATGCTTTTGATTTGGACTAGTCTAAAATTTTGTTCTTTGGTAAAGAGTAAAAAAAAATGGATTATTTTGGAAAAAGAGAAAATGCTGGTAACCATCATTTTATTCTTTTCAAACAATTGCTCTACCCTTTTAAAGACAAATCCTATCACTGTTAGAAAATGAGAAAATGCTGGTTACTGGTATGTTTGGTAGTTAACCCTTTACCAAACAACAAAATCTGAGATTTGCCCAAATTGAAAGCATTTGCAGATGACATATTAAAAGTTACCTAAAACCTGATTTTTTTTTCTGCAAAGGGTTGAAAACATTGTAGGAAAAGGAGAAAATGCTGGTTACCAGCATTTTCTCCTTTTCCCACAAGGTTTTCCAAGGGCTCTTTCCTCAGGGTTGTTAAAACTCAGGATTGTTTGGTAAAGGGTTAAAATTAGGGATTGTTCTGTACAGGGTTAAGCTTTAAATCCAGTAAGTCCAAAATTTGTTGTGGCATTATGGCAGTTATTACCATTGATTGTCTAACACTGCACCAAGTTTTAGCCCCTTGAGATTCTCTTTATATTATGTAATCTGTGGTGTGCCAAATTAAACCCAACAGACATTTTCAGTCGAGAAATTATACCCAAACAATTGCAGTATTAAGGTTGCTTTTGTCCAGAATGAGGGGTCCTGCATGGCTCAGTGGTAAAGTGTGGGACTCTTAACTTGGAGGCCCCGGGTTCGAGCCCCACTTGACCCACTGGGTTTTTCGTGGGAGTGTCCTTGGGCAAGACACTTCAGAGCCCTAGCCTAGTATTTGTGAAATCCTGGAAATAAATGAATGTTGAAAGTGGCGTAAAACACCATTCAATCAATCAATCAATCAGTCATCCAGAATGTGTAAGCAGCATAGGTCAAAGATCAGACTACATAATTTTCTGTAGTCTGACCTTGAACTACACTGGCAGCAAAGTGTTGTAAAAGAGGTTTTAAGAGCCACATTTAATATTACAAATATGGCATCAATAAAGTTGTTATAACAGAGCAGAACTTTTGATGACTTTTCACATACAGATACATAATTATGAGATAGCATAATGTAAAACTCTAATATTGTAAAAGGATACTTAATTGACCAAGTTTTTGTGTCTCTGGTACATCATGTAGACAAAAGATTGCAACATCTGCTATGTAGAGTGATTTTGATGAAAGGTTTTTGCCCACAGGGATTTATTTGATGATAAATTTGAAACCTCAAGATTTCAAAATAGAAGTCGGTTAAAACACACAATTTGAATGTAAATGAAGCCCGTAAATGCATCCCAGAAAGTTATGAGGTTTTGTGTGCAATTAATAGGGTGGCCTAGAATAATGATTGTTGATTGACATTTGTCTTCACTTTTGCCATCAACAGTGACTGTAATACCTACATTTTAATTAATTAAAGACTATAGATGTCACATTTTCACCAATCTTTTGTTTTTGTTGACCAATACTGAAAAAAAAAAGAAGCATGCATATAATGTGCTGAAAAAGGGATATTGAAATTAGAATTTATGGTGACAACATTAACTTTAGTTTTAATTATTATTGGTGCAATTGACCTGAACCTTGACCAACCTCACATAAACAGACTACAGACTTTCAATAGTTGCCATACTTTAAAATTGTATGAATGAAATGTAATTGTATTACATACACAATTGTTTGCATTTTGTTGCTGTTGGGCCTTTAACTAAGTATCTGTAAAAGTACAAGTAAACATGTGACTAATGTACCAGAAATATGGTATGAATTGTAACCAAATGCATACTGGACTTTGAGTAACATATAAATCTGGAGGAATCCAAATATTGTTTGAGTAACAAGTCTAGATTGGTTACGCGCCCAGTCTTCTGCCAAGCATTGTTCAATGAGGGGACAATAATTTTTATATATATTGGCAGAAAAAGGTTTCATTTTCAAAATAAGAGGAACAAAATTCATGCCGTCCAGACTAATAATCAAGTAAATTTGAAAGGGACAAAGTCCCACATTGAGTGCACTACAATGGGACATTTTTAGAGGGACAATGACCCAGATACTCCTCCTTGGCAGAACACTGCCTTCCATCTAACAGTTAATTGTATTTTCTCCTTCTCCCACAATATTTTCAGAAGCCTTTATCGTTTGGGGCATTTTAAGTTGTTGTTTGGTAAAGGGTTAAAATGTATGTTTCATTAGGATAACAGTTACTACAGTACAAAACATCTCCTAAAATGGTATGTGAACAATTCTGATGTAAATGCTGTCAGTAATCTGTGGCAGTGATATACAAATTGCACATGATATGTACATACTGTAATGTCCCCTTTTGACACTCCCCCTTTAATGAAAGCTTCCCCAGCTTTTTCTGACTGAAAATGGACTTACCGAACGGCCAGTCCAATGATAAAGTTGAAATAAAACAGCTGGAATAAACTAACAGCATTGACATACCGTAAATCTAATTAATTTGCAAATCAAGGTCATTTAAGTAACATTAGCTGCCAAAAGTAAACAAAGCAGATATTGAAATTAATTCAAATTTGAATTATACCATTTAAAAGTATGTAAATTATTGTGAAGATGACAATCTGTCATTGTACAGTTGATCCAAGTGTAAGTTGTTGGCATAGAAATTAATTTTCAAAACTAGGTTAAAAGTTGCAAGGTCACTCAATCGTTTGTTTACTGTTTGCCTGATTTTAAAATTCATTTTTAATCCCCCGCCACAAAAGGGGGGGATTATAGGAATGGCCTTTGTCTGTCTGTCCATCTGTCTGTCCATCCAAACCCTTTGAAAGATTTTCATTAAACTTTGTTCAAATTTTCATCTCAGTGAGACTGTCTTCATTATTTTGGGAGTCATTGCCCTTTGTCATTTTAAAAATTGGATTTTTGTCTGGGGTATAACTTCCAAACATAAAAGCTATTGAATTCAAAACTTCATACATTGATTGGAAAAGGATTTTTTGCAATGGGACAATGTCCCTTTGGTCAGGAAATTCAATGTGACATTTTGAAAACCAATGTGACAATTTCAACAACACAAAAATTTTCATTGCCTTCTTTTCGGTCTGATCGTCGTCTATTTGAGTCTGTTGAACTTGAGGAACGTTTGTTTTGGGAAAGAAACTACTTATTGAGCCCTGGCTTTCAGGCAACTTTAATTTCTTTTTTGGGGGCATTTTAGACGTTGAAAATTAAATTTTACTATTCAATTCAAGCAGCTAAACAGACGAATTCATGACGACGACATAGGTACAAATTTTCAATGAGCGTTGCATGATTTACAAGTTGATGACGTCACACGCACCTATGCTACTCATTTTTAGCTCCAATGGCCAAAGGCCAGCGGGCTTATGTCATGGCCCGGTGTCCGTCGTGCGTCCGTGCGTCCGTCCGTCCGTGCGTTAACTTTTATTTCAAACATCTTCTTCTCTGAAACTACCCATCCAATTTTCATGAAACTTTACAGAAATGATCCTGCCATGGTCCTCTTCAGAATTTCTTGAAAGAATTTGATTCCTTCAAAAACTCTGGTTGCCATGGCAACAAAACTGAAAAATATTGGAAATCTTTAAAAATCTTCTTGTCTGAAACCATAAGGGGTAGGGCTACCAAATTTGGCATGTAGCTTTATGTAGTAGACCTCTATCAAGTTTCTTCAAATTATAGCCCTGGGGTCAAAATTGGCTCTGCCCCAGGGGTCACAAGTTTTACATAGGCTTATATAGAGAAAACTTTAAAAATCTTCCTGTACCTAGCCATAAGGCCTAGAGCTACCAAATTTTGCGTGTAGCTATATCTAGTGGGCCTCTACCAAGCGGGCCAAAATTTTAGCCCTGGGGTCAAAATTGGCCCCACTGCAGGGGTCACAAGTTTTACATGGCCGTACATAGTGACAACTTAAGAAATCTTCCAGTACCTAGCCATAAGGCCCAGAGCTACCAAATTTTGCATTTAGCTTGATCTAGTGGGGGTCTACCAAAAGTGCCCAAATTACAGTCCTGGGGTCAATTTGGCCTCATGCTGGGGGCTTGGGGGGAGAGGTTCACAAGATTTACATGGGCTTATATAGGGAAAACTTTTAAATCTTGGTGTACATAGCCATAAGGCTTAGCGTTACCAAATTTTGCATAATTATAGCACTATCTAGTGGACAACTACAAAGAGGGCCCAAGTTACAATCCTAGGATCAAGTTCGGCCCTGCACCAGGGGTCACAAGTTTTACATGGGTTTATGGAGTGAAGACTTCAGAAACCGTCTTGTTACTAGCCATAAGGCCAAGAACTCCCAAATTTGGTCATAAACATGTGCTTATAGGGTGAACATTCAAAAAATCCTTTTGCTCCTAACCGCAAACCCAAGGGCTACCAAATTTGGATCACTTTTGATTTTTTTTTTTAAATTAGCCTTGCATCAGGGGTCTTATGTTTTACAGAGGCTTCATATGGATGAAACTTGAAAATCACCTTATTTTATAACCATACAGCATAGACTTGTATTATTTTGGCATGTGGCTGTATCTTGTGGACCTCTACCAGGGTTCAAGTAATTATCGCTCTGGGATCAAAAATGGCTTTGCCCTGCGGGTCTCAACTTTCTCATGGGCTTTTACAGAGAAAACTTTGTAAGTCTTTATTGTGAAACCATTTGGCTCAGAATTGAAATGTTGAATTTATGGTTTATATTTATAAGCCAGTGGAGCGATACAGGGCCATCATGGCCCTCTTGTTATAGAGTGTCTAATTGGATCCGATCAGAATAGAGTCGCCCCACGATTTTTCGTACTTTTTCCGAAGTCGAAAATTGAATGGGACACGGGCGCACTCGATAGCGAAAACGATGTGACATTTTGGATTTTAATGTGACTATGGCGCATGGCGCAAGCCTTTCCCAGTCACTGTTCATATGCAGATAAATCACGTTGAGAAGTGCAGTGGACACGTTCCATAACTCTGTGGTCATTATTTTGGAGTTATTGCCCTTTATTATTTTACATATTTATTTTTTGACCGGAGCATGACTTCAAAAGTACAAAAGTTATCAACTTCAAACTTCATATGCATTGAGGACAATTGTACTGCACAAGATCCATAACTCTGTGGTAAGTATTTTTGGAGTTATTTTTTGGAGTAATAGCCCTTTGTTATTTTGCAAATTTAACTTTTGTCAGGAGCATTACTTCCAAATTATGAAAGCTAGCAACTTCGAACTTCATATGCAGATAAGTCACATTGAGGACAAGTGCAATGCACAAGTACTATAACTCTGTCTTGGTTTTTTTTTTTTTTTTTTAATTTAAGTTATTGCCCTTTTTTTAATGTATTGGAATTTGTCTGGAGCATAACTTTCAAACTTGGTTATTTTTAACATGTTGGGTTTTTGTCCACAGCATAACTTTCAGACTTGGTTATTTTTGGAGTCATTGCCCTTCATTGTTCTTAAATATTTGGTTTTTGTCCGGAGCATAACTTTCAGGGTATCTAAGCTATTGACTTCATACTTCAGATACATAGAGATCACATTGAGGATAAGTGAAGTACACATAACTCTGTGGTCTGTATTTTTGAAGTAAATGCCTTTTGTTATTTTTCAAATTTTATTTTTGTCTGGAGCTGTACTTGCAAAGTATGGAAGTTAGCAACATCAAACTTCATATGCAGATAAATCACATCAAGGACAAGTGCATAACTTTTAGGATATGTAAGCTATTGACTACATACTTATAGATTACATTGAGGATAAGTGAAGTACACATGATTCATAACATATTCACTGTAGTAAAAGAAAATGTGCAGAACACATATCCATGGCCATTTAAGGTACGGTACCAATAATTGGATGGCCAAGGTCCCAGTTATGGGTCTTATGTATGAAGCTGGGCTTTCATGTTTGCAGCTTTTGGGTTTGCAGAGTTTGTGTTTGCAGATATCCTGTTTATAGATATATTATCAAGAAATTATATTGACATACCCGTTTTCTTTGAATTAATCAATGCAACTAAAGATATGCATGGATGGTTTGGTGTTGAATTAATCAATGCAACTAAAGATATGGATGGAATGGTTATGTGTCTTATATCCATCAACAGTATTTCAGTCATGATAAGACAATGAAAGGGTGATTATAAAAGGCTCAGTGCAATTAAGTGCTGCTTAGGCAGGGGATATAGCTGTCCTTCAGACTGCCTTCTTGTTCTGCCAGTGACTAACACTTGGATGGACCACAATATAACAGATTTTATCTTCACAATATTTTCCATACTTTTAAAGGGTATGATTTAAATTTAAATGCATTTTAACACCTGCATTGTTATTTTGACTGCTATTCAAGGCCTTTAATATCTGACTATCTGAATATACATACACTCTGGATAACACTCTGGTTTCTCATACGAGATCACTTCGCCAACGGCTCTGACTGAAACCCAATCCGCAATGTTATCTTTGTCCTTAGAAAATTCTACTCTGTTCTACCTCTATTAATCACCCCCCCTTTTTCGGAAAATGTAATGCCCACAGGGGCATACAAAAGAAACAATATGGAAGCGATTTCTGGCAAGGCAAATTAGTCCATTACCAGTATGTTACAGGCTAACTTTGGGCACACCATTGTTAAAAGTATTAACTCTTTACAAAAGTTTACCAGACGACAGAATTTCAGACTTTTCCAAATTGAAAGCATTTGCAGACGACAAAATAGAGGTAACTCAAAATTAAAATTTGTGTTGGGTTGGGTAGAAAACATTGTGGGAAAAAGAGAAAATGCTGGTTACCAGCATTTTCTCCTTTTCCCACAATGTTTTCAAGAGCTTTCTTTCTCAGGGTCGTTAAAATCATTATTATGTGGTAAAGGGTTGAATTGTGTTGTATTAGACCCTTGTGGCGCTAAATAAATGAGATGGACATTCTCAGTCGGTATTCAAGATGCAGATATTGCAATTGCATAGCCCTTTTTGTCAGTAAATCTGGCCAAAGTCAGCAGATAGGGTTAAAATCCTTGAAAATCTCTTGAAACTGCATCAACTTCTGTAGGTCTTTATTACTGACTGAAAGTATTTGCTATTTTAACCTTATACTGACTTTTGATGGCCTTGAGGAAGAAGCCTTTTGAAAACATTGTGGGAAAAGGGGAAAAATGCCAGTAACCAGCATTTTCAGCTCCACTGGCCAGTGGGCTTATGTCATGGCCCTGTATCCATCATGCATGCATCTGTGCGTGCATTAACTTTTATTTCATACATCTTCTCTGAAACTGCCCATCAAATTTTAACGAAACTTCACAGAAATGATCCTCCCATGGCCCTCTTCAGAAACCCTTCAAACAATTTGATTCCTATTAAAACTCTGGTTGCCATGGCAACAAAACTGAAAAAATATTGAAAATCTTTAAAAATTTTATTGTCCGAAATCATAACGCCAAGGGTTCCTATCCTAACGCATATGGCCTCAGGATTCCCATTCACGCACATATGTGCGTGATTCATGCACTGAACTGAATAATCAGGCACAAAAATATGAAGTGAAACGTGCGTGCATGCACAGATTTCAGGGCTCCTGTTGTCGATCACCAGTGGCGCCAGTTGGGACAAGTTAACAAGTGTGAAAGTCGCTGTTTATCACCGCTAATCAAACTTGGTATCGATCCACTTTTCTAGTGTAAAATTAAAGGTTTTGAAGTTACATGCTATTCTTATTTACAAATCTATGTCAAATAAATACTACTCCAAAACTTAACAGGCATGAAAAAAAGATCGCTGCAAGAAACGCGAAAACCCATGACACAACAAAAATTGCTTTGACATCGTCCGATCATAGACATTTCAAACTGTCTATTCAGTTTTATCAATGACTTTGAACAGTAAATTTACATAAATATCTCTATAAAACAATAAGTGAAACCTAATTAGTGTCTGAAATTGACCGTGAAATGGAAAATTCTACTGGCCGTCAGGCTATAGGTTGTCCCTCTGAAACTGGTCCCGTAAGTAAGGAAATTATAACAAGCGTCTTCTTTTTTATACCCCCCAAAACTCTGTTTGGGGGGGTATATAGGAGTCAGCTTGTCGGTCCGTCCTTCCGTCCGTCGGTCCGTCCGTCCGTCGGTCGGTCTGTAGCTTTTTGTCCGCTCTATTTCTCATAAACTATTGGACGAATTTTATTCAAACTTCACAGGTAGACTCAGTATCAAGCAGAGATGTGCATATGAAATGTTGGTTATGGTTCATTGATTTTTCACTGAGTTATGGCCCTTTCATGAAATTTCTTGTCCGCTCTTTTTCTCATCAACTATTGGACAGATTTGGTTCAAACTACACAAATAGACTCAGTATCAAGCAGAGATGTGCATATCGTATTTTGGTTATGGTTTATTTAGGTTTCATGGAGTTACGGCCCTTTGATGATTCTGGACAAATTTCTTTCAAACTTCATGGATAGACTTTGCACTCAGCAAAGATGTGCATATCATAAATTGTTCTTAGTTAATTAAATAAAATTTCCAAGAGCTAAGCCCTTTTTTGTCGTTCTCTTTATGACGGTGTCCTTGCTGAATTGATGAAAATAAATTATACTTTTGATAGAATACTTTTAACACAGCTGTCCGTCCGTTGGTCGGTCTTTAGCTTTTTGTCCGCTCTATTTCTCATAAACTATTGGATGAATCTTATTCAAACTTCACAGGTAGACTCAGTATCAAGCAGAGATGTGCATATGAAATGTTGGTTATGGTTCATTGATTTTTCACTGAGTTATGGCACTTTTCATGAAATTTCTTGTCCGCTCTTTTTCTCATCAACTATTGGACAGATTTGGTTCAAACTACACAAATAGACTCAGTATCAAGCAGAGATGTGCATATCCTATTTTGGTTATGGTTTATTTAGGTTTCATGGAGTTATGGCCCTTTGATGATTCTGGACAAATTTCTTTCAAACTTCATGGATAGACTTTGCGCTCAGCAAAGATGTGCATATCATAAATTGTTCTTAGTTAATTAAATAAAATTTCCAAGAACTAAGCCCTTTTTTGTCGTTCTCTTTATGACGGTGCCCTTGCTGAATTGATGAAAATAAATTATACTTTTGATAGAATACTTTTAACACAGCTTCTGTGTCATGCTTACTTTCAAAAACTATTACACCAAATAATTATACCCCCCAAAACTCTGTTTGGGGGGTATATAGGAGTCAGCTTGTCGGTCGGTCGGTCCGTCCCTCCGTCGGTTGGTCTGTAGCTTTTTGTCCGCTCTATTTCTCATAAACTACTGGACGAATTTTATTCAAACTTCACAGGTAAACTCAGTATCAAGCAGAGATGTGCATATGAAATGTTGGTTATGGTTCATTGATTTTTCACTGAGTTATGGCCCTTTCATGAAATTTCTTGTCTGCTCTTTTTCTCATCAACTATTGGACAGATTTGGTTCAAACTACACAAATAGACTCAGTATCAAGCAGAGATGTGCATATCCTATTTTGGTTATGGTTTATTTAGATTTCATGGAGTTATGGCCCTTTGATGATTCTGGACAAATTTCTTTCAAACTTCATGGATAGACTTTGCACTCAGCAAAGATGTGCATATCATAAATTGTTCTTAGTTAATTAAATAAAATTTCCAAGAGCGATTCGGTTCGGAGGTTGCTTTCGTTAGTTTCCGTACTGTATAAGTAAGATGTAGAGTCTGGTCAAAAACATTGCATGAAAAGACATTTGTTGTCTGCAAAACCTTTTCATTTAAACCAGTCTCAATTTGTCCAACTGGTAAAAAAAAATGTATCAAGTAAGTTTTATTCTCTCCAAGTCTTCAGTCTGTAACAAAGAGTAATTCTTTGGCAAGAAGCCATTGCAGGATATTCATCACCTTCCGTGATAGCTCTGGTATAATTGACTCTCCAGTCACTTATTTTGCATTCCTGTGACATTAATCTGTTTTGTGACAAGGAGCTGTTGGGGGGTATGATCACGTTTAGTGATAGCTCTAGTTTAAATTACCCATATTGTTTTCAAGAGCAGCTGACTGCAGAGTAAGACTCATCAAAACAAATTTTCAACACAACCTTACTGTCCTCCATAGATGCTCTGTAATTGTCATATTAAGTGCACTCCTAGAATTTCTCTTGCACTCCCAAACTTGTATTCCAGAGAGCGCATGCACTCCCAAAAAGAGATGTGAGTGGGAACACTGGGCCTAGAGCTACCAAATTTGGCATGTAGCTTCATCTGGTGGACTTTTACAAAAACTCATCAACTTATAGCCCTAGGGTCAAAATTGGCCCCACCTCTGGTGCCACAAAATTTACATAGGCTTCTATGGTGGAAACTTTAAGTCTTCTAGTCCTAAACCATATGGCCTAGGGCTACTAAGTTCAGCATGTACCGTTAGCTTTATCTAATGAACCTATACAAGAACTCTTCATACTATAGCCAGGAGGTCAAAATTGGCCCTGCCCCACAGGTCCAGTGGAGCGATACAGGACCATCATGGCTCTCTTGTTTCTTTTCCCACAATGCTTTCTCACCTTTAAAATATGAATTTCAATTTTTGAGTCACATATATATTGTCATCTGCAAAAGCTTTCAATTTACAGTCAAGTCTAAAAATTTTGACATAAACTCTTTACCAGATGACAAAAATTTGAGACCTGTCCAGATTGCAAGCATTTGCAGATGACAAATCAGGGCATGTTTTCACCAACCATTTTTGAGGATGTTCTTAGTGTTATTCTCGAGAATTTTCTAAATGTGAAAGTAACACAACTTCTGACTGGCTAAACCAAATGGTTTAGCCAATCAGAAGTAGTGTTGCTTTCACATGTAGAAAATCTTGGAGAGAAGACAAAGAATGTTCCTAAAAGTGGTTCGTGAATACAGACCCAGATGTGGTTTAAATGGAGAAATTTGCCAGTGATCATAGGACAGAATTTAATATTGTTGGAAAAGCAGAAATTGCTGGTAGCCAGGATTTCCTTCTTTGCCCACAATGTTTTCTAAAGCATTCTTCTATAGGATTGTTAATCCTTATCCTGCTAAATAAATGAAATGAAATTTTAAAGCCGATAGGAAAAAAACCCAAATTTTGACATTTCAAAGTTGTTTTTTTGCGGACACATATCTCCATATCAGACAGTGTGGATCCACGATCAGACTGCACATACTGTGCAGTCTGATCTTGATCTACACTGTCTGCAAAAGGTCAGTGATTGGTGCTTAGCAGCTTAGGGGTTAAAATAGGATTGTTTTTGTAGAGTTCAAGTTATATGAGATAATGATGGAATCTGTCTGAATGTTTCTATAGTGGGAAAACAGGACTGTCATAATTGGAATCAGGAATTTGATCTGAAAAGAACATCTTTTTCCCTGGCATTAGATTAGTTTCCTTTCTTCTCTGCATCCCATACAGTGCTCAGTAACTCATGAATGGGCTCTTTCATGTCTCAGAAAATTTCAGAACATCACAATTTCAAATCTGCTTTTACTTCAGAATTTCACAGAATGTTAGGCAGTGCAGATCCAAGATCAGGCTGCATATTCAGTACTGTCGGATCTTGACCTAAACTGTCTGCAAAAAGCAACTAAAGTTGTAGATTTTTGGGATAAAGCACCAAGGATCTAATTGAATATTGCATGGAGTCCTCTGGGCTTTTAGTGTTTTTCTGTTTGCACATCAAACTCAACTTGATTATGTCAAGGATCCCTTCAAATCCTTTCTGATGGCAAATGTTAGATTTTTACTTTACCCTTTACCACACAATCCTATTATTTTAATGAGCCTAAGGAACCTTTTTGAAAACACTGTGTGAAAAGGAGAAAATGCTGGTATCCAGCATTTTCTCCTTTTACCACAATGTTATTAACCTTTTGATAGATGAATACTTTGAAACCACAATGTTTGGCCTTTTAGCATTGAGTAGAAATTTGCGTTTCATTTATTCAGCAGCTTAACCCTTTACCGCACGATGCCGCCTTTTGACGCCCCTGGGAAAGAAACCTTTTGAAAACATTGTGGGAAAAGGAGAAAATGCTGGTAACCAGCATTTTCTCCTTTTCCCACAATGTTTTCTACCCTATCAAAGAAAAATTGCACCATTTGAACCACATAGAAATTGTCGTCTGCAAATGCTTTCAATTTGGACAAGGCCAAAATTTTATCGTCTGGTAAAGGGTTAAGTGTTAATCTACTGATATGCTGGCCTGAGTTTTTCAAGATATTCTAGTTTAGCAACCATGATTTGCTGCATTTGGATATTTCAAATTGGCTAAAAATAAGGATATCTCAAACTGATTTAACCCTTTACCACATAATCCTGGTTTTTGAGGACCCTGAGGAAGAATCATTTGAATGCATTGTGGGAAAAGGAGAAAATGCTGGTTAACCAGCATTTTTTCTGTTTCCCACAATGTTTTCTAAATAATTTCAAAGACAGAAATCATCGTTTGGGCCACATTTAACATGACGTCTGTAAATGCTTTCAATTTGGACAAGTCTAAAGTTTTGTTATTCGGTAAAGAGTTAACACTCAACCACACAGCATTAGCCTTTCCAAATTAAAAACTTTTGCCAATGGCAAAAAAAAAAAAGGGTGTGAAATGATGAAAATCATTTGGGAAAGGACAGAAAACATTGTGGTAAAAGTAGAAAATGCTGACTACCAGCGTTTTCACTTTTTCCAACAATTTTTTCAGAAGCCTTCCTCTTCAGGGTCGTTAAAACATAGGATCACTTGGTAAAGGGTTAACCCTTATAATGCTGAATGAAATGGACATTCTTAGTTGGCACTAAAGAGGCAAATTTTGAAATTTCAAAGTTGTTCCTGCCAAAATATCAGACAGAGAAGATCAAGGCCACCCAGGTAGCTCAGTGGTTAGCGCATCTGACTTGTGACCTGGTGGTTGCGGGTTCGATACCCAGTTGAGGCAAACTTTCTTTCCAGCGATTTTTCACCTCTCACCTCTGATGCAGAATTTTTAGTTGTGTCAGCACTGGTGTGAGAAAGCCAGGAAACACATGGGTGTGTTACTGACCGCCATGGTATGACCTGAGCTGTTAAAATGGCATTAAGCCTTTACCAAAGAATCCCATGTTTTAATGACGATGGGGAAGAAGCGAGCCTTTTGAAAATATTGTGGGAAAAGGAGAAAATGCTGGTAACCAGCATTTTTTCCTTTTCCCACAATGTTTTTTACCCCTGTAGAGTCAGGTTTCATCAATTAATCTACATTTTATTTGTTGTCTGCAACAGCCTTGAATTTGGACGAGTGTAAAATTTTGTTGTTTGGTGAAGAGTTAAACTACAAAATACAAACAAACAAACAAAGATCAAGGACCAAACTGCACATTCCTTGTTTGCAGTCTGATCTTGATCAACACTGCAGACAAGCAAATAAATTCAGATCAGGGCTACAAGGCTTAAAATGAAACACTGAAAGCAAGATTGCTTTTGGAAAACTATCCCTAGATTGGTGAATTGGGTTTGAAAGGTTTAGTTTCCTGAACAAATTCCTCCGCTGCAACAGCTTGTTTCAAAGCGGTAATAAATATGATGTTTGACTTGTAACAAATACCTTACACACCCACTACAAAAAAATAAAAGACATTGACCATGTTGCTAGTTTACAAAGTCGAAGTACATGTATTTCACTGCATGACCCCAATTTTGTCTGTAGATGACATAGCTTCAGGACATCTTTATTTTCCATCCAAGCCCATATTATCTCATAGCCTTTTACCACCCAATCCCAAGTTTTAACAACCCCTGTAAAGACCGATTTTGAGAAAACATAGTGGAAAAAGGAGAAAATGCTGGTAATTATCATTTTCTCCTTTTTCCACAACGTTTTCTTCCCTTTGAAAATCCAGTTTCAATTTTTGGGTCACATTTATTTCGTTGTCTGCAAATGCTTCCAATTTGGAAAAGTCTAAAATTCTGTCACTTGATAAGTTTGGCAAACTTTCTTTGCATCGTTTTTTTGCCTCACACCTCTGATATACGTGGGAAAAGTTGTCAGTGTTGAACGGCCTTAAACTCCAATACAAACAAACAAATCTTCTATTTGACCCAGAATTCTTGTGATGTGAAAGGCTAAGCAAGTTGTTTATAGAAGTGAACTATTGAAAAAGTGGAAAACCTTGGGTATGTCATTTTAACCCTTTACCACACAATCCCGAGTTTTAATGACCCTGAGAAAGAGGCCTTTTGAAAACATTGCGGGAAAAGGAGAAACCAGCATTTTCTCCTTTTCCCACAATGTTTTCTATATTTCCTAAAGCAAATTTCAATTTTTGGGTCACATTTATTTTGTCATCTGCAAATGTTTTCAATTTGGACAAGTCTAAAATTTTGTCGTTTGGTAAAGAGTTAAACAGCAATGTCAGCAAAATTATAGTTGGATTTTACATGCATGAGAAATCATTGTGTGTTGTGTACTCTGGTGAAAATACGGTACTCCAAATATAAACATCCTTAACCGGTACCCTGTGGAGAACGAAATTGGTTACGTTTGCGGGTTGTGTAGATGAAGATCAGACTGCTTGAAGCATGCAGTCTGGTCTCGCATGTATCAAAGACTAGATATCTTTTTTCTGTCTGAATTGGTTAATTGTAATACTACTTCTTAGCGCACAAAGGATGAAAGAAATACAATTTTTGTTAAAAAAAAAAAAAACTTTAACCTATTACCACACAATGCTGAATTTTAACACCCCTTGGAAAATAAACTTTTGAAAACATTGTGGGAAAAGGAGAAAATGCTGGAAACCAGCATTTTCTCCTTTTCCCACAATGTTTTCCAACCTTTCAGAAACAAACCCAATTATTAGAGCCACATTTAGTGTGTCATCTGCAGATGCTTTGAATTTAGACGAGTCTAAAATACTGTCATCTGGCAAAGAGTTAATACATAACAGTTACTGTCTGAAACAAGTTTACGGCAAAACATCCTTGTAAATTATGAATTTTCAACATGAATAAAGATTTAACACCCCGTTGATGTGTAAAAGAATTGTGGCAAAAAGAGAAATGGCTCATTATAAGCTATTTTTCCTTGAGACATGAGACTTTAAAATTGGGTTTCAATACAAGACAATATAATCTGAAGTGGGTAAAAAGTTCATTCTTTAGGAAACAGTCCCTTAAAATTTGGTTTTGATACAAGACAAAATAATCTGCAGCTGGTAAAAAGTTCACCTTTTAGGAAACTATCCCTTATTCTAACGACCATGAAGACAAAGGCTTTTCATAACAGTATGGGAAAGGAAGTAAATACTGGTAACTAGCATTTTCTTCTTCTCCCACAGTGTTTGCTACACTATCAAAGACAAATACCATCCTTTGGCTACATTTTCATGTGCTGTCTGCAAACACTTTGAATTTGGACTGGTCTAAAATTTTGGTAAGGAGAAGAATTAACCCTTAAAGTGCCTTTCATGACTATAGTTGCTTTTTCGGCCGGTGTAGATCAAGATCAGGCAGCCTTATCTTGGATCTACACTGTCCGCTTTGCTGAATCACTGTAGACAAAAGTAGCCATGAATTTGCAATTATTTGGGTCGTATTTCTAGGATGAGAATGTCTGACAGGTTTATTCAGGGCTCTTAGGGTTAACAGAAAGTATTGAGATACCCATAAATAGTGAAGACTGCCCAGGTCTTTTGTTGTATGATCATGATTCAATCAATGACATGGCCACAAAAAAGGACCTCACAGCACTTCAACGAGAGGCTTTAACCCTTTCCCGAACAAGACCTGGTTTTCATGTGTCTGCAGTACAAGTCTTTTGAAAACACTGTGGGAAAAGGAGAAATTGCTTGTAACAAGCAATTTCTCCTTTTCCCACTGTGTTTTCTACCCTTTTTGATAACTTTCTGCCATTTTCATCAAATTTAAAATTGTCGTCTGCAAACTCTTTCAATTTGGACTAGTCCAAAATTTGTCGTTTGGGAAAGGGTTAACCCTTTACCAAATAATCCTGAGTTTTAACAACCCTAAAGAAACAGGCTTTTGAAAACATTGTGGGAATTGGAGAAAATGCTGGTAACCAACATTTTCTCCTTCTCCCACCATGTTTTCTATCCTATCAAAGACATAAATCATCACTCGAGCTACACTTAAAATTGTCATCAGCAAAATGCTTTCAGTTTGGACCGAAGTAAAATTTTGTCATCTGGTATTAAAGACTTAAGTGAAATTGACCAATAAAGTCTTGTTTAAACAAGATGCAATTAGGATTGTGATCATAAATATTCTCATTGATGAGAACTGATAAAACTTTCTGGGCTTTTATGTCAGTCATAAAAGTCTAACACAGTGCATGGTACAGACAACTTTTTTCTGTTGCAGCAGACCAAGTTTGAAAATACTGTGCCAAAAGGAGAAATTACTTGTAACCGGTACAGAATGTGATTAACCAACCATTTTTAAATTCATTCTTAGTCTAGTTCTATATGTAGAAAGTAACAGAACATCTGATTGGCTAAACCAGATGGTTTAGCTAATCAGAACTTACGTTTTCAAATTTCAAAAACTCTTGAGAATTAGATTAACTCTTTACCAAACAACAAAATTTGAGACCAGTCCAAATTGAAAGCATTTGCAGACGACAAAATAGATGTGGCTGAAAAATTAAAATTTGTTTTCGGAAGGGTAGAAAACATTGTGGGAAAAGGAGAAAATGCTGGCTACCAGCATTTTCTCCTTTTCCCACAATATTTTCAAAAGGCTTCTTTCTCAGGGTTGTTAAAGGTCGGGATTGTGTGGTAAAGGGTTAAGAATAGTAGGAGAATATGGACCCAGATGTAGAGCAAATAAATCCTGAACCAAATGACACCTTGTCCTTATGACAGAGAGGAGGAATGACCTTTGAAAGCTTGAAAAAACGGAGAAAAATGCTGATGACTTTGATAAGGATTTTCTCCCACACTATCAATTATTTCCACTCTTTTTGGAGACAAAATTCCAATATTTGAGCCACTTTTGATTTTTCATCTGCAATATAATGTTTTTTAACCCTTTACTACACAATCCCAACTTTTAATGACCCTGAGAAAGAAGGCTTTTGGAAACATTGTGGGAAAAGGAGAAAATGCTGGTAACCAGCATTTTCTCCTTTTCCCACAATGTTTTCCACCCTTCCCAAAACAAAATTTCCATTTTTCAGTCAAATTCATTTTGTCATCTGCAATTGTTTTCAATTTAGACTAGCCTAAAATGTTGTCGTCTGTTAAAGGGTTAATATGCACTAGTCTAAAACTGCATCTTCTTGGAAAGAATGAATGTTTTCGAATATGAATGTGTGAATTGATTGGCAAGCAAACCTTGTTATTGCGTACTGGTTAACAGCCTGGAGTTTTATGAATCCTAAAAAGAAGGCTTATGAAAACATTGTGTGTAAAGAAGAAATTGTGGTAACCAACATTTTCTCCTTTTCCTAGAATGTTTTCTACCGTTTCAAAGCCAAATCCCTTCATTAACTTGTCTGCCTTAGCTATTAACTGCTATGGAAATATTCTTTAAAAAAATTGTCTGGTGAAGAGTTAATCATCCTTTTTTACTTTGTAAGGTAATCTGTATTTTTGTCATCATTGAAATTGAGTGAATACACATTGGATTTTCTAGAGTGATCTCGAGAGAGACAAGACAGTTATTTACTGCAGGTTTTATATAATGCATGTTGTAAAGGTAAATATTTAAATTAATCTAATCAAATATTTTCATCTGCAAGATATTTTCGTCTAAATTTGACTCTAGTTGTGGAAATCACAGTTAACTCTTTACCAGACGACAAAATTTTAGCCTTCTCCAAATTGAAAGGATTTGCAGATGACAATTTCACTGTGACTAAAATAGTACAATTTTTCTTTGATAGGGTAGAAAACATTGTGGGAAAAGGAGAAAATGCTGGTTACCAGCATTTTCTCCTTTTCCCACAATGTTTTCAAAAGACTTCTTTCCCAGGGGCGTCAAAAGGCGTCATTGTGGGGTAAAGGGTTAAAGGTATTGCTAACACTTTGTTTTTCTGTACTACTGTCCTCTAGGGATTTAACCCCTTACCAAATGATAAAGTTTTAGGTCTCTCAAATTTGAAAACATTTGCAGACGACAAACTAAATGTGGCTAAAACAATGGGAGTTGACTTAGAAAGGGTAGAAAATATTGTGGGAGAAGGAGAAAAAGTGGCTACCTGTAAAAAAGCCTCAGGGTCATTGAAACACAAGAGCGTTTGGTAAAATGTTAATACCTGTTTTTCTAAATGGTAATCAGCATTTTCTCCTTTTCCCACAATGTTTTGAAAAGCCTTATCTTTCAGGGTTGTTGAAAGCTTGGATTGTGTGGTAAAGGGTTAATACTTGCCTAAACTGAAAGCAATAATGTATATAACAAATTAATTGTGGCTCAATTGATAGGATTTTTATACCCCCCTCTATGAAGTGGGGGGGGGTATACTGGTTTCACCATGTCTGTCTGCCTGTCTGTCCATCTATCCATCAATCAGTCCATCTGTAGACTCTTTCCTTTCTGTGCTCTAACTCAAAAGCCTTTTGGCCTAGGATCCTGAAACTTTATACAAGTGTTGCTAATGACCCAATTAAGCACCCTATTGTTTTTGGGTGATATGGGTCAAAAGTTAAGGCCACTGGTGATCTTTGTTTTGAAAATCATTTCCATTGTTTGATCATGCTTCTTCAGTGTCACATGCTGATGGCGGTATTTGTTCACTTTGCAACAGTTCTTGTTTATTTTTGATAATATTTCATGGAAAGAGAGTTTATTTTTGATAATATTTAATGGAAAGAGAGACAGTGCTAGTTAGCAGCACTTTCTTTACTTCTTGCAAATGTTTTTACAAGCTGTCCCAAATTTTAGCCAAATTTAATTTTTTTGCTTGCAGTTGCTTCCAGTATGGACAAGTCTAAAATTTTGTTATATAGTAAAAAGTTAATTATTTCTTAACAGTGGATAAATTTTGACGCTGTCATTTTATGTTCAATCTTTTCTCTTTTCAGATGGCCTCCGCAAACGATTCAAAGTGGCAAAAGGATGCAGCAGATCAGAATTTTGATTACATGTTCAAATTGTTAATCATTGGAAATAGTTCAGTGGGCAAGACTTCATTTCTATTCAGATATGCTGATGATTCTTTTACATCAGCATTTGTGAGTACTGTAGGAATAGACTTTAAAGTGAAAACTGTATTTAGGCAAGACAAAAGAGTCAAATTACAGATATGGGTAAGTATCATACATGTATTAAAATCCTTTAAGTCCATTATCTTGATATATTTTGCGGGGGGGTATACTGGAATCAGCCTGTCGGTCGGTCATGCGGTCGGTCGGGCAGTCGGTCTGTCCGCAAAATCTTGTCCGGACAACTCCTCCTACAGTTTCAATCCAATTCCCTTGCTACTTGGCAGAAGTGTTCATTAGGAGCTGTAGATGTGCAAGACACACATTTTGTAAAAATTCCATCAAGAATTACTGAGTTATTGCCCCTGATTTGACTTAAAAATGCTTGTCCGGACAACTCCTCCTACAGTTTCTGTCTGATTCACTTTAAACTTGGCAGAAGTGTTCATTAGGAGCTGTAGATGTGCAAGACACACATTTTGTAAAAATTCCATCAAGAATTACTGAGTTATTGCCCCTGATTTGACTTAAAAATGCTTGTCCGGACAACTCCTCCTACAATTTCAGTCCGATTCGCTTTATACTTGGCAGAAGTGTCCATTTGGAGTTGTAGATGTGCAAGACGTAAATTTTGTGAAAATTCCATCAAGAATTACTGAGTTATTGCCCCTGATTTGACTTAAAAATGCTTGTCCGGACAACTCCTACAGTTTCTGTCTGATTCACTTTAAACTTGGCATAAGTGTTCATTAGGAGCTGTAGATGTGCAAGACACACATTTTGTAAAAATTCCATCAAGAATTACTGAGTTATTGCCCCTGATTTGACTTAAAAATGCTTGTCCGGACAACTCCTCCTACAGTTTCTGTCTGATTCACTTTAAACTTGGCATAAGTGTTCATTAGGAGTTGTAGATGTGCAAGACGCAACTTTCGTGAAAATTTTATGAAGAATTAATGAGTTATTGCCCCTGATTTGACTTAAAAATGCTTGTCTGGACAACTCCTCCTACAATTTCAGTCCGATTCGCTTTATATTTGGCAGAAGTGTCCATTTGGAGTTGTAGATGTGCAAGACACACATTTTGTAAAAATTCCATCAAGAATTACTGAGTTATTGCCCCTGATTTGACTTAAAAATGCTTGTCAGGACAACTCCTCCTACAGTTTCTGTCTGATTCACTTTAAGGAGGTCTTTTCTGTCATATGTATAGTTGGCCAACATTATGCAAAAAGGCACCTTTGGACATTTGCAACAAGCGTGGATCCAGACCAGTCACTGTGTCTCAGACATGTTGTCAGATCATGGTCTACACTTTTTTACACTCATTTAGTTTTGTGTCCAATTAAATTGATACTTTGCATAAATATTCACCAGGAGCAGTAGAGGTTCAAGATGCATTTTTCTCAAATGTTTGCCAAATTAATTACCCCTGAATTTACTCAAAACTTCTTGTCCAGAGAACTATTCCTTCAGTTTAAGTCTTATAAATTCACTTGATATTTGTCATGATATTCACCAGGAGCAGTAGATGTGCAAAGCACAAATTTCATGAGTGTTGGCCTAATGATTACGGAGTTATTGCCCCTAAATTGACATTGCAGAGTTATTGTCCCTGTGACATGAAATATAGGGGCGGGGGTATTTATCACCTTTAGTGATAGTTATTCTAATTTTTTCAGTCTTTGGCAAAAACTGAAGCTTTAAAGGGCCTTAATTCTATCAATGAATACTGGAAATTATCCTTAACCTTTTACTGCACAATGCTGCCTTTTAATGCCTCTGGGAAAGAAGCCTTTTGAAAACATTGTGGGAAAAGGAGAAAATGCTGGTAACCAGCATTTTCTCCTTTTCCCACAATGTTTTCTATCCTACCAAAGAAAAATTGCAGCATTTGAGCCACATTGAAATTGTTGTCTGCAAATGCTTTCAATTTGGACAAGGCTAAATGTTGTCGTCTGGTAAAGGGTGAATAAGATTTGAGCTATATTAATAATTATATACCTTTGCATAAGATAATGAACATGGAGAGGCAGTTATCTCTTTACCAAATGACAAAAATTTAGACTTGTCCAAATTGAAAGCATTTGCAGACAACAAAATAAAAGTAACTCAAAAATCGAGAAGGGAAGGAGAGAAAACATTGTGGGAAAAGGAGAAAATGCTGGTTACCAGTATTTTCTCCTTTTCTCACCATGTTTTCAAAAGGCTTCTTTCTCAGGGTCGTTAAAAGTCGGGATTATGTGGTAAAGAGTTATTCAGCTTTTTGATACTAAGGCTTTCTCAAAACCCTTCTTTCTCAGATAGTGTAGAAGATAGATAACCATTTACCGAGTGACAAATTTTTAGACTTGTACAAATTGAAAGCATTTGCAGATGACTGTTTTAAATATGGCTCTATATTATGGATCTAATGATGTTACTTGTTTCTGAAAGAGAAGAAAACATTGTGGAGAAAAGAAAATGCTGGTTACCAGCATTTTCTTCTTTTCCCACAATGATTTCAAAAGGCGTCTTTCTTGGGTTTGTGTGGTAAAGGGTTGAAGAGCCAGATAGATAATATCAGTGGAAATCAAAGTTTTTTTCCTGTCGGCATACCATTATTCTAAATCTGACCTTTGCTTCACGGGATGTGAAAGACTTGCTAATTCTTTTTATGGCCTCACAGATGTATTTTTTTCAAAGTGTTATACAAGATTTACTCTGCCTTTTGCACACAATTTTTTTTTGTCATGCGAAAGATCCAGTTTGTAAACATTTCTGCAAAAAGAGAAATGGCTCACAGCAAGCTATGACTCCTTTTGCCAAATACTTTGCTTGATATGGAAGAGAATACCAAAGTTATGTTATAACCTACATTTTAAAAGGAATTTTTTTCAAGGTTGTCTACAGCAGATTTGTACCTGGAAATAATGGGTTACAGTATTCTAATTTTGACCTTCTCTTCAAAGGAGAAGAAATAGACTATTAATAGTAATATCAAATTTCTTTTTAGCTCACCTGAGCACAAAGTGTGATCGTGCTGTGTCTGGCATCCGTGGTGTGTCGTGTGGTTGTTAACTTTTATCTTGAGTGAACTCTAGAGGCCACATTTTAGTCAGATACTCATGAAACTCAGTCAGAATGTCTGTCTTGATAAAACCTCAGACAAGTTGGAAATTGGGTCATGTCGGGTCAAAAAGTAGGTCATTGAGCTAAATCTTCGAAAAACCTTGTGTGCACTCTGGAGGCCACATTTTTAACCTGACACTCTTGTAACTTGCTCAGAATGTTGTTCTTGATGATATCTTGTACAAGTTTGAAATTGGGTCATGTCACTCTTATAACTTGGTCAGAAGGTTGGTCTTGATGATATCTTGAACAAGTTTGAAATTGGGTTATGTCAGGTCAGAAAGTAGGTCACTGAGCTAAATCTTTGAAAACCTTGTGTGCACTCTTGAGGCCACATTTTCAGCCTGATACTGTTGAAATTTGGTCAGAATGCTTTTCTTGATGATATCTTGGACAGGTGTGAAATTGGATCATGTTGGGTCAAAAAGTAGGTCACTGGACCAAATCTGAGAAAAGCCTTATGTGTACTCTAGAGGCCTCATTTTCAGCATGAAAGTTGGTTGGAATTTTGTTTTGATGATACCGCAGCCAAGTTCGAAATTGGGTCATGTTGGGTCAAAAAGTAGGTCACTGAGCTAAATCTTCGAAAAACCTTGTGTTTACCGTAGAGGCCACATTTTCAGCCTGATTCTCATGAAACTTGGTCTTAAAGTTTTTCTTTGTGAAACATTGTATCTTGGACAAGTTCCAAAGTGGGTCACATCTGGTCACAAAGTTGGTCCTAGACCAAATCATAGAAAAACCTTGTGTGCACAGTAGAGGCCACATTTCAGCCTGATACTCATGAAAACTTGGTCAGAATGTTTGTCTTGATAATATCTCAGATAATTTTGAAATTGGGTCATGTCGGGTCAAAAAGTAGGTCACTGGACCAAATCTTAAAAAATCCTTGTATGCACTCTAGAGGCCACATATTCAGCCTGAAACACATGGAACTTGGTCAGATTGTCTGTCTTGATGATATCTCAGACAAGTTATAAATTGGGTCACGTTTGGTTAAAAAGTAGCTCACTGGGCTAAATCTTAGAAAAACTGTGTGTGCATTCTAGAGGCCACGTTTTTATCCTGATACTCTTGAAAGTTAGAATATTTGTCTTGATGATATCTTTGACAGGTTTGAAATTGGGTCATGTTGGGTCAAAAAGTTGGTTGAGGGGCAAAATCTTAGAAAAACCGTGTGTGCATTCTAGAGGCCACGTTTTCATCCTGATACTCTTGAAACTTAGTCGGAATATTTATCTTGATGATATACTTGACAGGTTTGAAATTGGGTCATGTTGGGTCAAAAAGTTGGTTGAGGGGCAAAATCTTACAGAAAAACCATGTGTACACCGAAGAGGCCACATTTTCAGCCTGATTCTCATGAAACTTGATCAGAAAGTTTTTCTTTGTGATATCTTGGACAAGTACCAAAGTGGGTCACATCTGGTCACAAAGTAGGTCACTGGACCAAATCATAGAAAAACCTTGTGTGCACAGTAGAGGCCACATGTCAGCCTGATACTCATGAAACTTGGTCAGAATGTTTGTCTCAATGATATCTTGGACAAGTATGAAGTTGGATCACATTGGTTTAAAAAGAAGGTCACTTAACACTCATGTGTTTTACATCATTAAAACCAGGCTCTATTCAGCTTTATCAACTGTAAAAGACTTTAATCAGGTGAACGCTTTAGTGCCAATGGCATCATGAGTTTTATGGACCCAGAGAAAGGCGGCATTGAAAACACTGTGGGAAAAGGAGAAAATGCTAGTTATCAGCGTTTTCCACAATGTTGCCTACCCTTTTATAGACGAAATCCTTCATTAAACTACCATACATTTAATCCTTTTAAAAGGGGCAAGTTAAAGTTTGGTTATGCAGTAAAAAGTTAACAAACTAATTGTTTTTTTTTTTCACAGAGTTTTACAAGATTAATAGCATTCTCTTTCTCCTGTATTGATTTTGTTCTGTGCCCAGGGTAAATAATGTATTAGATGGGCCATAGAACTATTATTAGAACCTAGAAGAGCAACCTAGAAAATGAGGGCAAGGCTTTCTTATCTATAATTTATTGTTGGATTTGATCAATACTCAAGTTTACCCAGTGTCCCTCATGATGGTCAAAAATTAATGGCAGTTTTTGACCCATTACCCATACAGAGTTCATTTCAGCTTTTGAGTTAGAGGGCCCTTGGTCCTTTAACCCTTTACCACACAATCCAGACTTTTAACGACCCTGAGAAAGAGGCCTTTTGAAAACATTGTGGGAAAAGGAGAAAATGCTGGTAACCAGCATTTTCTCCTTTCCCACAATGTATTCTACCCTTTCCAAAGCAAATTTAAATTTTTCAGTCATATTTATTTTGTCGTCTGCAACTGCTTTTAATTTGGACCAGTCTAAAATTTTGTCGTTTGGTGAAGGGTTGATAGATTTTAAGTGTGCCAACCATTATGGCACAAATGGGGCAGCATTATGAACAAAGTTAACCCTTAAAGCGCCTTTCATGACAATGCTTGCCTTTGCAGCCAGTGTAGATTAAGATCAGGCTGCACAAAGTGTGCAGCCTGATCTTTGATCTACACTGTCCACTTGCTGAAACACTGTAGATGATTGCGACCATAGAATGGCAATTATTTAGGTCATAATTATACCCCCGCAAACGAAGTTTGTGGGGGATATACTGGAATCAGCCTGTCGGTCGGTCGGTCGGTCGGTCATGCGGTCGGTCGGGCGGTCGGTCTGTCTGCAAAATCTTGTCCGGACAACTCCTCCTACAGTTTCTGTCTGATTCACTTTAAACTTGGCAGAAGTATTCATTAGGAGCTGTAGATGTGCAAGACACACATTTTGTAAAAATTCCATCAAGAATTACTGAGTTATTGCCCCTGATTTGACTTAAAAATGCTTGTCCGGACAACTCCTCCTACAGTTTCTGTCTGATTCACTTTAAACTTGGCATAAGTGTTCATTAGGAGCTGTAGATGTGCAAGACACACATTTTGTAAAAATTCCATCAAGAATTACTGAGTTATTGCCCCTGATTTGACTTAAAAATGCTTGTCCGGACAACTCCTCCTACAATTTCAGTCCGATTCGCTTTATACTTGGCAGAAGTGTCCATTTGGAGTTGTAGATGTGCAAGACGTAAATTTTGTGAAAATTCCATCAAGAATTACTGAGTTATTGCCCCTGATTTGACTTAAAAATGCTTGTCCGGACAACTCCTACAGTTTCTGTCTGATTCACTTTAAACTTGGCATAAGTGTTCATTAGGAGCTGTAGATGTGCAAGACACACATTTTGTAAAAATTCCATCAAGAATTACTGAGTTATTGCCCCTGATTTGACTTAAAAAATCTTGTCCGGACAACTCCTCCTACAGTTTCTGTCTGATTCACTTTAAACTTGGCATAAGTGTTCATTAGGAGCTGTAGATGTGCAAGACACACATTTTGTAAAAATTCCATCAAGAATTACTGAGTTATTGCCCCTGATTTGACTTAAAAATGCTTGTCCGGACAACTCCTCCTACAGTTTCTGTCTGATTCACTTTAAACTTGGCATAAGTGTTCATTAGGAGTTGTAGATGTGCAAGACGCAACTTTCGTGAAAATTTTATGAAGAATTACTGAGTTATTGCCCCTGATTCACATTTAAAATGCTTGTCTGGACAACTCCTCCTACAATTTCAGTCCGATTCGCTTTATACTTGGCAGAAGTGTCCATTTGGAGTTGTAGATGTGCAAGACACACATTTTGTAAAAATTTCATCAAGAATTACTGAGTTATTGCCCCTGATTTGACTTAAAAATGCTTGTCCGGACAACTCCTCCAACAGTTTCTGTCTGATTCACTTTAAACTTGGCAGAAGTGTTCATTAGGAGCTGTAGATGTGCAAGACACACATTTTGTAAAAATTCCATCAAGAATTACTGAGTTATTGCCCCTGATTTGACTTAAAAATGCTTGTCCGGACAACTCCTCCTACAGTTTCTGTCTGATTCACTTTAAACTTGGCATAAGTGTTCATTAGGAGTTGTAGATGTGCAAGACGCAACTTTCGTGAAAATTTTATGAAGAATTACTGAGTTATTGCCCCTGATTCACATTTAAAATGCTTGTCCGGACAACTCCTCCTACAATTTCAGTCCGATTCGCTTTATACTTGGCAGAAGTGTCCATTTGGAGTTGTAGATGTGCAAGACACACATTTTGTAAAAATTCCATCAAGAATTACTGAGTTATTGCCCCTGATTTGACTTAAAAATGCTTGTCCGGACAACTCCTCCAACAGTTTCTGTCTGATTCACTTTAAACTTGGCAGAAGTGTTCATTAGGAGCTGTAGATGTGCAAGACACACATTTTGTAAAAATTCCATCAAGAATTACTGAGTTATTGCCCCTGATTTGACTTAAAAATGCTTGTCCGGACAACTCCTCCTACAGTTTCTGTCTGATTCACTGTAAACTTGGCATAAGTGTTCATTAGGAGCTGTAGATGTGCAAGACACACATTTTGTAAAAATTCCTTCAAGAATTACTGAGTTATTGCCCCTGATTTGACTTAAAAATGCTTGTCCGGACAACTCCTCCTACAGTTTCTGTCTGATTCACTTTAAACTTGGCATAAGTGTTCATTAGGAGTTGTAGATGTGCAAGACGCAACTTTCGTGAAAATTCTATGAAGAATTAATGAGTTATTGCCCCTGATTCACATTTAAAATGCTTGTCTGGACAACTCCTCCTACAATTTCAGTCCGATTCACTTTATACTTGGCAGAAGTGTCCATTTGGAGTTGTAGATGTGCAAGACACACATTTTGTAAAAATTCCATCAAGAATTACTGAGTTATTGCCCCTGATTTGACTTAAAAATGCTTGTCAGGACAACTCCTCCTACAGTTTCTGTCTGATTCGCTTTAAGGAGGTCTTTTCTGTCATATGTATAGTTGGCCAACATTATGCGAAAAGGCACCTTTGGACATTTGCAACAAGCGTGGATCCAGACCAGCCGCTGTGTCTCAGACATATTGTCAGATCATGGTCTACACTTTTTTACACTCATTTAGTTTTGTGTCCAATTAAATTGATACTTTGCATAAATATTCACCAGGAGCAGTAGAGGTTCAAGATGCATTTTTCTCAAATGTTTGCCAAATTAATTACCCCTGAATTTACTCAAAACTTCTTGTCCAGAGAACTATTCCTTCAGTTTAAGTCTTATTCACTTGATATTTGTCATGATATTCACCAGGAGCAGTAGATGTGCAAAGCACAAATTTCATGAGTGTTGGCCTAATGATTACAGAGTTATTGCCCCTAAATTGACATTGCAGAGTTATTGCCCCTGTGACATGAAATATAGGGGCGGGGGTATTTATCACCTTTAGTGATAGTTATTCTAGTTATTTCTAAGTTGCAAAATTAATGTCTGATGGGTTTATTCCAGGCTCTTAAGGTTAACTTTCAAAAGATTTATGCTTACTATTTAATCTACCATGGATTGATTCAGGGGATTTTTCGCCTCTCACCTCTTCATGTGAGAAAAGTAGTCAGTGGCTTTGGAAAGAAAGTTGTGTCAGTACTGGTGTGAGAAAGCCAGGAAACACATGTGTGCATCACTGTGAGCCATGATCTGGCCTGAGCTGTTAAAATGGCATTAAACTCCAATACAAATCCAAACAATCATGGATTGATGAAATTCTCTAGATTCTCCTTGAGAATTTTGTCTTCTAGATTAATGCTAAAAGTCTTGATTCATGGTAGAACCAAAATTATATGCTGTTAAAAAAAGACAATACAGAATAAGGAAGAAGGTAAATTTGGGTGAACTACTATGCTTGAAAATGTTTTTGCACATAAGGGACTGGGATGTTACAAGAATCAAAGGACTCAAAGTCCTTGAAAGCGGATTTGTGGAGTAGCATAAAGCTGTAATATGTTGTAATAAAAATAACATCACATGCAACACATGTGCAATCATTTTAAAGTGGAGTTAGCAAGGGCAGGGAAAGTAAAAATTGTTCTGCAGAGAGGGCCGCGCAGTAACTGTTATTCTATTACTGTTTAAGGACTAGTAATTTGATCCTCCAATCTTATGCAGTTTTTTGCTAGTGTTAGCTTTCGGGATAAGTATGTACGGTATATATGTGTAGGACTGTATATACGGTGGTGACAAAAGCGATGTTGAGGTGTATTAGCTAAAACTGAAAGTAAGATGGGTGCAAGTGTAAATGACAGTATATTTGGTTCAGGTCAAACCAATATCATATTACAGTGTGACTGCACATGCGTCCTTATGCATGATGTATTTGGTTCCGGTCGGAACGATCACCGTAAGTGGATTTGCTCTGCACATCTGCTGAAAATTGGACAGAATCATTATTTTCCTCTTACAATTGTCCAGAGTCCTCTATAAATGGTCACCAATGATTAAGTGATGGTTGTATGAATAAGCCAGATTGAGTAACAGATCTCCAGATAAGAGTGAGTGATAGTATTCTAAATCCATTATTTCTTTTCCAAACCCTATGTTGTGGGTACTCATTAGAATTGTCTCGATGAGACGATTCTAATGAGTACCCATAACATAGAGTTTAGTGGAGAGTAATTAATATTTTCAGTTTTGAAATCAAAATCACTCTCTCTATCTGGCACTCTGGTCATATGTTTTGAAAAATCGAAGTTGCACCATGACAGTTGCAAACAGTTTAAAATTGGCATGGCTCAGCTAAGATTTATCTGTATGACGATTGTCTTTGGTCAACACAGATTCATGCTAATGGCATCACATCTTTGCCACGCTTTGCTATGAGTTACCATGAATTGTGGAATTTTTAGCAATCAGAAGATCAAATCAAGACAGTTAAACATGGGCTTAAGGTTCTAACCTCGGATAATTCTTTGTTAACCCTGTACCACACAATCCTGTGTTTTCGAGAGAAGGCTTGTGAAAATATTGTGGAGGAAGGAGAAAATATGTGCTACCTGCATTCCCTTTTTTTTTTTCACCATGTTTTCTACCCTTTTAAGAACATCCCATGTAATGGAGAAATTGCTCATTACAAACAACTTCTCTTTTTGCAACAATGTTTTCAGACCAGGTTTCCTGAAAGACAAACACAAGAGCACCACATGGGGGTGCCAGGGCTTGGCTTTGGATGCTTCATTTTCAATGAAAATTTTAATTGGAGAAAGGGGCTTAACTCTGTCAAAAATACTTTGATGGTTACCTGTTCTTGTTGTATGGGTTCCTCTTTCAATAATTAACAGTTTGTCAAAGTTTGAAGCAAATATCTTTAGTAGTTACAGAGATACTATAAAATGTAAAAGTTTTCACTTGATGATGCAGACAACGACATTAGGGCTACAACAATACCTCGTCATTTTCTTCGAAAACAGCCAAGCTAAACATCAGGGTGATTTTGCTTTAAGTTTGCAATATTTTTTTTCTGACCTGGGCAATAAAATCTTGTTGAGACACGAAGATGACTTTCTCAAAGAGGGGATTGTGTTTGGAAAGAAATGAGGTTGTAATTTTAGAATGCTCCAGAGGTAGCTTGACTTGAAAATTGACTCTAGGATTGGCAGAAGAATCAATATGAAAAAATGATATCAAAATCAGATTTATGAAGTTATTAGTAAAATATGCATCTTCACCCTTACAATATAATGCTGAGTACAGTTCAGGTGCTTTTGTTGACAAGTGACATTGTACTGGTCAAGATTACCTTAACAGCACACAACATGCGGTCTTATATTGGATCTACGCAGCCCAATATTCTGTGAGATATTCTGATCAAAACACTGTTAACCCTTACCAATGGACAAAATTGTAGACATATCTATAAATTGAAAGTATTCACAGACAACAAATTCAGTGTGGCTCAAATGATTGGATTTGTCTCCAAAAGGTTAGAAAACAGTGTTGGAAAAGGAAAAATAGCTAGTGCCAGCATTCTCTCCTGTTCCAACAATGTTTTTAGAAGGTTTCTTTATTAGGGTCATTAAAACTATGTATTTTGTGGTGAAGGGTTAAATTTCTAATCTGTAGTCTTAAATTTTCCTTTGTAAAACCATACTTTTTCTAAAAATGTCCATTTCTTTTATTTGAAGCATTCTAAGGGTTAAAAGTTATCTTGATTGTATCCTAATATTCAGTGAAGTCTCATAAATTTGACTGCAAGTCAAATGATAAATTTGAGCCATGCTCTGTGAAAAGGGGGCTTGATTCATCTGCAAAAAGTATCGATCCATGTCAGCCTGCGCAATCCGCGCAGGCTGACATGGGTCAAAACTTTTTGCTATTTGTGAATTTTCTACATGTCCAAAGACCACTCTTCCTCAAAATTCAGTCAATTGTTAGACTAAATGGACTTCATGAATCCATAATTATGCACTAAGCTCCCTTTTGCTGGAGCATGGCTCATTTCTTTTTGAGAGGTAGATATGGGTAATAGTTATAGTTTTACAGAAAAATGTCACTAAATATAGTGTCACCTCAAATAATAAAAATGGAGCACTCAAAATCTAGGTTTTCATGAAGAAATACTTGCATTTGAACGCAGCTCTGTGTAAAGGGGACTTTATACATCTGCGAAAAGTATTGACCCTAGTCAGCCTGCGCAGTCCACAGAGGCTGACCTAGATCGATACTTTTCACTGTCCAAGGGCCAGTCTACCTCATAATTAAATCAGTTGTTAAAAAAAGTGGCCATTAGGGATCAATAATTATATGATGGCTTGCTTGGTATCATGCATCACAGACATGCATTTAGCCCTCTTTTGCCGGGGCATGGCTCATTTAGTCTCAAATCTCCTCTTCTTTTCATTTCATGGTTGGTTGGATCTTACTTTCAAGAGCAATATAGATATTTCAATGTATGATTTTCTGAGCTTGAGCACTTGTTCCTTTGCTGGCAATATTTGAGATAGAGACTTGAAAACACTCTTTACTTTTACTGTAATGTTCTGCTAACCCTTTACTGCACAATGCCGCTTTTTGACACCCCTGGGAAAGAAGCCCTTTGAAAACATTGTGGGAAAAGGAGAAAATGCTGGTAATCAGCATTTTCTCCTTTTCCCACAATGTTTTCTACCCTATCAAAGAAAAACTGCACCATTTGTGCCACACTGAAATTGTTGTCTGTAAATACTTTCAATTTGGACACGGCTAAAATTTTGTCGTCTGGTAAAGGGTTAAGGGAATTATATTTTAGTGCTTTCACCAGAGCACACGGTTTTGGACTCGGGTTTTGGACTGGTCAGAATTGAAAATATTTGTTTACTACAAACAAAATATGGCTCAAATTATGGCTTACTCTTTGAAAGGCTAGAAAATATTGTAGAAGACAGAAAAAATACTGGTTACCATGATGGTTTCAATAGGCCTCAGGGTCATTAAAAGATGATCTTGTAAAGGATTGAGAAAGGAAAACACACAGTATTCCCTGTCTTGCCATTAAAGCTACAAAAGAGCTCTCAGTTTGCCTCCACAGGCAGATAAGTAATTTCTGTCTGTAAAAGGAAAAGCCTTAGGGGGAGCCTTTCAACTACTATTATTTGTCATTTCCTCACAGTGAGTTATTATGTAGACTGATTTATACTTGGACCTTTGTTGCTTGTATTTCTTTATCTAGTTTGCCAATGTTTCTTGTAAGCTTTGAACTTTCAGAGCACCAAGTATAGATCTTTGACCAGATGTGTTATTTTTTTGACACTCATGTGATAAATTTTGCTTTAAAAGATACTGGGAATCAAGCCACTGCTTTAACCGTTTACACACAATCCCAAGTTTAAACAACTCTGAAGAAGAAGGCTTTTGAAAAGCTTGTGGGAAAAGGAGAAAATGCTGGTAAACAACATTTTCTCCTTTTCCTATAATGTTTTCTATCCTATTGAAGACAAAAATCGCATTAGAGCTACAATTAATTTGTTGTCTGCCGGCCAATGTTTTCAATTTGGTTGCATCCAAAATTTTGTCATATGGCAGAGTTAAAGGTTCTTGGAATCCAGCCATTTGCCTAAAATAAATCAATCAGCTGCCTTGTAAGATTTTTGGAATCAAAACATTTGCCTGAAAAGATTCTGGGGACAAAATTCTTCGCTTGAAATGATTTGTAAAATCAATCGGTTAAAGCTTGCTCTCAGATTATTTAATCATTCTTTTGCTTGAAAAGATTATTGAGATCAATTTTTCACTTGAAAAGATTCTTGGAATCGGTGTTTTTCTTGAAAATGTTCTTTGTATCGATCTGTTTTCTTCCTAGATATGTTAAGTACTGAAAGAAATGCACCCGAGTAAGTTACCCAATTGGTTGACATTTTTCTGCTAATCAAGTGACATGTCTTTTATTTGACTCTGTACTAAATGACAAAATTTTAGACTGGTCCAAATTGAAAGCATTTGCAGAAGACAAAAAAAATGTACCTGAAAAACTGAAATTTCCCAAAGTGAGTGTAGAAAATATTGTGGGGAAAGGAGAAAATGCTGTTTACCAGCATTTTCTCCTTTTCCCACAATGTTTTCAAAAGCCTTCTTAGAAATTTGTGAAAAATGATGCCCTTCAGTGCACATTATGCTCTTGGTGCTTCAGCTGCTTGGGTTTCCTTGGAAACAAGTGACAGAAGCACTGTTTTGCTCTTATAATAGTTTGGTTCATTAACCCATTACCACACAGTCCCGACTTTTAACGACCCTGGGAAAGAAGCCTTTTGAAAACATTGTGGGAAAAGGAGAAAATGCTGGTAACCAGCACTTTCTCCTTTTTCCATAATGTTTCCTACCCTTTCCAAAACAAATTTCTTTTCTTGAGTTGCATTTATTATGTCGTCTGCAAATGCTTTCAATTTGGACTGGTCTGAAATTTTGTCGTGTGGTAAAGAGTTGACCCATTACCACACATCAACATTCTAGATATTTCCAAATTGAAAGCATTTGTAGGCAACATAATAAATAATGACTCAAAAATTGAAAATTGTTGCTGGAAGAACAGAAAACATTATGGGAAAAGAAGAAAATGCTGGTTTCCAGCATTTTTCCCTTTTTCCACAATGTTTTCAAAGGCCTTCTTCATCAGAGTCGTTAAGAGGCAGCATTATGTGTTAAACAGTTAAGGATAGTTTTTGGTACATTTGTAATCCTTTGTGTTATGTTTGACAGGACACTGCAGGTCAAGAACGTTACAGAACTATAACTACAGCATATTACAGAGGTGCAATGGGATTTATACTTATGTATGATGTAACCAACGAGGAGTCCTTCAACGCTGTTCAAGACTGGTAAGAATTTTTCACTCGGCTGTTTTCGAAGAAAACATGGAGGAATAGTCACAGCCCTGTGGCTGTCATCAACTGCGTCGTCATTTGCATTGTTGTCATGCAAAAACTTTAAATTTTTTATAATGTCTCTATCATTACTGAGGCTATTTACTTCATACTCGAGCTAGTTATTAACTACATGTATCAAAAGGGGACCCCATACTAGTATGGCAGATAACCTTTGAAATATTTTTGACACAAACATACCCCTTCTTCTGCATAGCATTTTCACCATCTCCAAAAGCCGTTGCAGTTGACGTTTGGCAGCTGCATGTAGTGCTTCTCTTGTCAACTTTATTAACTCTTTACCACACAGAAAAATTTTAGACTGCTCCAAATTGAAAGCATTTGCAGACAACAAAATAAATGTTACTGAAAATTTGAAATTTGTTTTGGGAAAGGTAGAAAACATTGTGGGAAAAGGAGAAAATGCTGGTTACCAGCATTTTTTCCTTTTCCCACAGTGTTTTCAAAAGCCTTCCTCCCCGGGGTCGTTAAAACTCGGGATTGTGTGGTAAAGGGTTAACATGTTCCACACTAGGTTGTGACATAATTTAACTGTTACCAAACGACAAGATGTCATACTTGTCCAAATTGTAAGCATTTGTAGACAGGAAGGAAGATGTGTCAGCCCTTTAGCACACAATCCTGAGTTTTGACAAGCTTAGGAAAGAAGCTTTTTTAAAACATTGTGGGAAAAGGAGTAATGGTAACCAGCATTTTCTCCTTTTCCCACAATTTTTTTTCTATCCTTTCAGAAACAAATTCAACCATCTGACCCACGATTAATTTGTCCTCCAGAAATGCCTTCAATTTGGAACAATCTAAAATTTGTCTTTTGGTAAAGGGTTAAAATATGAGATTTATCTTGAAGGAGTATTTCAGTAGAAAACATTGTGGGGAAAGGGGAAATTGCTGGTTTCCATATTTTTCTCTATTCTTCACAATGATTTTTACTTTTTCTAAGACAAGTCCTTTCAATTAAGCAATATTTGGCCATATGATAAGTTCATTAGAGGGACATTTTGGGGTACTCCAGCAAAGGACCTCAATAACCTCAGCGATTATTATCCCCCACCCAAAATTTGCATGAAAATCCTTGATAAAATTGATGAAACTTCATACATGTGTTCCTTACAATAGTACCCTGACATCTTTTTTTGTTTTTGTGATTTAATGCCATGTCATGGGAAAGAGGGGGCTTGATGTATATTTCCATTATGGACCAATATATCTCTTTAATTACTGGACAAAATTTTATGAATTTTCATTTTTGTTTTTACTTTTCCATATGCCACAGACAATCGTTATTTGCTTTTATTTAGTGAAATGCCATGTCATGGAAAAAGATGGCTTAATGTATAATTACATTACGGACCAATAAGAGAAAGGCCACATGTACATGTAAAACACCATACCTCTTATATGTTTCTATCAAAAAAGGTCTTTTTCGGCAGGGGATATCATATAAACAAGATAACTTGTTTCAGTATAAATCACCAGTCTAATTGAAGCATGGCTTTTTGAACACTCTCGTATACATTTGGTAAGGAAATAAGCAAGTCTCCCAAGACAGCCAAAGATTACTGCATCCAAGTTGGATACACAAACTCAAGATGGAGAATGTCAAATGTTCTTTTTCTATCTAGGTGCACACAAATTAAGACATATTCCTGGGACAATGCCCAAGTTGTATTGGTTGGTAATAAATGTGACCTGGAGGATGAACGTGTTGTATCAACTGAACGAGGCAAACAGTTAGCTGATCAGTTAGGTGAGTTTTATCCTTCATGCCAGCGGAATGGCTTACATACATGTACTTAGTGTTTGTCTCTTTTTATATGTTTCCTATATCATGCCAAAATGCATCTTCTTGTTGATCAATTTTATGTCTTACTTTCATTTCTGGAATTCTAAAATAGTTTTTAAAGGTTGATGCATATAGATATTATAAATGCCTTATTTCAATAATGTATCAGCACCTGAAATCAACTTGTATCAATATCTCAGCAACAAAACAATATCTGAAATCAACAAAGTATCAGTATCACAACAATATATCAAAATTTCAACAATGTATCAATATCTCATGAATATGCCAGTATCTCAACAATGTATTGATATCTAAATGAAGAATCAATATCTCAGCAACGAATCAAAATCTGAATAAAGAAACAATATCTCAACAATGTATCAGTATCTCAGAATGGACCAATATCTCAACAATGTATCAGTATCTCAACATTTTATCAATATCTCAACAAGTTTTCAATATTTCAACAAGTTATCAATATCTCAAATTGATTATATGTCAATGTTTTACTATTTGTCAGTATCTCAAATAAATGAACATCTCAGATTAAGAATTTATCTATAAATCATATCAAATGTATTACATAGCTGAAAAATAGTTTTGTATGGAATACTACACTTAAGTTATACATATAAATTAACCTTATACTGCAAAATAACATATGACAGTCTCCTCCAAATTCAAAGGATTTACAGACCTTAACTCTTTACTACACAATCCCTACTTTTTACAACACTGAGAAAAAAAGCTTTTGAAAGCATTGTAGGAAAAGGAGAAAATGCTGGTAACCAGCATTTTCTCCTTTTCCCACAATGTTTTCTACCCTTTGAAAGACAAATTTTATGTTTTGAGTAGCATTTAATTTGTCGTGTGCAAATGCTTTCAATTTGGACCAGGCTAAAATTTTGTCATGTGGTAAAGGGTTGAGATGTGGCTCAAATGATATGTCTTTGATAGGTTCAAAAGCAATGATTTCAAAAGCCTTTTTCCACATCGTCTGTTAAAATTGAAGATGACAAGTGGATCTAAGATCAGACTGCATAAAATGCTGTCTGATCTTGATCTACACTGTCCCCTAGCATTAAGCACTATGAGAGATGGTAACATGCTGATGGAAGAATCTCAGAGAAACTGAAGTTAGAAGCATGATTGATTTTGTTTTGCAGAGATCAATACGAGAGGAGATTGATGCAATTTCTCCTTCAGAAAATGGAGAGAAAATTACATGTGTAAGGTTTCAAGTTATGGCTTGTTTTCAGAACTTCTATGTTTTTAGCACAATTCTGTACAGGCTAATTTTAGACAAGCTGAAAACCAGGGCCTGTATTTACCAACAGAACATTCTTAGTCTTATTTTCCAGAATTTTCTAAATTTGAAAGTAACATAACTTTGATTGGCTAAACCATTTAGTTTAGCCAATCATAAGTTGTGTTACTTTTCAAAAGGAGAAATAAATGAAGGGAAATAAAGTATCTTTTTTGGAATAATTTGGAAAATATTGTTGGAGGGGAAATGAAACAATTGCTTGTTACGAGATAATGGCTTATTTTGCAATTAATGTTTTCAGAAAGTTTTCTATATCGGTAGCACTCAAATTTGTGTGGCAAATGTATTACCTTTTTCCACAGTATAACTATGGCAGATATTATAAAATCATTTGACAAAAGAATAAAAAAGATGTTGAAATGGTGTTTGAAGATACTTTGATTAAATCAAGATCAATACAGAAATGGCTAATAGGGAATATCTCCATTTTCTTCAATGTTTTGAAATCAGTTCTTGCCGTATTTCACATCACGGTTGCTCCTATTTGGAGAAGGGTTAAATGTCAGAGTTCTAATCTAAATGTATGAGTCTGGTTTCTTTTTCACTCTTTACCACACGACAAAATTTTAGACTGGTCGAAATGGAAAGCCCTAGCAGACGACAAAACAAAATGCTCTAAAATTAAATTTCGTTTTTAAAAGGGTAGAAAACATTGTGGGAAATGAAGAAAATGCTGGTTACCAGCATTTTCTCCTTTTCCCACAATGTTTTCAAAAGTTTTCTCTCCCAGGGTCGTTAAAAGTCTGGATTGTGTGGTAAAGAGTTAACTCTTTATCAGATGACAAAGTTAGGGATTTTTCCAAATTGAGGCATTTGCAGATGATTCATCAAATATGGCTCAACTGATTGGATTTGCCCTTGAAAAGATAGTGCTTTTGGGAAAGAAGAAAGTGCTATATACTAGTATTTGTCATTTTCTCACAATGTTTTCAGAAGCCATCCTCACAGGGACTGTTATAACTCACGCTTGTATGGTAAAGGGTAAATGCATAGTTTATGCAGTGGTATACCCTTACCCTGCCACACTGGACAAAGTATGTATTTTGTAGGATGGGTAAACCAAGATCAGCTTGCACATACTCACTGTCTGAGCAATTGATGGGTGTATCAACCCTTAACCACACAACCTGAAGTTTTAATGACCCTGCCTGAGGTAGAAGCCTTCTGAAAACATTGTGGGAAAAGGAAAAAAAATCCAGTAACCAGCATTTTTTTCTTTTCCCACAATGTTTTCTATTCTATGAAAGACAAATTTTATCTTTTGAGCCATGCTTAAATTGTCTTATGCAAATGCTTTCAATTTGGACAAGTTGTTGTTTGGTAGAGTTAAACATATTTACCAAATGACAAAATTTTGGACTCAAAATTGAAAGCCTTTGCAGATGACAAATTAAAGGTTGCTCAGATTGTTGTAATTCTCTTTCAATATGTAGAAAGCAGTATGGGCAAAGGACAAAATGGTGGTAACCAGCATTTTCTCCTTTTCCCACTATGTTTTCAAAGGCCTTCTTCCTCCAACCTTTACCAAGTGTCACATTGTTGCTGTTTGAACTTGATTTTCATATGTCTGAAAATAGTCTTAGGTTGCCACAATGTTTTATCTATCTATTGATTGTTGATTATCAGTACTGGTATTTTATACTTGAAAGTTGATATTATGTCACTTGTATATACAGGGTGTTTCATAATATATGTTACACTTTCATATATGCCTAAAGTATATTGTTTATAAAGACAACACAGAAAAATTCATACTGTTTGATAAGTTTAAGAATAAAGTTTTATGACAAGGACAGTATTTAAGGTAACACTGAAAAATAAAGGCAGCAAGCGCCTTTTAAAACATTCATCAATTTTACCTCAAATGTTCAAAATGACGTCCATTTTGACGTCGCAAGATATTTGGTCTCTCTATAAAATTTGCTATCGTCAGTCTTGGTTGTGATCAGGCTCATCTGGACCAATCGATACCTTAAGTTCATCTGTTGTCTGAGGCTGGACTTCATGCACATTGTCTTTGAGAAAATCTCACAGAAAAAAAAAGTCCACAAGAAGAATAAAAGAAGAAAGGCCCAATCACACCACTCATACTCAGTGGATTTTTTACTGAAAAAGCACACCAAGCAAGCATGGACACTGGCATGCCATGCTTTTATTTTCCCATAATATTTCCTACATTTTCAGAGACATATCTTGTCATTTGAGCCACATTATTTTGTCATCGGCAAATGGTTTCACTTTTGGCAAGTCTAAAATACTGTTGTTTGGTAAAGATACTCGCTGCATATTTTGTTTCAGGAAATAAAAGTTAAAACAGTCACATTTGTATAATTCACAAGGGGAAGCTAATAACCACCAGCCAGCCAGGGTAGCTCAATGGTTAGCAAATCTGACTCGTGATCTGGTGGTTGTGAGTTTGATACCTGGTTGAACCAAATTTTCTTTCAGGCGATTTTTCGTCTCTCAGCTCAGATGCATGTGAGAAAAGTAGTCAGTGGCTTTGGAAAGAAAGTTATGTCGGTACTAGTGTGAGAAAGCCAGGAAACACATGGGTGCATCACTGACCATCCTGATATAACCTGAGCTGTTAAAAAGGCGTTAAACTCCAATACAAACAAAATAACCACCAAGACGTCTATATTTGGAAATGGAGTCATTACATTGATGGGGGAAAGAGAGCATTGATTTTTACACAATTTATTGCCAAATGGCCAGTCTCAATGAATTGATTTTGTTTGTTGGCAAGCCCTCATTTCTTTCATTTAGCAACCATCTTGGGAAATAATGAATTCAGTAGAATCTATGATATGGAACAGACCCTCTTTGAGAATTGTTTTTCTCCTTTGGCAGTTATTCCATGCCTGGCCTCTTTAACTCTTACCAGATGATAAAGTTTAACCCTTCGTGTGCCGAATAAAGCTATCAGACATTTTCATCCTAGAAATATCACCCAAATAATTGTACGTTTTGTGCAGCTTGATCTTGGTCTATAATGGCAGCAAGGCAACAGCTGTAGTCGTGAAAGGTGCTTTACGTGTTAAGATTTGCCTAAATTGAAACCAGTTGCAGACAACTAACCAAATGTGGCTAAAATGATTTGATATGTCTTCAAATGGTCGGAAAATCTTGTGGGAAAAGGAGGAAATGCTAGTTTCCAGCTTTTTTTCCTATTTTCACAATGTATGTAAAAGCCTTCTTTCTCAGCACCATTAAAACACCTTATTGTGCAAGATAGGATTAAGCCATTACTGTACAAATATGACCAAGCATTTATATATCTGGTATAGATGGCTTTGAAAGAACAATTGAGAAAAAGGGCATTCCCACAATGTTTTCCCTATCATTTCAAACATTTTCTCCTTTCCTTCAATTGCTTTCTTTTGAAGATGTTTCTTTGTTGGTTTATCCAGTAAGTCCTGTTTTAAATGTCAGGTCTGATAATAACCAGTATGGGTAATTCCTTGCCTGTAAGTAAGTGGTATAGCTTTCACTCCATAAACCTTTCATTATCAGTTTATATAGTTGTTTATGTTTGGGGTTTAAAATCATGTATATAATTCCAACTTGATAAACCTTTCATTAACAGTTAACATTATTGTTTGTTTTTTGGGAATACATGTTTAAAACCACAAACCATGATGACATAATATAAACATTATCAAGTTGGGTTTATAAATTATCTCGTCACGGTACCTGATTTTAAACCTGTTATCCCAAACATAAACAATAATATAAACTGATAATGAAACGTTTATCGAGTAAGAACCATAGCATTCATTCCATAAACCTTTCATTATCAGTTTATGTTATTGTTTATGTTTGGGATAATAGGCTTAAAATCATGTACCATGATGAGATAATTTATAAACCCAACTTGATAATGTTTATATTGTCAAGGTTCGTGGTTTTAAACATGTATTCCCACAAACAAACAAAAATGTAACCTGTTAATGAAAGGTTTATCGAGTTGGATTTATACCATGAGTTATACCATGATGAGATAATTTAAAAATCCAACTTGATAATGTGTATATTATCTCATCACGGGTCATGGTTTTAAACATGTATTCCCCAAAACAATCAATCATATAAACATGTTAATGAAAGGTTTATCGAGTTAGAGTTATATAAGTTGGAGGTAATTGCCAGAAAAGATACAAAGGCTGGTAAAGGAGCAAGCCTTTGCCCTTTTTCTCACAGTGTTTTCAAACGCTGTCAACTGCAGTGTAGTAAATTCTGTATAAGGATTGTCATATACAAACAAGACAAATTATGATAAAATGGTGGGATTGATATGGCATATTTTCAGTCTTGTTTGTTTACATGATAAAGTCTAGAGTTTTTGTGTGATTTACAATGAAATGTATTAACCCTTAAGCTGCTAGACGGGACTTACTGACCTTTTACTGACGGTGTAGGTCAAGATCAGACTGCACAGAACATGCAGTCTGATCTTGGATCTGTACTGTCTGATAAGGAGATATTTTTCTCCAAAAAATAAGTTGAAAATAAAATTATCAGGGTTTTTACTACCAGTTTGAGAATATCATTTCACTTATTTAGCAGGATAAGGGTTAAATTTTGTTGTCAGAATGTTGGAGACAGTAGTGAAAGAGTACAACTGCTCTCCTTTGATGTTTTAGGGTTCAAACAAAAATGTATTGTAAAACTAGAAAAATAGTTGCCAAGTTACATTTTTCTGGCAGCAACTAGAACTTTGAAAGATTGCACAGTAACACATTATCAAACTCATAACAATGTCAATACTTTGAAATCTTTTCCAAACGACGAAATGTTGGACATGCCCAAATCCAAAGCATTTGTAGACGACAAATTAAATGCAGTTCAGATTGTTGGATTTGCCTTTTGAAGGGTAGAAAACATTGTGAGAAAAGGAGAAAATGCTGGTTACCAGCATTTTCTCCTTTTCCCACTATGTTTTCAAGCCATTTATTCTCCAGGGTTGTTGAAACTCGGGATTTTGTGGTAAAGGGTTAAATGGTATGAATTAAATTCGTCTGCATGTTGACTTCTGAATTCTTTTCTTTTGGCTAAACTAACATCTCAACAGATGTTTTGGTCTATTATCTGTAGAGCAGTAATTACGGTATGTTCCTGTTTGGCATGTTCTATAGGGAGTCAGGTTGGAATTTATTGATGGGGACACATAAACAATACCCACACATGCAAAACTAATATTGTTATGTATTGCTTTCTTACAAGAGAAATACTGAGATAAAGTACGGATGCCAGGGGATATTGCAGGAAATTCTTCAATATTGAAACATTTGTTTTTTATGACTGTCTGTGTATTGATCAACTGTCCTTTAAATTCTGTAGTTCTACACCGAACAACCTGGTGTCTTTAACCCTTTACCAAACGACAAAATTTTAGACTAGTCCAAATTCAAAGCATTTGCAGACGACAAAATAAATGTGACTCAAAAATTAAAACTAGTTTTGAGAAGGGTAGAAAACATTGTGGAAAAGGGAGAAAATGCTGTTTACCAGCATTTTCTCCTTTTCCCACAATATTTTCAAAAGCTTTCTTTCTGAGGGTCGTTAAAAGTCGGGATTGTGTGGTAAAGAGTTAAAGCTCCAGGGGTCCTGCATGGTGATGTACAGGATTAGGAACCTGGAGGCTGTGAGTTAAGTCACTACTCAAAGCTTGAGTTTTTTCATGGTAGTGTCGTTTGGAAAAACACCTCACAGCTCAAGCCTTATGCTAGTGAAAATCAGTACATTACATGAGTAAGAGAGCTGTTGCTATGATACCGGTAAACTGATGATGAAACACTATTCAAACAACCACAAGTCTTCAGTTTTGGTGTGAACCAGTCACTGGGACATTGGATAAGTAACCCAGAGATCCTGGGTTTGGTCCTCATCTGAGGCTGTGGGTTAAGGTGAGGATGTCCATAGGCAAGAGACTTGAGAGGTGCATCCCTGGACTGGTGAAACCAAGAAAACACATGAATGAGTGAGCTGAAGCCATATTATGACCGAAACAATGTTGAAAGAGGCATAAAAACCCTTCAGCTAACAGTCAGTTTTACAACCCTGTGGAAGATGGCTTTAAAGATACATCCTTACAGCCAGAGAGAAAAAATGCTGTTAAAACTTGACAGTGTATAGAATGGTTCAGAATTTGGTTAGCTATGTAAACATGGATAAATTACCAATATATAATTATTATTGTGAAAGGGACAGAGAAACTCAAGGGATTTGTCCTCATTTAAAACCTGAAACGAAAACAGTGATATCTTTGAAGGCTGCCAAAAAAATGAAATGCATTTTCTATGCATCGTCTGCAACCTTGCAGCTGTCAGGGGCAACATTTGACATGAATATACAAGAATGATTCTAAATTCCTAAGATAAAGATGAAATAGATTAAAAAACTAGCTGAAAAGGAGTATAGATGTATCTTTAAGAAAACCAGCATTTAAATCTTTTCCCACAATGTTTTCTACTTTTTGAAAGATAAATCCTATTATTTGACCCACATTTGAAAAACTGTGGTTCCAAAACAACTTTCAACGTTGACAAGTCTAAAGTTATGTTGCCTGGTAGAGAGTTAAATCCCAAATGCAAACAGGTCATCAACTGTAATCAAGTATGTATAGATGAGTCATGCTCTGTGAAAAGGGGGTTTAATGCATCTGCAAAAGGTATCAATCCATGTCAGCCTTGGCGAGCTGAAATGTCTTTTGCTATTTGTAAATTTTCTGCATGTTCAAACACCCTTCTACCTCATGAACCAGTCAGCCATTGTACAAAATGGAATTTACAGATCCATAATTATGTGAAGACTTGTTTTGTATAATGCATCACTGAGATTAGCCCTTATCTGCACTAAATGATTGAAATGGATATTCTCAGGAAGTAAGAAGGGTGCAGTTATTACAGTTTCAAAGCTGTTTTTGTCAGAATATCTGGTGAAGAGGCAGTGAATGTGGATCAAAGATCAGACTGCACATTCTGTGCAGTCTGATCTTGATCAACAGTCTGCATAAGCCATTTAATCCTGGTTCAGGGCTACAGGATTAGGTATAAATGTTGTGGGATAATAGAAAAGAAATCTGTAATACATTTAATGGAAACATTTATTGTTTATATCAGTCTGTATTTATTAACTTTTGTTTAAACCTTTACAAAAAACGCATTGATTTTTCAACCCTATGGCAGAGGGTGTTTTAAAACAATGTGGGCAAAGGAGAAACTGCTGGTTTACAGCATTTTACCATTTCCTACAATGTTTTTGAGCCTTTCAAGGACAATCACATTAATCAAGTCAAATTTCAAGTGCTTTCCTCATGGACATGTCTGGGAAAGTTTCAGCTCTCTTCTAACTTGAGAATAAATACTTGCATGTAATCTATCCAATTTGTACACTATATTTTTAGTATCATTTTCAGAGAAAAGCTGGTTTGGAAGCAATGCTAAAATAAAATGATTGGTTACCAGTTTGTCTGTTCCTTTATTAGCTGGGCTGTTTTGGTGAAAATGGCAAGTTACTGTCATAGCCCTGGTGTCATCAACTGCATGGTCAACATGCAAAAACAAATGTTTTGTAGTATTTTGTAGTATCTCTGTTATTAGTAAAGATATTTGCTTCAAACTTTGATCAGTGGTTAACTATCAAAAGGGGTACCTCTACAACAGAGGCAGGTAACCATCAAAATATTTTTGATACAGTTATGCCCCTTTTTCAACTTAGAATTTTCACTGAAAATCAAGCTCTTGCAGCCAAGCGTTGGCACCAGCATATGGTGCTGTTTTTCAATGCTTTCAATATGGACAAGTCGTAAATTTTGTCGGCTGGTAAAGAGTTAACACAGGATTGTTGGATAATAAATTAACCCAACACCATACAATTCCAATTTTAATGACCCTGGAAAGAAATTCTTTTGAAAACATAGTGGGAAAAGGAGAAAATGATGGTAACCAGCATTTTTTCCTTTTCCCACAATGTTTTCTGTCCTTCCAAAACACTTGTCAGTTTTTGAGTCACAATTATTGTATTGTATGCAAGTCTTAAATGTTTATTGTTTGGAAGAGTGCTTTTATCATGTACATGTACTCACCTTTACTGAACCATTTTGCATTTCTATTTGTAGGACTAGAATTTTTTGAGACATCTGCGAAAGAAAACATCAATGTGAAAGCTGTGTTCGAGCGATTAGTGGATATTATCTGCGACAAAATGTCAGAGAGCCTCGATGCCGACCCCACCCTCGTCAGTAACCAAACAAAGGGAACACGACTGACAGAAAACCCGAACCCAGCCCAGTCTGGCTGCCAGTGTTAATAGCATCGCTTTCACATATTGTCAAAATTCGAAAACATACAGGCATCATGTTTGTCATAGGGTAGAAAAATAGTGTTGTAAAAATGGACTTGCAATATTATAACTAATTTCTTACGTTAATTGTAAGTTAGAATTTATCCATCTTTACATAATACTGATTATTTTTTGGTCATCATAAAAGAATAACCCAACTCATTATCTTATGAAGCAAATTTGCAACAGAAAAGTTTTAACTCTTTAAAATTTTAATATAGCTTGAAAGAGGATTTCTGTCTTCTGAATGGCAGAAAACACTGTGAGAAAAGGAGAAAATGCTCGATACCAGGGTTATGCCTTGCAAAACAATCCAACAAAATGATAATGGGGAAACATTGTTGGAAAAATAGACAACAGTGGTAACCAGCATTTTTTCCCAGAAGTATACAAGTGAATGTGATGCAAAACGTTATGATCTTTTTAACTCCTACCACATGATAAAATCTTAGACTTACTCGAATTGAAAGAATTTGCAGAGGACATGCTAAATATGTCTAAAATCATGAAATTTTGTTCTTAGAAGGTTAGAAAACATTTTGGGAAAAGGAGAAAATGCTGTTTACTAGCATTTTCTCCTCTTCCCATAATGTTTTCAAATGCCATTTTTCTGAATGTCATAAAGGCAGGGGATTGTGTGGTAAAGGTACAACATGACAAAATTTAACCCTTAGAGCTCTGAATAAACCCAACAAGGATTGTGAGTCTGTAAATAAGACCCAAGTAAATGTAATTGTAATATCAAAGTTGTTTGATGCAGAATGTCTCATCAAAGCTGAAGGTGTAGATCAAAGATCAGACTTCAGGTTTTGAAAGTGTAGGGCTTTGACTTTCCATGCTGATGGCATTAAAAATTTTGCAGATGACATATTCAGTCTGGTCAGATCTTTGATAGTGTAAAAAATATTGTGGGAATTAACCCTTTCCCAGACGACAAATTTTGGACTGGTCCAAATTGAAAGAGTTTGCAGACGACAATTTTAAATTTGATGAAAATGGCAGAAAGGTCTAAAAAAGGGTAGAAAACACTGTGGGAAAAGGAGATATTGCTCGTTACGAGCAATTTCTCCTTTTCCCACAGTGTTTTCAAAGGACTTGTACTGCAGACACGTGAAAACCAGGGCTTGTTTGGGAAAGGGTTAAGGAAAAGATGCTGTTTTCCAAGACTATTACCTATACATGTGCATTTGTGTTGTAGAATATTCCTAGTTCTGTATAATACACAACATACATCATAGATCAAACTAGATTGGTTGAAACCGAAAAAAAACACCACGTATGTGCAAATGTGTACGTTTAGATGACTGATTGATCAGAATAAACAACTCTGTTTAAACATATGAATAAAAATAGCCAGATTATAAACTAGAAACTTGTGAAGAAATTTTTGAGAATCTGATAACATCATTCATTTTTTTATCATTTTTGTTCTGCTGCCTGTTCTTTGTGCAGATGCATAATTCTTGCATCTGTATGAAAAATTGATTATTTACCAGAAGATGCCAAGATCATACAACCCTGAGGAAGATTGCTATTAAAAAAGATTTAACCCTTTCCCAAACGACAAATTTTGGACTGGTCCAAATTGAAAGAGTTTGCAGACGACAATTTTAAATTTGATGAAAATGGCAGAAAGTTATCAAAAAGGGTAGAAAACACTGTGGGAAAAGGAGAAATTGCTCGTTACGAGCAATTTCTCCTTTTCCCACAGTGTTTTCAAAAGACTTGTACTGCAGACACGTGAAAACCAGGGCTTGTTTGGGAAAGGGTTAAGGAAAAGGGAAAAAAGCTTTTGACCAGGATTTTTCCTTCTCCCACAATAGTTTCTACTCTTTAACCATTTGCCTAACAATACCAAGTTCAAACAATTCTGAGGGAGAAGACTTGAAAACATTGTGGAAGAAGGAGACAATGCTGGAAACCAGCATTTTCTCCTTTTCCCATGTTTTCTACCATTTTAAAGACAAAACTTTTGGTAATGGGTTAGAAAACATCCCAATATTGGAGGCACAATTACTTCGTCTGCAAGTGCTTTCAATATGGACATATATGTCTAAGGATTTTGTTGTCTGTCAACACTTCACCAGATGAAAGAAATTAAAACTAGTCCATACTCAAAGCAATTGCTGATAATGAACTAAATGTGATGTCAATGATAGTACTTGTCTCTAAAAGAGTAGAAAACATTGTGGGTAAAGGAGAAAATGTTGGTTCTCCTTTTCCAACAGTGTTTTCAAAAGCCTTTATCCTCAGGGTCGTTAAAACACAGGATTGTGTTGGAAAGTGTTAAATCCTTTTACACTGCCAACCTGTTGCAACTGCAAAGCTATTCTGACCAGAATATCTCTGAAAATGTTGGACAGTGTAGATCAGTGATCAGACTGCCAGCTCTGTGCATTTTGATCTAGATCTTCATTGTCTGCAGACAAGCTCATGTTGCCCATAGTCAGCCAAGAATCTTTACATGAAAAGACGTACTCATTTGGAAAGCATTGCTATGAAATATTATGAAGCATGTTACAGAGCTTTTTTTCTGTTTGTTAACATTATTATATTGTAAAATACTGGCTTTAAGGGTGAACAAAATGGCAGGGTTGTTTGGAATTACCATTCCATAATGCTGGCTTGGGACCAAATTTTATTGTGAATAAATGATGAATTGTACAAATATTTGTGTGTAGATATAAATCCGTGTATATGTTTATATATAAATATGTAGCTGTCTTGTCTTGTTATGGAAAGAAAAGTGTTTTATGTTTTGATAGTTTTCAACCAATTCGGATACAAATTAGCATTGTGTCTGTTAATTCTTTTTGACTTCCTTCCATCTCTTTAACCCTTTACCAAACCATAAAATTTTAGACAAGTCCGAATTGAAAGCATTTGCAGAAGACAAAAGAAATGGGACTCAAAAATTGAATTTGTTTCCGGAAGGGTAAAAAATATTGTGGGCAAAGGAGAAAATGCTGGTTACCAGCATTATCTCCTTTTCCCACAATTTCCTCTAAAGCTTTTTTTCTCAGGGTCGTTAATAGTCGGGATTGTGTGGTAAAGGGTTAAAGATGCCCATTAGATTCGCTTTGCGGTGAATCAAATATAATGTAAAACACCGAGAAAAAACACAAAAATAGTTTTATCTACAAGCATAAAGAAACTGGAAAGTTACATTATGTAAAATGATGCAAGTTTAGTCTTTAGATAAGGGGCGGTCATTTTAGAATTTGTAACTGTCTAGTTTTATGAGATCAAATATAAATTCATCGTACCTTTTTGAATACTTTCTCGCATAATGGATGTATGATATTGATTATGTGACATTACCATGATGCTCTGCAAACTTCTGGTGCGAAATCTAGAAAAACCTTAAAAGGCTGTGTGCCCCACTTTGTAATATTTGTTGATGGTTTAACAGCTATTCCCATACTTTATTGAGTGATTATACATTTTTGAAATTTGGTTTGATTCTGAATAATTATCATCGAAGATGATAAATTAATGTGAAAAATGGAATATCAAAAACATTAGGAGCAATTTTAACATGTTACTGCACAAGTTATTTTAGACAAAAATTGTTAACATGTTGTAGAAGGGGAGTAGACAAAAAAAATATTGGTATGGAAAACAATGTGGAAAAAGGAGCTACAAGCAATTTCTCCTTTTCTCAAAATTTTTTCAAAAGCCATCAGCTGTAGAAGTGTAAAGAGTTACATTTTTGTGCCAATGGAATTAAATAATAATTATGGACCGCAAGTAACGCTGATGTATCACATTACAACAGGAATATAAAGTTAATGTCCTTGCAATCAACCACTTTTGAAAGCGGAGAGAAAAGAAGCAGTTGCTTGTTCTAAGCCATCGTTCCTTATTCTACAAAGTTTTTCATACAGCTCAAATTAGAGATATCCTTTAATTCATTTATGTTTTCATTCGTTTCCTTTGTCTTCATTTTTCTCTAGGTCTTGTCTTCATTTTTCTCTAGGTTTTGTCTTCATTTTGCTCTAGGTTTTGATTTTTTTAAATGTAGCCTGTAAGGTGATTGTTTATGAAGTAAAATGGCCAGTAGGCAGCTGGTTTTCTTGTATAATGATTTAGCTTCAACTGTGTATTCTGTATTTCATCTTTATATTACAACTTCTCCAGAAGAATATGATTGTTCATTGGGCCATATTCATCAACCATTCTAAATATTGATCTATTTCTAATGTCAAACTAGGCATCATATTGGCTCAGATTTTTTGTCATAGCCAATCAAATGACCTGTCTTTGAATTTAGAATGTGAAGTACTGTACATACCTTTCTTGTAATTTCTTCTTCAGAGGCAATGAAACATGGATTTTTCAACCAGTGGCATTATTTCTATAAACTTTCAAGTAAGCTAATGATCTGTAATCTTTTCGTAATCTTTGCTGAGTGAAATCTTTTTTGTGACAGATTTATATTTTGTGTTCATTAATAGCTTGTCTTTAAGTATTGCATTTTAACTGTTTACTACACGACAAAAATGAATGTAGGACATTTTGGCCACAAACGTTTTAAAATAACATTGGGTCAAGACATCCTACTTAGTGCTCTCAGCTGACTAAAATGACTAGGCCAAAGAGTCCTGGCCAAATGTCTGTGGCCACCAACAAAAATTCAGATTTGTCCAAATTGAACGCATTTGCAGACACAATCTATATTTGGCTAAAATGATGGAATTTGCCTTCGTTATGGTAGTAAACATTGTGGGAAAAAGAGAGATTACTGGTTACCAGCATTTTCTCCTTTTCCCAAAATGTTTTCAAAAAGCTTCTTTCTCAGGGTTGTTAAAACTTGGGATTGTGTCTTAAAGGAATAAATTAGACCCAAGTAATAGTATTCAAGGTAGTTCTGTTTTCATAATATCTCAGCAAAATATCTCAGCAAAGCAGACAGTGCAGATCAAACATCAGACTGCACATTTTGTGCAGTCTGATCTTGATCTATGCTGGTCTCAAAGGCAACTTAAGTTGTGAAAGGCACTTTTTAATGATTTTAAAAGGCCTCTCCTTCCATACCTGAGAATTCTACATAATAACACAATTTATTATTTCTGTGAAAGTAATTTCCATAGTGTAATATAATAAAATAATATTATAATGATACAATATATAACTTCTGTGAATGCTACTTATCTGATTTTGGGATTGATATTTTATCACTTACTGGTTTAGTATTTTACTTGAGTGAAAATTAAATCTTTACCAGATGACAAAATGTTACAATTGTTGACAGCATTTTCTGACGACAAATCTGTCTCAGTTATGAAATTGGTCTTTTTAAGGGTGGGAAAAATTGTGGGAAAGGGAGAAAATGCTGGTAACCAGCATTTTCTTAGATACACATATTTGCAATTTTATGATTGCTTTTGTCTACAGTGTTTCAGCAAAGTGGACAGTGTAGATCAAAGATCAGATTACATGTTTTGTGCAGTCTGATCTTGATCTATGCTGACCGCAAAGGCAACTTTAGCCATGAAAAGCACTTTAAGAATTAACAGAGAAGGAAACAAGCAAGGTTAGTGACTTTAACCCCAGACATTTACAAAGTTAATTGGTTGTATATGTTTATTCTGATACGTTGTTTTTTGTTTTGTTGTGATTTTTTTTTCCCTTTACATTCCGTTTAAATTCAGAAATCCAGTTTGTTAATGTTAAAGATGATTTATCTATTATATTTTTTTCTCTCTTTTGTCTTTCTATTTTACAGAATATATTGATATACATAGTTTATTTAACTTAGTCATTACAAAAGGACAATATTGATGCCTAAAAACAAAGAAGTTGTAAGTGAAGAGGTACTCGGTTTTTTTTTAATTTAGAAAATTTGAGGGCAATAGAATCACTACAATAACCTTTCACTTAGGCCCATTTCAAGGGCCTGGTTTGGTCAACATGGTAGGGTACAATTTCTTATGAAATAGCCACAGAACGATAGAGCTTTACTGACGTTTCCAAATATTTATGTTGTATAATCATACATGGTCCATGTATGAGCTTGCTAGTGCAGCCAATTGGGCACAGGACTTGAGATCAACTGGTTCAAATCCCTGGATCGGCCTATTTCTTTCCAAGAATTGATGACATTAATTGCGATATTTTGAAAGAGTATTGTGCAAAGCACTGGTAGAAGAAACCCTATGGAAAGCATGGATAGGTGCACTGGCTGCTACAGTATAACTTAAATAGTGTTGAAAATGGCATTTAACACCATACAAACAATAAAATAATTAGGTCATACTTACAACTTTTTATTTTAAGGCATCAAGTTATTATCTATTGTAAGATACACATTCACTTCATCATCCTTCACACAAGTTTCTGGTTCATTGCTAAAGTTACCTTCTGGGGAATTCAGAAGGAACTGACTGAAATCCTTGAAAGTGATGGCTTGTTATAGGTTTTTATATGCTCAAGCAGAAATGTAGAATAGTCGTGAGTTTTAGTTGGAGAATCTTACTAACATTTTACTCTGATCACATTATCAGGGGTGTAGCTGCCTGTATGCAAAAATGCACTTGTGTACACTTGCAAAAAAAAAAGAACAACAAAAAAAATTTCAAAAAAAACCCCATCACCAGAATCCACTAAATAGCTCCTACAATTCAAACATTTTTTTTTTTTTTCTTTTTTTTTGTGGGGGGGGGGGGGGGGGGGGGGCGCGCCACCTCCCACCCTCTTGAAAAATCCCCCTCAGCCTTTTGGCTCTTCGCACCTCGGATAATACCTTCGGTATTACATTGGCGTATACTTTATTTTTGGGTTAGCTACACCCTTAATACTTCCTGCAGACAACTTTCCTCTGCTTAATGCAGACATTTTTTGAAAACGTGGCAAAAGTATTGTAATGAGCAATATATTTTGCCTTTATATATTCACTTACTTTATTCTTTAGGACTATCTGTATTTTACAAGAATGATTTATCTGCTGAAGATTTTCTTTTGTTGATTGATGATAGTCCTCAACTTGCAAGATCTGTCAAGCTTAGATAGGTCTCATCTGTGGGGGGGAAGTGGGGAGAGGGTCCTGCTCTTTTCACCTGTGTTCAGGGAAAGTTTGTAGATTGCCTGGCTTACTGTAGTAATTCTTGCAAATAGTAAACAGAGGCTGAGCATAGGTCTATTGAAAGCAATGTAAGATTAGAATAAAAAACAGCTTTTTCCATGGTACCATGGTCCATGTATGACATAAAGTGGCATAAAACATCATTCAAACAAACTTACAGATACAAAGCACTGTGACTGATCATCTCTCTTAGTTATATTTTACAATCAGATCTGACAATATTTTCTAGCTGTGCAATAGAGTTTGTGTGTAAGTGTCAATTGTGTAGAGTGGACATCTGTTTTGCTGATAGATTACTTTCACTGTTGAAAAGTTGTAAGAATTTTCACTGTGTTCAATAAATGTAGAGATTTGACAGATCATATTTCACAATTCATCCATTTTTTCCTTTGGGTATGTTTTCAGTGTTGAATGGAGAAATTTCTCTTGCAGAAATTTCTTCATTTGCCAAATTTTTTTCATAACTATTTCAGGAGTTCTTTGTAGCTAGGTGGTTAAGCCGTTATCAAACAATCTAGAGTTTTTAGCAAACCTGAAGAAGGCTTTTGAAAACAGTGTGGAAAAAATGAGAAAATGCTGGTAATTAGCATATTCTCATTTTACCACAAAGTTTGCTACCATTTCATAGACAAATCATTTTATGGGAGCTTTTTTTGTTATCTTTGAGTACTTTCAATTTGAATAAGTCTAATCTTTGTCATTTAGTTAAGAATTTAGGGGTTTGATTCACTATGTAATTTAGGGGTTCTTGTTTTAATACAAGCTGGTATTATCAAGTCAACTTATGTGATGCTGTCCTTTAGCAAGACACTGCAGAGCCCTAGCCTATCACAAGTTAAGTCATTACAAGATAACAAAATCTTCGAAGACTCTTCAGTATTCAAAGCATTTGCAGACAACTGTTTAACTCTTTACCAAATGACAAAATTTTAGACTTGTCCAAATTGAAAGCATTTGCAGATCACAAAACAAATGTGACTCGCAGATTGAAATTTGTATTTGAAAGGGTAGAAAACATTGTGGGAAAAGGAGAAAATGCTGGTTACCAGCATTTTCTCCTTTTCCCACAATGTTTTCAAAAGGCTTCTTCCTGGGTCGTTAAAGTTGGGATTGTGTGGTAAAGAGTTAAATGATGCTTAACCCTTTACCACACAATCCCGACTTTTAACGACCCTGTGAAAGAAGCCTTTTGAAAACATTGTGGGAAAAGGAGAAAATGCTGGTAACCAGCATTTTCTCCTTTTCCCACAGTGTTTTCTACCCATCCCAAAACAAATTTCAGATTTTCCATTACACTGATTTTGTTGTCTGCAAATGCTTTCGGTTTGGACCAGTCTAAGATTTTGTCGTTTGGTAAAGAGTTAAATGATTGTATTTGCCTTGATGGGTTAGAAAACTTGTAGGAAAAGGAGACAATGCTGGTTACCATGTTTTCAAAATCTTTCTTTTGCCAGGTTGTTAGAAACTGGGATACTCCTGAAAGCAGCTGAAAACACCAAACAAATTTAAATAACCTGTCTCAAGTTAAATTTTGAATCTCACACATCATTCATTTCCACAATGTTTCTTTGTCGGGGTTGTTAAAACAGGGTTGTCAGATAAAAGGTTGATACATGAAACATGTAAAAGATATCAAAAGAAGAAATTACTCATTATGAGCAAATTCTTCTTTTAGCTCAATACGCTGTTAAAAAGGGGCTTAATGCATCTGCAAAAAAGTATTGATCTAGGTCAGGCTGTTGTGCAGGCTGACCTGGTAGGAAACTTTTTGCTATTAGTCAATTTTCTGCATATCAGAGGACCATTCTACCTCATGAACCAGTCAGTTGTTGGAAAAATTGGATTTCGGATCCATGATTATGTGATGACTTGCTTGGTATAATGCATACAGAGATGCATTAAACACCCTTTTGCCAGAGCATGGCACAAATTAATTTAATGTTTTTTGCTGTTTGATGAAAAGGGCTGTCTGTGGGGGAAAAGTGTACAAGAAATACAAAGTCTCTGGAAGAACATGGTAGTAGCCCTTTATATTAAACAATCCCATGTTTTTACTAGGGCTTTTGAAAACACTGAGGGAAGAGGAGAAAATGCTCCTATCTCCAAAATGTTTTCTACCATTCCAAAAACAGTTTTCATATATGAAGAGACAAGTTGTCTTTGCTATTTTTAACCCTTTACTGTACAGAAAAATTTTAGTTAACTAAAAACAATTACAAATGAGATTTAAGGGACAGCAAATTACCATTCTGGACTGATAAAAATATATTGTTGGGGAAAAAAGGGGGGCTTAAAAATAGTATTTGTACAGTATTGGGTTTTTAACCATGGTTCCTCTTTGCATTTGTTATTTCACTTGATCTTATATATAATATACAATGTTATGATATTGTATTTGTAATTATTCCAATATAGTACTCATATAGAATTCGTCATTGTTATTTATACTTGTATATTTAGCACAAGATAACTTTGAACCTAACAAACATGGAATGGTCCGTCTATAACAGGAGTTAGCATGATGCTTTGAAATTATCTGGGAAGAAAATAACTGTTTTTGACCACATTTCAAGAGGACTGCTTTTTTCTTGCAGACCACTAATGAAAATACCATTGCAAAAGAGAAATTGCAAAGCATTTTTTCCCTACAAATTATTAATCATAAACTCTCCTTTACACTGTTTGTGTCTGCAACATTATCTGTGGCAAATGCTCTGTACATTTATTTTAGCTCTTTACCAAACAACAATATTTCAGACAAGTTAAAACTGAAAGCATTTGCAGATGACATTAATGTAGCTCAAATGATGATTTCTGTCTTTGATTGGGTAGAAAAGAGTGTGGAAATGGAGAAAATGCTGGTTAGCAGCTTTTTTCTTTTTCCCACAGTGTTTTAGAAAGTGTTCTTGTTCAGGGTCATTAAAAAAACATGAATGAGTTGTAAAGTTAATGGCTAACCCATTACCAAAATGCTATATTAACCCTTTACCACACAATCCCAACTTTTAACGACCCCCAGGAAATAGCCCTTTGAAAACATTGTGGGAATAGGAGAAAATGCTGGTAACCAGCATTTTCTCCTTTTCCCACAATGTTTTCTACCCTTCCCACACCAAAAATAATTTTTGTGTCGGGTTTATTTTGTCGCCTGCAAATGCTTTGAATTTTGACCTAGTCTAAAATTTTGTCGTTTGGTAAAGGGTTAAGAGAGAGATTTATGTACTTGTATGTAAGTAAAGGGAAACATGAAAATTATATCCTGTTCTCCATGAAAAAACATTACCTCATTTTCACACATCCCTAGATGATGGTTACAAAAAATTATTGTGGTAAAGGAGAAAATACCTATATTAAGCAATTGAAATTGAAAACACAAAGGGTAAATAATGGATATTTTTGTTAACAATAAACAGAACTATTGTTGAAAAACACTATTGGAAAACTATTTTATTAGCTTGGCTTTTTTTGGAAGAAAATATCAAGTTATTTTCATAACCCAGGTGCCTGTGTCGCCATGCATTTTATAATATCTCTGTTACTACTGAAGAAATAGTACTTCAAACTCGGACAAAATTGTTCACTATCAAAAGGGGAACCCATACAACAAGGACAGATAACCATCAAAGTATTCTTGACACAGTTATGCCCCCTTTTTGACTTAAAATTTTCACTGAAATTCAAGCAACTGCAGCTAAGCATGCATCTACAAGCGATGCTCTTGTTTTACTGTGTTGTACATGTTGATTTTGGTTTTTCAACCCGTTTTCCCTTAGTCATTCAACAAAACTTGTTACCAAGATATTCTTATTTTATGTAGCAAAAAGTACATTTGTATATCCATTATTATACTCCTCCCCACCTACGAAGTAGAGGGGGGTAAATTGGTTTCACCATGTCTGTCTGTCAAACTGCGTCTTGTTTTCATTTCCATGGTCTAACTCAAAAGCCTTTAGACCTAGGACCCCGAAACTTATACAAGTGTTCCTCATGGCCCAAGGAGGTGCCCTATTGTTTTTGGGTCACATGGATCAAAGGTCAAGGTCACAGGTGAACTTTGTTTTCTCTGATTGTGCTGCTTCAGTGACAAAGTGCTGATAGGGGTATTTGTCTTCTTTGCGACAGTTCTAGTTTAGTATTGAACTCTCTACCAGTTGACAATAAATTCTTCCAAATTGAAAGCATTTGCAGATAACAAATAAAGTGTTACAAGTTTTGGGGTTTGTCATGTTAAAGAAGTAGAAAGCATTGTGGGCAAAGCAAAAAATGCTGGAATGGATTTGCAGATGACAAAATGAATGTGTCTCAAAAACTGAAATTGGTTGTTTGAAGGTGGAAAAAACATCGTTGGTAAAGGACAAAATGCTGGTTACCAGCAGTTAGTCCTTTTCCCTTCTTTCTGAGGGTCATTGAAAGTTAAGATTATTATGGTACAGGGGTATACAGATGTGATTTAACCCTTTACCACACAATTCAAACTTTTAACGACCCTGAGAAAGAAAGCTTTTGAAAACATTGTGGGAAAAGGAGAAAATGCTGGTAACCAGCATTTTCTCCTTTTCCCACAATGTTTTCTAACATTCCTAAAACAAATTTCAATTTTTGAGTAACATTTGTTTTGTCGTCTGCTAATGCTTTCAATTTCGACTGGTCTAAAATTTTGTCGTTTGGTAAAGAGTTAAAGTTTTGTTCAGAAATAGTTTAGCAGCAGCTTTGTTAGCTTGTATGAGCATAATACAAGTATGCACTGATCATTTTAAACTTTGACCATAAAGGAAATGGATTGTAACTCTGTACCAAACAATCATATTTTAATGACCCTGAAGAATAAAGCTTTAAAAAAGACAGGGGGAAAATGAGAAAATGCTGATAACCAGCATTTTCTCCTTTCCGTACAATGTTTTCATCCCTTCATAAATAAGCTCTTTTTTTCATGGTACATGCTATTTCGTGTGCAAATTCTTTTGATTCGGACCAGTCTAAAATTGTGCTTTTTAGTAATGAGTTCATTCAAGAGTAAAGTGTGTGTAGTTGATATTAGAGCACAACTGATTATAATTGTAATTTTCACCTGACAGTATAGGAAAAATGAATCTTTTTCTTTTCAATGTAGACATAAATGTATTGAGTACAAATCAGAAATAAAGATGTTGATGGTTAGCACTATAAAGTCGTAAAGTACTTTGATTATTATCCCCCCCCCCCTGTCATTTTTGCCAGAGAACCCATAGGTATTTCCTGTACTCATCTACATTTCCACCTGTCCATCTGTCTGTTTGTCCCTTTAAATTGGGATCCTGGTATAACTCAAAACCTTTTAACCCTTTACCACACAATCCCAACTTTTAACGACCCTGAGAAAAGAGGCCTTTTGAAAACATTGTGGGAAAAGGAGAAAATGCTGGTAGCCAGCATTTTCTCCTTTTCCTATGTTATCAATTCTTCCAAAGAGAAATTTCAGTTTTTGATTGGCACGTATTTTGTCATCGGCAAATACTTTCAATTTGGACAAGTGTAATATTTTGTCATGTGGTAAAGGGTTAACCCTTTCCTACACAATTCTTTGTTTCAACTATCTTTAGAAAGAAAGCTTTCTTGAAACATTGTGGGAAAAGTGCTGGTAGCTAGCATTTTATTTTTTTCCACCAATGCTTTCTACTTCTTTCAAAGACTTCAGATTTTGAGTGGCATTTAATATGTCCTCTACAAATGAGCAATGCTGTGTGAAAATGGAGCTTAATACATCTGCAAAAAGTATAGACCCATGTCAAGCTAACATGGGCCAAAACCTTTTGCTATCTCTGAATTTATCTTTTTGTCAAAGGTCCATTCTCCCTAGTTATTAAGTTGGTTGTTAGACAAAATGGATTTTATTGATCCACGAGCATGTGATGAAGCCCCCTTTTGCCAGAGCATTGCTTAAATGCTTCCGGAGTGTATATGTATTTGTGAAGCTATATTAAGAAACTATGCCTTGAGATAGACTTTGATGTGTGCATTACAATATTAATGCCACAGATTTTACAGCTAAGTCAAAGGTCAGAATAGCAGGAAGCCCTTTATAGCACTGAACACGGATTTAATGCCTAATGCAATAAACCCAATCACCCACTTTACCAGAGCACCAGCCCTATCTCATGCTCCCCCTGCTACCTGCCTTTGGCATGAGGGGAACACCAGAGGCATTCACTGGCCATACCAAAGTTTTTCAACATCTGGCCACAGCCAAGCCCAATGATGGCCAGGCCCTATGTTGGCAATAACATCAGAAACTTGAGAATTTTACTTCGACATAGAATGTAATCAGCATCAGTTACAAACTGCAATGCACATTAACCATTTACCAAACTACAAAATTTTAGATTATACAGTTTGAAAGCATTGGCAGACAATATGTCAGATGTGTTTAAAATGATGGAATTTGTCTCGCATAGGATAAAGGATATTATGGGAAATGGGAAAAAACATGGTTAGCAGCATTTTGTCCGTTTCCCACTAGTTTTTCAAGTCTTTTTCCTCAGGGTTGCTAGAACTGGGCATTGTTTATTAAAGACATAATCCTCTACCACACAATCCTTTCGATGACCCTGGAAAAAAAAACTTTCGAAAACATTGTGGGAAAAGGAGAATATGCTGGTAACCAGCATGTTCTTCTTTTCCTGCAATTTTTTCTGTCCTACCAGAGAGAAAATTCAAGTCACATTTATTCTGTCATTTGCAAATGCTTTCAATTTTAACAATCTTAAAATTTTGGCATTTGGTAAAGAGTCACACAGGAAAGATATTTATTTCCTCATCAATTTCAATTGAATCCTAATCGCCCTATCCACAGGAAGTAGAAATGAGATGAAAACAAACCACCTGCCTTCCCAGAAGACTTGCAGTTTCCTGTAATAGATTTGGCTTTAAGAATGGCCATTTACCTAACAATCCAGAGTGCTTTTATGGCCCCCACAGAAAGACATGTTTAGAAAGCATTGTGGGAAAAGGAAAAAATGCTGCTATTCAGCATTTTGCCTTTTTGATCCCCCACAAAGTATTTAACCCTTTCAGAAACAAATCCCTTCATTTGAGCCACAATTTATTTGTTGTCTGCAAATTCTTTCAATATGGATAATTCCAGAACCTTTTCAACTAGAAGAGAAATGGACCTACATCACTGTTATGCAAATCAAACTGCAAATTTGTGCAAATTTAATCTCTCACTGCAGAAGGTCAATACCATAATTTCTCACTTATCTCAATAGTATAGTACATATACACTAAAGGTTACATTACATGCTGTATGGAATAGCAAAGGCTTGGATCAGACTGCTCAGTATGTGCAGTCTTATCAATGCAGGGGGACCTGTCTAGCTCAGTGATTAACCCTTTACCAAACAATCCTGCGTTTTAATGAACCTTGGGAAGAAGGCTTTTGAAAATATCATAGGAAAAGGAGAAAATGCTTGAAAAAAAATGCTGGTAACCAGTTTCTTCACATTTTTCTACAATTTGTCTACCCTTTCAAAGATAAATCTCACCATTTGATTAACATTTCAATTGTCATCAGGAATACTTTGTATATGGAAGCATTTAAAATTTTGTTGTCTAGCAAGGGCATACTGTCCATTACACACATGCACATGAAACAATTCTGTGACGAAAGTTGTAAATCACAATATCATTACATGTGTACATGTATTGATTTTTCTCTAGATCTGCGCTCCTATTCAAACTAAATACCTGCTCCTTTCAAACTACATACCGTAGATGGCTTGAATTCATGCCTCACTGTGCATATGATATTTTAATCCTGGCTATGCCTTTGTCTAGTACCAGATTAAAGCTAGAAAATTTTGATTGATGGGCACATGTGACTCGGAGAAGGTACCTGTGCCACAAAGAAGGTACATGTGACACAAAGCGGGAACATATGACATAAAAAAAAGGTTAAAGTAACACACAGACGGTACATGTGGCATAAACAAGGTAAAATGCCACAAAGAGGGTACATGTTTTCCAAAAGGTGCCAGTTACACAGAGAAAGTAAATGTGACACAAGAAGGTACATACGAGATACAAGGTGCCAGTGGCACAAAGAATATCAATATGACACATGAAGGTACATGTGATACAAGAGGACAAGCGACACAGGGAAGAAACAAGTGATACAAAGCCAGTTTAAGTGTTCATGTTACACAAAAGGTACATATGATACAAAGAAGGTACAAGTGATATAAAAATGGTGCATGTGACACAGAGGGTTCATTTGACACAGAGGGCTCATGTTACACAAAATGTACAAGTGACGCAAAGAAGGTACAAGTGATACAAAGAGGGTTCATGTGACATAAATGGGGTACAAGTGACAGAAAGAGATACATGTAACACAAAAGGCACAAGTGACACAAAGAAGGTATAGGTAGTACAAAGACAGTGCATGTGACATAGAGGGTTCATGTTACACAAAATGTACAAGTGACACAAAGAAGATACAATTGATACAAAGAGGGTTCATGTGATACAAAGAGAGTACAGGTGACACAAAAAGGATACATGTGACACAAAGATGGTACATGTGATACAAAAGGTACAAGTGACACAAAGAAGGTACAGGTGATTCAAAGAAGGTACAGGTGAAACAAAGATGGTGCAAGTGACACAAATAGGGTACAAATGACATAAAGTGGGTACTGGTGATACAAAGAGGGTACATGTGACACAATAGGTACAATAGGTACAAGTGACTCAATAAAGGTAGAAGTGACACAAAGATGGTACAAGTGATAAAAAGAGGGTACATGTGATACAGAAAGTACAAGTGACACAAAGAATTTACAAGTCACTCAAAGAAGGTACAGGTGATACAAAGATGGTACAAGTGATACAAAGAGGGTACAAGTGACAAAAAGAGGGAACATGTGATACAAAAGGTACAAGTGACACAAAGAAGGTACAGGTGACCAATAGATGGTACAGGTGATACAAAGATGGTAAAGGTGATACAAAGAGGATACAAGTGACACAAAGAGGGAACATGTGATACAAAAGGTACAATTGACATAAAGAAGGTACAAGTGGTACAAAGAAAGCATGTCAGAAAGTAAAGTGACTTTCATAGGACTTTTATACATTTTTTTTCTTTTCTTTCAACAACCAGTCTCACCACTTGAAGTAGATTTTATGTGTTATGTGAGAAATTGTAAGCTTTCAATATGTTTTCAATACGGGTTAGTCTAAAAATGTGTTGTCTGGCAAGGAGTAAAAGAGGAGCTGTTGTTTGTTACAACGAACTCCTCTTTTTGTCATATTTACCATATCATTTCAAGGAGACTTTTCTTTGATACCCCTCTGCTTACTGTCATTTGCTCTAGTTTCAAATGGTATGCCTCGAAATTTTCTTCTGTAGTAATGAGTTTATACTTTGTGACTCTGAGAAAGCAGTGATTTTTATCAGAGGGAACACTACCATATGCGTTTTACAGGTAAATAAATGCATGGAAATGTATGAATAGGCACACTGACCACTGTTAGACAACTAAAATACTGTTGAAAACTTAACTCTTTACCAAACAACAAAAAATAGACTTGTCTAAATCTGAAGCTTTTGCAGACAACAAAAGTGTCTCAATTGATGGAATTTTTCTATGAACACATTATTGGAAAAGGAGAAAATGCTGGTAACCCGTTTTAACTCCTTTGCTTACAATATTTTCAAAAGCTTTCTTTTTCAGAGCCATTTAAACACAGGATACATGTAGGTTGACACACTGTCAAAGCACCACATGAATCAAATTACACCTTTTTTCTCCACACACACACACAAAAAATTGATTGCCATTTTGAAGTCTGCCAACTGCCTAGAATGTTACAGCATAGCAGGGCAATGTAGACCCAAGATCAGACTTCATATTTTGTGCAGTCTAATTTTGAGCTAAACTGGCTGCCAAAGCAACTATTTCTGCTGGATATATTCAGGTTTAAGAAACCATATTCTGAGCCAAAATCAATGAGAAAGCTGGGAGATCATTTAGCGATATTTTAGAAAGTTGTCTAGACAGTTCTTAACTCTTTACCAGACAACATAATTTTAGACTTGTCCAAATTGAAAGCATTTGCAGATGACGAAGTAAATATGGCCCGATGAAAGGTAAGAAAATATTGTAGGAAACCAAAAAAATGCTGGCTACCAGCATTTTCTCCTGTACCTGCAATGTTTCAAGAGCTTTCTTCTTCAGGGAAGTTAAATCTTGGGATTGATGGTTAAAAGATTAAATGATTTGCCCTGAAACAAATTTAGAGCAGACAAGTTTTAATCCATTCTTGTAAGATATAGAATCTGATAATCAATAGATTCTACAACAAAAGTTTGAATGCATGTGAAACATCATGTCTAAAAGTGAAATTGATCTTCAATTGCTATTTAATGCAGACAATGTAGACACAGATCAGCTTGCAGGCCTGCAGTCATATCTTGGTTAACTAAAGCATTCACCTATTTCAAAAAAATGAACTAGATCCAGACTTATTTTAAAGTTTTTTATGGAGAAATAGTATGTTTTTTTCTTTTAAAAAGGATAGGTGTTTTCTCTCTACCAGGCAACAAAATTTAAAACGAGTCCAAATTGAAAGCATTAATTTTGCAGATAACATATTAGATGTGGTTCAAACAATTAAGCTTTTCTTTGAAAGGGTAGAAAAGATTGCAGGGAAGCAGAAAATGCTGGTTACCAGCAATTTCTCCTTTTCATACAGCTAAGCAGCATTTTCTCCTTTTCATACAATGTTTTTAAAGGTGTTTTGCTTAAACACAGAATCAATTGGTGACGGGTTAATCCTTAAAGCACCTTTCACAAGTACAGATGTATAAAATTTGCAGCCAGTGTAAATAAGATCACACTGCACAGCTTGATCTTTGATCTTGATCTGCAACCTGGGCTATGGGTTAACCCTTTACCAAACAATGACGAGTTTTAACGACCCTGAGGGAAAAGCATTTGAAAACATTGTAGGAAAAAGAGAAAATGCTGGTAACCAGCATTTTCTCCTTTTCCTACAATGTTTTTTTTTTTGCCCTTTCAGTCAAATTCCATAATTTGAAGAGTACTCAAGTTGTTGCATTCCTGCAACCTCTTTCAAGTTTTACTAGTCTAAAATTTTGTCATTTAAGGTTAAGAAGGTGCTAATTCAACAGTTTGCTTTTCCCCAGCTGCTTGTTTGTTTCTTTCTCATTTTCTTTACACCATAATTGTGGATGATCATTACCCTATGCAAAAACGTAATCCTTGGCCTCTCATGTGAAAAAAAAAATGGCTTAATGTACATAGAAATCACCTACCAACATATTCAACTTATATTGCCTTAATGTACCTTACTGTACTTCTGTACCTATAGCTGTACTGCTGCCAGGGTTCCAGTTTGATCATTTTTTTCTTTTTATATTTGTAGCCTATAGATCGTGCAAGGTGACCCTGATATAGATGGACTTGTCACAATCTAGCCAAAATGTATTGCTCCACCAGCTTATATGGAAGCCTAGGGAGCAATTTTTGGCAAAGATAGTGCTGTTTATCCTTTAGAATCTGCAAACTTTTGGCATTAAAAATGTTTGGAGAATTGTAAGTGTTGATCTATCTTTGGATATATTAAAAGATATCTGTGGTTGAGAGAAAGTCTATTTCTATGTATATCAAGCTACATTGATTAATTCTTTACATGAACGAAAAGACTTCTAGACTAGATCTAGTCCATATTAAGTTATTACCCCTTAAAGGGCCTTTCACGACTATAGTTGCCTTTGCGGCCAGTGCAGATCAGGATCAGGCTGCACAAAATGTGCAGCCTGATCTTTGATCTACACTGTCCGCTTTGATGAAACTCTGTAGACAAAGGCAACTATGAAATTGTAATTATTTGGGTCATATTTCTAGGTTGAAAATGTCTGATAGGTTTATTCAGTGTTCTAAGGGTTAATTCTGCAAAGCATTTTCAGATGACCGATTTAATGTGGCTTAAAAGATGAAATTTGTCATTGAAAGGATAGAAAACTCTGTTGGAAGATTTTCAAAAGATAACTACATGTAGTTAAAGGTCCATTATTGAAAAGAATACTAAATATATGACTTGCCTATCTTGAAAGCAATTTTAGATGATAATTGTAGTTAGGATGATGGAATTTAACATTGAAAGGGCAGAAAATATTGTCGGCAAAGGAGAACATGCTGGTTACCAGCATTTTCTTCCTTTCCCGCAATATTTTCAAAAGGCTCCGTCCTCTGGGTCCTTAAAAATGCAAGACTGCTTGGTATAAAAAGGTAAATGCGCATGTACTTACAAAAAAAAAAAACTCTTCAACATAATGTTACATACATAAACTCACTTCACAGTTGTTCTGTACTATTTAAAGCTGTAACTTGCCGTAGCTTAACCTTAAAGTGAGCTGGAATAAGTGGATCATTATGGCCCTGCATTGCTCTGCTGGCTTATTTATAAGAATAAGGAGTGATTAAAACAATACTACTGCCTAGACCCAGGCGACTTGCCACAATTTAGCTTAAGTGTATCACTCCACCAGCTTAGAAAGAAGGGGGCAATTATTGGCATAGACAGCCATTTATCCTTTAGAGTCTAGCAATTAAAATATTGGTAGATAAAAATGTTATGGCACTTTGAGTGTTGATCTATAGCTGATATGATAAAAAGTAACAATGGTTGAAAAAAAAAAAAAAAATCTGTTTCTATGGTACATTAATTAATATGTCTTTAACAAGCATTAAATTTTAGTCTCTTCGAAATTGAAAACATTTTCAGACCACAAATTAAATACGCTCACATGATGAATTTTGTCATTGAAAGGGTAGAAAACATTGTGGTAAAAGGAAGATGGTAACAGGCAGGCTCCTTTTCAACTTTTTCTCCTGTTCCAACAATGTCTTCAAAAGCTTCAAAAGGCTGCTTCCGTTGGTTGGTTAAACATGAGATGTTGAAATGTTGCTGTATTGGGGCTGTAATAACTAACTAAATATTGGGCTTTGTAAATCTAAAATTATTCTGTTCAAGAATAATTCCTCTTGATTTGTCTGTTCTGTCTGCAAAAGCACTTAAAGTTGTCAAGAGTACACAAAGTTTAAAAAATGTATCTTTTCCTTTTCTTGAAATTTTGGCAGTAATTACAGCCAAGCATTTGGAAAGTTTTCCACAAGGCACAAGGGTTATTCAACATCTCTTTCTCTTTTCTTGATTTATGAGAAGTAACTACATGCCAATATGTGAAAACTGGCAAAAGACAGGATTGTGTCAGAACAAGTTGTGTCTTACATTTGATATCTGAAGCAGGTCTAGACTTATTTTCCCTCGCACTGAACTCTCTACCATTTTCAAATGACAAATTTAACTTAACCCACATGATGGGAGATATATTTTAGAATGGATGTAAACAGTGTGGGAAAAGGAGAAAATGCTGGTGACCAGCATTTTCTTCTTTTACCACAATGTTTTAACTCTTCATCACACAATCCTGAGTTTTAAAGACCCTGAAAGATGTCCAGAGCCTTTTGAAAACATTGTAGGAAAAAGAGAAAATGCTGGTAAACAGCATTGTCTCCTTTTCCCGCAATGTTTTCTACCCTATTAACCCTTTACCAAATGACAAGAGGACTTGTCTGAAATGAAAAGCTGCAGACACCAAAATAAATGTGACTCAAAAATTCAACTTTGTTTTGGGAAGGGTAGAAAACATTGTGGGAAAAGGAGAAAATGCTGGTTACCAGCATTTTCTCCTTTTCCCACAATGTTTTCAAAGGCTATCTTTCTCAGGGTGGTTAAAAGTCGGGATTGTATGGTAAAGGGTTAAAGACATATTTCTGCCTTTGAGCCTCCTTGAATTTGTTGTCTGCAAATGCTTTCAGTTTGGATGAGTCAAGAATTTTGTCGTTTGGTAAAGAGTTAAAAGGCTTCTCTCCACAATGTCATAGAAATATACTATATAGTTTGGCATAAGGTTAAAAGCAGTCTGTTTCTTGGTTTCTTTTTCCATTTTAGTTTTGGATTTTATGTTGACTTCATGGAGTCTAAATGAACCCCTTACAGCTTTTCCTTCAAACTTTCTATGTGCCAAATGGGATGTACATATGTTTTGCCCCTGGTTATCGATCTGTCTGTTTACAATTTTGTGTCCATTCTTTGTCTCCTGAACCTTTGGTCTGATTTTGAAAGTATTCACACATTGTGTCAACCTTAATGAGACATTAAGATCAAGGGTTTTTGACACCAGGCTCCAATGTCAAGGTCAAAGTTGGGGGGTCATAGGTCACATTTCCTTAGATTGTGTCCCCAAAATATCGCTTGAAACTCTTGTCTAGTTTTGAAAATATTTCATTTATGCATGCACCTTGTTGAGACAATGTGAAGAGCAGATCTTTCAGATGCTAAGATCCAAATCAAGGTCACAGTAGGGGGTCAAAGTTGACATGCACTTGATTGCTTCCTATGGGTGTATCTTGACCCTTCTTTGTGGAGCTCTCATTCAGAATTCTGGCGACTGCAACAATTTTTCAAATAGTTGTTCACAGTAAAGTTTCAAAGTGTGAAATAAATACTGAAGCTCAATATGAACTCTGTAATCTATAACTTTTACACCAGACACAGCAGTAGTTATTCTGAAATATGTGAAAATCAGCAAAGGACAGGAAATTACATCTGTACCTTACTTCACAAATAATGATTTATGATGTCTGATGGAGTTCTAGCCTTATTTCTACCACTTCACACATTACATCCTATAGATGAGTTACTCTTATTTGCCATGCAGAAGACTACTTTTGAGGACATTGTGGCAAAGGGATAAGAGATCATGAACAAAAATTTTCTTCTTTTGTCACAGTGTTTACAACACTAGTCCAAATTGAAAGCATTTGCAGACGACACAATAAATGTGACTTAAAAATTGAAAATTGTCTTTGGAATAATAGAAAACATTGTAGGAAAAGGAGAAAATGCTGGTTACCAGCATTTTCTCCTTTTCCAACATTGTTTTCCAAAGGCCTTTTTCTCTAGGGTTGTTAAAACTCAGGATTGTATGGCAGAGGGTTAACTCTTATCTAACCCTAAGTTTTGACAACCTTGAGAAAGAATATTTTTGAAACAATTGTGGGAAAAGGAGAAAATCCTGCTAACTAGCATTTTCTCCTTGTCCCACAATATTTTCTACCCTTTCAAAAACAATTTTCTCTAATTGTGCCACATTTGATTTGTTGTATGCAAATTCACTGGATTTGGATAAGTGTAAAATTTTGTCGTTTGGTAAAGAGTTATAGCAAAGGAGTGTTTGTAAACTAATAAAAAAGTAGTTTCAAAATCATGCACTTCAACTTTGTTTCTAAAGTTAATGCGAAAAGAATATGCTAATAAATCTTTTGAAGGTTTATTATAGTCTTCCCTTGATCTATCTAAACCATATTTGGACATTTTGTTAAAATATATTGTCAAACATTGCAACAAAATGAAAGGGATTGGTAATGAAGAACTGTTTTTCACGAAAAAAAAAATAAACACAATTGAACTGGACTTTTGTACGGTAAAAAGAAAGTCCCCTAATGATTTAGCATGTGGTCCCACTGTATCTATTTTTAGTAACATTGACCTTGGCCTTTACTTCAGCCATAAAATGAAGGGTTGCCTATAATCTGTACATCAGGATACCACCTTGCCAAGATTCATTGAAGACTGCAGTTATTGCACATTCATTTTTTTCTCACTTTTTGGTGATAGAGATCTTGACCTAGTTAATCACTACAGATGCATAGAGGATCTGCATAATTATTGTCTTCCGTCTTCAGGCAGACTTTCATTAACTATCAACCAAACAATAAAATTTTGAACTTGTCCAAATTAAAGGGTTTTTTGCAGACAACAAAGCATATATCTCCACAATGATTGGACTTATCTTTAGAGTGGTAAAAAACATTGTGAGAAAAGGACAAAATGCTTGTTACCAGCATTTTCTTCTCTTCCCACAGTGATCTTTTCAAAAAGCCTCCTTCCTCAGAGTCATTGAAGCTGGAAATTATTTGGCGTGCAACACACGAAAAGGGGCCTTCAGACATATGCGTAAAAGTGTGTCATCCCAGATCAGCCAGTGCAGTCTGTGACTAATCCGAGATAACACTTCCCGTTTTTGTTCGATTTTTTGTTTCATGAAAGTCTACTGTATGAAAAAACCCCTATGTAGTCGTAAAGTGCCGTCTCGGATTAGCCTGCACAGGCTAATCCGAGACGACACTTTACGCAAATGTCCAAAGGCCCTTTTTTGTCTGCTGCACGCCATTTGGTAAGGGGTTAAAGTGGCCTCTATAGTTTTTAGGTTAGATTCTGTCACAGGATCCAGAAACAGGGATATTGATGGACAGACAGGAGAACTAAGGGAAACCTACTGTATCCTCCACTGAAAATAGAGAAAAAAATCCATAATCAAGGCTGGTATCATTTTCAAGAAGTTTTATTGGAAGAAAAATAAACATTGTTAGCAAGAAATTCAACAAGAAAGAACTCAACTTGCATGGACCAGCCATGACATGGTCATTTTAATACAGGATTCTACAATATGTTAGTAATACAATCATAAACAGAAGTATCCTGCGTCCATATTTACCAACCGATCTTAAGAACATTCTTACTCTTATTCTCAGGAATGTTCTAAATTTGAAAGTTACACAAATTCTGATTGGCTAAACCACTTGCCTTGCCAAGGTTGTGTTGCTTTCTAAATCTAGAATAAGACTAAGAATGTTCTTAAGAATGTTTGGTGAATAGGGCTATAGGTGCCAATGCTTGGCTGCAGTTACTTTTTAACTCTTTACCAAGCAACAAAATTTTATACATGTCAAAAATGAAAGCATTTGCAGACAAAAAAAAAAAAATCTGACTTAAAATTTGATATTTGTTTCTGGAAGTGTAGAAAACATTGCAGAAAAAGCAAAGAATGCTGATTTCCAGCTTTTTCTGCTTTTCCCACCATGTTTCCAAAAGTCTGACTCTTCAGGGTTGTTAAACATGAGACTCTTTGGTAAATGGTAAGTGAAAAACATAAGCTGATAAAGGTGTATAACGGTTAAAAGTACTTCAAGGGTTACATGCCCTCCTGGCATGGTTTCCACTTTTGATTAACTCTTTACCACACAATCCCGACTTTTAAGCTTTCGAAAACATTGTAGGAAAAGGAGAAAATGCTGGTAACCAGCATTTTCTCCTTTTCCCACAATGTTTTTTTTACCCTTCCAAAATTAAGTAACAACATTTAAATGAAAATAAATATGTTGTCTACAAATGCTTTCAATTTGGACAAGTCTATAATTTTGTTGTTTGGTAAAGGGTTAAAATAATGAAGCAGACAACAGCAGAGCTATGACAACGACTCAAGGTTATTTTTTGCAAAAAGCAGCCGAGATAATTAGCTAATCCTTTCCTGAAATTACTTTTAACTCTCTGCTTAATGAAAAAATTATAGACTTGACCAAACTAAATTCATTTGCAGACAACAAAATAAATATGACTCAAAAGTTAAAATCTTAGATAGGCCCGGTAGAAAGCATTGTGGGGAAAGGAGAAAAATGCTGTTACCACCATTTTCTCCTTTTCCCGCAATGCTTTCAAAACACTTCTTTCTCAGGGTCGTTAAAAGGCGGCATTGTGCAGTAAAGGATTAAATTAAGATTTAAAAACCCAGAAGGAGACAGCTTTTGAATACATTGTTGGAAAAGGAGGAAATGCTGGTAACCAACACTTTGTCCTTTTCAAACAATTTTTTCTAACTATCAGAAAATTTATGCTCATTCTTTCTGCCGATGTTCTGAAACTGGAAAAGGCTGAAAATTCTTGTTTGGGAAAGGGTTAAATCGCAAATGTCCAAAAATATACCTGTGTTAGTGATCACCTCTATTAAGCAGCCAAACTCGATTAACTCTTTTACCACACAATCCCAACTTTTAACGACCCTGAGAAAGAAGCCTTTTGAAAACATTGTGGAAAAGGGAGAAAATGCTGGTAACCAGCATTTTCTCCTTTTTCCACAATGTTTTCTACCCTACCTTAAACAAATTTGAATTTTTCAGTTCCTTTTATGTTGTCATCTGCAACTGCTTTCAATTTGGAGAAGTCTAAAATTTTGTCGTTTGGTAAAGAGTTAAACAGCAAGATGAAAGATGCCTGAAAAATCATAGGCTTATATTTCAGACTGACAGGTTTCGCTTTTGTATTTATTTGCCAAGCCCCTATAGTGCAGTCTTTCAGGTACAGGACTTGTTCAAATCCCCAGCTTGACCAATTTCTGTCCAAAGATTGATGATAGTCATTGCAACAGGATTCATTCCTCTCTCACTGCTCCAGGCAATGGTTATGTAGGTAACCAGCCAGTAGCTTGGGAAGAATATTTCGCAAAGTACTGGAAACAGAAACTCCAGGGAAGCATGGATAGGTGCACTGGCGATATAACTGAAATAATGCTGAAAACAGCATTGAACACCATACAATCAATCAATTAATGTATTCATTCATTACATCCTGAAAAAAAATGCAAAAGATAACTTTGATAATATTCTGGAAACATAAGAATAATCTATAATTATGAAATAGTGTACAAAGCAATTTCCACTTTTGCTTCAACATATTCAACAGGGATCTGCTGTGAGACAAAGCAAGTTGATGTTCAATGTGAACACTGTAAGTAACTTAGAAGGCAAGCTAATTGGAATAAAAGATTAAAAAAAAAAAACACTAAATAAGGGTAAAATTATGCATTAATAACTATTACTGGTTACCAAAAATTGTCAAAAAAACTGACTGATCATTTTGGACGGACTTTCAAAATAAAGCACAAAAATGGTTATCTTAACAAATGAAATTTTGTAAGTCAATCATTCAAGTAATAGCATATTGGTCCTTGGTAGTCTTTAACCCTTTATCAAACAATCCTGGGTTTTAACAACCCTAAGGAAAAAGCCTTTTGAAAACATTGTGGGAAAAGGAGAAAATGCTGGTTAACCATTACATGATTAAGGATCCATAAAAACAATTTTGTCTCACATCTGTCTCAATCATGAGGTACAATGTCCTTGGACTTGCAGAAAATTGTCCAATAGCCAAACGTTTCGGCCAGAGTCAGCATGCCTCAAGAACACAGACCTGGGCCAATAGTTTTTGCAGATGCATTAAGTTTTCTTTTCACAGAGCATGACACATATACATATACTTTACTTCATCTTATCTTCAACATCAAGTAACATATCTTGCGTAATAGGCATGTGCATTCAGAAAGAAAATGAAACGTCCCCCCCCCACACAAAAAAAACCTCTGCAAATAACAATACTTAGAACTCTCAAAATATAAAACATGATATACATTGTAATTGCTCAAAGATGAATAGCATTTATTACTGTCATGTGCTTTCTCTGGCAAGATCCTTTCACCCTTTACCAAGCTACAAAATTTTAGACTTGCACAAATTGAAAGCTTTTGCTGACAACAAAATAACTGTGGTTCAAAAATAGAAGTTCACCATTGGAAGGGTAGAAAACATTGTGGGAAATGGAGAATATGCTGGTTACCCACATTTTCTCCTTTTTCCACAATTTTTTTCAAAAGCCTTCTTCCAACAGTTGTTAAAACTGGGGATTGTGTTGGAAAAGGTTAATTTCTTTTTCAAAAGTTTAAGATACATTTACAAATTTTATTCCAAATCCATTTCCTTTTGAGAGGACCAGGTTTAACTTTTTCCCTAAAAATTAAAAATTTTCAACACCCCTTCCCCATCCACCCCCACTTACAGTGGACAGATTTTGAAAACACTGACAGAAAAAAAGTAATTAGTAGTTACAATTAACTGCTTCTTTTTCAGTTAACTGTGTTTTTTTTTTTTTTTTCAACAATGAATTTCATATAATCAAGCAAAAACAGAATGTTTTCCTTTCCTGCCAATATTTCTCCTTTGTGTCTATTGTGCTAGTTATGGGTTTGTTTTAGCAAGTACATTAAAAGGTTTATGTAGGAATGTTTCCGAAACTTAACACATTTCTATGAATGATTTTTCATTATACTTCTTGTACAAATGTTTCTTAAGATGTTCTTGAAATTTCAGAGCAATATGAAATCAGATGTTTAAAAATCTACATCTCTTGCATGTAACTCTTCAACACTCAGTCCCCATTTTTAACGACCCTAACAAAGACAGCTTTTGAAAACATAGTGGGAAAGGGAGAAAATGCTAGTTACCAGCATTTTCTCCTTTTCCCACTATGTTTTCTACCCTATCTAACACAAATTCTATCATTTGAGCCCTGCTTTGAATTTGGGATAGTCCAAAATTTGTCAATTTGTCATATGGGAAAAGGTTAACCCTTTGAGTGCCAACTAAACCCTGCAGACATTTTCAGACTGGAAAAAAGATCCAAATGATTGCAGTTTCAAGGTTGCTTTTGACTATAGTGTTTCAGCAATGCTGATAGCATAGATCAAAGATCAGACTGCACATCCTGTGCAGTCTGATCTTGATCTACAGTGGCCTTAGAGGTAACAATAGTTGTGAAAGGTGCTTAGAGGGTTAAGAAATAGATTTGTTGGTTTAGGTTGCACCACTGACATCCTCCTTTTGGTTTTAATCAATAGGCAAAAAAAAAAAGAATTTTATAGTCTGACACGTACTGCTGCAAAACAAGCAAGAATAGTAACATCACTGTCAAAAAAATACGGTGATGTGTAAACTAAATGCATATAAAAATATTGATTCAAATATTCTAAATTAATAAAGATAAACATCACAAAAAATCTTCAAAAAACGTCTTTTCCATTGCAAGCAATTTTAAATTTGTGAAAAATTTAGTTAAATCAAGTGAGACAGCATTTTCTATCCAAATCTTTTGATTGGCTGCGGCAGAAGACAAAATTTTAGACTCATCCATACTGAACGTATTTGCAGATGACAAATTCAGTATGACTCAAAAGATGAAATTTGTCCTTAAAAGGGCAGAAACCCTTGTGTGGAAAAAGGAGAGTGCTGGTTAAAAAAAAATTCTCTCTTTCCAACAAGGTTTTCAAAAGTCTTCAATTTCAGGGTCATTAAATCTCATGATTGTTAGGTAAAGGGTTCAAAAGAACTGCTAGCATTTAGTCATTACTTCATAAAATAAATCTGAAGCAGATAAATTAGAAAACACTGGCATGAAATGTAGACAGTCAACATGATGTAAGGTTTAACTCTCTACCAGATGACAAAGTTAGTGTCCAAATTGAAAGCCCTTACTGACAACAAATTCAATTTGGCTCAAACAATTGGACTTGTCTAAGGAAAAAAGACAAAATTGTGGAAAAAGAAGAAAATACTGGTTACCAGCATTTCCATAATTCCCGACAATGTTTTCAAAAGCTTTCTTTCACAGGGTCGTTAAAAGCCGGGATTGTGTGGTACAGGCTTATGCATTAGAAACATTGGGGCAAAGTGAGAAATTATTCATTAAGATCAATTTTTCCTGTGTCTTCAGGAGGAAATAAGTTACTAAGCTCACACAAATAGTCTGCCATCTCCCAATAAGGATTTTCAAAATGCTTGATTTACAAAAAAAAATTCTCGTAAATATTTATCACATTAACAAATATGGAAAAGAAAACATAACAAAAAAAGGAAATACTAAAATAAATGCAAAAACTTCATAAAAAAAGTAAGCAAAAGAAAACTGATATAAATGTACATAACTTGCTAAATGCAACACATTCCTTTCTTGCACAAAAATTTGTCTCTTCCATTCCATGTAAATGCTCTGTAATTTTTGTTGTGCTGGTACAGTCTAATGTTCATACTTTGTCAAACATGTCAGCTTTGCATTTGTAAGTTTTCAGTTTCTGATATCAATCTATAATTCACTGTTAACTTATAATGTCCTCTGTGTCAGGAGAATATCCACAGATATTTTAGTTTGATGTGCTCTTCTTCTTCCTCCTCTTCTTTTTCTTCTCAGAACTTCCACTGCTGCCTGTCACTGTGCTCATCTTGTCAAACATCTCTGTAAAAAACATGACATATAAACATGAGGTATACAGAGAGATACATGTATGAAGAAATTACAGCATGACTTTTTAGATCCTGAACAGAAGACAGCTTTTGAAAACATGATGGAATTGGAACAACTCTCCTTTTCCCAAACTGTTTCCTGTATAAGTACAAAAAAAAATGCAGTGTCATTGTTTTCAATAAGGCTCCCAAGCATCACTCATACTGGATGAACATTTTCTCCTTTTCCCATGTTTTCTTCCCTTCAAAAACAATTTCAGCTTTTGAGCCACATTCACTTTGCGCTCTCAATTTGGACAAGTCTAGAAGTTGTTTTCGGGTAAAGAGTTTTTCGTAAAAAAATAAAAACAATTTACAATATCACAATTCGAAGTTTCAACAAACAAAAATCTAAATAATTTTATCTTTCTTGACTCTTTACCATACAATCACGGGTTTTAACGACCCTGAAGAAGGAGCCTTTTGAAAACAATGTGGGAAAAGAAGAAAATGCTGGTAACCAGCATTTTCTCCATTTCCCACAATGTTTTTTAACCTTCCCCATAAAAATTTCATTTTCTGAGTCACATTTATTTTGTCGTCTGCAAATGCTTTCAATATGGACAAGTCTGAAATTTTGTCGTTTGGTAAAGGGTTAAAGTCATACCTGGATCTGCCTCATTATTCTCCTCCTCGTGTTGTTGTGTGTTGTCTGTCAGCACAGTTGGTGTTGTTCCTTCCTCAACTTCGTCATCATCAGGGATAAATCCAGGATTAACAGCAGACATTTCTTGGTCATTGATATGCGAGTCGGTCTGGCTTGGCTGTAAACTTATCACCGAGCCAGCTGGAGATCTGCCTGTTATTGTGAATGGAAGAAAGAGTTGGGGGTTTAGATGGAGTATTACACTGCTTCCAATGTTATTTCAAAACTATCTCAGCAGTGTCTGATTAATTCATGTCTTTCATGTCTTTCCTGGGTTTTACCAATGTCAGACTTGGACAACTGTAGTGCCTTGCCCAAAGGCATTCCAGTTTGATCCAGGCCTCCAGCTGGTATAGAAACAGTGTTTCAATAGTCCCAGCATGATTTCAAAAGCCTTCCGCCTCATGGTAATTCAACCCCTTACCAGACAATTACAAGTTTTAACTACCCTGAAAAAGAGGCCTTTTAAAAACATTGTAGGAAAAAGAGACAAGAGGGCCATGATGGCCCTGGATCGCTCACCGGAGTCAATAGGCTAAACATTCTGACAAAATTTCACAAGTATCTGACTGAAAATGTGGCCTCTATAGCTTGCACAAGGTTTTTCAATTATTTGACCTAGTGACCTAGTTTTTGACCCCACATGACCCAATTTCAAACTCATCTCAGATTTTATCAAGACAAACATTCTGACCAAATTTCACAAGTATCTGACTGAAAATGTGGCCTCTAGAGCGTACACAAGGTTTTTCCAAGATCTGACCTAGTGACCTAGTTTTTGACCCCACATGACCCAATTTCGAACTAGTCCGAGATTTTATCAAGACAAACATTCTGACAAAATTTCACAAGTATCTGACTGATAATGTGGCCTCTAGAGCATACACAAGGTTTTTCGAAGATTTGACCTAGTGACCTAGTTTTTGACCCCACATGACCCAATTTCAAACTCGTCCCAGATTTCATCAAGACAAACATTCTGACCAAGTTTCATGAGGATCGGACTGAAAATGTGGCCTTTAGAGCGTACACAAGGTTTTTCGAAGATTTGACCTAGTGACCTAGTTTTTGACCCCACATGACCCAATTTCGAACTCGTCCCAGATTTTATCAAGACAAACATTCTGACCAAATTTCACAAGTATCTGACTGAAAATGTGGCCTCTAGTGCGTACACAAGGTTTTTCGAAGATTTGACCTAGTGACCTAGTTTTTGACCCCACATGACCCAATTTCGAACTTGTCTGAGATTTTATCAAGACAAACTTTCTGAGCACATTTCACAAGTATTTGACTGAAAATGCGGCCTCTAGATCGTACACAAGGTTTTCTAAGATTTGACCTAGTGACCTAGTTTTTGACCCCACATGACCCAATTTCGAACTCATCTCAGATTTTATCAAGACAAACATTCTGACCAAGTTTCATGAGGATTGAACTGAAAATGTGGCCTCTAGAGCGTACACAAGGTTTTTTGAAGATTTGACCTAGTGACCTAGTTTTTGACCCCACATGACCCAATTTCGAACTCGTCCCAGATTTCATCACGACAAACATTCTGACCAAGTTTCATGAGGATCGGACTGAAAATGTGGCCTCTAGAGCGTACACAAGGTAAAAAGTTGACGACACACGACAGACGACTCACGACGGACGACGGACACAGCACGATCACAACAGCTCACCATGAGCACTTCGTGCTCAGGTGAGCTAAAAATGCTAGCAGCCAGCATTTTCTCCTTTTCCTACAATGTTTTCTGCCCTATCAAAGACAAATTCCATCCTTTAAGTTTCATTTTAATAGTCTTCTGCAAATGTTTTCAATTTGGACAAGCTTACATCTTTATTGTGTGGTAATAGTTAAACACAAATAGGTCAGATACTAAGGCACTAACCTGTAGGTGATCTTTCGCGGGCACTCTGTTTTGATTCAGCCGAGGGAGGTCTTAAGCCCTGCATGGGTGACCCTGGCGGTGGGGCTGGTGACCATGTGCGCCCACTGTGAGTAGATGAAGCTGAAGCTGGTCTTGTGGCAGAAGGTGACAGTGTTCCCTCTAAAGAAGGAGCAATGGTTATATCCCTTCTCAACATTGCCTGGGAACCAAACAAGCTTGAAGCTCCAGACCGTTGGCGCCCGGTCTCCGAAAGAAGGCTTGAAGACTGCAAAGTTAATTGGATTCTTTATTCAGTGTTGAAATACATTAAAACATCTACATATAAATGTTAGTTAACTCTTTACCAAACAACAAAATTTTAGACTTGTCCAAATTGAAAGCATTTGCAGACAACAATATAAATGTGACTGAAAAATTGAAATCTGTTTTGGGAAGAGCAGAAAACATTGTGGGAAAAGGAGAAAATGCTGGTTACCAGCATTTTCTCCTTTTCCCACAATGTTTTCAAAAGGCTTCTTCTTCAGTGTCTTTAAAAGTCGGGATTGTGTGGTAAAGGGTTAAAATGTAATGACTTTGAAAACAGCCTAGCTAAAAATTGGGGATGGTGGTTTAGAATGGGGCTTGAACCCATGCTAATCATGATGACAGTATTAAGAGAGCACAATAAGTATGCAATTTGAAATGGAAAAATATAATAGCATTCAAAATATAATTTCACTAAACCTATGTTTTGAAGCAAGCAAAACTTATTTTCAAAGTCATTACGTTAGTACTCATTTTAACAAACATCCCCTGCAAAGTTTAAAGAAATACTGATTTTAATGTGGACCTTTTTAATTGAAAAGGAACAAGATATCAAATGGCTGCTTTTCCATAGCCATCATTGGATTTCTGTCATTTTCAATACCCTCTAATTCCTTGACGTAAGAAATATTCTGAGAAATTTTCTAAAGAATCGGATAAAAACTGCAGATTTTATCTCATAAACAAGAAATGTAAATTCTCCAATTTAGTGGCTACTTGTGCCTAACCAAATGTTGAGTTTTCTTCAAATTCAATAGAATCCAAGCTATTGATAATACAAACTGTACATGTTTAATTAAAATCTGACACTTAAACAGATTTTATTAGATAAACAAGAAAAAAACTAACAATAGGACAGACAGATGGATAGAAATTGGAAACAATACCATGATATAAGCTCTTTTGCCCTTCAGTCAGTAAAACTAAAAAGCATTTACAGTCAAATAGCCATAATCCAAGGTCTTAAGGGGACTTATAAAATATTTGAGATAACCACTATTCATCTAAAAAACAAATAAGCCATGCTCTATGAAAAGGGGGCTAAATGCATCTCTGAACATTATCAACCAAGGTCAGCCTGTGCAGTCTGCACAGGCTGACCTGGGCCAAAACTTTTCGCTATTGGTCAAATTTCTGTACGTCAAATGACCAGTCTACCTAAGATACAGTCATTTGTTAGACATATGGATCCCCAATTATGTGATGACTTGTTTGGTATTATGCATTACGGAAATGCATTAAACCCCCCTTTTGCCAGAGCATGGCTCAAACGAAGCAACTGTACTGTGGTATCCATGAATACTGAAAACAATAACTTTCTCTGGTAAACACATACAAACTTTATATAAAGGGTTCTTAAGTTTAACCCTTTACTAGTCTAGACATCAACATTTTAGACTAGTCCAATTTGAAAGCATTTGCAGACAGTAAAATAATGTGACTAAAAAAATTAAATTGGTTTTCAGAGGGGTGGATAACATTGTGAGAGAAAGGACAAAATGCTGGTTACCAGCATTTTCTCCTTTTCCTACAATGTTTTTTAAATAGCTTCTTTCTCAAGGTCGTAAAAAGTCGGGATTGTGTGGGAAAGGGTTAAAACACATGTAATTTGTTCCTTTTATCCATTTATCAATGGACTGAGTAAAAGGTCAAGATTTACATACACTACTGTGTCATGCTTTAATCTCTCTTTCAACATTACCATCAAAGAGTTACAATTTGTACTTTTAACTGTACCTTACCCATTTATACTGTATTTTATTGACCTAAGTGGTAACCAGTATTTTCTTTTTTTCACCTTGTTTTTTACTTTTGTTTGGCAGTACAACTCATCATGTGTGCCGTATTAAACTTGCTGTCTATAAATGCTTTCAATCTGGACCAGTCTAAAACCTTGTCGCTAAGTTTCCTATCCTTTCAAGACCAAATCCCAGTATTTAAGCAATATTTTATTTGAAAATGCTTTCAAAAATGATGAGTCTAAAATTTCTCATTTAGTAAAGAATTCAGCCATGCTCTGTGAATAGGGTGTGTAATGCAGAGCTCCAGATAAGAGGAAGTGATGGTATTCTAAATCCATTATTGCTCTTCCAAACCCTATGTTGTGGGTACTCATTAGAATCGTCTCAATGAGACGATTCTAATGAGTACCCATAACATAGGGTTTAGTCGCGAATAATTAATATTTTCATTTTTGAAATCAAAATCACTCCCTCTATCTGGAGCTCTGGTAATGTATCTGCAAAAAAAAAAAATCAACCCAGGTCAGTCTATGCAAAACTTTTCGCTATTGGTCAATTTTCTGTATGACAAAGGACCAGTCTACCTCATAATTCAGTCGGTTTTCAGGCAAGACGGATTTTATGGATCCATAATTATAATGACTTGCTTGGTATAATGCATCGCTGAAATGCATTAAACTCTTTTTTGCCAGAGTGCCTCTCAATTATTTGTGCAAAATTTATCAAAGAGAAGAGACATGAAAATCAAATGTGCCTGGCAATGTAATATATTCACCACATAACAAATGAATCAAAATTTCCCTCTTTACCATACAATAAATTTATGACTCATCCTTATTGAAAGACATTACAGACAACAAAGTGTGCCTTTAACCCTTATCCTGCTAGATAACTTAAATAAAACTTTCAAGGTGATGGTAAAAACCAACATGTTGGTATTTCAAAGTTATGGGGGTTGGGGAAACATCTCTGTATCGGACAGTGTAGATCCAAGATCAGACTGCACATTCTGTGCAGTCTGGTCTTGATCTACACTGTCCGCAAAAGATCCACGAGTCGCGACCAGCAGCCTAGGGGTGAAAACAATGTTGAAAACAATTTTGAAATGGAGAAAATGCTGATCACCAGTATTTTCTCCTATTCCCACAATCTTTTCAGATGGCTCAAGGTTGTAAAAACACTGGTTTGTCTGCTTCATTTATATCGTGGTGGCCAGTGCACCTATCCATGCTTTCCTGGAGTTTCTTTTACCGGTACTTTTCACCATATTTTTCACAATTCATTGGCTGCTTTCCCAAATAACCATAATCAAAACAATTATCAGCGGTCAGAGAGGAATGAATCCTGTTGCAATGACTATCATCATGCTTCAGACAGAAACTGGCTGAGCTGGGAATATGAACCAGCCACCTCCTGGTTTCAAGTCCTGTATGTTGCCGACTGCACTACTGGGTTCTGCAGTAAATGATTAAAGGTGTAATGATTGATCTACAAGGCAAAAAATTAATGTCCAATGCGTCCTGGGATGAAAACAGCCAATGAAATATATTTACATCAGAAGCAGCTGTAGTTGGTCTCTGTGGTTGGGAATCTGTGGCTGGTACAGTCCCAAATTTGGGTCCCGTTTTGGGTTCTGGCCCTTTTGGATTTATTATTGCTGATGTGGATTGGGCTTCTTCCTCTTCTCCTTCATCTCTCTCCAGTAACCTGAAAACGTAATCATCTACCATAAACTAATTTCCCGGAACAAATTTGCAGCAAATGACTCTGAAAACATTCTTGTTAACTTCTTACAAGACGACAAATTTTAGACTTGTCGGAACTGAAAGCATATGCAAATGACTAGTTAACTCTTTACCAAACAACAAAATTTTATATAAGCCCAAAATGAAAGCATTTGCAGATGACAAAATAAATGCCACTGAAGAAAATTTAAATCTGTTTTGGGAAGGGTAGAAAACAATGTTGGAAAAGGAGAAAATGCTGCAGTTTACCAGCATTTTCTCCATTTCCCACAATGTTTTCAAAAGTTTTTTTCACAAGGGTTGTTAAAACTCATGATTGTGTGGTAGAGGGTTAAATGTGACCCAAATGCTAAAATTAATCTTTAACAGGTGAGAGCACATCTTAGAAAATAGAGGTTCTACCTATTTTCTCCATTTTCCACAATGTTTTCAAAAGCCTTGGTCAGGTTTGTTAAAACTGAGGATTTTGTGCTAAATGCCTAACTCTTTACCAAACGACAAAATTTTACACTAGTCCAAACTGAAAGCATTTGCAGACGACAAAATAAATGTGACTTAAAAATTGAAATATGCTTTTGGAAGGGTTGAAAACATTGTGCGAAAAGGAGAAAATACTGGTTACCAGCATTTTCTCCTTTTCCCATAATGTTTTCAAAAGGCTTCTTGCTCAGGGTCGTTAAAAGTCAGGATTGTGTGGTAAAGAATTAAACATAAATCTAGTTATGATACATGAAAATGAATATTATGTGGAATTGTTGTTACCAAAGAGGGATTAAATAGAAACAAATTTCTTCCCCTGCAAAAATGTTTTTGAAAGTGGTCAAAAGAGGCAAAAAAGTTAGTTACAAGGGGTAATGTTTTAAACCTTTACATTAACATAGTATTTTACACTCAACCAAACTGAAGGCAATTGCAGATTACAAAATGCTGGTTACCCTTCTTTTCCCATAATGTTTTCGAAGCCTTCACTAGGATTGTTAAACCCTGGGACGGTGTAATCAAGTGTTAAGCTTTACATCATTATCTGAGCCCTGCTCTGTGAAAAGGGGATTCACTGCATCTGCAAAAAGTATCAACCTATCTCATCCTGCCCAGTTTGTACAGGCAGACATGTTTGGAAACTTTTTGCTTTCTGCATGTTCAAAGACCGTTTTACTTCATGAGTCATTTGGTTGTTGGACAAAATGGATTTTATGGATCCATTTTTATGTGACGATGTACTTGGTACAATGCAGCATGGAGATGCATTAAACATCCTTTTCACAGAGCATGGCCTATTCATAAAAGGTTTTCTATCCCACAAAAGGTAGAGGGATATAGTTTTTGTGTTGTCCATCTGTCTATCCAGTCCTTCTGCCCTAATTTTTTGTGTATAAAAGCATGAACCCTATATAGGGCAGGATATCTGTTCTTCATAAAAATAAACAATGTCAGAAAGGAACTGAAGTGTTAAATAGAGAAAATTTGGTATCCAGAACCATTATGGCATTTTTAGAATGCTTTTATAAACTTACTGAAAACCACCAAAAAAAAGAAAATTTCATGGGTGCCCACTGGAGAAAATTCTCATTTTGCAGTTAAACAATGTCACATGATATCAATACTATGGCACATTGTTGTTCAATTGCCCTAAATCTATCTTCTCCATCTGTATCTGTTGGTCAATTTCTCTGTCTGTCTTTCCTTCTCAGTCTCTCTCTCTCTCTCTTCTCTATCTCTGTGCGTGTATCTGCATCTGATTATCTCTCCCATCCCCCCTCTCTCACTCTCTCTCTGTCTGTCTCTCTGTCTCTGTCTCTCTCTCTCTCCCTCTGATTTACAAACTTTTTGGGTTACAAAGAAAATTAAGATATAAAGTTGTTACTTACGTTTCCAAATCTATCAGACCAACTTCAGGTAAGCCCTGGATCATTCCCCTTACATTATCTTCTTCCTACAGACAAACAGAAAATGCTATGCAAAGTACATGTGTTACGAGGGAATTGTAAGGATGTGCTAATTTGCAAATTCAAGAGCAAGTAACTCTAAAATACTGCTTGACATAGATTCATTTTGTTGTAAGTTTCAGCGGATTCTGATGAAAACTGTAGTAGGAGATAGCTACACAGGAAACTGAAAACAAACAGACAGACACACATCCAGGAAGATAACAATACGACATCTGAGGTATACAGTATCAGAGGCTTCTTCTAGTTCAGTGAAATCTTCATACTGTTTCATTCTTTATTAAAAAAAAAAAAAAAAACCTCAATATAAGTAGAAAACAAGTGCTTGTCAAGCACCAGATCCCCCGCCGATTGGGCTTTTTCTAACACAGCACCGAAATAAGAGCTTGAAGTGAAGATAAAAAAACAAGCATATTTTCTTTTTTGAAATACATGTACAGGTCCAAGTTATGAAAGTTGGCATTAACATGATATAATAACTACAAAACATTAAAACTTAATCAATACTGAAGTTTCTGAAAAAGAAAAAAAGACACTTTTTCTTTTTAAATGCATACAAGAGTTATAAAACTTTTTTGTGTTTATGCCATAAGTATGAAACTTGGCCAAGAATGGGAAATGTGCAAACAAAAATCCAAAGTAAAAATTTACAAAGGGCAATAACTCCAAAAATACTGAAGATAGAGTTATGGTTCTTGTGCACTATACTTCTCCTCAATTAGTTCTATATGTGTGTGAAGTTTCAAGTTCCTAGCTTTTATACTTTCGGAGATATATGCCAGACAGAAATCTGAAGTAAAAATTAACAAAGGGCAATAACTCAAAAATTACTGAAGACAGAGTTTTGGTTCTTAAGAACTGCACTTCTCCTTAATGAATTCTATCAGTGTATACAGTTTGAAGTTCCTAGCCTTTGTACTTTTGGAGATATGCTCCGGACAAAATTCCAAAGTGAAAATTTACAAAGAGCAATAACTCAACAATTACTGAAGATAGAGTTATGATTCTTTAGCACTGCACTTCTCCTTAATTAGTTCTATATGCGTGTGATGTTTCAAGTTCCTAGCTTTTATACTTTTGGAGATATGCTCCGGACAAAAATCCAAAGTTAAAATTTACAAAGGGCAATAACTCCAAAAATACTGAAGACAGAGTTATAGTTTTGTGCACTGCACTTCTCCTCAATGAGTTCTATATATGTGTGAAGTTTCAAGTTCCTAGCTTTTATACTTTTGGAGATATGCTCCGGACAAAAATTCAAAGTAAAAATGTACAAAGGGCAATAACTCCAAAAATACTGAAGACAGAGTAATGGATCTTGTGCACTGCACGCCTCCTCAATGAGTTCTATATGTGTGTGAAGTTTCAAGTTCCTAGCTTTCATACTTTTGGAGATATGCTCCGGACAAAAATTCCAGAAAAAAAATGTACAAAGGGCAATAACTCCAAAAATACTGAAGATAGAGTAATGGTTCTTGTACACTGCACGCCTCCTTAATGAGATCTATCCATTTGTGAAGTTTGAAGTTGATATCTCAAATACTTTTGGAGATATGCTCCGGACAAAAATGTGGGACGGAAGGACGGAAGGACGGAATGAGGGAAGGACGGAAGGACGGACGGAGACTATTACCATATCCCCAGCCGCCTTTTCGGCGGGGGATAAAAAGAGTAGCTGCAATCTTGAATGCATGCATTTGAACAATCAGAAGAGTAGCCCCACTATTTTCAAAACACCATCATTTTCAGTTTCATGAAGGCTAACAACCTTGATACATACTCATACTTAATTATCTCAAGACCAATCCAGTAAAATGTATATCACACTACTGGCATTTGTGTTTTCACCAGTAGTTGTGACATATGAGCCATGCTCTGGCAAAAGGGGGGCTTAATGCATCTCTGTGATTCGTTGTACCAAGCAAGTAAGCACACAATTCTGGATCCATAATGGCCACTTCTTTTAACAACAGATTGAATCATGAGGTAGACTGGTGCCATACAGAAAGTTGACCAATAGGGAAAAATTCCGACCCAGGTCAGCCTGCGCAGACTGTGTAGGCTGACCTTGGTTGATACTTTTCGCAGAACCATTAAGCCCCCTTTTCACACAGCATGGTGCAGATGTTTGGATGGCTCTAAAATCTGTAAACCACTAGATGTAAACCATTACGTGAATGAATCTGATATCATCTCGCTTATGGAAGACAGTGGTGTATGGGTAGAGCATCTGTCTCACATATCAAAAGTTCTGGGTTTAAGTCCCATGATGGTGGCGGGGGGGGGGTCAACCTTTGGAACTACCCACATCATGGTGCATGTATTGGTTAATCCTTTACCACAAAACAATGACTTTTAACGACCATGATAAACAAGACTTTTGAAAACATTGTGGGAAAAGGAGAAAATGTTGGTAACCAGCCTTTTCTCCTTTTCCCACAATGTTTTCTACCCTTCCAAAGACAACCTCCACAACTCTAGTCAGATTTGATTTGGTATCTACATATGCTCTGGTTTTGGACAAGTCGAAACTTTTGTCTTGTGGTAAAGGGTTAGGGTTTTCAGGAAGCAATTACTGAGAATGATTAACAGAACTTGTTTAACAATCAATTTAAAATAAATATGTTTAAACTATCTCCCATTGCGAAGACCTAAATAATGTAATGTCAAGGCTAATTCTGCAAGACTATTATACAAAATATTGGACATGGTAGATCCAAGATCAAACTGAACATTCCTTGCAGTCTGATCTTAACCTACATTGTCCACCAAGGCATTTCAAGGGTTAACACTGTTTTCTGCTTACCTCAGATGACTCTTCGTCCGAGGAATTCTCCACCATCACATCAAGCAAATCATCATCAAATTTCTCCCGCACAGGGTCTGGGTATAAATCTTCATAGTAACCATCTTCCTCTGCAAATTTGAAAAAGAAATTTCATTAGTCTGCATATTAAACATTTCCCACATTTCAATGATTTTAACCCCATAGAGGGAAAATTTTGAACCCTTAACCTCAAAGAAGGTTTTTGAACCCTAACAAATATTTGGACAACAACAACAACAACAACAAACACACCACATTTGGGTGCCAACACTCAGCTGTGGGTGGAAATTTTACCTCTTTACCAAATCATAAAATTTTGGACTTGTCCAAATCTGAAGAATTTGCAGACAACAAATTAAATATAGCTCCAATGATGGCACTTGTCTTTGAAAGGGTGAAAAACATTGTGGGAAAAGGAGAAAATGATGGTTACCAGCAGTTTCTCCTTTTTCCAAAATGTTTCAAAAGGCCATCTTTCCCAGGGTGGTTAAAATTTTGGATTGCTTGGTAAAAGATTAAGTCTAAAAAGGGATATAATTGTGTCAAAAATGTCACACCTGCCTTCCCTGGTATGGGTTCCCCTTTTGACAGTTTACAGTAACTCAATTTTGAAGTAAGTGCCTTTCATAACAAATGAGATATGAGAAAATGTTAAAGTTTTCACACAGTGATGATAACAAAGACGCAGATGAAACAGACAACTACTGGCAATGACGATATCTCAGTGTTTCCTTCGAAAATCAGCTGAGCCAAAAATGACATCACCCTAATTGTTCAACACTTTCCTGCATTCAAGAGCATTTTGACACAAACAAAGGTTTTCAATATGCTAATGTAATTGCAATTCTCTGCCTGTCATGGTGTTAACTTTAATTATCACTACATGATACATCCAGGCTTAATTTATTGAAATATTCACATCTTTTCTTTGCAAGCACTTAAACTCTTTCCCAAACTATCACAAGTTTTAACAAACATGAAAAAGTAGGCTTGTGAAAACACAGTGTGAAAAGGAGAAAGTGCTGGTTAACAGCATTTTCTCCTGTTCACACAACATTTCCTACCTATTTTGGAACAAATCCCATCCTTTGAGCCACATTTAATTTGTCGTCTGTTAACTCTTTGAATCTGGACAAGTCAAACATTTTGTCATCTGGTAAAGAGTTCACTCATTACTTCTTGAAATGAATTTGAAGATATCCAGGTACAATACGGAAAATCAAAATTGAATTAACTCTTTACCAAACGACAAATATTTAGACTTCTTAATTCAAAGCTTTTGCAGATGACAAATTAAATCTTTCGAAAATGTTGGAATTTGTCTTAGAAAAGGTAGAAAACATTTTCTCCTTTACCCACAATGTTCTCAAAAGCCTTCTTTCCGTGGGTTGTCAGAACTCTGGATTATTTGGTAAAGGGCTGGATTAATGCATGAATTAACGTGGAAAAAGTAGGATCTACTGCTCAGTAAGAGCAATTTCTTTTTTACTATAATGCTTTTACTCTTTTACCAAACAACCCCAAGTTTTAATGACCCAAAGGAAGCATACTTTTGAAAACATTGTAGAAATAGCAGAAAATGCTGATAACAGGCATTTTCTTTTTTTCCAACAATGTTTTCTACCCTCCCAAAACCAAGCCTATCATTTGAGCCCTATTCAAATTATCATCTGTACATACTTACAGTCTGGACAAGTCTAAAATTTGTTGTCCTGTAAAAAGTGAAAAATAATCTGCTACAAGACTCAATAAGTCATCTGCATCACTGTGAACTGTTTGTCAATATTAGCTCACATCTTTACTTACCCTCAAATTCTCTATTTTCTGGTAAAGGTGGCCATACTTTTTCAATGGTGGGATCTGTCAGTTTTTGTTTTGCCACTTTTTCTGATCTGCCATTCAGAAACATTCCTTTAAAGAAAATTTTGATAAAAAAACTTGTATCTTATCATACACAAAGATTCATAAAAGTGGAGAAAGATGTAATCAAATCCTAAGAAATGATACTAATCAGACTTGTCTCAATGAGAATACTGAAAAGAGTACTGAAAACATAATAAATAAGCTCTATTGAAGAACAAAAGTGAAATTATGGTTTGAACCCTGAATTGCTAGGTACCAGCATTTTCTCCTTCACCCAATATGTTTACTGCCCCTCTGAAAACAAACATTTTCAGAGGCCGCATTCCATTGGGCAGAGAAAACACTTTTTTGTTGATTGTTTGGTAATAAGTTCAGAAGGAAGTACTGTAAAGGAGGAACATAGATTTTGAATAATATGAAAAACAGGTGCACAAGGACTTGCTGACTGTAAAATGCAACTACTCCTTTTAGGCTTTTCCTACAAAATTTTCAAAATATGTGGTCTAAAATCGTGTATAAAAAATTGTATTTTTATTGTGATAGCTTATGAATAAACTCCACAATGATAGAAGGGCAATAACTCCAATAATACTCAAGACAGGGTTTCAGATTTTAAGAACTGTACTTGTCCTCAATGTGATCTATGTGTATCTGAAGTATAAACTCAATAACTTCTATACATTTGAAGTTATGAGTAGAAAAAGTGTAAAGATAGGTAAGGGCAATAACTCCATCAATACTGAAGACAGAGCTATGGATCGCACTGCACTTGCCTTAATGTGATATATCTCTATCTAGTGTTTTTAGTCAGTAACTTTCAAACTTTGGAAGTTAATACTTCAATTTATGCAACACAAGAAAAATGTAAAATAACAAGGGGCCATAAATCCAGAAATGCTGAGGACAGAGTTATGTTCTCGTGCCCTGCAGGAAAAATGTCCTAGATTATTTTTCAAGATACTTTATTACAACAAATGATAAAAAGCTTTGACTTACCTAATATGTACATTTTCATTAACATGCGCTTCTTGTGAGGAGGTACAAGGATAAAGTCATAATCTCTCTGAGCCAATCTCTGACTGAACATCGGCACCATTTTCATGAATTCTGTAGCTGTCTTGCGGACAGTCTTCTTGACACTTGCTGTAAACAGATGCAAAACTAAAACTGTGGGACCACTTAATCAATTACCAGACCTTTAGGAACGCTTACACTCCTGGAGCAGACAACACTGGAAAATGCTGACTGGTCCTTTTCTCATACTGTTTTCTTTATCACAGAAAAAAAAAAAAAAATGTTTTTTTTTCTGTCATTTATATATTATTCCACTGAGCCACTTACAGTAACTCTTTACAAAATGCCAAAATTTTAGACTAGTCCAAATTAAAAGGATTTGCAGACGTCAAAATAAATGTGACCGAAATACTGAAATTTGTTTTAGGAAGGGTAGAAAACATTGTGGGAAAAGGAGAAAATGCTGGTTACCAGCATTTTCTCCTTTTCCCACAATGTTTTCAAAAGCCTTATTCCTCAGTGTTGTCAAAAGTAGGGATTGTGTGGTAAAGAGTTAAACTACACATATTTACCAGTACATGTATATCTGAAATAGGTGGTGTCCTGTGTGGCTCAGTGTTATTCTATAGGACTTGTAACCTGGAGGCCCCAGGTTTGAGTCTCACTTGAAGCACTGGGCTTTTCTTGGAAGTGTCCTTGGGTAAAACACCTCAGTGCCCTAGCCAAGTATTAGTGAAACCCAGGACATACAAGAATAAGCTAGCTGCTGTCATTATACAACTGAAAAATTTTTGAAAACAGAATAAAACATTATTCAATCAATCAACTTAGGTTGCACAGTGATGAGTGAACATAACTAAACCTGGAGATACCCATACTTATTTCAGGGTCCGAATTCACCAACCATTCTTAAGAATATTCTTAGTCTTATTCTGCAAGATTTTCTACATTTGAAAGTAACAAAACTCCTGACTGGCTAAACCACATGGTTTAGCCAATCAGGAGTTGAGTTACTTTCACATGTAGAAAATTTTGGAGAACAAGACAAAGAACCTTCTTAAGAATGGTTGGTGAATATGGATCCAGTTGTATTACCTTTGATAGTGAAGATACTCTATGCAGGCTGATCTTATTTTACGGTGTTCAATAATATTTTACGCTTTGCCAAACGACAAAATGTTAGGCTTGTTGGAATCCAAAGTATTGCAGACGATAAATCAGATGCAGCTTAAATGGTCAAAATTGTCTTTAATATGAGGGTCAGTCAAAAATAATTGAGCCCTACCCCATATTTTTTTCATTATTTGACACATGGTAATTATATTTGGCATAATTGTTGAACAACATCTCATGTGTCGTTTGTGTGGGAAAAAAACTAACGTTATGTAAAGTCTTATATATGTGACGCCATTTACTGAAATGGCAGAGGGTGCATTCATGCTGACGTGCGAAGAACAGATTGTGTACATTAAGATTCAAGCCAGACAGGAAAAAAGCGCATCTGAAATTCTAAAAGCTCTTTAGGAAGTTGATTCAAAGTCTTCAATACTTTGTCCAGCATTACGCCGAAAGCCCCCAGACCTCATTGACTACATGCCGCTCATTTTGCAAGACAATGCGTCACCCCACAACGGTAACATTGTCAAGGAGCTGTTGGAGGGATATGGCTGGGAAGTGCTTGATCATCCCTCAGGGAGGTCCTACGAATCAACTTTAGTTGCCTAGCAGCCGGTATCCATGCATTGGCAAGGAGATAGAATTTGGTCATTCAGTCCAAGGGAGATTATTTTGAGGGATAATAAACAAGTGAGTTGTCTGTTAAATTTACATATACAGTTATGAGGTAGGGCTCAGTTATTTATGACTGACCCTCGTAGGAGAAAAAACTCTCTGGGAAAAGGAAAAAATGCTTGTAACCAGCATTTTTCACCCCACCATCATTTCCTAAAGTCTTCGTCCTCAAGCTCATAAAACTTTGGATCGTTTTGTAATACCGGTAGATTAAAAAGAAACTTGTTTAACTTGCAATATTAAGTTCATCATTATGGTGCATGTAATAAGGAAAGCCTTTAATCATTTTTCTGGGAGATCTACCCAAAGATTTAGTGGATAAATAATGTAATTCACTTCATGTTCAAAATTATGTCCAGCAGACAACTCTTTGTGTCTTGCTGCAAACCACTTTTAAACTTTAGCCCTTTACCACACAATAAAACTTTAGACTGGTCCAATTAAAAGCATTTGCAGACGACAAATTTAAGCTCAAATGGTGATTTCTGTCTTTGATAGAGTAGAAAACACTGCGGGAAATGGAGAAAATGCTGGTTACCATCATTTTCTCCTTTTCCAACAGTGTTTTCAAAAGCCCTCTCTTCCATGGTCGTAAAACGCAGGATTGTATGATAAAAAGTTGACACACAATCCCATGTTTGAACAACCCTGGGGAAAAGGGCTTCATTAAAACATTCTGGGAACAGCAGAAAATTCTGGTAATCTGCATTTTCTCCTTATCCCACAATGTTTTTTTACTATTTCAAAGACAAATTGAATCATTTGAGACAAATCTAATTTGTTGTCTGCAAATCCTTTCATGTGGACAAGCTTAAAATCTTGTTGCTCAGTAAAGAGTTAAAAAACATTGCAACAATGTTCTCAATCGAATTCATGTATCTAACCTCAATAAACTATTTCCAAGTTGCCTAATGCAACATTTTGTTCAACTCTCTACCAAACAACAGAATTCTAGACCAGTCCAAATTGAAGGCATTTACAGATGACAAAATAAATGTAAATCAAATATTGAAATTTGTTTTTAAAAGGGGAGAAAACACTGTGGGAAAAGGGGAAATGCTGGTTACCAGCATTTTCTCCTTTTCCAACAGGTTTTTCAAAAGAACTTTTTCTCGGGATCATTAAAAGTCTGGATTGTGTGGTAGAGTGTTAAGTGGTAATGGTGATTCAAGAGATAATGCACATACAGTTTCTAATTTAACTCTTTACCAGACGACAAAATTCTAGACCTATCTGTGCTCAAAGCACTTGCAGACAACAAATTAATCACATCTCAAATGATAAATTTTGTTACCTAAGGGGCCATTAAACCAGACCATAACCCGTTACCACACAATCCTGAATTGTAATAACCCCCATAAAAAGGACTTTCGAAAACACTGCAAATGCAATGTAGAAGAAACTTTTGTTATCTGGTAAGGCATGAATGCTTGCTCATACATGTACCTGCAAACAATGACTTGGGAGACAGCTCTGCATGTAACTCTACCAGAGAGTCCAGCATCTCCCAGAGGACCATGTGAAGGGCGTCTCTGATATACTCTGCTTCACGGCAGTATGTGTTGATAATCTGAATGTGGCGTCCGAGTTCATGGACAGGAGCAAACATCGCTGGAATTCTCACAATCTTTTCTGAAATAACAGAAATTTTTATTAACCCTTTACCACACAATCTCAAGTTTTAACGACCCTGAAGAAGAAGGCTTTTGAAAACATTGTAGGAAAAGGAGAAAATGCTGGTAACCAGCATTTTCTCCTTTTCCTACAATGTTTTCTACCCTATCAAAGAAAAATTGCACCATTTGAGCCACACTGAAATTGTGTATTGCAAATGCTTTTGATTTGGAGAAGGCTAAAATTTTGTCATCTGGTAAAGGGTTAACTGTTTACCAAATAGCAAAATTTTAGGCTGGTCTATTTTGAAGGTGCTTGCAAATGACAAATTAAATGTGGCTCAAAAAATGGAATTTTTCTTTGAAAGGGTAGAAAGCATTGTGGGAAATAGAAAAATGCTGGTTACCAGCATTTTCTCTTTTTCCCACAATGTTTTCAAAAGCTTATCTTCCCAAGATCGTATGGTAAAGAGTTAACCTTATATTGCATGATTTGGTGATTTTACTATCCAGACAAAAAAGGCTTTTGAATACATCCTAGCATAAAGATCAGAAATGCTGATAATGAACCTTTTTCTCCCTTTCTCACAAAGTTTGAAACCTTTTCCAAGTCAAATCTAATCATTCAAGCAACATCTAATTTGCCATCTAATGCTTTCAATATGAAAGTCTAAAATTAAGATTTCTAGTAAAGGATCATTTCCTTATATAGCACTATGTATACAGTGTACATGTACTACTTTATTCTGTTTGTTTGAGTGGTGTTTCACATACTGTAGTTTCGGTATGCAACTTTATTTTGTTTGAATGGTGTCTCACATAGTATCAAGTATGCTACTTTATTCTGTTTGATTGGTATTTCATGTAGAATCAAGTAGGCTACTTTATTGTTTGAGAAGTGTTTCACACAGTATTAAGTATAACAGTTTATTCTGTTTGAGAGGTGTTTCACATAGTATCAAGTCTGCTACTTTACACTGCTTTCAACAGTATTTTAGTTTTATCACAGCGACATTGCACTTATTCATTAGCTCCCGTGTTTCATCATTACAAAGATTGGAGCATCTTCTTGCCCATTGACACTCCCAAGAAGGTAGTGTTGTCCATGACAAACAAACTCAGAACCTGTTTACCACAAATCTTCCGCTTTTCCCACTCAGTTATGCAGGAGCCAAAGATATATCAGTATTACTAGTATGTATATAAACAAGTATTTAAGCTCACCATAAATAAGTTTAGCTTTAATAATTGCTGTCATAAATTTCTTTGTTTCGGCTGTAAGCTGACCAGATCCAGATGTTGCAATGTTTGGCCAAACTGGTCTTTTGTAGCAGCTCTTTGTGGAATGACAAAGGGTCCTTGACAACAAATAAACCAGGAGTGCAAACAGAGATAGCAACCAGAGAGCCTGGATGGCAATGATAAAATATATAGTGTAATCTGCAGTGAGCCAAGCATTGGGTACAGTATAGGCATTATAGCTTGCAATCAAGGTTCCAATAAATGCATTTCCCATGTTGCACAGAAGACTGAAGAACAGGAAGGCATTGCAGCTGGTAAGACGGAATGGTCGTATGATTAGGAATGCAAGTGCTCCAGCCAGAAGGCAAATTGTAGTCAGTACAGCCTGAGTCTTAATATTGTGAAAAGCTGATGTATAGATAATCAAAAGAACCAGCTTGAAGACTTGTATGATGGGTCTGTAATACTGTCCCCGAAACTTGAAAGGAGAGAAGAGCCACATGCTATCAAAAAGCCAAGACCTGTTCAAATGAATTTTGTACTCAGTCTCTTTCATGAGTAAGAAAGTGAGATAACCATCTGCGGTACCAGAGTGGGACTCCAACCAGATTTTCCAAGCAAGAAAGCATGGGTAAGCCAAGAAAAGAAGTGTCAGAATAACAATTGCTGGACCAGCTAACTGCCAGTGATTGGAGGAGAAACAGTCATATTGGTTCATTACAAAGACCTTCCAGTAATCTCCTTCACATTCAAACAGCCGGATAAAAGCAATACCTATTGGAAGAGATGCTATGTGGATCAAATGCACATAGAAAAATTGTACTCTTGACATAAACACTCTAGCTCTTGGGTATGGATAAAACCTATATTTCATAACCAAATGGAGGACTACGTATATGCAACTTAAACCTCCAAAAACACCAAACCAGCCAGAGCAGATGTCCTCATAATTCACACCAACTTGACTGCTGGCTATGTATTCACCTTGTAAAACTGTAAATACATTGGGATCTGTAAACTTTTTAATTTCCCAAACATCAGCATTGAAAGCAAAAAGGAAATAGGTTTTTCTTAACCATTTTTCAGGAAATACCCATCTGAGGGACATTGACTGAATCAGTGCAAGAATCTGGAGAAAATCAAAGATCAATAGAAGTACATCAATCCAGACAAGGTTTACAGATCTTTTAGTTTTCTGGTCAACAACATCGAAAACTTCATCATCATCCTCAAATATTTCAACATGCTCCTCTTCCTCCTGTCGAATGTTACGCCCAAGCGGTTTCTGTCTGTATGTGGGTGTGCCAAGCCAGTCAGTTGTTAAAAGTGGGTAAACCTCCCCGCTTTTTTTCTTCTTCCCCATACTGTGGTTTGACAGCTCTTGATTATCTATGCCTTAACTTGACACGGGAGTTATCTGAAAAACATAACACTGACATTCAACTCTTTACCAGATGATAACAGTTTAGACTTGTCCGACTTTTTAGCTTGCAGATATACATGTAACATAAAATTATTGTTACTCAAAACATAAAATGATGATAGGATAGAAAACATTGTGGGAAATGGAGAATGGAGAATTTTGAGCACAGTGTTTTCACAAGTCTCCCACTGCAGACTCATAAAACATGGGTCTTCTTCCCTTAACAACAAGGCTTCATCTGGTAGAGGGTTGAGACAGTCAGTCAGTGAGTTAAAACTATCAACATAGTATGGGAGGGCTTTTGTCCTAGTGAGCTTTTGTCCTTGGTGGCAAATGTCTGGGCGGGCAATTGTCCAGGTGGCAAATGTCCAGCTGGGCAAATGTCCACGTAGTCAATTGTCCGACGCCCAGCCAGCACGAACAAGTCCGTTCCCCTGCAAACCTACAGGAGTGAGGGATCAGGACAGGCTTTCATAAATAACGGAAAATGCCCCATCATTAAATTGCCATGAAAATCAAAATTATGCATAAAAAAGGGCATTTTTTTTAAATAGATTAATTCTTTATACATCAAATACAATATTTGTTAACGGAATTATGGCTTGTTTCCATAAGGTTGTGCCTTCTTAGAAAGTCATGCTTTTTTAAGTTTATGTGATTTTGTTACCAATCATTATGGATACACTGTCCGTGATTATATTCCATACGAAATTTTTCCTAATAAGGTCATGGAAATCTACAGCTCGCTGCTGAATAAAATGCATCGGAAACTCGTAAGATGGTTATTTTACTGCCAATTTTATTGTTCACCAGGTCTAAAAAATCATGATTTATCCAAATATTTAGGCCTTAAATAATAATGCGACCAGTAATTTTAGAAATGTTCATGTTTGTGTAGTTTTAGCTGAAAACTGACACTTTCAAAATGGCCCCCTTCTCATTCCAGACCTTTTGGTCACATGATAGTCATGTGACATGATTATTTAGGTAAATTACTGTAAATTACAGCAAATATTTGAAAATCTGGATAGCTATATAAAACTAGCCAATCTGAGGGCATGACCATCTGGGAATACACCATTTCTAAAGATGCCTTTTCGTTGACCTAAAAAGTTGATCCATCAAAGTTTTTTTTGAATTCTTAGTAGCAGAATTCTAATGTCAATAATAAGGCTACATATTAATTTTTAGCTTCATCAAAAAATATCCAGAAATTCTGTTCTTTCTAGAACAGAATTTTAACTTAACTTAACAGCAACAAAGTATAAGCTGAAAATTTCATTAAATTCTTTTCACTCATAAAAAATGCCACATGCATTAGCACATGCATAGAACTGTATGCCTAACACAATTGTCATTGTTTCATTGTATTTCCTCTTCTTTTCCGGGCAGGAGCTCAGCCCCTTTAAGAAAACAGGGTCAGGTTGAGAGTATATAATGCTAACCAAACTTGCATTGTTCTGCCGAGGCCTCGTATTTGCGATTTTCTCGCCAAAAAATTTAAAATGTCGCAAGAAAATTAAGTTGGAAGCGATTTTTGTCGCAGGGTAAATACATCGGCAGAAAAGAGGGGGGGGTCAGTGTATTTTTCATGATGAAAGTATATTTCACAATACCGTAACAAAAATGTAAATCCGATTGGATGTCTGCACAATCAGGTGCGAGAAAACTCGCCAATCAATCGTCGTAGAAAGAACAAGTCATTCTTTTGTTTACTTTTGCGTCTGCTCCATGCAAAAATGGCATAGCCACCGCCGAAAAAGTCAAGTACAATCTTAAATTTCTTTTCCGAGTTACGCGATCAGCGAGTGACAAATGACAGTTCAACCCCAGATCCAAATCCCGTCCCATCTACGTTTACGGACAACGAAACACAGAAATAAGTACCAGTACGACAATTTCAGGATAAATGCCTCTCAGATTTTTCTCGGCTGGAATATGACCGGGAAGAAAAATTTATGACTTGCAAATTATGTAAAAAACACTGTAAGAATAACTCATTTCCTGAACAGAACACAAATTTTAGAACTACTACCCTACACAGACACATCAAAAGTTCTGATAGCAAGGCAGCCCTCATGGCCAAATCCCTACGTGTTGATTTCAAAAAGTCAGTCGGGAAAGTTTTGAGCGAGAGATAATCGGCCTTGATAGTGGCTCTCAAGTCTACATTTTGGATTGTAAAAGAGAATATAGCCCTTAACAAATATGACAAACTGCTCGATTTGCTGTCTCGGTTAAACTGTCCAAATGTAGGCAGTCTGAAAACTTCTTCCAAATGTGTTGACTAAAGCTTGGACAAGACTGCTGTTGAGATGTTAAAGATTTTGATTTTATAAAAGCCCTGGAACACTGGAGAGGCTGCAAGTCGATAATTTTTCTTGACAAATTAGTTTTATTATCCTAACCAGAACTGTACATACTGTATAGAAACACAGACTGCATTGTTTGTCACTTTGTAAAACTGTGTTCCTGAGTTTCTCAGGTTAATTTTCTAAAGACAGTTAGTCAAAGAAGACATCTAGCCTTGAAATAAGTTATATATAGTCAACAATAAAAGAAACAAGCTGAAATGTAAGGTAATTCAGTTTTAATTAATTTCATGCCGTGCATGATAATTTGTATATTTGTCCCCATGTTTCCAGAAATGTCTCCAACTTTTTAGGGTGAGTGAGACATTTGTCTCACCTTTTTAAAATCCTTGGCAGAACACTGAACTTGTATCCTGTAACGCGATTTCTTAAAGAATTTGCGTATGTACATTAACGTAAAGTCAAACACCTCTCTGCCTATATAACCTAGTGTAGCTTTTTACCAAAGGCTCAGCAGAATTTATGAAATGCTTTTACTCAACCGTCCACTTCACTTTGTCGGCCATATTGTTTACAGCAACGACGGAGAAGAAATGACTGGTTACAACTCATTTAATTTATTTGAACAAGGCGTATAAATCGAATACCCGTCTGATCGTGCTTGGTTTTTGGTTTCGAGCTTTCATCGCAATCTTTCGATAGAAAGCAGGGAACCAGATAAGGCAACAAACGATTTTAGTATCCCCACAAAAATTGCGATTTACATTGTATCTCGTTAGATAAAACTATGTTTTTAGAATCATATAGTCCATGCACAGTAAACGCTTAGTTTTTATTGATTGATTTGTTATTTTTTTCTAGACTGAACACAATACAAAATTTCCCGGAGTTTATTTTTTTTGGTTTGAGATCAGGTCCAAATATTTTGGAAAACAAGTGTGCCATTAAAACACTAAACGTGATATTGGCGCCAGCAACGCCGGCACGGTACAAAATTTTTAAAATTTAATTTTTTAGCAAGGTAAATAATGTTACACAGCTCAAATGCAAACGCTGTTACTGCGATCTTTTTATTGCAATCTGATTCCATCAAACATGGAGTTGTTAATTGGTTTTACAAATTAATTCGATTTCAAGCGACAAATTTTTAAATCCGTCATATTTTCTCATTTTCCCACAATGTCTTCATTTAGGTATCTTCAAGCCCTGTAAATCGGTAGAGATCGGTAAAGGGTTCCAAGAGGAGCATATGCTGGATCCCCTGAAAGCAAAACAAATTGGTTATCAGGTGGTGTTCGTTCAATTCGAAATTATTTTAAGGCAGCACAAATGTTAAGGTGTTTACTGCATATGCATGAAAACAAATAGCAGTGTTATTATTAATGCAATAGTTTCTTTGGCAGTTTTGACGCCCTCTTCCCAATGGGCCAGCATTTGCCAAAAAGAAGTTTTTTTTTTTTTTTAAATTCCATTCTCTCTTTTCCTCCTCATTTAGATTTAGTAAATATTTCTTCACCACACCAATTTCATTAATTACAATTCCCCCATCCCCATAACATTTGAACATTTTATTTTCTGTAAGTCTAGAAGGCCTTTTGGCCTTTTGGCCATAATACAAGAAATGGAACAAATACAAATAAAATCTGTATACCTGCTTAACCATTTGATTTGTTCCAAAATGAAAATCAGGAGTGAGAGAGAGAAGAATAAGGGGTTGAAGTTTTCCACAGTTTTAACAACTTCTAAATTACAACCATAGTGATACTGACTAGTTAGCATTACTATATCAAGTAACAGTCTCAAATGTGACATTGTTAATTGAGATAGTAATGCTAATTAGTCAGTGTGACATATGTGTATAAGGTCTATTTATCAGATAAAAGGTAGTAAAGCCCCTGGGATATTAAGTTGCCTCTGCAATTGTGTATGCAGCAATTAACTGTCTACACAAACACAATAAAGAGGATTTAATTTTGGAGGGAAAACCATTCCTATGTACAGCTAATAGAAAGGAAGGTGTTTCATGGTACTTTGCACAGAAGGAAATAAGGAAGCAAAAAAAAAAAATTCTTACTACAAAGATGCCTCCATTTGAAATGATAGATTTTTCAAAAAGCAAGCTTAATGCTGGAGATCTTTTAAAGAAATCAAATGAAAAGGTATTTTTCAATATGCTTTTTTTTTTTTTTTATAAATGTACATATTTTTAAATCTGCCAAGTTACAAAATGTAAGATTGTTCCAAAATTGAAAGCATTTGCAGACTTAATGTGATTCAAAAATTGAAATTTGTGTTTTGGGAAGGGTGGAAAGAGTTGTGGGAAGAGGAGGAAATGCTGGTTTCTTCTTTTCTTCCCACAGTGTTTTCAGCTTTATTTCTCAAGGTCATTAAAAATTAGGGTTCTGTGGTAAAGGGTTAATTCTTTGATAGGAAATAGAGGGTTTTTTAAAAGTTTAATACAATTTCTTTAACATTAAAATTCTTTATCAGAATATCATTTTTTTTTTTTTTAACATTTGTTTCAGATGGTTGGACGTGGCAGAAAAAGAAACAGAGATTCTGAAACAGAGACAGAACAAAAAGGAAAAAGACAGAAAGGTGATAGTCACATACTGTATATTTCGTGGTCCATAAAGGATATTTGCCGGAAATGTTGATATACCTGAATCAAAAATGGGTCAAATGATTAGTATAGGGTATATTAGTATAGTCAATTTTCAGGATTTACTATTTTTTAATTTGAATTAATTATCTTAGAATATTTTTTTCCTGATCAATCTAGATGAAAGCGTTCACTTGTGCCATCTTAATAACTCATTACCTCCAAAGACGAAATTTTCAGCAGAAATCTTCGAAAATTACTCTTGAAATGTCTATCATCAACAGGGGTAAAGGCTTACTTTTGAATTTAGGAATTTCTTCTATCGCCACAATGCCAATGGCAAAAGGTTTGTCGCAAAAATGTGAAGGGTTGTATGAAGAAGATAGTTGGTTGATTATTATTAGATTGCTTTAACACAGATTTCTTTTTTTTAAACTACAGTACAGTATGTCTTTTTTTTTTTTTTTTAAGTTTATCACCAAAGCCACCTGACTGGCCCTGGTAAGGTGTTAACATGTGGAGAAGGAGATGTGGGTCAACTTGGTCTTGGTGAAGATGTGATGGAGAAGGGTCGTCCAGCCCTGGTTACCTTACCTGATCCAATAATACAAGTGTGTGGTGGTGGAATGCACACTGTATGTCTATCAGAAAGTGGAGAGGTATGCATTTCTTAGTTTGGAGAAAACATTTGAAAAACATGAAATTCCTACTGTTAATACAGGGCTTTATCCACAAACTTGGGAAAAGGCCTCTAGCTAAATTAGGAAAACATTCCATTGACAAAATAGCGAAATTGGGGGTGGTGGGAAAGATTATCAGAACATATTCAAGTTAGGAACACATTTAACCTTTTGATAAACTAATAATGAGGCAATTCTTGTATTCATAAATCAATTTTACTTCTTTTTTTTTTTTTTTCAGTCTTCTTTCTTTGTATGAATGTCCTACTCATTTATCTCTTAAATCCCCCCTTCTAGGTTATGTGGGTGGTAGACATTTTTATTTTTCCTCATAAATATAATCTAACAAAGTTTTCTGGTGACTAAATGGTGGTTTTAGTTCCTGCATTATTTTCTATGTGATGTGTGTGTAAGTCAGCCTTTTCAAGTCATTATCAAGGTGAAATAAGACAGTTTAAGGGTCTTTGATCAGATGAGGTCAGTTTGACATTTGTTTTGTTCTGGGTTTTTATGTTTTTTTTTTTTCCTATGATAATTAATCTTTCAAAAATGTTTTCTGTGTGTTTTGACACTTGTAGAAAGACAGGAAAATCATGATATTCCATGCTAGAACTAAAACAGTAACGAAAAACAATAGTAAAGAAAAGTAATTGTGGGGAGGAAACTTAGCTCTAGATTTTTTTGTCACAAGAGTTTGAAATTAATTGGTATAGGCTATCACAAAAAATCTGTCATTGTTGTTTTTATTGGTACAAACTTTTATATTTAGCATAACCCTTTTTTACTCCTTTCCTGTCATTGTAACTGGTTGTCAAGGACTTCGGATTTACAATACTTGATCACATAAGATGAGGAAGGGTGTGCCTCAAACTGTCAGGTATCTGAGTCAATAGCCATTGCCATACTATTACCGCATGTTTAAATACTGATACCGGATGTTTAAATCTTTGATTTTGTGATTCATAACCAATGACGTTCTGTGTCAGAGTATGAAATTATGGACGTATAAGTAGAGTTCTGGACATACAAAAAACATTCAGTCTCAATTTCTGGGGATGTTTTTGGGATTTTTCAAGACATATTTTACGTCACATCTGCTTAATGGAAGCACAGGCCGATAGACCTACATCAGATATCCAAAGCATTTATTTATTTTTCAAGAGTCTATTTTGGAAAAAAAATAATACTGGGACTGCAAAAAAATCATATGTTTCTCGATCGTGAATGGGACCGAAATTCGGTCCCGCAGGAAAGGCTGAAAATCCATTGTAATCACAAAAAAAAAGAAAAAAGAATCATACTTTTTTCGATTATGAATGGGACCGAAATTCGGTCCCGCAGGAAAGGCTGAAAATGCACTGTAGTATCACAAAAAATACCTGAGAAAAAGGGGAAATTGCCTGTCACTAGCATTTTCTTCTTTTCAGTTAATATTTTTGAAAACAATAGGGACATTTATACTGTACTTAGTTATTTGATTCTGAAAAATTTCACAGAACACTAATGAAAGTTACCACAATTTTTTAACTATGAAAGATAGTTCTGCATTACCCTGTACCACACAATCTCGAGTTTTAATGACCTTGAAAAAGGAGACTTGAAAACAGAGGGAACAGGAGAAAATGCTGATAACCAGCATTTTCTCCTTTTCCCACAGTGTTTTCTATCCCATCAACGGCAGAAATCATTTGAGCTACACTTATTTTGTCATCTGCAAATGCTTTGAATTTGGATTACTCCCAAATTTTTGCCGTTTGGTAAAGAGTTTACCCGTAACCAAGAAGCAAAGTTTTACATTTGTCCAATTATCAAAGCATTTGTAGACGACAAATTAAACATGGCTCAAATGATGGAATTTGTAAGTGAAAGGACAGAAAGTACAGAGGGAAAGGGAGAAAATGCTGGTGCTGGTAAGCAGCTTTTCTTCTTTTCCAACAACGTTTTCAAAAGCCTTCGCTGTTAGGCTTGTTAAAACTTAGGATTGTGTATTAAAGGGTTAATGGTGTGAAGGAAATGAAAGTGTGTACTTATCTCAAAGGTTTTCACATTTGGCTGTAATGACGAGGGCACTCTTGGTAGAGATACATCTGAGGAAGGAAGTGAGATGTCTCCTGGAAAAGTAGAGGGTCTTCCAAAAATCGTACAAGTCAGCGCAGGTGACAGTCATACTGCAGCTTTATCAGAAGATGGAAGACTGTTTATATGGGGAAACTTCAGGGTAAGATTTTTAGCTCAGTGTTCTGCCAAAGATTTTGAAAGGTAGAGATAAATGTCTCACTGACCCAGAAAAGTTTGGAGACGTTTTTTAAAATTTGGGGACAAAATTTAGCAGATGAAGGAGTTGTTTTGAAAATAAAAAATTGAAATTTTAATTATCCTATAATCATACTTGTTAATTGCTACATCTCTTTCAAAGGCTAAAATGTGGATTTAAATGGAACTAACATGGCTGATTCCTTTTCATTTGGGACTTTGCTTACAGCTTTCTTAAGATTCCCTTGTAAAGACTGGGTCATAACAGCTGATCTATGATCGGTGTTCTCTGCATGTTGTATAAGAGTTGAAGTTTTTTTTTCCGTAAATGGGTTTTTTTTGTGTGTGTGTTTTTTTAAATTATTAACTACTCATAAGGTTGCTGTCAAGAACCTATTCCAACCAGGAATAGTCTTGTAACCACCTGAATTGGAATTGTTATACTGGTATTTTCATACTAAATCTATCGTCCAACGATGTTGATTGAATGGGAGGGGTACTGGGCATTGGAACATTATCAGATTTTGAGCTCTCATTGTTTGCTTTGGTTGTCTAAAGAAACTGAGGATGGGTAGTGGCCTTTTCTTCGGTGGCGGCAAAGACATTTTCCCACTAAGATTGCAGAAGACACCAAGTCACAACAGTATGGTACATGATAGATATGTGGCTGATATTGTCTGCCTCTGTCTAATCAAATTTTATTTTGCATATACACACCTCTGGTTTTTGTGAAAAACACTAAATCATAATAGTTAAAGACAATTCCATGATTTTTGGCTTGTGACAGGAATCACTTTCTACCAAGAATTGGCATATGCTATCACAAACATCTGTCATTGATACAAACTTAGCATAACAGATTAACCCTTTTTTGCCCCTTTCCTGTCATTGTAATTGGTTATCAAGGGGATTGGATTTACGATAGCTGATCACATAAGATGACGAAGGGTGTGATCACATTCAATTTGCTGTCTGCAAACGCTTTTACGTTGAACAAGTCTGGAATTTTATCTTTTTGCAAAGAATTGTTTGAGCCAAGGATTCTGAGAGTGAACTGGAAAGAAAATACAATCTCGAGAAAGATATTGGACACTTTCACAGGCAAACCTTATTATTTAAATCCAGGATGCAAATGGATCTGTTGGGCTTACAAAGGATGGATGGAGGCAGACACCGATGGAGATTCTGGAAGATGAAGTTATTGTAAAAGTGGTATCTGGAGGGGATCATATTGTGGCTCTTTCTAATCAGGGAGAAATCTACACATGTGGTAAGTATTACACCTGTTTGTAGTCCCTACTATTATCACACTTACCTGTAAATCTTCAGCAATATGCATTTATCTTTTCCTGTTTGTATTTCCTTCTTATTGTCTTAATGATGAGATTAGCAGTGACATAGCACCAAGATAGTCATCAGATAGTCACTATTTAACTCTGTACTACACGACACTATTTTGGACTTGTCCATATCCAAAGCATTTACAAAGAACATATGAAATGTGGCTCAAACTGTAGACTTTATCTCTTAAAGGGTAGAAAACATTGCTGGAAAAGGAGAAAATGCTGGTCACCAGCATTTTCTCTTTTTCCCACAATATTTTCAAAAGCCCTTCTACCCCAAGGTTGTTAAAACTTGGGATTTTATGGTAAAGGGTTAAGGAATGGGGGAGGGGGAGATATATCAGAGATGCCTACACTATACTTATTGTTATTGTATAATGTTTTTATCAATGATCCCTGTGCCACACAACAAATTTGTCACCAAGATTATTACCAAACAATCCTAAATTTTAAGAACTGTTGGGTAGAAGACTTTTTAAAACATCTTGAAAAAGGAGAAAATGCTGGTAACCAGTATTTTCTCCTTTTCCCAACAATGTTTTCTACTCTCTTAAAGGCAGATCTCTTTATCTTTTATATGTCATCTGCAACTTTTGTCATTAGTTAAAGTGTAAATGCCATATACACATACATTAATGCATTTGCTTCCTTTAATCATGTTTTTTCCACTCTTTAAAATTAAAGCGTTCTGTGTGGCTAATTTGTGAAATGTAGGACTTCTTATCTGGAGACCCAAGGTTCAAGTCCAAGTTGTGACCCAAAGTTTTTCATTGGGATGTCCTTGGGCAAGACACTTCAGAGCCCTAGCCTAATACTGGTGAAACCGAGGACATACACAAATATGTGACCTGTGTCATGACATGGAACCCCATTCAGTCCAGAGTTTTAACAACCCTGACAGAGAAGGCTTTTGAAAACATTATAAGCAAAGGAGAGAATGCTGGTTATCAGCATTTTCTGCTTTTCCCAAAATGTTTTATACCCTTTGAAAAATAAACTTCAAGTTTAAAAAAAAGACAAGGTTTTTTTTTTGTCAGCAAATGCTTACAATTTGCTCAAGCGTAACATTTTGTTGCTTGGTGAAGATATCACAAAATGGAATCTTCTACACTATAAATTCCTCAGGGAATGAATGAAACACTGAAAAACAACACTCTATTGGTCAGTATTTCATCTATTGCCTTTTTCAAGAGTTTGAAACACTTTTTCCACTAGAACATTACTTTAGAGCAAAAACGGTTTCAAACTCCTGAAAAAGGCAATAGCCGAAATATCAACAAATGCTCTAGTGGAAAAAGTGTTTGAAACTCTTGTAAAAGGCAATAGCGGAAATATTGACAAATGCTCTAGTCTAAAAAGTGTTTCAAACTCTTGAAAAAGGCAATAGCAGAAATATCGACAAATGCTCTAGTGGAAAAAGTGTTTCAAACTCTTGAAAAAGGCAATAGCCGAAATATCAACAAATGCTCTAGTGTAAAAAGTGTTTCCAACTCTTCAAAAAGGCAATAGCCAAAATATCAACCAAGGGAATGTTGTTTTTCATAGGTAAATCATTTAATTTTATTTCATAGGCTGTGCAGAACAGGGACAACTTGGTCGTATTGCAGAATGTTTCACTGTTAGAGGAGGAAGAAAAGGTTTAGGTAAGTTATGTTACTTTCTAACCATCAACATGATGTCCAAATGAATGTATTTGGTAACTAGCATTTTCTCCTTGTCCCATGTTTTCCTTTGGGTTTTTAAAAGACTGTTGTTTGTATTGAACAGGCATTCTTATTTAGCATGATCTTTCTGTGCATTCAGTGTGCTTGTGCTTTTCAGTTCTTGGTATAATGATCTTTCAAAACACATTGAATCTTCACTTTATTCTGTTTAACCCTTTACCAGACGACAAAATTTTGGCTCTGTCCAAATTGAAAGAATTTGCAGACGACAATTTCACTGTCACTCAAATGGTGCAATTTTTGATAGGGTAGTAAACATTGTGGGAAAAGGAGAAAATGCTGGTTACCAGCATTTTCTCCCTTTCCCACAATAATTTCAAAAGGCTTCTTTCCCAGGGTTGTTAAAAGGCATCATTGTGTGGTAAAGGATTAACTCCTTACCAAACAGTCCCGACTTTTAACGAGCCTTGGGAAGAAAGCTTTTGAAGATACTGTTGGAAAAAGAAGAAAAATCTGGTTACCAGTATTTTCTTCTTTTTCATAATGTTTTCTGCCTTTTCCAACATGATCAACATCATTTTGTTGTCTGCAAATGCTTTAAATTTTGAGGTGTGGTAAAGGCTTAAACTTTTCTGCAGAAGAATGACAAGACAAAAAAGGAAAATTAATAAAGTCTGATTTCAACTAACGCTGACTGTTGCTTCGAAAAAACATTTCTAGCTCGGCTGCTTTGAAAGAAAACTAATGTTATGGTCATAGCCCTGGTGTCATTGTCTGCATCAATGTGCGAAAACTTGGACTTTTTTTCATATCTTGTATTACTGAGAAATTAGATATTTAATGCGGCAAAAATACCACATTGGCAGGCAGCTCTTAACATTTTTTACACATTTTGTTCCTGTTTCGACCACAAAGTGTTCAAGGTGAACTTTTGTGATCGTGCTGTGTCCATCGTCCATCATGTGTCGTCTGTCGTCAACATTTGCCTAAGGACGCTCAAGAAGCAACATTTTCAATACGATACTCAAAAAGCTTAGTCAGAATGTTTGTCTTGATGAGTTAGAAAATGGGTCACATGGGCTGAAAAACTAGGTCACCTTTTGAAATCGTTAAAAAAAAAACCTGGTGTACATTTAAGAAGCCACATTTTCAGTGCAATACTTACGAAAGTTGGTCAGAATGTTTGCCATGATGAAATGTTCGACTAGTTTGAAAAGTGGTCACATTTGGTCAAAAACAAAGTCACCAGGACAAATCTTAAAAAACCTTGTGTATACTCTAGAGGCCACATTTTCTGTTCAATACTTATGAAAGTTTGTCAAAATGTTCGTCTTGATATCTGAAACCCTAAGGCGGCCTTTTGAGAACAATTAAGGAAAAGGAGAAAATGCTGGTAATTCTTTCCCACAATATTTTCTTCCTCTCCATAAATGAATTTCTATTTTTGAGTCACAGTTATTTTTTCAACTGCAGAAAAGCTTTGAATTTAGGCAAGTCTAAACATTTGTCTTTTGTTAAAGATATACAGGCTAGTTTGTATGGGTTCATGTAGTAATGCTTTACTCATTGGTTCTTTGATAATTTTCATTTCAGATAGCATCTTAAAACCTGAAAAAGTACGATTCAGGAAGAAGACATCAAGATTCTCAGATGTATGGGCAGGACAATTTATAACATTTGCCAAAGAAAAGAACACCGGAGATATTTACGCATGGGGCCTTAACAACTATTTTCAATTAGGTAAATAAATAAACCTTGAGTTTTCATAAGTACATCAAGCTTTTAACTCCCAGGATGTTTAAATGGTTTTAAAGTGTTTTATGCTGCCTTCAGTTTTATAACTGCACTATCACGACTTTTCATATGTTTCCTTAGTTTTTCCAGCACTAGGTTAGGACAGTTAAAGCCTTGCCCAAGTAAAACACAGTGCCATGAGTGACTTTAGACTGAAGGATCTTTGGATTAATAATTCAACAAAAGACCCCCTCAACCAGTAACAATTGAGGTTCCTTATAAATTTGTGGTCCTTGCATGACTCTGTGGTAAAGTGTGGTACTTGTAACTTTGAGGCCTTGGGTTCAAGCCTCACTTGAAACACTGTTTTTTTTTTTTCTTAAAGTGTCCTTGGGTAAGATACTTTGAGCCTTAGCCTAGCTCTGGCAAAACCAGAACATAGAGGAATATGTGAGCTGTTGCATGAATATGGCAGAAAAACTGTTGAAAGCTGTATAAAACACCATTCAATTGATGAAGAACCATCTAAATTATAACCTGAAACCATTTTGAGACAGACATTGCTCAACTCTTTACCAAATGGCAAAATTTTAGACTGGTTCAAATTAAAAGCATTTGCAAAAGACAAAATAAATGTGACTGAAAAATTGAAATTTGTTTTAGGAAGGGAAGAAAACATTGTAGGAAAAGGACAAAATGCTGGTTACCAGCATTTTCTCCTTTTCCCACAATATTTTCAAAAGCCTTCTTCCTCAGGATCGTTAAAAGTCGGGATTGTGTGGTAAAGAGTTAAACATTATCAGTTGAGATTGAATACCTGTGTATAGTTCAACCATTGGAGCTAAAGGAGAAAAAAGCTCATTTCAAGCAATTTTTCATTTATCAAAATTATTTTCAAAATAGGTCTGATAGTGGAAACAAGCTAAAACTGTTTAGAATCTGAAAAATGGAGAAAGAAACTGGTACCTGAAAAAATTACATAAACCCTTTACCAAACAGGCCCATGTTTTTTAACCCATATCCTGCTAAATAAATGAAACGAAACTTTAAAGCAATGGTAAAAACCCAAGTGATGTTATTTCAAAGGTATACGTTGGGAAAAAAATATCTCCCTGTTGGACAGTGTAGATCCAAGATCAGACTGCACATTCTGTGTAATCTGATCTTGATGTACACTGTCCGCAAAAGGTCAGTGAATTGCGCATAGCATCCTAAGGGTTAACAATCCTAAGAAGAAAGAAGCCAGTCAAAAACTGTATAAAATAGATGAATACCAAAGAAAAGAGGAATGTTGATCTTCTGAAAGAAACATAATGACCTAGCTAGAATAACAACTTCATTGGAAATCTGTTTTTCAGTTCAATATTGTTTTTTACAAGCACTGCAACAAGTTGAGTCTTTACCAGACAACAAAATTTTAGACTGGTCCAAATTGAAAGGATTTGCAGATTACAAATTGTATGTTAATACATAAAATTTGTCTTTCATAGGATAGAAAACGTTACCAGCATTTTCTCCCTTTCCCACTATGTTTTTCTAAAGGCTTCTTCCTCAGGGTCGTTAAAAGTCGGGATTGTGTGGTAAAGGTTTAATAGTTTAAAATGCAGAACATAAATGTGACAAGTCTTTCCACCATCTACATGCAGTTAAGGTCATGAGCCATTTTTGTTGGCCAGTATGCACTATGCTGTACTGCAGATGTTGAACAATAATTAAGTCAGTCATATGTGAGCAGCTCTTTGGGAAAAGGATGTTAAATGCACCTCAGTGATGCATTATACCAAGCATCTCTGCACATAATTAGACAGAATCATGTGGTAGAATGGTCCATGGACATGCAGAAAATCTGAAAATAGCAAAAAAGTGTAGACCCATGTCAGCCTGTGCAGACTTAAGACATGGTTCCTTTTCAGATGCATTAAACACCTTTTTTACAGAGCATTACTCTTTCATTTGTTGGTGTATGTTGAGCAGGTTTTCAAGACATGAAGAACAGATTTGTTCCAGAGAAAGTGAAATCGTTCGAGAAGAAGGATTGGGTGTGTATGCAGGGAGGCCAGCACCATACAGTTGCTTTGGATAGTGAAGGTCAGTGTAAAGAACTTTTAATCCATGGGGCATTTTTACAACATAAGGCGCCTGGTAGCAGTAAGTAGTGTACAGGACTTAAGACAAGTGGATCATTGGTTTGAATCCCCAGTTAGGCTAGCTTCACTGCATGGTTGATGATAGTCATAGTGACAGGATTCATTCTTCTCTCATAGTTGATCATTGTTTTGACAGTGGTTATGTGGGAAAGCAGCCAGTGGCTTGGATAGTATTTTGCGTAAAGTCTGTTAAAAGGAACTCCAGGAAAACATGGATAGGTGCATTGGTCGCCATAATATAACTGAAAAAATTTAAAATGGTGTAAAAACACCATATAAAAAAAAACTATAAATATTCAAGAAGACATTGCACATGGGTGATCAGCCTACATTTTATGGACATTACAAATCAAGATCAGACTGCAGAAGATACGCAGTCTGATCTTCGATCTACCTTCTTCACTGGTTTGTTGATTTGGGATTTTAATAAGCCTCAAAATTTTAGTGTTTGTCTGTCTTTGAGTCTGTCAGTTGAGAAAGCCCTCTCAATTCAAGTTGATCACAGCATTAATCTGAGGCTTAAGCTGGAAAAAATTATTTCATAACTCTTTACCAAACAACATTATTTTGGCCTTGACTAAATCCATAGCATTTGCAGGCAACAAATTGAATGCCTGTGTTGATAAGATTTATCTTTGAAAGGCCAGAAAACATTATGGGAAATTAAAAAAAAAATCCTGGTTACGAACATTTTCTTCATTTCCCATAATAATTTCTGTCTTTTTTCCAAAGATCCAAGGATTGTGTAGTGAAGGGATAAAATATTTTTCTCTTGTAATTTATAAATTTTTTGTCAAACACAAAAATTGAATTGATTCTTTGAAACATTCAAATATGACCATAATTCTTTTCCAGGAAACACCTATACTCTTGGTAGAGCTGAGTATGGAAGGTTGGGCCTGGGAGAAAACTGTGAGGAAAAGAAGGAACCAACACTTGTTAAACTGGCTGGGAAAGCAACAAGTATATCTGCAGGGCAGTCTGTGTCATTTTCACTCATGGAAGATGGTAAATATAGAATATAGTGCTTTATATGCAACATGTTCTTTTCTCAGAAAGATTGAAATACAAGAATTAAAACTGTGATTGTAATTGAGTCATGCCCTGGCAAAAGGGGGTTTAGTGCATCTCCATGATGCATTATACCAAGCAAGACAACATATATTTAGTCAGTTGTGAGACAAAAACTGAATTTTATTGATCTATAATTATCTGATGACTTGCTTGGTTAATATATTATAGGGATGCCTTAAAGCCCCTTTTGCCAGAGTGTGGCTCAAATCTCTCATCATTGGGAAGAAACATTACAAAAAACATTAGAACTCAAAACTCAAACCAAAAGGCACCAAACTTACAGTTCCCTCAAAATCAACACGTAGCAAAGGCACAGATCTGACAATTTCTCAGAACAAGTCTTTTATTGTCATTAAATTATCATGATGAACTGATTAAATAAACATATTTTATGGCACTTGACTGAAATACTTTAAACTCTTTATCATAAAATCCCAGGTTTTAACACCCCGTAGGAAGAAGCCCTTTGAAAGCATTGTGGGAAGAGGAAAAATTGCTGGTAGCTAGCATTTTCTCCTTTTCCCACAATGTTTTCTATCCATCACAGACAAATCTTACCGATAAATATTTTCGATTTTTCGTCTGCAAATGATTTGAATTTGGACCAGTCTAAAATTTTGTCATTTGGAGGTGAGATAATTGGATAAAATACAGTCTAAAAAAGCTTCAACTGTTTACCAAAAGACAAAAATTTTTGACCTGTCCAAAATACTAAAAATTTTTCATGTGGTAAAGAGTTAATAAAGTTTTCATTCTATTACAGTTAGTTTTATAAAATTGGTATTTGAACAATATGTCGATCATTTGTTTTCTAGGCTGTGCATCTTGTCCTTGAAAGGGTGCAATATGTTGGGAAAGGAGAAAATGCTGATTAGTAGCATTGTTTCTGTTTCCCACAATTTTTTCAAAAAGGGTTTTTTCCAGTGTTGTTAAAACCTGTGATTGTTTGGTAAAGGTTTCATTCTAATTAGTTTTATAAAATTGGTATTTGAACACCATGTTCATCATTTGATTTCTAGGCAGTGTATCATGTTGGGGAATGGGGACCAGCAAACAATTAGGAAATGGTTCAGAAGATGACTCCTGGGTGCCAACAAAAATGGATGGGAAGCAACTAACAGACAGGTAATAGAATGTTGATTTTCCAAATTTTCCTTAGCAAAGTCTCATTGATGTGTCAAGGAACACCAAAAATTTGGTGATTCAATGATATGGTTTTTTAGGTTACGATGTTAAATGATCAACCAATGAATATTTCAGTCTTCTGATAATAGACCAATGGAGCTTCAGTGGCCTATGCCCAGAGGAAATGGGTTTTGAAAAGATCATGGTGACCAGCAATTTCTTCTTTACCCTGCAAGCAATTTACCATATTGAAGACAAATGTGATGATTTAAATATTAAATATTTAACCCTTTACCACATAACAAAATTTTAGACTAGTCCAAAATTAAAGCATTTGTGGATGACATACTAGATGTGAGATGTGACAAATATGATGAGATTTGTCTGTGAAAGGTAAGCAAACATTGTTGGAAAAAGAGAAAATGCTGCTTACCAGCATCTCTCCTTTTTCCACAATGTTTTCAAAAGTTTTCCTCCTCAGGGTTGTTTGAACTCGGGATTTTATGGTAACGAGTTAACATGTGAGCAAATGCTTTCAATTTGGTCCAAAAGTTTGTTATCTGGTTAAAGGTAAAATAATCTTCTGGTTAGAAGGTCGTTTAGAAACGCCATTCATCAGGATAAGCAACTGCTATCCCGTAGTGATAATTGTTTCTTGATACATGTGTTCATTGTCAGCAGGCAGCTCCTATCATGTACCCTTGGGCACTGTAGAGCCAATGCCTAGTACTGAAACACTACTGAAACATCACAAAACCTTCAACAGACAAATCACATTAAAAAAAAATATAAATGAGCAGTGCTCTGCAAAAGGGGCTTAATGCGTCTCCCCGATACATGATACCAATCAAGCCATAACATTATTATGGATCCATAATAGCCACTTTTTTTAACAACTGACAATCATGGGTTACACTGGTCCTTGGACATACAGAAAATTGACCAATAGCAAAATTTAACTCGGGTCAAGCCTGCACGGACTGTGCAGGCTGACCTGAATCTGTACTTTTCGTAGATGCATTTAGCTCCCTTTTTACAGAGCATAGTTCTAATGAAAATGTGAAGTTCACTGGATGGACAGCAAGAGATTCATTTTACTCAAATAGATTCTACATTTACCAAAGAAGCACGTGTTTTAACAACCTTGAGGAAGAAGCCCTTTGAAAACATTGCGGGTAAAGGAGAAAATGGTGATAAGCAGTATCTTCTCCTTTTCTCACAATAGTTTCTACTGTTTTAAAGATTGAAATCATCACTGGCCACATTTGTCATCTGTAAATGCTTTGAATTTCTACAGGTCTAAAATGTTTTTGTTTGGTAAAGGGTTAACTAGTATAAATAACTAGAGTGTATGGGGATATACACCATCACATTTCAGGTGTATCGGAAACAGTACCATCCTTTACTACCATAGGATTGTTTGCTGAAGAGTACTAGTTCGTCTACTCAACAGGGCGGTTTGACTTTTTCAGGGAAAAAATACATAAAACTTAACCTTTTTCGACTGCTGAAAATACCATTCACTTAAACTTTTTTAATCTTACAGGCTTGACTAAAAAGTGGACAGTATAGATCCAAGATCAGACTGCACATCTGATCTTGGATCTATACTGTCCCAAAAAAGAAGACGAAGGCTTTTGAAAACATTGTGCAAATTGGAGAAAATGTTGTTGCCAAGCATTTTCTCCTTTTCCCCAAATTTATGCCCATTAACGACTAAGCATCAATTAGTTTGTTGCCTGCAAAAGCTGTGAGTGGACAAGTGTTGTTGTTTCTGTTAACACTTAAGCTGCTGAATAAATGAAACGCAAATTTCTACTCGATACTGAAAGCCAAAACATTACAGTTTCAAAGTTGATTTTACCGGAAAGAAAATACTGTATCGGACAGTGTAGATCAAAGATCAGACTGCACGTTCTGTGCAGTCTGATCTTGATCTACACTGTCCGCAAAAGTCAGTGAGTCGCGATTAGCAGCTTAAGGGTTAAAAGCCCAGTGGCAGCCAAAAGTAAACAGCGTGGGTGTTTAAGTGCATTTTGAATTCATTCAAACCATTTAAAACTTGGAATTGTGAAGATTACAATCTGTTATTGTACCATTCAAGTGTTAGTCACTGGCAGCAAAATAAATTTTAAAACAAGGTTAAAAGTTGCCAAGTCACTTTATATATTGCTTTAAATACTTTTTACCTTGTTTAAAAATTTGTTTTTTCTGAAAGTCATTTACACCATCCATACAATAACAGATTATCATCTTTACAGTAATTTCTTTGCTCTCAAATGGTACAATTCAAATTTATATCCATTTTGACACCTGCACTGTTCACTTTTTACAGCTCCTGGGCCTTTTACTTTTGAACTTTGCTGTCAAATAAATTAAAGGACTTTTTGGCAACTTGAATATAATTCTAGAACAACCTAAGAAATGTTGAATATTTATCACAATGAAGACATCTAAGATGAGAATGCACATTCCATTTAAACTGATCTTGATCTGCTTTATATGCAAAAGCTCTTGGAGTAACCATCGGCAGTGAAAAAGTTACAAAGAAAACTGTTTCCATAATTTGTTATTTGTAATCTGGTATTTCTCTATTGTTTCAGGAAAGTGATACAAGTATCTTCTGGAGGCCAGCATACAGTTTTACTTGTGGTAGATAAATGATGAAGGACAGTCTAGGTCTGATTTTTATGCTCAAAAACTCATCTCTATTTATGCAGACATGCAATATTTTTAGGAACATAGAGAGCAAATCACATCATGTAAGTTAATAACAGGCAATGTACAAATTAAGAAAACCCCCCTTAACCCTCTACAAAACAATGCAGAGTTTTATCGCCCATGAGAAAGAAAGCTTTCGAAAACATAGTGGGAAAAGGAGAAAATGGTGGTAACCAGCATTTTCTCCTTTTCCCACAATGTTTTCTACCCTTCTGAAAACAGATGTCAATTTTTGAGTCCCATTTTTTTGTCGTCTGCAAATGCTTTCAATTTGGACATGTCTAAAATTTTTTTGTGTGGTAGAGTTAAGCCTTGCAAAGTTAAGCTGTGTGAAAGGAACATCTTTAGTGCACAGTTTGTTATGTAAGCAAAAGTATGAAATGAAAGGCATGTATTGATGTCATATAGAGTGGAACAAAGAAAAGCGTTTAAGAAAGAGCATAATCTGTACAAGTATGGCTATGGTGTTGGAAGAGGGTTATCATATTCATACTGAAAAGAAGGCACTAAGAAATGCATCACATCAGTAACCCCTTACCAGACAATTCCAAATTTTAACAACCCTGAGGAGGAGGGCTTTTGAAAACATTGTGGGAAAAGGAGAAAATGCTGGTAACCAGCATTTTCTCCTTTTCCCACAGTTTTCTTACTCTTTCAAAGGCAAATTACATCATTTAACCTCCAGCTATGTTGTCGTCTGCAAATGTTTTTATTTATAAGTCTATAATTTTGTTGTGTGCCAAAGTGGTAAAGGGTTTATATCATTTTCTACACTGCACATGGCCAACAGTGTATTTACCATGTATGGAAAGGAACCCAAGGAAAGCCTTGTGCTGAGTGAATTGTGCCTTTTACGTTATATCCTTATGATCATAAGGTTGGTCATAATCATTCTATGTTACTTAGGCAGCATCAATTTTGACAGGGAGTGAAGAATATTACTTGTGTATAAATATGAGTTTTGCCTTCTGAAAAGGGAGCTTAATGCATCTGCAAAAAGTAACGACCCATGTCAGCCTGTGCAGGCTGACCTGGGCCAAAACCTTTCGCTATTGGTCCATTTTCTATATGTCCAAGTACCATTCTACTTCATGTTTAAGTCGGTTGTTAAAAACATGGCTATTAGGGGTCCATAATTATGTGCTGGCTTGCATGGCATCATGCATCATGGAGATGCATTAAGCCCCATTTTGCCAGAGCATGGCTCATGTATAAGTATGAAGATAACTGCTTACCTTTTTAGTTGCCATTGAGCTCAATAAGGTTTTTCAAATCCTTTGCTGTACAAAGATGGCTTTCAAACCTCTGCTTTGAACTTCTCAATGAAAACTTTCTTTGAAAAGTTGCAATTACTTGTATCAAAAAATTGTCCTTTCCCACAAGGCTCCATACAGTTCAATGATAAGGGCTCTGGTTTTCCCCATATCCTCAAATATTTTCTTCTTTGCATCACTTGAGAGTTAACATTTCATGGAGTTATTACAATAATTGGGATTTTTTTTTTTAATAATATGAAAAGGTTAGATGTATGACAGTTTAATTTTCTTGGATATTTGCTTGGCAAAAATGAAGAGTTTTGTTCTTTATTAAAGGCCCAATAATGGTCATCATTTCTTTCCTTTACCCTTTACCACACAATCCAGACAAAAAAGCTTTTAAAAAAACTTGGGAAAAGGAAAAAAAAATACTGGCTGCCATCATTTTCTCCTTTTCTTACAATGTTTGCACCTGCATCAAAGACAAAAATTCCATCATTTGAGCCAACTTTACCATTTTGTCTGCAGTTGGCGGATAAGTCTTAAATGATGTTGTCTGGTATAAAAGGGCTAATTGTGTATAATTCATGGAACTATTGCAATAATTAGGTGATTCTTGACATAAAGGTTACAGGTTTGACACACTGCAAACTTGCAGTTTTACTTTCTAGGGTATTTGGTCGAAAAAAATCTAGAGTTAATTATTAAGACAGATTTGTCGATTTTCCCATAGTGTATTAGTATAAAAGAGCATTAAAAGCATTTGAAAAGTAGTGCACATTTAAAGGTGTGCAGATCTTACTGCAAGCTGTGATTTTCAAGCTCACAGGAAAGTATCTTGTACTTACAAGTTTTGCTATACTGAAAGTCCAATGAGAATTCTTAATTGTGGAAGAATTAGAATTAAAGGAAAAGTGAATTGGACACCAAAACTAATTGGTTATTATTTTATTTTATAATTTGTAATACTATCTTTTGTTTTATGAGTAACACTTCGGTATATGGTCTGTCACATCATAGCAAAGTTTGATCTATACGAATGATCATGAACATTTAACACCAAACTATTCAAGTATGGCTCGATATCCTACTGTATTCAACTTTGCAATAAAAATTTGGGAATAAGAGGAGCAATTGTTTGTTACAAGCAAGTGCACCTTTTCTCATAATTTTTCCATACAGCTAGTAGAATTATATTCTTCTTTCCGTCTAGTTGTCATGTGTGTAATTTTTTATAGTAGTTTTGACATGTCTTTGAAAAGGCTTGACCAGTAATAGGTTAAATAAACGTACTTTCAATATAATTTGTAGTCAATCCTATGTACAATTATATTTTCATACATGTATGAGAGACACCTCAACCCAACACAAACAGGAGATGTCCAAAAAACATATGGCAAGATCTTGAGTTGTTTACTCAAATTGACAGTTTTATGAATACATTAACACAATCTTTTATGATTTTATTTCATGCATGTATTTTTTTAACAGTGAAATGTTTTATACATAATGCAATAAAAAAGTGAAACTTCCACCATTCCTTCTCATGATTTTTTAAAGATGTTGCTCCCAGGAGCACATCGGTAAGGCAGTAGACCAATAATCCAGTGGTTGTGGTTTTAAATCCCTTCTAGGTCAAAACTGAATGCCACGAGTCATTGCGACCCAATTCATTCACTCTCATGGCTATGCAAATGAAAACAAAAACACTTGTTTGTGTTTGAAAAGAGTTTCTGGCTTGGAGATTATTTTATGCATAGTTCTGCTGGTAAAAGATCCAGGAATGCAAGGATGGGTGTTTTAGTCGTCATGATTAAACTGAACTACTCTTAAAACAGCATCAACTCTTTATTGAAAGAAAAAATTTCAGGCTGGTCCAAACTGAAAGCATTTGCAGACTACAGTTTAAATGTGGCTCAAATGATGTAATTAGTCTTTGAAAGCATCAAAAGCATTGTAGGGAAATGAGAAAACGCTGGTTACCAGCATTTTCTCCTTTTCTCACCATGCTTTCAAAAAGGTTCCTTCTCAGGGTTGTTGAAACTTAGGATTGTGTGGTAAAGGGCTTATCGCTAACAAAAACAAAAACACAATTACTAAAACACAGTGTCTTACAGCTTCCTCTATATTAGATATGAATTATTTTTATAAAAATATGAAATAGTGGAAAAAAAAAAAAAAAAAGAATGAAGACATGGTCGGATGTCATATCATTGTTGGTGACAAGGCAATCCACAAATGAGTCCCTGTTGTTAGATCACTGCCAATCACTGCCGATATCCACTTGGTTTTGCCACATATCCTCTTTTGATCAACTCGCAGAGAATATTTCCAATATTTCTGCAATCATCTGTAAAGGCATGGGGCAGTTGTTAGCAAATCAAGGTAGATCTGCTCTATCTCTATACTGCAAAATTTCAAACTTGACCAGATTGAAAGCATTTGCAGATAATAAGAGAGGTCACTCAAAATGAAAATGCTATTAAAATGGAAAGAAACATCTAGGGAAAAAAAGAAAATGCTAGTAACGAGCATTTTCTAATTTTCCCACAAAGTTTAAAAGCACCTTCCTCTGGATTTTAAATACTTGGTTGTAAAGTAAAATATTAACCCTTTACCGCACAATCCCATGTATTAACAACCCTGAGGAAAAAGCCTTTTGAAAAGATTGTGGGAAAAGGAGAAAATGCTGCTAGCAGCATTTTCTCCTTTTCCCACAATCTTTTCTGCACTTTTCCAGACAAATCACATCTAATTTATTATCTGCAAATGCTTTCAATTTGAAACTGTACAAGAATTTGTGCTTCTGAAAAGAGTTAACTTCATCTCTATTCAGAATGTTTTGATCTTGTGCAAGTTTGCAGTTATAATCTGATAAGGGTGAAACAATGGTGCAGTGCTACATTTGATTAATTGATTGTATGGTGTTTAATGCTGTTTTTAACATTATTTCAGTTATATCGTGGCAGCCAGAGCACCTATCCATACTTTCCTGGGGTTTCTGTTACCAGTACTCCGCACAATATTCTTTCCAAGCCACAGGCTGCTTCCCCACATAACCATCGTCGAAACATTGGTCAGCAGTGAGAGAGAAATGAATCCTGTCGCAATGACTATCATTAATCCTCCGAAAGAAATTGGCCGAGCCAAGGATCGAACCAGCGACCTCCTGTTCTCAAGTCTTGTATGCTATCGACTGAGCTACAGGGCTCAGCAGTAATACATTTGATAACCAATTTTTAAGTTCCAAGCTCCATTCCTGGTCAAGCAGGTCATTTTTCACAGTTTAAAATTTCTTATCCAATTAGACCTAATGTGAAGCTAAGCTGTTTTCAAAGAAAACAGTGAGGTATTGTCACAGCCCTGTCTTTGTATGGGTAATCGTGGTGTAAAAGACTGATATTTTTAGTATCTCTGTAATTACACATACAGAAGATATTTACTTCAAACTTGGACCAGTTGTTAACTATCAAAAGGGGAACCCATACAGGGGCAGGTAACCATCAAAATATTTTTTACTGTTATGCCACTTTTTTTATTAGAATCTTCACTGAAAAATCAATCTATTTCTTACGGCAACCACAGTTAAGCATTGACACTCACATGCAGTGCTCTTGTTGGAAGTAAATGGTATCTTGAAAATGTCCTGGTCCAGAGAAAAATGCCTTAACCCTTTACCAAATGACAAAATTTTAGACTGGACCAAATTGAAATCATTTGCAGACAACAAATTCAGAGCAACTTATATGGTGTTTAATGTGTTGGATAGGGTAGAAAACATTATGGGAAAAGGAGAAAATGCTGGTTTCCAGCATTTTCTCCTTTTCCCACCATGTTTTCAAAAGGTTTCTTTCTCAGGATCGTTAAAAGTTGGGATTGTGTGGTAAAGAGTTAATGGGTATATTTATCTTCCAATACTACCGCAGTTTAATTGATTGAACAGTGTTTCACGCTGCTTTCAAATTATATAGCAACAGCTCACATGTTCATGTACGTCTTGGGTTTCACCAGTACTAGGTTATGGCACTTAAGTGCCAAAGGACACTCCCACAAAAAACCTGGTGCCTCTAGAGAGGCTTGAACCTGGGGCCATCAGGCTATGAGTCCTACACTTTACTACTGAGCCATGCAGGGTCCCAAAATGATACTGGAAGGGGTACTAGATGGTAATATTAAACCCAATGAAACAATCCTAAGTTTTGAACAACCCCAACAAAGAGCAGTTTTGGAAACAGTCTTTTCTCCTTTTCCTACTGTTTTTAATTCCTATCAAAGACAAATACCCTACTTGAGCCACATTTTACTAGTCGTCTGCAAATGCCTTCAACATGGACAATTTGTTCTTCTGGTAAAGAGTTAAGAAATTTAGCAGCTGATGAATTTCTTATCTGCAAAACTAAAAACTAATTTCCTCACACAAAAAAAACCCCAACTCTTTTCAAAGTACATGTACTTTGAAAGTAAGATCTAGAACACAAAATGACTGTCTATAATACTCCAGTCTACAAACCTATTCCACTGTGATGACGGCCTGAATGAGTCAGATTGAGAGTTTGGATCATTGCCATCATACCTTTGGGATACGTAGATGTTACTTCTGCAAATGCCTGCAAAAATTTATACAAGTCTGTGCCTATAAAAATGAGCCATGCTCTGTGAAAAGGGGGCTTAATGCATCTGCCAACGGTATTGAGCCAGGTCAGGCTGCACAGTCCGCGCAGGCTGACCTGTGCTGAAACTTTTCGCTATTGGTCAGTTTCATGAAGGTCAAAGGACCAGTCTACCTTATGTTAGACAAAATGGATTTCATAGATCCATAATTATGTGATGTCTTGCCTGGTATAATGCATCACAGAGATGCATTAAGTCCCCTTTTGCCAGAGCATGGCTCATGTTAATTTATGAACCTCTTCAGGAAGACTATGGTCACAGATGTAAGACATTACAACATCATTCAACACTAAAAAGCTTGAATGCTCGTACCACACAACAGCATTTGCTGCTGCAGAAAAAGGATCGACTAACATCTTCGAGAAGATTACATTGTAATTTGACATTGTAATTTGACTATTTACTGAACATCAAGCTTTTACTACAACAAGGAAAAGGGTTTTGAAAATACTGTGGGAAAAGGAGAAAATGCAGGTAAATAGCATTTTCTCCTATTCTTGCAATGTTCTCTATTATATTAAACAGAACTCATATTGTTTCAGCAACTTTTGATATGTCATCTGCAAATGCTTTTAATTTGGACAGTTTAAATTTTTTTTTGTATGCTAAAGAGTTAAAGATGTACACATCCCTGTCTTTAACTCTGTACCAAACGACAAAATTTTACACTAGTCCAAATTGAAAGCATTTGCAGACGACAAAATAAATGTGATTGAAAAATTGAAATTTGTTTTGGGAAGGGTAGAAAACATTGTGGGAAATGGAGAAAATGCTGGTTACCGGAATTTTCTCCTTTTCTCCTTTTCCCACAGTGTTTTCAAAAGGCTTCTTTCTCAGGATTGTTAAAAGTCAGGATTGTGTGGTAAAGAGTTAAAATGTCAAACTATCCTTACAGAAGTGTACTTCTGGTTTAAATTTCACTCCTGATACTATTTTCAAAATTACAATGTAAATAATAAGAAAAAGTTCGTTCCAGTAAAATTTTTCTATGATTCAGTAATGTTTTCATATAGTAGATTCTAAAAGAGACCTCTGACTCAAAGTTTTTTCCCCACTATTTGGGAATTTATTCCATACACTTTATTCTTAGTGAACATAAAACTTGGTGTATAAATCAGACATTCATGCCAACCATTACCTTAACTCTTTACCAAACAACAAAATTTTGAACTCAACCAAATTGAAAGCATTTGCAGATGACAAATTAAATGTAACTCAAATGATGATTTCTGTCTTCAATAGAGACTGAGTTAAAAACATTTGGGAAAAGGAGAAAATGCTGGTTACCAGCATTTTCTCCTTTTCCCACAATGTTTTCATAAGCCTTCTCAGGGTCGTTAAAAACTTGGGATTGTGTGGTGAAGAGTTAATGTTCTTATACCATACTATGAGGTTTTTTCTTCTGTGCCCTGAAAATAGCTGTAATCAGAGTTTATTGTAATTGGGTTTCAACTATGTTTTCACATCATAATACTTGGCAAACTGGTCAGTGTAGATCCAAGATCCAACATCTTTTAACCTCATAAAATCCGAAATAGGTCAATTAAGAATCAAGATCAGATATGTTCTGTGCAGTCTGATCTTGATCTATGCTGTTTACAAAGGGGCTAAAGATCCATAAAAAATTATAAGGTTTACCTTTTTGATGTTGAGCCATGACTTGAAGTATCCTGGTACAGGAACTTTAAAATATTCACACTGATGAGTCAACCTGTAAAACAGAGGGTAAAAAATCTGTACTGCAATATGTAGAAAATGCAAAAAGCATGTCAACATTTTAGTTCCAAAAAAATCTGAACAAAAAGTAGAATGAAGTACCGGTACTGTACTTCATCTATGACATACTGTACACAAGGGAAACAACTCTAATAGCCCCATACTTTGGAGATTTTCAGTTTTGACATACACTGGTGTGCAAGATGTACCTTTTATTTCCATAAAGATATAGAATTCACTGTGGGGAGAGGACTAATAAATTTGTAAAAAATACATTTTTTACCCATTTTCCCTGCCACAAAGGGGTAAAAAAAAATGGAATTGTATTCATATCTCATTATCTCCCCCCCAAGATTTGTAGCCAACAACTTCAGAAGCCCCCCTTAAAAAACATGGACAAAAAATATGAGTAAAGTTAAAATGAATAAATGTAAAAACAATCTGGTACAAGGAGAAATTGCTCATTATCAGGAATTTCCCTTAAGTCGCAAGTTTTTAACCCTTTACTGCACGATGCCTCCTTTTAACGGGCCTGGGAAAGAAGCCTTGTAAAAACATAGTAACCACCATTTTCTCTTTTTCCCACAATGTCTTCTACCCTATCAAAGAAAAATTGCACCATTTGAGCCACACTAAAATTGTCGTCAGCAAATTCTTTCAATTTGGACAAGGCTAAAATTTTGTTGTCTGGTAAAGGGTTAAAAAGCTGTTTGCTGCAAGATGACAAAGTTGTTTGCTGGAGGTAATGGGTAAAAGTAATAGATTAAACATGGCAAACCGTAGATATTACAGTTACAATGTAGTTTACATTTTATTCAGATCCCAATCACCACAGGTAACAAAGAGAGATTTGACATCAGGATCTAAGAGGCCCTCTTGTTCCATCCAAACTTGGTATGCCTTGAGTGTATCTTCAAAATACGGCTGCCCATCCACCCTTTCTTGGGTAATACCAGTCAACTGAAATTAGAAACATATACATAAGAGCCATGCTTTATGAAAAGGGGGTTTAATGCATTTGCATAAAGCAATGACCCAGGTCAGCCTGCGCAGTCCATGCAGGCTGACCTGGGCTGAAACTTTTTGCTTTTGATCAATTTTCTGCATATGAAAGGACCAGTCTACCTCACGATTCAGTAGAGTTTTAAACAAAATGGATTTTCAGGATGTATAATACTGTGATGACTTGCTTGGTAGCATGCATCACGGAGATGCACTAAGCCCCCTTTTCACAGAGTATGGCTCATATACGTTGTATTTGAAAATACAAGTATTTGGGCAAATGTCTTTCGTCCTACTCTTCATTAGCATCACTTCAAATATTTTATTCTTAAGCATCTTTCACTACTTTCTTGCCTGCATAGATCAAGATCAGACTGTACAGAGTGACTGCACAGACACCTACATGAAAAAAAAAAAAGTATTCTTAAGGTAGGTGGCCATTTTCCGAACAAGAAGCACTTTTATCAAATTTTCTGGCTTAACCCTTTACCAAATGACAAATTTTTAGACTTACCCAAATTGAAAGCATTTTCAGACAACAAAATAAATGTGACTCAAAAATTGAAATTTGTTTTGGGAAGGTTAGAAAACATTGTGGGAAAAGGAGAAAATGCTGGTTACCAGCATTTCCTCCTTTTCCCATAATGTTTTCAAAAGGCTTCTTCTTCAGGGTCATTAAAACCTGTGATTGTGTGGTAAAGAGTTAAATACATGCATTCTGCACAGATAAATTTCTATATCTATAGTCCCAAATATGTTATGATGACATAACCCACATGCAGATTACCAGTACTTTCACATTGGTCAAAATGTTACATGATTAAATTTGTCCACCATTCATAAAACAAGGTTTTCACACACACTAAACCAGTATAAAATTTTGTTTTTAATTTTTTACCCATTTTGACAAACAGGAATATCATGTTGTTTCAACTTTCCTGAGGCTTGTACTTGCTTTGCTGCATAAAAAAATTTTAAGATCTCAGTCTCACTAGATTTAAAATTTTCCACCTCAGATCAAAGCAAATGCAAGCCATGGGAAAGTTACTACATCATAAAATTCCAGATACATGTATATTCATTTCTCTGTCTTGGTAACTTAACATTTTATTATGGTTTCTGAATGCACAGATAAACTGTACCCGAGAACTCTTACCTGAGTACAGAAATCAGTAAGAATGCTGTTTACTCTTGGTTGAACATATTGATGAAACACTGCATCTGTTTCCAGAGTCTTGGCATTGATTTTGAGAACTGGGAACTCGATAATTTCCTACAAGATAATATTTTGACCTTTTACTAAACAATAATGTTTTAACCTTTACTACACAATCCTGATTTTTAACGACCCTGAAAAGAAAGTTTTTGAAAACATTGTGGGAAAAAGAGAAAATGCTGGTAACCATCATTTTCTCCTTTTCCAACAATGTTTTCTATTATTCCAAAAACAAATTTCAATTTTTGAGTCACATTTATTTTGTCGTCTGCATATGCTTTCAATTTGGACTAGTCTAAAATTTTGTTGTTTGGTAAAGAGTTGATGACCTTGCAGAAAACTACTTTTGAAAACATTGTGAGAAAAGTAGAAAATTCTGGTAATGTGTATTTTCTACTTTTCTCTCAATGTTCTCTAACCTTTTAAGAATAGATCTCATAGTTTAATCCATATTTAAGCTGTTGTCTGCAAATGCTTTTAACTTTGACAGGTATAAAATTTTGTTGTCTGGTAAAGTGTTAAAAAAAAAATCAAGTGTTTAAACTTCTACCATAAACAGATTTTTGATAAAAAGAAAAGAGAAACTGCTTGTTTAGAGCAATTGCGTTCATGAAAAACAAAGTTTCCTTTCCATGATTTCTTTCTCCTTTGCTACATTTGTCCTAATTTTTGGTTGGTTAAAAAAAATCGGCGTACTAAGAGATAGGTTGATAAAGACATTATGTAGAGAAAGGATGTTAAAAAGCATACTTTCAAAAGCAGGCTTGGCCACTAACACTTAACCCTTTACCGCACAATGCCACCTTTTAACGACCCTAGTAAAGAAGCCTTTTTCTACCCTATCAAAGAAAAATTGCACCGTTTGAGCCACAATGAAATTGTCGTCTGCAAATGCTTTCAGATTGGACAAGGCTAAAATTTTGTCTTCTGGTAAAGGGTTAATGGCTCAGTGGCTTAGGCACTTAACCCGTAACCACACCATCCCAAGTTTTAACAATCCCAGGAAAAAAGCCTTTTGAAAACATTGTGTAAAAAGGAGGAAATGCTGGTAATCAGCTTGTTATCCTTTTCACACAATGTTTTCTAACCTATGAAAGACAAATTCTATTTTAGCCACACTTAAATTGTTGTCTGCATGTGCTTTCAATTTGGACAAGTCTACATTTCTGCAGTGAAGTAAAGACTTGAATTATAACCAGGAAATCCAGGTTTGATCCCAGTCAGCAATACCACTTATTAGTCTCAATAATGAGATGTTTGCGGTGCTTCTTTTCACATTTGGACATTTACTGTGCACCACACCATCTCAAGTCCATTGAGAATTTTCTGGTAGCAAAACTACAGCACTGTACTGACTTTCTCTTTCGTCGATTAATCTGCATTTCAGCAAAATGCAATTAATTTCTGATAACACACATGACGAAGGACAAAATATCAAACGTTTCATTACCAAAAGCACTTGTAGAGAGTCGTTTATGACGTGTAATCTCAAAAAAAAAAAAAACCTTTGGAAATTCATCACACTTGGCGGCCATTTTGTCTCTATCTAGATGAACATAAACACCTCGGGTGACAGATGAATTAAACTGTTTTTTCCCTGTGTAGCGTTTAAATTGGAAATATTTGTGTTTGAAACAAAGGATTATTGAATACTTAGCAACATATACATTCAAATTCTAGTTTTGTACTCTATTCATGAAAATAATAGAGTTGCAAAGTGCGCACAAAACCTGTGCACAGATTTCAACTGTTTTTTTTTTCACGATCATCTCTGTACTCGGAGGCGACCAGTCAAAAATTAAAATCACCGGGACAGTTATCTGTACTATGCCACTTATGTGGGAGTATCCTTGCACAAAAGTTCTTGTCTAGCGGATGTGAAACCCCACGGTAGATATAAAATAGAGAGTTGTGCTAGCTGTCAAGATATGATTAAAACTTTACCATCCTTTGAGAAATTGCTCTGCACAAGCCAAGTGGCAGCCCTGGGAAAGAAGCCTATTGAAAACATTGTGGGAAAAGGGGAAAATGCTGGTAACCAGCATTTTCTCCTTTATCCACAATGTTTTCTACCCTATCAAAGACAAATTGCACCATTTGAGCCACACTGAAATTGTCGTCTGCAAATGCTTTGAATGTGGACAAGGCTAAAGTTTTGTCGTCGGGTAAAGGGTTAAACAGTTATGGGGTACTCTACTCTCAATTCAATGGTTAACTAGCTAAGATGTTATTTTTGTAATTTTTTTTCTCCACTAGGCGGACATACCATAATCATAAGAATAACATCAGGGCCCGTATTCACCAACCATTCTTAAGAACGTTCTCAGTCTTATTCTCCAAGATTTTCCAAATTTGAAAGTAACACACCTTCTGATTAGCTAAACCAAATGGTTTAGCCAATCAGAATGTGTGTTACTTTCAAAGTTGGAAAATTCTGGAGAATAAGTTAAAGAATGTTTTTCAGAATGATTGGTGAATATGGACCCAGAGCTACCCTCTGTATCAGGGCTAGCAGTACTCCATCCACCAACTTCTACTTTCACTTTTGCACATTTCTTTTGGTAGAAAAAAAAATTAGAGTCGCTGTCACCAATAGGTAAGGAATGCCCAACGAAAGTTTAGAAAAAATACAGTGATAGGGTGAACCACTCATGGATCTGTTATCCAATCCCACAATAACTAGATCTATCTTCTAACTTCACCAGCTTCTTCATTGGCATTTCCCCAAACCAACTGATGACCATTTTCAGTTTCACTGAAATTTACAACTGCAAGTTGAACCCTGTAATATACGATCCCTGGTTGAAGTCTTCATCTTAGTTTAAATACCTCACCTGAGGATGTATTTGGGTATCTTTCTTACAAGTGGCCTCGAAATCGAGCACTAGAAAGTAGTCAAAGTTTTGAGGTTTAATGTCCAAAGTTGCCATGGCATTTGTGTACAGAACAGGATCCTTGTAATCCTCATCAAATTCTGTTGGTTCCCGAAGTTTGTACCTCGATCTATTAAAACGCGATTTTGTCCTTCTTATATTGTAATAGTTTGATACTCTGCCTAGAAATTGGGAAATAGGAACGACAGAACAACGTGCGATGGATATTCTACTTCCTTGATATAATATGTGAAGTTCCTTTGAAAGTGCTTTCAACCGCATGTCAAATTATTCGTGCAATGTTTACGATCGGCTAATATTCTTATTCCGGTTAATCACGTGATACGTAATGACCTTGGCCTTATAAAATGAATCATCCTCAACTGTATAGAAATTCTGTTGTAAATTGTGACAAATACGGCTAAGGTACTAGGTAACGATTTCTTTCGATTAACAGTGTGATTTTGTTTTAAAAGTCGGGTTCGTATATTGTGAAAAGAGGAGTCTTTTGACTTTTCTGCGTAATATTTTCATGTTGATTTTTGACACAAAATGGCGGAAGCAGCTGCTGGAATCTGTCAAATCCCATGTCACTGAAATGTAATCTTCCCATTATTTTCCAGTTTCCAATGGTATTTTTTCAAGTACATAAGTTTTTATTTTGACAGCCAATATAGAAATATTCGAAGTTGGATCATATAATTTGTCAAGATCGTTTATCGAGAACTAAGTGACTTTTTTAACGGCAGTCTGGACAAGAGGAAAAGTAGGATTCAAAACTCTTTACATGACAAAATTTTAGACCTGTTCATATTCAAAGCAGCAGCAGACGGCAAATGAAAGATAACGCGAATAATGGCATGACATTGAAAGGGTTAGAAAACATGATAAAACTGGGAAAGTATGCTGATGACCACTTGACCAGCACTTTCTCATATTGCAACAATGATCTCAAAAGCCTCTTTCTTCTGGGTCGTAAAAGGATGGATTGTATGGTAAACACTAAACAGTAAAGTCATATATATATTTACTTATATAGAATCTCTTGAATGGTTCTGTTTTTACCAATTATTTCTGTCAGCATTTTGGTGATTTCCAGAGTCATATTGTCATCAGCAAATGCTAAATGTGGATTTGGACAAGTCTATACTTAGGTCATCTGGTAAGGAGTTACAGCAATTGTCCAAAAAGGGTTTTGAAGTTAACCCCTTCCCAAACAAACATGTTTTCAGAACCCTTAGACCTGTCCAAACCCAAAGCATCTGCTGACCTCAAATTAAATATGGCTGAATTGGGAAAGTTGTCTTTGATAGGGTAGAGAACATTGTAGGAAAAGAAGAAAATGCTGGATACCAGATTACCAGTATTTTCTGCTTTTCTGATAAAGTTTTCGAAAGTCTTCTTTCCCTAGGTAAAAAGTCGGCATTGTGTGGTTAAGGGTTATAAATTACTGAACCTAAGAGTAGACAAAGGATGACACTGTCCATGTGAAGTGCTTTGGTGATTTAGGTTCTTCATATTAACTAGTTTAACTCTTTACCAAATGATTTTTTGTTTTAACAACCCTTAAATGTAGCCCAAATGGTGCTTTCTATCTTTGAAAGGAGAGAAAGCATTGTGGGGAAAATAGAGGGGGCTGGTATGCCGATACCAGCATTCTCTCCTATTCCAAAATGGTTTCAAAAGCTTTTTTCCTCAGGGTTTTTTAAACAGTGGATTGTCTGGTAAAGGGTTAAACAATAAAAAAACTACTCTTAATTTATCCTATGCCTCTGAATTAACCCTTTACCAGAGAGAAAAGTTTTAGACTTGTCCAAATTGAAAGCAATTTCAGACGAATTCAGTGTGGCTCAAATGATGGGATTTGCCATTGAAAGGGTAGAAAACACTTTGGGGAAAGAGGGAAAATACTGGTAACCAGCGTTTACTCCTTTTCCCACAATGTTTTCAAAAGCTTGCTTTCTATGGGTCATTACAATGTGGGATTGTGTGGTAAAGGGTTAAGCTCTTGAATTACTTTGTGGTAACCCTAAGGTAGTGCATTCTGAAAGAAAACCTCTTACTACAGATGAGTTACTTTATAGAAGATGGTTTAACCCAGGTCCCTTTTCCAAATTTGTCCCTGAGAAAGATGATTTTTGAAAACATTGAGGAAAGAGAAGAAAATGCTGATAAGCAGAAATTTCTCCAACACCAACCATGTTTTCTACCCCTTTAAAGACAAATTCCTTTTTTTAACCACATTTAATTAGTCGTCCTGCAAATGCTTTCAGTATTGACTGTTCTGCAAAGAGTGGTTGAGGAAGATTACAGTCTAGCATGGGCATTATTACTAAGCTCACCCGAGTTCGAAGTGCTCGAGGTGGGCTTTTGTCATTGTGCTTACAGTAGTCTGTCATTCTATGTAAGGGATAGAAAACGAGTGTCGTGGTATATGGGAAATATACACGAGCGTTAGCGAGTGTATATTTCCCATATATCACGGCACGAGATTTTCTATCTCACTTAGACCACGTGACTATTCGTGCTTTTTATGTCATAATCCAGGAACATGTGCTTATGAGACAAAAGTTTTTTTCTTTTACAAAATGGAAGCATCAGTTGATTTGGATTTTGATTTGAATGAGCTATTTAAAGATGATCCTGAAGTTACAGTAACTCAACTTGACAATTTGCCGACACAGGATTTGGTGGTAAATAAATTCGAAAATGAGAGATTTAAGAATACTGATATATTGACTGAAAGCCAGCTGAAAGAGTTTAAAGCTGAGCTGAGCGAATTCCCACAATCCTTTTCACTCTTCTAAAATCAAGTTTCAATTTTTGAGTCACGTTTATTTTGTCGTCTGCAAATGCTTTGAATTTGGACAAGTCTGAAATTTTGTCGTTTGGTAAAGAGTTAAAAAATTATTTCATTGACATGATTTACTAGATGGTACCCTTTACCTTCACGGATTATATTTTTTGTACCCCCTGAGGGGAATTTAATCAGTATTTGTCAAAATAAAAGGAAAAATTGAGAACTTTAAAATGTTTTGTAATTGTCAAATGAAGTACTGTACCTAATTTCGAAATTGTTTAATTCTTTACCAAACCGTTGTCTGCGCATGTCATACTCTTCGAAGATTTGACCTATCTTATATGACGCATCACTAGCCCCGAAAGCGCGCAGACTGTTTTAGCAAACGACAAAATAAATGTGGCTGAAAAATCCAAATTTCATTTGGGAAGGGTAGAAAACATTGTAGGAAAAGGAGAAAATGCTGGCTAACAGCATTTTCTCCTTTTCCTACAACGTTTTCAAAAGGCTTGTAACTAAGGGTCGTCAAAAGTCGTCATTTTCTGATAAAGGGTTTACCGTGAAGGCTACATTTTGTCTCGACTCGATATTGCAAACAGAAGTCTGAATTCACGTGCAGGATATACTAGCATAGTATATCCAGATATACAACTGCGGGAGTTGTATCTTCGATATATACTATGACAATACTGAACGCTGATTGGTCAGCTCGCTACATACGTGGTCTAATGGTAAGTTTTACCTGTCAAGTTGTGTGCACTCCAGGGGATATATTTTTTGCCCAATGCTAATGAAAACTTGGTTAAAATGTTTTGTCTTATTAGCACCTCAGACTAGTTTGAAAACTGGTCACCTTGGGTAAACGAATTAAGTCACTAGGTAAAATTTTAGAGAAATCTTGTGTGCATCATGGAGACCACATTTTCAGTCCAGTGATTATGAAACTAAGGTCCATGGTTTGTATTCACTAACATTCTGGAGAACATTCTTTGTCTTATTGTCAAGAATTTCCAAAATTTGAAAGTAACACGACTTCTGATTGGCTAACCAAAATGGTTTAGCCAGTCAGAAGTTGTGTTACTTTCTAAGTAAATAATTAGACTAAAAATTCTTAAGAATGCTTTCTGAATTTGGACCCTGGTCAGAATTTTTGGCTTTATAATACCTTGGATAAAACAAGAAATGGGTCATCTGGGATCAGGGTATCAGTCCTGATAAGATCTTGCTTTTTAGATAAATTTATTATTTCTAGCTGAAATACGTAAAGGCTCATTTGAGCGATCCAGGGCTGTCATAGCCCTCATTTAAACCTTAGTGCTATTTAGTTTTTACATGAGTTGTGCTCTGGGAACAGGAGGTTTGATTCATCTGCAAAAAGCATCAACCCATATCAGCCGCAGTCGGTGCAGGCTGACAATGATGAAATTGAGTCGAAAGTTTGCTTTTGATAAAGTTTCTGCATGGCAAAGGACATACCTACCATTCTTGTGCTTCAGGATGGAGGGTTTAAAAAAAAAAATGCATCAGTATCATGGAACAACTTGCCTAGTATAATACATTAGGAAGAGGCATTAACTCTTTACCAGACAACATAATTTTGGACTAGTCCAAATCAAAAACTTGCAGGCAGCAAATGTGACTCAAATGGTGGAAATTGTCTTTGAAGGGTAGAAAACTTTTTTTTTTTGGAAAAGGAGAAAATGCTGGTTACCTGCATTTTTTTGTCATTCCCTTGAGATTTTCAAAAGTTTTTTTTTTTCATCAAGGTTTTTAAAAATTGAAACTTTATGGCACAGGGTTAAACCACCTTTTGCCAAATCACAGCTCATATGTGAATGAAATGGGGCATTTTCAGTCAGCAGAAGAGACTTATTTTAACATCAAAGGCGTTTTGCCAATTTCAGTTTGAAAATCTTCCACAACTGCAAACAGCGTAGATTCAAGATCAGACTGCACAATCTATGCTCTTTGACTTTCATGCAAAAATTCTACTACAGCATATAAAAGTTGTGCCAGGCCGACATGGAAATTTGAGTAAGTCTGATACTTAGATATGAGCCATGCTCTGTGAAAAGGGGGCTTAATGCAGCTGCAAAAAGTTTTGACCCAGGTCGGTCTGCACGGACTGCGCAGGCTGACCTGGGTCAAAACTTTTTGCTTTTGGTCAATTTTATGCAAGTCAAAGGACCAGTATATCTTATGATTCAGTTGGTTGTTAGACAAAATGGATTTTATGGATCCAGAATCATGTGATGACTTGCTTGGTATCAAGCATCAGGGAGGTGCATTAAGCTCCCTTTTGCCAGAGCATGGCTTATATAAAATGAAACTATTCTTCTCTAAACCTTGCTATATAGGTGAATTTAGAACACACTCTGTAGAGACAGTGGTAAAGCTAATTTTGGATGTTTGGTTTGGTTAGAATGTTTTACAAAATATCAAACATTGTAGATATAGGATCAGACTTGATTTTTGTTGCCTAATGATCTCAATCCAGACTGTCCACATTGTCAGCTAAAGCACACAGAATTGTTCAGAACTTGGAAAGAGTAAACAAATACATGTATGAGAATCAATAACAGGAAGAGACATTAATCATTAACCCTCAAAGCGCCTTTCATAATTAAAGTTGCCTTTGTAACCAGTGTATATTGAGATCAGACTGCATGAAACATGTAGTCTAATCTTTGATCATTTCTGTCTGTTTTGCTGAGACATTCTACACATAAGCAACCATAAAAGTGTGATTATATGAGTTTATTTCTTGACCAAAATTGTTGGTTTTGTTTATTCTGGGACTAAGGGTTAATAGCATTTTTCTATAGTAAAGTTGTAATATGATCAGTTTATAGGTTATTATCAAGTTTCATTTTGGTGTATGTATTGAATGAAATGCACAGTCTGTTAATTCTTCTACTGATCATTTTAGCTCACCAGAGCACAAAGTGCTGAAGGTGGGCTTTTGTGATCATGCTGAGCCTAATCCATCTTGCACGGTGCATCAGTCAACAATTACCTTGTATGCACTCTCACAGCCATATTTTCAGTCAGATGCTCATGAAACTTGGCCAGAATGTTTGTCTTGATAAAATCTCGGACATGGCTCATGTTAGATCAGAAAGTAGTCACTAGAACAAATCTTAGAAAACACTTTTTGTTTACTATTGAGGCCACATTTCTAGTCCAATGCACATGACATTTGGTCAGAATGTTTCTGTTGATAATATCTTGGGTTTGAAATTGGGACATGTCAGGTGAAAAAGTAGGTCCCTGGAACAAGTCTGAGAAAGGCTCTGTGTCCACACTAGAGGCCACATTTTCAGTATGATACTTGTGAAACTTGGTCAGAATATTGTCTTGATAATATCTTTGATGCAACGAAATTGGGTCAGGTTGGACCAAAAACTAGTCATCCAGTTAAACCTAAGAAAAACCATCTGTGCACTCAAAAAGCCAGATTTTCAGTCAGATATTTATGAAACTTGGTCAGAATATTTGTCTTCAATGTATCTTGGACATGTTTGAAATTGGGACATTTGAGATGAAAAAGTAGGTCCCTGGGACAAATCTTAGAAGAGCCTTTTGTGCACACTAGAGGCCACATTTTCAGTCTGATATTAGTGAAACTTGGTCAAAATGTTTGTCTTGATGCATGCATATTTGAGCTGTCGTCGTGATATGGCCGAAATAATGTTGAAAGCGGCAATCAGTCAATATAATCTCACTCTGATACTCATGAAACTTGGTCAGAATGTTTGTCTTAATGAAATCTCAGACAAGTTTGAACAAAATTGAGTTATGCAGCATCAAAAAGGTCACTGGGATAAACCTTAAAAAAAATTTGTGTGTACTCTGGAAGCTACATTTTCAGTCCAATACAAAGGAAAAAAAACTTGGTTAGAAGGTTTGTCTTGATGACATGTAGTAAAAATTCAAAATGGGTCACATTAGGTAAAAAATAGGTCACCATGATGAATATTAGAAAAACTGTGTACACTCTGGACGCCACATTTTCAGTCTGATACTCTTGAAACTTGGTCATAATGTTTGTCTTGATGACATTCAAGACAAGCTTGAAATTGCTCACATTGGGTGTAAAAGTAGGTCACTGCATTAAATCTTAGTAAAACCTTAGGTCATTCTGGAGGCGACATTTTCAATTCAAGACTCACAAAACTTGGTCAGAATGTCTTGATGAAGTCTGGGATAATTTTAAAATCTGAACCTGTCGGGTCAAAAAGTAGGTCACTTGGACAAATCATAGAAAAACCTTGTGTGCTTTTTAGAGACCATATTTTCAGTCAGAGACTCATGAAACTTGATCCAGATGTTTGTCTTGATAATATCCTGAACAAGTTGAAAGTGGGTCATGTCAGGTCAAAAAGTAGGTCACAAACACTCATGTGGTCACATTATCACAATTAATATATCTACTCAGGTGAGCGTGTAAGGGTCAATGGCCCTCTTTTTCAAGTGTTTGATTTCATGTTTTCATGCTATAACCAGGGTTCGAAATTAGCAGTAGCAAGTAGCTAATTTGCTACCTGAAAAAAAAATTTGCCACTTGGGCACAAAAGCAGTAGCAAAAGGTTTGCTACCTGGTAATTCTGTCTGCTTGAAGTGTTTTGCCAATTTTCAATGAAATAATCTTCCACTTGTTATTTTAGAAATCTGTTGAAATAATCTTCTCAATCGTTCGCATAGGTACAAAAACATGCAAGCATAACTGTGTCACACATTCAAACACGTCTGCACTTGATGATAACTTAACATCTATATTTATAGCTACCTTCGTGAATCTTTGCTGATGTCCATTGAAAACGGTCTGCATTATAACAAATGGGCGAAAACATGCTATACTGACGTCAATAAAAAACGCTTCAGTCATCTTGAAGGGGCAGTAATATACAAACGACACATTTTATTTGAACAAATGTTTCCGAATATTAAAGACAAATTTATTGCGGTCTAGAGAATGACAGAAAAGTTCATGAGTCGATATTTGACGAGTAGATATCCAGCTTCAAAGATATGCACCCTCTTCTAAAAGTCAATAAAGAGTGTGGCCACCTCGACTAGCGATCACAGCATCCAGTCTACGTCTCATTGAACCACACAAATTGCGCAAAAGATACCGAGGAATACGGGCCCACTCTTCCCGAAGAGCAACTGTCAACTCCCGAACATTATTAGGCTGACGGAGACGTTTACGTAATCGTCGTTCTAGGACATCCCACATGTGTTCTATCGGATTACAGTCCGGAGAATAAGCTGGAAAGTGAAGGGTATTAACAATATGATTCACCAAAAAGTCTCTGGTAACACGTGCCACATGAGGACGGGCGTTATCCTGAAGAAAGGTTAGGCCAGGATGTTGGCGAAACATTGGAACGACGACGGGACGAAGAATGCGGTCAATATACTGTCTTGCTGTCAAGTTGCCGTTAACGATAACAAGTTCAGACTTGAAATTATGGTTAATGGCGGCCCACACCATAACGCCACCTCCACCAAAGCGGTCACGCTCCATTACACAGTTGTCGGCGTAGCGTTCATGACGCCGCCGATAAAATCGAATACGACCATCTGCTTTAAACAAGTTAAATCTTGATTCATCACTAAAAACAACATTTCGCCACTGTCTCCCTCTGTTGTTGACTGCCCACTGTTGACATTCCCGTCGATGACGTTGAGTCAAAACAGGCCCACGATAAGGCCTGCGGCAGCGAATTCCGCGATCTCTGAGACGATTTCTCACAGTATTTCGATTAATTGTTCGTCCACGATTCCCATTTACTGTTGACGCCGTAGATTGTGCAGTCACGTACCGATCACGTAAATGACGTAGCCGTATAAAGTTGTCTTGCCGCACAGACGTCACAAGGGCGCACCTGGACGAGGCCTATCAGATAAACTCCCGGTGGCGTTTACACGACGAACTAATCGAACAATCGTCGAACGTGACACGTTAAAGCGTCTAGCAACGTAATCCTGTGATCAACCACTTTCCAACATCCCTAAAGCACGAGCACGATCCTCATTATTTAGCCTTGGTATCGCTATACGTCAGAATTTCTCAAATCGCCCTATGTTTGAGACTGGTAAATCGAAACTCCAAGACACATGTGTAATTTCGTTTCAAAAAACAGTGTATAGAAGACGCACGGGTAGCTCGAGTAAATAGTGACCCCCACCCATGTTTAGATATACAGAGTGTACTGAACGAAAACTTTATCGTTTCGATAAGTGTAAAGGGTGTTTAAATTAAGGGAGACCATATTTTCCATGATGTAAAATGCCTACCAGAAAAGTTACGCCCAATTTTCGCTGAGGCGTTTATTCTTGACGTCAGTATAGTATAAATGAGCCACCTGAAATAGAAATTGCCAAACAGCTCCTATGCCCATATCTTTGAAGACTTGCTGTTTGTAATTCTGCCAAGCAATTCATGGGCAAAGGCAGTAATTCAAGCATTATTCTATGAATGGGAGGGAGGGCCGTTATTTGTCTGCCCATATTTGGTACCAGGAATGTTCCTTTTCCTTATTTTAAGCCAGGTAGCAAGTACTTGCTTCCTGCAAAATATGTTAATTTCTAACACTGCTATAACTCTACCATAAGACAAAACTTTAGAATTATCCAAATCTAAAGTATTTGCAGATGACCAAAAAAAAACTGGTTTGAAAGATGAATTTTGTCTGTGAGAGTGGAAAACCATGTGAGAAATGGAAAAAAATGCTGGTTGATAGCATTTTCTCCTTTTCCCCTTTTGTTTTTAAAACCATTCTTCCTAGGGGTCTTAAACTCTATACCAGAGGACAAAGTTTTAGACTTGTCCAAACTGAATGTGGTTCAAATGATGGCTTTTGTTAGTGAAAAGAGTGTGGAAGGAGAAAATGCTGGTTACCAGCATTTTTTCTTTCCCTCTAAGCTTTCAAAGCATTATTCCAAGTTGCTGTTTATGGAATTGTTTGGGAAACTGGTAACAGGGAAAAAAAAAATTATCATTGTGCATGAAGAAGTAGAGCTTAGTCTTTTTCTTCCAGAGCAAAGTAAGTACAACTTTTTTGCAGTACCACAATATTTCCCTTTTTTTCCACTTGTTTTTATTGGAAGCATTTGCTAATGACAAATTGAATTTGGATCAAATGATGGATTTATCTTTGATAGGATAGGAAACATTGTGAAAAATAAAAGAAAATGCTGGTTGCCTTCATGTTCTCCTTTTCACACAATGTTTTCAAAAGCATTACATAAAAACAAGGGATTGTTTGGTAACCCTATACCACGCAAAAATCCCAACATTTAATGACCCTGAGGATGAAAGCTTTGAAAAATTGTGGGAAAAGGAGAAAATGCTGGTAACCAGCATTTTCTTCTATTCCCACAATGTTTTTCATCTTTCCAAGAATAAGTTGAAATTTTTTGCCCTCACATTAATTGTGTTATGTATAATTCTTTTAGTCACATTTATTGCATCGTCTGCAAATGTTTTTAATTTGGACAGGTCAAAAGATGTGCCATTTGGTTTAGAGATAAGGGATAAAATTGACTTGGGGTGGTATATTGGTGTTAAAATTTGATGAATAAATGATGACAGTGATCTTCTGTAACACCTTCAGCTCATTTGTATGTCAAGAATTAGTCTTTCATGTACAAAAACCATCTGAAATCATCATGATGCCCTCATTTACCATCGTGTGTAACAAAACACATTACCAGATGACAAACTTTTAGACTTGTCTGTAATGAAAGTACATGTGGACGGCAAATTAAATGTAGGAGAAAGTATAAGATTTGTCTGAAAGGGTAGGAAACATTGAGGGAAAAGGAGAAAATGCTGGTTTCTCCTTCTCCCACAATGTTTTCAAAAGCCTTTTCTTTCAGGGTTGTTAAAATACTGGATTGTTTTGAACACATTTCCTTCTGTAGACAAATTGTGTACTTTGCGAAGGCTCATGCATGGCTCAGTGGTAAGTGTAAGATTCGTAACCATGAAGGGCCTTGGTTAGATCCTCACTCCAAGCCTTATCCTAGCTCTGTTGAAATCCAGGACATTGAGTATGTGAGCTTTCATGGTGAATCAACTGAAATACATGTAATGTTGAAAGTGGTGCAAAATTCCAATCAATCAATCATCAATCAATCAATCAGGAGACAATTTTTGAAAAGCATGATGTCAAAAGGAGAAAATGCTGATAAGGAGCAATTTTTCCTCTTGGCACAATGTTTTCACATGTTTTTAAACATGGGTTATTGTTGAGTGTCCCAAAATACTCTTCTGCTACATTTTTGTATCCATGAGGTAATGAGTTAACTAGCTGTTAGCAGTTGTAGTGTAAAGTTGTACTGTAATTGTAAAAGTGATGGACCTGGTTAAACTTGCTTTTGTGAACAGTGAAGATCAAGATCAGATAGCACGGAATGTACAGTCTGATCTTGGATTTATATTTTGTTACAGGCTCATGCCAACCTAAAGAGCAATATTTTGGTGTTTTTTCTTATTGAAAGGCCATTTCATCAACCCTTAACCAATTAATCCAAATTTTAAATGGATGTGAGGGAGAAAACTTGTAAATAGCGTGGGAAAACAAGAAAATGCTGGTTACCAGCTTTGCTTCTTTTCCCACAATTTTATTATTCTTTCAAAGACAAAACTTCACAAATGTTCAGGAAATGAAAGACATTGTTGTTTGATAAAGTGTTAGTGTAGAGTTCTAAGAGTTAACCCTTTACGATACAATCTTGAGTTTTAACGACCCTAAAAATAAGGGCTTTTGAAAACATTGTGAGAAAAGGAGGAAATAGTGGTAACCAGCATTTTCTCCTTTTCCCACAATGTTTTCTACCCCATCAAAGACTCAAATCATCATTTTAGCAGCCTTTAATTTGTTCTCTGCAAATGATTACAATTCCGAAAAGTTAAATTTTTTTTCATGTTGTAAAGAGTTAATGGCCTGATCTTTTCTTTACAGGTATAAGGATGGTATGACACTTCAGTGACAGAACCCACAGGAGGCAGTGTTTTGACTGACCATGGATAGTCTATTGGTGGACCTGGACAAGGTCCTGGATGACTTTGAAGCTGAAGGTAATAAAATGCAACAAGGGTGACAAATGTTTGACCCTGAGGAAAAGGCCTTTTGAAAACAAAGTGGGAAAAGGAGAAAATGCTGGTAACCAGCATTTTCTCCTTTTCCCATAATGTTTTTCTACCCAGTAAATGCACTTAAGTTCATTTGCACCACTTCCAAATTTGTTGGCTGCGAATGCTTTTGATTTGGAAGGGTCCAAATTTGTCCTTTGGGAAAGGGTTAAATGATTGATTGATTGTATGGTGTTTAATGCCATTTTCAACATTATTTCAGTTACATTGCGGCTGCCAGTGCACCTATCCATGTTTTTCTGGAGTTTTCTATTTACCAGTACTACGCAAAATATTCTTTCCAAGCCACTGGCTGCTTTCCCACTTAACCATCATCGAAACAATGGTCAGCGGTGAGAGAGGAATGAATCCTGTCGCAGTGACTATCATCAGTCCTTGGAAAGAAATTGGCCAAGCCGGGGATCAAATCAGCGACCTCCTTTTCTCAGGTCCTGTACACTACTGACTGAGCTACAGGGCTTGGCAAAAAAAGGGTTAAATAACATACTGGTCAGTTTAGACATACTGGTCTATATATGAAAAAATGTGTACTCCTCTAGTCTGTTAAAAAATATATATAAATATGTATAAATAGAAGACTACATGAAAATGTACATGTCTTTATTCCTGCTGGATGATGAAGAGAACATGGACAATTGACTTTTCCGACCCAGCGTGATTTGGAATGTGCATTTTAATGAATTTAATGCTACAAATAAATCAGTTTGACAAAGGAGCACATTTCTAGATAATGCAGGGGTAGTAAATTCAATTCTTCTTATTAAACTTTATTAAACAATCCTTTCTTTCCTTGTCTAGGTCGTTAAAACACTAGACAGTGTGGTAAAGGGTTAACCCTTTACCAAATGACAAAATTTTAGCCTTGTCCAAATTCAAGGCATTTGCAGATGACATTTTCAATGTGGCTCAATTGGTGCAATTTTCCTTTGATAGGGTGTAAACCATTGTGGGAAAAGGGGAAATGCTGGTTACCAGCATTTTCTCTTTTTCCCCACAATGTTTTCAAAAGGCTTCTTTCCCAGGGTCATTAAAAGTCAGGATTGTGTGGTAAAGGGTTAAGGGGCATCTCCAATGTATTGAAAAATTTTCCCTCTTTGTGTGTAAAGATGAGATCAGGCCATAACAAAGACCATCATTAAGGACAGTATTCACATCCCACCTTACTAAACAGGATACAAGCAATAAAATCACATGTGCACAGTCAGTCTGCAGATAATATAGACTCTTTCAGGCAAGTTTAATCATTCTGTAACAGCTTCTTTTGAAAACATGCCTGTTTGTTTTAATAGCTTAATTCTTTACCACATGACAATGTTTTAGACTGGTCTAAATTGAAAATATTTGCAGACAACAAATTTAATGCGGCTCTGACTATTGGATTTATTCTGAGAGGTTAGAAAGTCGTAAATGACAGTTACAAGCATTTTTCCATCTCCTACAATGATTTCAAAAGTTCTTTTCCTTGGGGTCATTAAAACTTGAGATTGTGTGGTAAATTTACATATTTTACAAGAATGTTTTCAAAGTGCTGTGCTGCATATTTATAAAGGAAGTCATGAATGATGAAATTGATTTCATTGAAATTGATTGATACAACATATGTTTCAGAGAATGAAGCTCCAGGAAATGAAAGAAAGCCAAGCGGTTTCCATGAATTCTTGGAGAAGTCAAATGAGCAGACATTCAAAGTTATTGATAATTACATTCCCGCATCGGAGATTAAGCAGAGTGATTGCAATTCATTATCACAGAACGCAGATAGTCTTCAAAATGTATGTTACGATTTTCCGTATGAGCCAGAGAATTTTGACCTCTCTGAGGCCGACTTTGCCCCTTCCCCAAATCTCGGTGATAGTGGGTACAATGGATCCCTAACATATACAGAATTTGATGGACAAAAGTTGAGTAAAGGTTTGATAAAGGGAACCAGTAATGGGGATCAAAGTGTAGGTAGTACTTTAGTTGAAGGTAACATGGGCAAACAACAACATGAGAATGAAGTGACTAATAAGAATATAATGACCAGTGAATCAAACGTTATAAAAAATAATATACAGCCTGGCAAATTTAAATTGACGCAGCCCATACAGGCTGATAATCCCCCCAATACAGACAGAGTGTTCCACAGTGGTGAAATGAATGGTTATTGTCATTATGAATGGGCTGATTCAGTGTTGCCAAAACAGAATAACACAGAGAGTAATCAAGAACAGCCACCTGTTCGTCAAGTTAGTGTTCAAAGCTTTGTAAGCACAGATTCCAAATCGTCTGATGTTGACAAATATCCAGTGCAATGTAATACACCACAGACTCCAAAGGAAAACATGTTGAATCCTTTAGAATCGCAAATCAGTTCATTGAATACTGAGGAAAATTGTGGTGCTTTGAATAATGCTAGTCATTACTCTATGCAAGATAACAGTGATCTAGACCCCAAACTAGCTCATCTGAAAAAAGATATAACAGATAGTCTTGCAAGGGAACCTATATCAGAAGTAAGTACAAACAGAAAACTGTTAGCAGATACTTCTAACTCCTTACCTGCTACACTGTATGCAAATTTAAATGGTCATAATGAAAGGCAGACTTCATTGCCAATGGATCTCTCAAATGGTGATACAGAGAGACATGTAAACAAAGAAAATGGTGTATTGTTTAATGGTGAAGTTGATTCACCTAAGAAAATGTCAAATGCTACAAGTTTAGCCAAGATAGATAGGGCAAATGTAAGTGAACATATAATGACCATTAGTAAAGGGAGAGAAAGTGAGCTACCTGAATCTAAAGAAGAGCAACATGTGGTTGGTTTTGGAGGAGTGGATGAGGACATGGAAGAAAGTCATATGGATGACTATCTAAGAGATGTAGAAATGAGTGATAAAACAGTGACTGATACAATGGCATTTACACTGAACAATAATGATTTCATGAATGGACTTGATGACAAAAATACAAGTTTATTGGAAAGGAAGGAAAATTCTAAGCTCAATGAGAATAGAGATGAAATGATTAATGAACCAGGCAAACAACTATATCAACCACTCATTTCTGTTCAAAGGGATTTTCCTGACGTCACAAGCAAAGCAGATAGCTTTAACATGGATGCTTTAAGTGAAAAGTCAGATAAAAGGCAGCCTGTCCAATTGGACCCTGACTATAATCATGTAAAGAATCCTGCAGCTGATATTATTCAAGTGTTACCTGTGGAATTAAATTCTGTATCATCTACCATTACCAATTCCAAACCTGTGATATCTAATCCAGACACAAACCTCTCACCTATGGGTCTTGTTTCTATAGACAGTGGCCTGGCCTCTCTGAATGATAATGTTACAGACAGTGGTTCCTTCCCAAGCCCAGTAATTGAGGTGCCTTCAGACTCTGGTGCCCGGCCAAAGGACACCAACAGCATGATAAATAGAATAGGCATTTTGAAAGATTTTGGGACAGTAAATTTGGATGAGGATTCAACACTTGATCTAAAACCGTCTGTTTTATCCCCAACTACTGAGGATTATATTAGATCTGATGAAAGCCCAAAGTTAGAAAACATGATACAGAAAGAATTGACTTTACCAAACCAAACTGAATTAAGACAGAAAATGGACAATTGTGATCAGGTTGTGCAACAGACTAAGACTTTTGAAACTATGGATACATCCGTACAAAATGAATCAAATGAAGAAAATCCCAACAAAGGTTTTGTATCAGATACTGATGTTGATGATGTAGAAATGAGGAGACCACCTTCTTTAAAAGGAGATGCAGGTAAGGCAGTGTCTGGGAGACCTCGTTCATGGAGTCCATCAGAATCTGGTCAACCCCTAGTACAGAAACAGAAACGTCCAACAAGTTTAAATCTCCCGCCCTTACCACAAATAAATCTTAGTGAACGACCAGGACAAGAAGAAGAAAGTAATGTTGGAGATCCAGTTGAAGATGAATCAAGAGAGAATGAAGATGCTGTGAATGAGGTTTCTAATACAGAGACTGATGCAGGTAAGTAAAGATTTTGTGAATGAGACTTTTGATGATCAGCTGTATTTCTAATAAAACTGCAGAAGTTTATGGGAATATCATTGACAAACTGCTCAAAACATTTTCAGGGCCTCACAGGGTATTTCAGTACCCATCTTCAGTAGTTGACACGTTGCTACTTTGATTTTAATGTAAAGAGATAATTTATTGCTTTATGTAGAGATCTGAAATGACCCAAATTGTAGCCATATCAAGAGATTCGAGTATCATCTATTACATGTATTCTATAGTCATAACATTGCCGTAGCCATGAAAATTGTACTCATCAAGTTTCAGTTTCTACTAAGTGAAAACTGTACGCGGCAAGTACTCTGTATGTATTTTAACAAGACAATTTTCAAGAAGTTACTATAATGGAATTATTATTGTGAAAAGATTCCTTTTCTGTTTGCAAGTAAGTTTTTGCAAGGTGGGTATGAAATGGTATGGCAAACTTTGGGCTTCCACTATGAATAATGAAGTTGTGACCTGAATACTGATTTTTAGCTCCACTGGCCGAAGGCCAGCGGGCTTATGTCATGGCCCGGTGTCCGTCGTGCGTCAGTCCGTCCGTCCGTCTGTGCGTCCGTCCGTCCGTCCGTGCATGCGTTAACTTTCATTTCAAACATCTTCTTCTCTGAAACTACCCATCCGATTTTCACGAAACTTCACAGAAATGATCCTGCCATGGTCCTCTTCAGAATTTCTTGAAAGAATTTGATTCCTTCAAAAACTCTGGTTGCCATGGCAACAAAACTGAAAAATATTGGAAATCTTTAAAAATCTTCTTGTCTGAAACCATAAGGCATAGGGCTACCAAATTTGGCATGTAGCTTTATGTAGTAGACCTCTATCAAGTTTCTTCAAATTATAGCCCTGGGGTCAAAATTGGCTCTGCGCCAGGGGTCACAAGTTTTACATAGGCTTATATAGAGTAAACTTTAAAAATCTTCCTGTACCTAGCTATAAGGCCTAGAGCTACCAAATTTTGCATGTAGCTATATCTAGTGGGCCTCTACCAAGCGGGCCAGAATTTTAGCCCTGGGGTCAAAATTGGCCCCGCCGCAGGGGTCACAAGTTTTGCATGGGCTTACATAGTGACAACTTAAGAAATCTTCCTGTTTTGATTTTTTTTTTGAAATTAGCCTTGCATCAGGGGTCTTATGTTTTACAGAGGCTTCATATGGACAAAAATTGAAAATCACCTTATTTATAACCATACAGCATTGTATTATTTTGGCATGTGGCTATATCTTGTGGACCTCTACCAGGGTTCAAGTAATTATAGCTCTGGGATCAAAAATGGCTTTGCCTTGCAGGTCTCAACTTTCACATGGGCTTTTACAGAGAAAACTTTGTAAGTCTTCATTTTGAAACCATTTGGCTCAGAATTGAAATGCTTAGTATTTATGGTTTATATTTATAAGCCAGTGGAGCGATACAGGGCCATCATGGCCCTCTTGTTCCTGTATCTCTTAAATGTAATTTTCTTTTTCAGATGTTGACAATGATGGATCCCTCGAAGGGGCTGTTGGTGGTGAAGAAATTCCAGTCATACCCCCTGATAGCTCTGAAGATTTAGGACCTCCTCCATCATACAGTAGCACTCTGGGCATCGTAGCCCCAAAATGGATCCCTGATGCTGAAGCACCATCATGTATGAGCTGTGATGCCAAGTTTACCTTCACAAAGAGGAGACACCATTGCAGAGCTTGTGGAAAGGTAACTTTTTTCATGGAACGATAACCTGTAGCCCTTTACCACTCAATCTTGTGTTCTAATGGCCCTCAGCAGAAAGGCTTTTGAAAACATTGTGTCGGTAACCACCATTTTCTTCTTTTTTTTCCGCAATGTTTTCTGCCCATTCTGTGACAATTCCCATTATTTGAGGTTCCTTATGATATTGCCTGCAAATGCTTTCAAAATGGATTAGCCTAAAATTTTGAAAACATTTACCACTCAATCTTATGTTCTGAAGGCAGTAGGAAGGCTTTTCAAAACATTGTAGAAAGAGGAGGGAATGCTGGAAAACAGCATTTTTTCCTTTTTTCCCACAATGTTCTGAGCCCTTTCAATGAAAATTCCCATCAGTTGAGGTTCATTATGATGTCCTTTGAAAATGCTTTCAATATGGATTAGTCTGAAATTCTGTTTAATGATAAAGGTTCAAGCATGTTACCTCCAGCAGACAAGTCTTTTGTTCTTCCAGCAGACCACTTTTGAAAGCATTGTGGCTAAAGGAGAGATGGCTCAGTCCTAGCAATGTCTGCTTATGCCACATGCCTGTGATTTTTAACCTCCTGCTAGATGACAGCATTTTGGACTTTTCCAATTTGAAAGAATTTGCAGACAACATGAATACTGCTCGAATGAAAAGTTTTGTCCCTGAAAAGGTAGAAAATATGGTGGGAAATAGTGCTACCGGCATTTTCTCCTATTCCAAGTTATTGTTTTCAAAGCCTTCTTCCAAGGTTTGTTAACCCTTTACCACACAATCCTGACTGTTAACAACTTTTAAGAAGAAGACTTGAAAACATTGTGGGAAAAGGAGAAAATGCTGGTAACCAGCATTTTCTTTTTTTCCCACAATGTTTTATAACCTTTCAGAAACGAATCCAGTAATTTAAGCCACATATAATTTGTCGTCTGCTAATGCTTTCAATTTGGACCAGCCTAAAATTTTGTCGTTTGGTCAAGAATGAAAACATGGAATTGTTTGGTAAAGGGTTAATAAAACTCTTCTGTTCTTGCTGCCGACTTCTTTTGCAAGCCTTACGGCAAAAGGAGAGATTGCTCATTACTAGCCATTTCAACTCTGCCACATCCATGTGATTTTCAAGTGGTGTGCTGGTACAAATCGTCAGTCTGCAGCTTGTTACATGGTTGTTAAGTGTTTCCAGGGTTACCATTGCTTAGTTGTGATGTATAACTTGGCACTGTTTGTTCTTTTTTCAAGACCTAACACAAAAATTTATACACATATTATTTTCGTTTTTGGGCAAATATGCATGGTATTTCATCTTAACCCTGTACTGCATGACAGAATTTTAGACCTGTTGAAATTGAAAGAATTTGCAGGTAACAATTTCATTGTGGCTCAAATAAGTTGACTTTTCCTTGATAGGGTAGAAAACATTGTGGGAAAAGGAGAAAATGCTAGTTACCAGCATTTTCTCCTTTTCCCAAAATGTTTTCAAAGGGCTTCTTCCTCAGGGTCATTAAAACTCGGGTTTTTGCCGTAAAGAGTTAAAACCCCTTTCACAGATGTAGTTGCCTTAGTGGCCTCTGTAGATCAAAGATAAGACTGCACAAAATGTGCAGTCTGATCTTTGATCTACACTGTCCACTTTGCTGAGACTTCCCAGACAAGAATGACCTTGAAATTGCAATTATTTTTGTCCCTTTCCTAGATGAAAATGTAGGTTGGGTTTTTATGGCACTTTAATGGTTAAATTCTTGATTTTCCTTACAGGTATTTTGTTCATCATGTTGTAACATGAAGGCAAGGTTAGTGCATTTGAAAAACCAGGAGGCCCGAGTCTGTATGATGTGTCACAGGGAACTTTCCAGCAGTAAGTGAACTCACATCAACCCTTGAACAGATTGCGAGAAATTTAGACCGGTCCATATTGAGAGCTTTTGCTGTTGACTCAGGAAATATGGCTTAACTCTTTACCAAGTGACAAAATTTTAGACTGGTCCAAATTCAAAGTATTTGCAGACGACAAAATAAATGTGACACAAAAATTGAAATTTTTTTTTTGGAAGGGAAGAAAACATTGTGGGAAAAGGAGAAAATGCTGGTTACCAGCATTTTCTCCTTTTCCCACAATGTTTTCAAAAGGCTTTTACCAGAGGATCGTTAAAAGTCGGGATTGTGTGGTAAAGAATTAAATGATAGAACTTGGTTTTCTAAAGAGTAGAAAACATAGTGGGAATAGCAGGAACTGCTGGTTACCAACATTTTCTGCTTTTTCTACAATCTTTTCTAAAGCCTTTTTCCTAACAATCCTGAGAAATAAGGCTTGTGAGAACATTATGGGAAAGGGAAGAATGCTGATAACAAGCATTTTCTCCTTTTCAACAATGTTTTCTGGCCTTTCAGTGCCAAATTCCCTTATTTGAGCTACATTCAGTTTGTCATCTGCAAATGCTTTTGATTTTGAAAGTGTAAGTTTTTGTCTTTTGGTAGAGAAGTATGGAGATAAAATTATCATGACAAGGGAGAATGCAGGCAAAGCAAATGTTGATCACTATATTTCTTGGATGTAAAGTGTAAACTGTTGATTGAGTACTGTAGAATTTTTAACAATGCTTAATGCTTTACCAAATGACAAAATTTTAGACTTTGTCCCAAAGTGAAATCATTTGCAGACGACAAATAAAATGTGACTCAAAGGATAGAACTTGATTTTGAAAAGATAGAAAACATTTTGAGAAAAAGAGAAAATGCTGGTGACCAGCATTTTCTCCTTTTCACACAATATTTTCAAAAACCCTCTTTCTCAAGGTTATTAACACTCTGGATTGTTTGGTAAAGTGTTATATGTCATGATAAGGTGTTTCCAAAGAGATGAATTTTTATGACACCAGACATAAGTTCATTGAAGTATGATACTTAGAGTAAAATGATAGAATTACGCACAAGAAAAAGCCATTTACTGTAGCACTTTGTCAAAATTTCATTATTTTTCCACACAGTGTAAAAAAAAAAACATGTTTTTTCCTCATGGTTTAGCTACCACATCTTTCTTGAAATTGTACTCTTGATTATTTCTGCAGATGAGAGAACTCACGTTGAAGGAGCTCCAAGAGGCCCACATCCAAACAATCCTGGTGACTATTGCAGTGTCATGCCACCCCAGCAAGGGGCTACCTCTGCACAGCCACCACCTCCATCTGTCCTAGTACCAGTATTGAAGCGTGATGGTAAGTAATCTGAAGCACATGGTATAATGATTTACTGTACTATTATAAACGATACTGCTATCTATCATTATCAATATTAGTATTTTTATGATACTGCACATGGTTGTGGTGAAAATAATATTGTTACGTAGATGTAGAAATGGGGATGTTTGAGTTGAAAAATATGAGATTAACCCTTTACCATACGACAAAATTCTAGACTGATCAAATTTGAAAGCATTTGCAGATGACAAAATAAATGATACTCAAATGATGATTTCTGCCTTTGATAGGGTAGAAAACATTGTGGGTAAAGGAGAAAATGCTGGTTACCAGCATTTTCTCCTTTTCCTACAATGTTTTCAAAAGGCTTCTTTCTCAGGGGCATCAAAAGGCGGCATAGTGAAGTAAAGGGTTAAGATTTTCTGCAGCCCTAGTTTTTAGAAACAGGGTAATATGTTTTAAATTATGAAAAGGATCTATATTATTGTTCAACTCATTACTGTACAGACATGTCACCATTTTTGAGCTAACTAAAATCTATGAAAAAAAGACACAACTTTTGGACAAAATTTGAAGTATTTAACCCCCAGAGCACAGAATAAACCCAGGGCACATTTTTGGTCAAGGTAAAGAGAAAGGTTGCATTTGTCCAGAATGTCCCAGCAAAGCAGTAGTGTAGGTGAAAGATCAGACTGCACATCTTGTGCAGTCTGATCTTGTTCTACTAACTGTAAAGGCAACAAAAGTAGTGAAAGGTTTTTTTTAGGGTTAATCCTTTACCAAACAATCCTGGGCTTCAATGACAAATTAAATGTGGTCAAAGTGATGATTTCAGTGTTTGAAAGGGTAGAAAACATCACTGGAAACTGAAAAAATGCTGTTTTCCAGCATTTTCTCCTTTCCCAACAATATTTTCAAAAGGCCTTTTCTTTTGGGTTTTTAAAACCAAGATTGTGTGGTAAAGGCTTAAAAGAATAAACAGATCAGATGGAAAAATAGAGATCTACATAATTATAAAGCAGGAATGTGAAGATATCACCTGTTGCTTTGAAGTCTGACTCTCAGAATACTAAACAAGAGTTAACGCTATAAAAAACAGTCCCTTTTTTAATGACCGTGAGAAAGAGGGAAATTGAAAACATTGTGGGAAAACAAGAAAATGCTGGTTACCAGAATTTTCTTCCTTTCCCACACTGTTACCCACCCTTCCAAGGACAAACTTTGAAAATGGACATGTTCAAAATTTTGTTGTTTAGTAAAGAGCGAAAACTGACTTTGACCTTGTAAGATGTTTACTACAACAAAGTTTGTTTGAAAACTTGAATTGCAACAGTATAAAATTGTTCGAAAGTGTTGCACAGACTCGAGCATCAGACTTAACCCTTTACTAAATGACAAAATTTTAGCCTTGTCAAAATTGAAAGCATTTGCAGATGACAATTTCAGTGTAGCTCAAATGGTGCAATTTCCTCTTGATAGGGTAGAAAACATTGTGGGAAAAGGAGAAAATGCTGGTTACAAGTATTTTCTTCTTTTCCCACAATTTTTTTCAAAAGGCTTCTTTCCCAGGGTTGTTAAAAGGCCTCATTGTGCAGTAAAGGGTTAATTGATGTTTTTGTGGAACTTTACCCTCAAAGCGCCTTTAACCACTTTAGTTGCCTTTGGGACCAGTGTAGATTTAAATTAGACTGCACAGAATGTGCAGTATGATCTTATATCAACATTATTTTGCAGAGGCATTCTGGATATTGGCACTGTTGAAATTGCAATTAATTGAGTCTATTTTCTAAATTGAAAATGTCTTTTGGGTCTAAGGTTAGAACACAAGTTTGCATATGCTGATAATTTTTTCTGTCATGCACTGGACTTTTTTACAGCTCACCTGAGCACAAAGTGCCCAAGGTGGGCTTTTGTGACTGTACCTTGTCTGATGTTGTCTGGCATCTAGACGTCAACAATATTAACCTTGTGTGCACTCTAGAGGCAATATTTTCAGTCTGATTAAGTTGGTCATAATTGTTGTCTAGATGATGTCTCAGACAAGTTCAAAAATGGGTCACCTTAGGTCAAAAAGTAGGTCACTGGGACAAATCTGAGAAAGCATTGGGTTGACTCCAGAGGTTACATTTTCTGTCAAAGACTCATGAAAGTTGGCCAGAATGTTTATACTGATGATATCTTTGACAAGTTTGAAAAAGGGTTACCTCAGGTCGAAAAGTAGGTCACTGGGACAAATCTCAGAGAAACTTGTGAGTACTTTAGAGGCCACATTTTCAGTCCAGTACCCATGAAATTTGGCCAGAATGTTTGTCTTTTTAATATCATAGGGAGAAAAATTGGAAAATGGGCATCTTCAGGTCAGAAAAAAGGTCTCTCAGACAAACAGTCAAAAACTTTGTGTGCACTCTTAGAGGCCACATTTTCAGTCCAAACTCTAATGAAGTTGGGTCAGAATGTTTGTCTGAACAATATCCTGGACGAGTGTGAATATTGGTCACATTGGGTCAAAAAGTAGGTCAGTGGAATGAATCTCAGAAAAAAATTGTTTACAATCTATAGGCTACTTTTTCACTCAAATACTCATGAAACCTGGTCAGTATGTTTTATTGATGGTGACTATACTTTGAATAATTCTCTAAGACGTACCTAGGCTCAGGTGAGCAATTCAGGGCCATCATGGCCCTCTTGTTTTAAGTATTATAGCATGAGAAGAAATTGCTTGTATGTAGCAATTTTGTCCAATGTCACAATGTTTCCCCATATGATACTCATGTTGTGAACCTCAATGTATTTTACAACTATGTTTTTGGATGTAAAAGAATCTCTGTATCTAAAATACTTTGAGGCTCTTTTTTTTTTGAAAACAAGTCCAAAACTGGTATTAAGATGACTTTAGTAGAAAAAGACATTATGACATACTGGCTAATTCCAAATTGTAGGAAATGGGAATGGCAGTGTCCGAGAGGAAGGTGAGTCTATCACATGAACTTCTGTCATGGTGTTTCCAGGATATTGTTTTTACTCATTACCATGGCAACCTGCTTCTTTTTCCTTCTATATAAGTAAAATGTCTATCCCAGTATATATGCATACATAATTACAAATATTCTTTATGCAGTTTTACTTCTATATAACAGTAAATGTTGCTTGGTGAGACACATGACATTCTAAACCATTCCTAATTGATTCTGAGGAGTCTTTGATTAACCCTTGTCCTGCTAAATAAAAGAAATGAATTTTTCAAGTCGATAGTAAAATCCGAAATTTTCTAATTTCAAAGGTATTTTGGAGGCAAGATATCTCCTTATCAGACAGTGTAGATCCAAGATCAGACTGCACATTCTGTGCAGTCTGATCTTGATCTACGCTGTCCACAAAAGGTCAGCGAGTCGCGCTTAGCAGCCTAGCGGTTAACTCCTTCCCAATCAACAAAGTTTCATGCTTGGCCAATTTAAAGCATTTCTAGACCACAAATTGAATGTGGCTCAAAATAATGAATGTTTTTGGAAGGGTTGAAAATGTGATAAAAGGCTACCAGCATTTTTCCTTGTATCCACAATGTTTTCTAAGGACAGAATTGCTTAGTAAAGAGTTAAAATTGTTGATTGCTCTCTTTGGAGTCAAAGTAGTGTTAAATAATTGTAAAGCGAGGGTAAGTTTTGAATTATTTACAGACAATAAGGTCTATCTCGGATCTATACTATTACTCAAACAAAAATTCTAACATGAATATTCATCTGCTGTTTGATTTGGAAAAAGTGTATGGCATCTATCTGCCAGTCAAAGGATAAGTGTTTGTTCAATACAGTCAGTGTTATTATATAATTGTAATCAGTTTATTAATAATACGGAAAAAGTTATTTATATGTTTGCTTTTTATTGCCATTATAACTGTTGCTTTTCTGCATATTTTAGTTTACTTTTGCTGGTAGAGATTTCTTTGAAAGTTCTTTCAGGTTGGAATGGATTGAGCACATTATAACTGCTGATATTCAATACTGTTCTTTTTGGCAGTTTCTGCCAAGTTGACTTGTTATCTTTGATGTTTGGGATCCAGTCAAACTAGTCTCAACCAGCCACCAGTGGAAACAAAATTAAACTTTAGTATCATTACCAGACAGCAAAATTTTAGACTTGTCTAAATTAAAAGCATTTGCAGTCCACAATATATAGATGACTCTAAAAGTGAATATTGTTTTTTAAAAAAGTAGAAAACATTGTTTGAAAAGGAGAAAATGCTGACTACCAGCATTTTCTCCTTTTCCCACAGTGTTTTCAAAAGTCCTCTTATTAGCATCTTGGAGTTGTTGAAACACTGGACTGTGTGTTAAAGGGTTAGTCCACTAGGTAGAAAAATTATGATTCCTAGTTTTAAAGACCCTCAGGAAGAAGGCTGTTGAAAATGGTGGTTAAAAAATGAGAAAATGCCGGTGACCAGCTTTTTCTCATGAGCATATTATACTTCTTTTCCATCAATGTTTTCTAACTCTTCAAAGACAAATCCCATAGTTTGAGTCATATTTAGGTTTTTAGCTCCACAGGCCAAAGGCCAGCGAGCTACTGTCATGGCGTTGTGTCCGTCGTGCGTCCGTCCGTTCGTCCGTGCGTGCGTCCGTAAACTTTTTCTTTAAAAAACTTCTCTTCAGAAACTATTGACTGGATTTTTACCAAATTTCACAGGAATGTTCCTTTGGTGGTCCTCTTTCAAATTCCTTCAAATAATTGTGTTCCATGAAGAATTCTGGTTGCCATGGCAACCAAAGTAAAAAACCTTTAAAAATCTTCTCCTCCCAAACCGCTATTTGGATAGCATTATTATTTTGCAGGAATGTTCCTTAGATACAGGTTTATAGAATTCCTTTAAAAAAAAAATGATCTGTCAAAAAACATGGCTTTTATGGGAGACTCATTTTCCTTTTATGGTATAAAGTAAAATCTTTGAAAAATTTCTTCTCTAAAACTATTCATTGGATTTCATTGTTGTTTTGCAGGTAAGTTCCTATGGTGGTTGTCTGCCAAATTGTTTCTGTGGTGGTTGTATATCAAATTCCTTTTAAAAAAATGATACACCTAAAAACACATTTTTTTATAGACAAGGCTTATATTTCAAAAAAATGTTCTTCTCCAAAACTATTTATTGTGTTAGTTTTATCGACTAACAAAGAAAAAGGAAGAAAATTGGATTGACTTGACCTAGTCAGGGCTGTCCTATTTAAGCCCACACATTTTCCTTGGTATTAGGATCACAATTTACTCCAATGATATGCTATTAGTTAGTACTAGTAATAAAATATCACTGGCCATAAATAAGATAAAAGCTTGAGCACCTTTCACAACTTGAGCTTTTCAATTTTGCCTTATTACTAAGCCTGAGTAACCATGCCAAGATAAAAAAGAAAAAGTATTTTAACAACAAAACCCCCATGTTGTAGGTACTTTATAGTCCTTTTGATATAGAACAAGAGAACCTCTGCACTTTTATTAGTTCTGGTAAAGGTTTGTTGACCTACTAATGAGTAAATGCAGAGTGGACAGAAGGGGTGTAAATCCTGGTGACCTGGTACAAAGTGGGACAGGGCTTTACATTTGTGATAAGGCATTAATGTTATCCAGTCAAACTGATCCCGCAACTTCAGTACACCAGAATTAATCTGTGCCCTGGAGCAGGATATTTGATTTATGTAAATGCATTTGTAGACCATTTTGTGTTGTTTGCCACAGAAGACATTCTAACTGTGACTGTGAAAAGTTGATTATTAGGGATTAGGTGTTCATTGTATGCCAGCATATTTCATTCTGTCTGGTGTATTGATGTAAGTTGATCTATATTGCTATAACATTCATTCATTTGCCCTCCTAGCTGTTCTTTTAGATTACCCCTTTACCACACAATCACAACTTTTAACGACCCTGAGAAAGACATATTTTCTATATTTTGATGTTTCCCCACCCAAAATGGTTTGTGACAACATATCTTCAAATTAGTAAGACATATATAAAAAAGGATAGAAATTATTGTGGGAAACTAAGAAAATGCTGGTTACCATTTTTTTCTTCTTTTCTCACAAGTTTTTTCCATACCTTTTTTCTTCAGTGAGCTAAAATGCAGGATTGAATGGTAATTGTTAAAAACTTCTTTTCGCCATTATAGAAATATCAGGCCTGTGGAGCGATACAGGGGCTCAAGCGCCTCTAGTTTTATGTAGTGAAGACTTCAAGCAGGCCACAGTTTAGCACAGGCACTTTAATATTAGGTTGGCTGTTTCTGAAGAAAACATTGAGGTCATGTCATAGCACTGTTGTCGTCTGAGTCATTGTGTTCGTCTTATAAAAGCTTTGACATTTTATAATATCTCTGTCATTGCTGAAGAATTACTACAAACTTGGACTAGTTGTAAACTATCAAAAGGGAAACCCATACAAAAGGGGCAGGTAACAATCAAAATATTTTTGACACATCGATGCCCCTTTTTCCGCTTGAAATTTTCACTGAAAAACAACCTATTTCTAAAAGCAGCTGCAGCCGAGCACTGGCACCTATATGCGGTGCTCTTGTTTAACCCTGTACAGCACAATGCGGCCTTTTGACTCCCCTGGGAAAGAAGCCTTTTGAAGACATTGTGGGAAAAGGAGAAAATGCTGGTAACCAGCATTTTCTCCTTTTCCCACAATGTTTTCTACCCTGTCAAAGAAAAATTGCACCATTTGAGCCACATTAAAATTGTCGTCTGCAAATGCTTTCAATTTGGACAAGGCTAAAATTTTGTCGTCTGGTAAAGGATTAAAGGTAGGAGTGGAAAATTATGCTGATGGCTTACTACAGGTTACTGTTTTTTGATTAATTAATTAATGCAATTTTGTATTATGAATAGACTGTGTGGCAGGAAAACTAAAATTTGTAAGATAAGGAGGTTTTTTTGAAAATATATTATTAGTATTAGTTTGATTGAAATTTGAAAATAGCAATTTAAAGGCCTGATAAGGGGCCAAAAGTAAACAATGCAGGTGTTAAAATACATATAAATTTAAATCACATGATCTTAAAGTATGGAAATTATTGTGAAAATGACAATCTGTTGTTGTATGGTTGGTTTGTATGAATTGTAAAACCAGGTAAAAGTAAACACAAGATTGAGCGACCTAACAACTTTTGACCTACTTTTAAAACTCATTTTTCTGCCAGATGCTAACATTTGCACCGACCATACAATAACATACTGTTATCTTCACAACAATTTCCATACTTTGAATGACATGATTTAAATTTAAATTCATTTTATCGCCCACAGTATTTTCTTTTGGCCAATACTGGGTCTTTAAGGCTGAAATTGTTTGATTGCTCATCAGAGCTGCAAGGTTTGTGTTATTGTAAGCTTATGAGTTATGTTTTCTTTCTTCTAGCCAGTACACACCAAGCCTCTGTTGTATACACATACGGTACTTTGCTGGAAAATCTAGATCTAACTGCAAAAAAGGAGCTATTCATGATTTTTTGTTTGGAATAAACGGAGTTAACCTTTGCCAATCAACAAAATTTTAGACCAGTCCAAATTGGAACCATTTGCAGATGACGAAATAAATGTGACTCAAAAATTGAAGTTTGTGTCTAAATTGGTAGAAAACATCGTGGGAAAAGGAGAAAATGCTGGTTACTAGCATTTTCTCCTTTTCCCACAATGTCTTCAGAAGCTTTCTACCTTAGGGTCGTTAAAACTTGGGATTGTGTGGTAAAGGGTTAACCTTTAACCACATCATCCGGTCTTTTTTTAACCCTGAAGAAAAAGACTTTTGAAAATATTTGGGGAAAAGGAGAAAACGCTGGTAAGCAGCAATTTCTCCTTTTCCCACTATGTTTTCTGCTGTTTTTAACACAAACCTTGTCAAAACGTTTGGTAAAATGGAGTTCAGCAATACTGTCAGCATGATGGGAAAAAGTTTGTTTTGCCATTTTGAGGGTAACAGTTATATAAAATTGTTTTACTTCTAGTTCTTGGAAAAACAGCGGAGAAATGATACAGTTTGACATGTTTAAAGTTCTATTGGTACTCAAGTATATGACATGTACAAACATGATTTTAACTCTTTACCAAACAACAAAATTTTAGACTGGTCCAAATTCAAAGCATTTGCAGATGATAAATGATACGTAAATGATGGGATTTGCACCAGAAAGGGAAGAAAACATTGTTGGAAAGGGAGAAAATGATGGTTACCAGCATTTTATCCTTTTCCCACAATGTTTTCAAAAGGCTCAAGTCTCAGGGTCGTTAAAAGTTGGGATTGTGTAGTAAAGGGTTAATGTCAAACATCATTCTTTTCTAGTATATTCCATTACCAGTTTGTTAACTGACATGTTTTGCTTTTCTTAAAACCTTACTTACTACAAAGTTTTTGACTTGTCCCAGTTAAAAGGAATTGCAGACGTCAAAATAAATGTGAATATCAAAGATTGAAATTGATCTTTAGAGTAGTAGAAAACATTGCAGGAAAAAGAGAAAATGCTGGTTACAAACATTTTCTCCTTGTCCCAAAATGTTTTCAAAAACCTTTTTCTTTAGGTTCATTAAAACTCAGGATTGTTTTGTAAATCGTTATAGGCTTTTTCGAAGACATTTGTTTTTCCCATTGCTCTCTGTTAATGAATTTGATTTCAAATATGATAGATTTCATCAGATTTTATTGCAAAATAGAGCATTAAGAACCATTTTATTTAATTCACTGCAAAGCTTACAGCATGGCAAACACACAATTCTGATGTTGTCAGCTTTATTAATCAGTTCTACTTATATAACAGTAACATATAACTGGAGGATATGTTGCTTCCCTCTCTTTATATTAGCCCTGTACCAAACAGTCATGTGAATAAAAGACCCAGAGAAAAAGGCTTTTTAAAGATTGTGGGAAAAGGAAAAAAATCTTTGTAACCAGCATTTTTAGCTTGGCTGTTTTCGAAGAAAACATCGAGGTATCGTCTTAGCCTTGGCATCGTCATTGTCTGGGTTGTCGTACGAAAACTTTGACATTTCATAATATTACTTATTACTCAAGATATTTGCTTCGAACTTGGACAAGTCAATCATCAAAGTGGGAACCTATTCAACAAGGGCTGGTAACCACCAAAGTATTTTTGACACAGTTATGCCTCTTTTTCGACTTCGATTTTCACTGAAAGTCAAGCAAATACAGCCAAGCATTAGCACCCGCATGTGGTGCTCTTGTTTCCTTTTCCCACAATGATTTTTACTTTCTGTAAGACAAATTCCTAGATTTGAGCCACATAAAGATTTGTGGTCTGCAAATGATTTTGATGTTTACAAGTCTAAAATTGTATTGTCTTGTAAAGAGTTAAGAAACCTTATCTATGAATGTCAAGTTTTGTTGCAGCTTTTACTGAACTTCGAGCTTGGCTGGCTTAATCCTGTACCACACAATCCAAAGTTTTAACAACCTAAAAGAACTTTTGAAAACATTTGATAACCAGCATTTTCTCCTTTATCCACATTGTTTTCTACCCTTTAAAAGATAATTTTGATAATTTTCTACCATTTTTAGCTCACCTGAGCACGAAGTGCTCATGGTGAGCTATTGTGATCGTGCTGTGTCCATCGTCCGTCGTCAACTTTTTACCTTGTGTACGCTCTAGAGGCCACATTTTAAGTCCAATCCTCATGAAACTTGGTCAGAATGTTTGTCTTGATAAAATCTCGGATGAGTTCGAAATTGGGTCATGTGAGGTCAAAAACTAGGTCACTAGGTCAAATCTTAGAAAAACCTTGTGTACGCTCTAGAGGCCACATTTTCGGTCAGATACTTGTGAAATTTGGTCAGAATGTTTGTCTTGATAAAATCTCGGATGAGTTCGAAATTGGGTCATGTGGGGTCAAAAACTAGGTCACTAGGTCAAATCTTAGAAAAACCTTGTGTACGCTCTAGAGGCCACATTTTCAGTCCGATCCTCATGAAATTTGGTCAGAATGTTTGTCTTGATAAAATCTCAGACGAGTTTGAAATTGGGTCATGTGGGGTCAAAAACTAGGTCACTAGGTCAAATCTTAGAAAAACCTTGTGTACGCTGTAGAGGCCACATTTTCAGTCCAATCCTTATGAAATTTGGTCAGAATGTTTGTCTTGATAAAATCTCGGACAAGTTCGAAATTGGGTCATGTGGGGTCAAAAACTAGGTCACTAGGTCAAATCTTAGAAAAACCTTGTGTACGCTCTAGAGGCCACATTTTCAGTCCGATCCTCATGAAATTTGGTCAGAATGTTTGTCTTGATAAAATCTCGGACGAGTTCGAAATTGGGTCATGTGGGGTCAAAAACTAGGTCAAATCTTAGAAAAACCTTGTGTACGCTCTAGAGGCCACATTTTCAGTCCAATCCTCATGAAATTTGGTCAGAATGTTTGTCTAAATAAAATCTCGGACGAGTTCGAAATTGGGTCATGTGGGGTCAAAAACTGGGTCACTAGGTCAAATCTTAGAAAAACCTTGTGTACGCTCTAGAGGCCACATTTTCAGTCAGATACTTGTGAAATTTGGTCAGAATGTTTGTCTTGATAAAATCTTGGACAAGTTCGAAATTGGGTCATGTGGGGTCAAAAACTAGCTCACTAGGTCAAATCATAGAAAAACCTTGTGTACGCTCTAGAGGCCACATTTTCAGTTAGATACTTGAGAAACTTGTTCAGAATGTTTGTCTTGATAAAATCTCAGACGAGTTCGAAATTGGGTCATGTGGGGTCAAAAACTAGGTCACTAGGTCAAATCTTAGAAAAACCTTGTGTACGCTCTAGAGGCCACATTTTCAGTCCGATCCTCATGAAATTTGGTCAGAATGTTTGTCTTGATAAAATCTCGGACGAGTTCGAAATTGGGTCATGTGGGGTCAAAAACTAGGTCAGTAGGTCAAATCTTAGAAAAAAATTGTGTACGCTCTAGAGGCCACATTTTCAGTCCGATCCTCATGAAACTTGGCCAGAATGTTTGTCTTGATAAAATCTCAGACAAGTTTGAAATTGGGTCATGTGGGGTCAAAAAATAGGTCACTAGGTCAAATCTTAGAAAAACCTTTTGTACACTATAGAGGCCACATTTTCAGCCCAATACTCTTGAAAAATGGTCAGAATGTTTGTCTTGATTATAATTTGTAATAGTACGAAAATGTGCCATGTTGGGTCAAAAACTAGGTCACCAGGTCAAATCTAAGAAAAACGTTGTGTATACTCTTGAAAGTTGGTCAGAATGTTTGCCTTGATAATATCTTTGACTAGTTTGAAAATAGGTCATGTCGGGTGAAAAACTAGGTCACTAGGTCAAATCTTAGAAAAACCTTGTGTAAGGTCCAGAAGCCAGAAAAACCATGTGTACACTGTTGTGGCCACATTTTTTGTTCAATACTCTTTTAAAGTTGCTCAGAATGTTTGCCTTGGTAATATCTTGGATGAGTTTGAAAATGGGTCATGTTGGGTCAAAATCTAGGTCACTAGGTCAGATCTTAGAAAAACCTTGTGTATGCTGTAGAGGCCACATTTTGAGTCCAATACTCTTGAAATTTGGTAAGAATGTTTGTCCTGATGATATCTTGGACCAGTTTGAAAATGTGTCATGTTGGCTGCAAAACTAGGTCACCTGGTCAAATCTTAGAAAAACCTATTGTACGAATGACTCTTAGAAAGAAGCGTTTTGAAAACACTGTTTGAAAATGAGAAAATGCTAGTATCCAGCATTTTTTCCCCTTTTTCACAATGTTGTCTACCCCTTTGAGAGACCAATTCCACAGCTTGATCCACATATTATTTGTTTTATGCAGAAGGTTCAGACTGATGAGTTTAAAATTTTATTGTTTGGTAATACATATATCTCACAAGACGTTGGAAATTGGTTGTGCATGGTCAAAAGGCTCAGGCGAGCGACTCCAGGGCCATCATGGCCCTCTTGTTATTTAACTCTTTACCAAACGACAAAATTTTAGACTTGTCCAAATTGAAAGCATTTGCAGACGACAAAATGAATGTGACTTAATTTTTTAAATTTGTTTTGGGAGGGGTAGAAAACATTGTGGAAAAAGGAGAAAATGATGGTTACCAGCATTTTCTCCTTTTCCCAATGTTTTCATAAGGCTTTTTTCTCAGGGTCGTTAAAAGTCAGGATTGTGTGGTAGAGGGTTACAGACAAATTTGATAATTGCCATTGATTGGGCAACAGTTTATTTGTTGTCTGCTTATACTTAAAATCTGGACCAGATTGTCTGGTAAAGAGTGAATCATTTACCGGGCAAGGCCATGTTTTTATGATGCTGAAGATGAAGCTATTGAAAACATAATGGGAAAAGCAGACAGTGTTTTTGACCAGCATTTTCTCCTTTTCCGCCAATAATTTTACTCTGTCAGGGACAGATCCTTTCAGTTCTATTCATGCACTCCTACTGTTCTTGTCAATGTAAGGCACAGTTACCACCCCAAACCTGAGTACTTTTCCTTATTAAGAATATATACCCGTTTACCGCTCAATCCCTACTTTTAACAACCCTGTGAAAGTAGCCTTTTGAAAACATTGTGGGAAAAGGAGAAAATGCATTTTCTCCTTTTCCCACAATGTTTTTGTTGTCTGCAAAGGCTTTGAATTTGGACAAGGCTAAAATTTTGGCCTTTGGTAAAGGGATACTCTTAGCCAAACAACAAAGTTTTAGCCTTGTCAACTAGAAATACATTTCCCTGGAAATGTAGAACATAATGGTTTCTATTCTAGCAAAATTTAAGTCGTAAAAGTTATTTTCTGGAAGTGCTTTCAATTTTTCAAAGTAAAAAACTTTGTCGTCTGGTAAAGAATTAATTGGCTTTGAAGTTTGTGGTATGCTCTTGAGGAATTGACTCCATTAATTTATTGAGCAGGCAGGATGATCAACCTTTACCTATTAACCCTTTACCGCACAATGATGCCTTTTAATGCCCCTGGGAAAGAAGCCTTTTGAAAACATTGTGGGAAAAGGAGAAAATGCTGGTTACCAGCATTTTCTCCTTTTCCCACAATGTTTTCTGCCCTATCAAAGGAAAATTGCACTATTTGAGCCACATTGAAATTGTCGTCTGCAAATGCTTTCAATTCGGACAATACTAAAATTTTGTCATCTGGTAAAGGGTTAATTCTGTGCTTTAACTCTTTTCAAGATGACAAAATTCTGAACAAGTCCAAAGAATATGCAGACGGCCAACTAAATATGGTGCAAATGGTTGTAACTGTCTTTTACAGAGTGGAAAACATTGTTAGAAAAGGAGTTAATGCTGGTTACCAGCATTTTCTCCTTTTTCCACAATACTTTCAAATGCATTTTTTCTCTGGGTTGTTAAAACTCAGGATTGTTTGATAAAGGGTTTTATTGCCCCTGTCTCAAACACTGCAATATTTTAATGACAGTAAGGAAGGAAGCTTTGAGAAGCATTGTGCAAGAAAAATTCCAATTAGTGCAAAAAAATGCTGGGTACCAGCATTTTCTCCTGATACCACAATTTTTTTTACCCATTCAAATAAAAATTCTATCATTTGAGCTTCCTTGAATTTGTTGTCTGCAAACACTTCAGTTTGGATAAGTTCTAAAATTGTGTTGTTTGATAAAGAGTTGAAATGAATATGATTGTATGCTTGGACAGGTGGTAACAGACGGGCAGAGCCCAAACAGGTGATGTTCTCAGATGGTATCAGGCCTGGGGGTGATCTGACAGAACTTGATGGCTCATCGGAAATAACTAGGCTACCACCACGTAGAACACGTGTTCAGAAACGAGTGGAAAGAGTAAACTCAGGTAAAAGTATTTTCCTTGGAATTAGAAGGTTGTGCAGAAACTTAGATAGGTGGGAGGGTGATTAACCCTTTACTAAACAAAAAAGTTTGGACTGGACCAAATTGAAAGCATTGCAAACAACAACTTCATTGCTGCTTAAATGGTGATTTCTGTATTTGATAGGGTAGAAAACATAGCATTTTCTCCTTTTCCCACTGTGTTTTCAGAAGGCTTCTTCCTCAGGGTTGTTAAAACTCTGGATTGTGTGGTAAAGGGTTAAACCCTAGAAAGTATTATTTCTTCAATAAAACCTATGTTGCCGGTTATCATTGCTGTTAAAATATTCTCATATCAGGCTGGTTGTGCAGTCCCAGGATTCAAGTGTTGGTATTGAGAATAATTTGCATGAAATGTTTCTCATGGTTTAACCCTTTACCAAATGACCCCAAGTTTAAAGCTTTTGAAAACATTGTTGGAAAAGGAGAAAATGCTGGTAATCAGTATTTTCTCCTTTTCCCACAATTTTTTCCATCACTTCAAAGTCAAATTTCTTCATTTGAGCCACTCTAATTTGTCATCTACTAATGGTTTCAATTTGATAAGTCTACAATTTTATCATCAGGTAAAGGGTTAAGCCTTTATGTGTTAAGTCTTTATGTGTTTAAGATTTTTACACATCTACACTCAACAGACTTGGGAAAGATTGGAAGTCAGAGCAGCTGCTTCTTTAAAACAAAAATCCATTTTCTCACAATGTTTTTTGGACTTTTCCATATCGAAGCAAGTTCTGATGTGCTAATTAGGTATGGCTCAAATGATGAGATTTTTCTTCGAAAGGATAGAAAAAATTTAAGAAAAATGAGAAAATGCTGGTTATTAGTATTTTCTGCTTTTCCTATGATATTTTCAGAAGCCATCTATAGAGTTTCAAAATCACAGGATCGTTTTGTAAAGAGTTCGAGTAGTTGGCTATTGATAAAGTTTGCTTGAATCATTCTAGGAGGTCAGCATTCTTCAAGATCACGCCAGATTCGAACAATGGCAGAGAGAAGTTTAGAGAGTTTGATCCCAGCTGAAGGTCTACCGCCTATGCTTGTGCCAAAACAAGATGGAATAGGTTGGTAATCTTAGGCTGAATTCTTTATCCCATTTCATATATAGATTTCCAATAGTGATTTATGAGGTATGATAAGAAAGTTCTCAGCCCAGTGTACTACGATCCAGTGCACAAAATTCCAATTAGTCAATAATTTAATCTTATTTAAGGTTATAGGTTGGCAGAATAGGATTCGGATGCTTTTGATTACACAAAGAAGTCACTGTTAACAGAAGAAGTGTGTATCATACTGATTCAAGTTGTTCTGTTCTTGAAAGACAATGCACCTGCTTGCAAGTCGCATGTTGCTATGGCTGCTGCAACTGAATGCGGCTTTGAAGTCCTTCCTAACCCCTCAAATTCTCCTGATTTAGCCCCTTCTGACTTCTGGCTGTTCCAAAAGCTGAAAACTAACCTTCATGGTAGACAGTTGGGAAGCAATGAAGGTTTCATAGATACAGTATATGAGTACTTGGTGGACCAAGTTAAAGAGTTCTGTTTTGAAGGGATAAGCAAACTAAAACAGCAATGGACAAAGTGCATCAAGATGAAGGGAGGTTATATTCCAAAGTACAAGAAGCTGAGAACTTTCGATCCTACCTCATAGTTTTTTTAACTCTTTACCGCACAATCCCGACTTTTAACGACCCTAAAATGGAAGCCTTTTGAAAACTTTGTGGGAAAAGGAGAAAATGCTGGTAACCAGCATTTTCTCCTTTTCGTACAACGTTTTCTACCTGTCACACAACATATTTCAATTTTTAAGTCACATTTAATTTGTCGTCTGCAAATGCTTTGAATTTGGACTAGACTAAATTTTGTCGTTTGGTAAAGAGTTATAACAGAAGTATTTCCTATAGTACTATAGAATTATATACTGGTAAGAAATATCATTTTCTACAATATTTTTGCATCCTTAAAAAGAAGGGGTGTATTGCTTTGTTCATATCTGTGTGATGATTGGATGGACTGATATTTGTTCCTTTGAAATTTCATACCTTTTCCAGAAAAAGAGTAGACGATGGTTTCCCTTCGTTTCTGAAACTGTTTAAATCACCCTAACGGATTGTGAGGTCAAAGGTATAGGTCGTCTTGAGGCCATATCAATGTACTTTTAAGTAGCACTATTTACTGTGACGCAGGTAAAAGGTGGAGTGTTTGCTATATATATCAGAGAATTCTTGATTTTCAAAATGACAGAATGCTGGACTTGTCCAAATTCAAAGCATTGAGAGATGACAAACTAAATATGTCTCAAAATGTGAGATTTGTCTTTGGAAGGCTAGAAAGCATTGTTGGTAAAGGAGAAAATTCTTGTTACAAGCATTTTTGCCTTTCCCCACAATGTTTTCAAAATCCTTCTTCCTTAACTCTTTCCCAAACGATGAATTTTAGACTGGTCCAAATTGAAAGAGTTTGCAGATGACAATTTTAAATTTGATGAAAATGACAGAAAGTTCTCCAATAGGGTAGAAAACACTGTGGGAAAAGGAGAAATTGCTCGTTACGAGCAATTTCTCCTTTTCCCAGAGTGTTTTCAAAAGACTTGTACTGCAGACACGTGAAAACCAGGGCTTGTTTGGGAAAGGGTTAAGGTTGTCAGAATTACAGATTGTGTGGTATTTGATGTATTTCAGGCTATGAGATGCAAAAGAATCCAGATCCAGCAAACTTTATGACAAAAATTAAAGGTACTTCGGCTTTTGTGTATTTTCTGGCATATGTCTTTGTTTGGGGTTTAACACTGTTTTCAACATTGTTTCAGTTATATCACGGCCAAAAGTGTATCTATCCATGCTTTCCTGGAGTTTCTATCACCTGTAGTTAGTACAATATTCTTCCCAAGCCACCGGCTGCTTTTCCACATAACTATTGTTAAAACTATGATCAGCAGTGAGAGTGGAATGAATTCTGTCGCAGTGACTATTATCAAGTCTCAGAAAGAAATTGACCAAGCTGGGGATTCAAACCAGCAACCCCATGGTTTCTGACATGAGCTATTGGGCTCAGCTTCTAACATATAATATGTAACCCTGAAGCAGCTGACTATATGAAATTTACCCTTTACCACTTGATAAATTTTTATACTAGTCCAATTTGAAAGCATTGGCAGACAACAACAACAAAAAAAAGTGGATCAAATCATGAACTTAAACATTGAAAGGGTAGAAAACATTATTGGAAAAGGAGAAAGTAATGGTTACCAGCATTTTCTCTTTCTCCCACAATTTTTTAAAACGCCTTCTTTTCCAGAGTGGTTGAAACTGGAGATTGTGTGGTAAAGGGTTAAGTGTTTTAGTTAGAAATTTAGATTTTTATCTCACTGCCTAGGCTGCTTTTAGGCCTACTAGGACCAGTATAAATGTATACACCTTTAACAAAGAACTAGCTTTTGAATGGACTGCAAATATCCTTTTCTGCAGAAACAAGAAGGGAAAAGGCATGATTTGCTTGTTACAAAGACATTAGATGTTGCATTTTTAACCCTTTACCACACGACAAGTTTTGGACTAGTCCAAATTGAAAGAGTTTGCAGACGACAATTTTAAATTTGATGAAAATGGCAGAAAGGTCTCAAAAAGGGTAAAAACACTGTGGGAAAAGGAGAAATTGCTCATTACGAGCAGTTTCTCCTTTTCCCACAGTGTTTTCAAAAGACTTGTACTGCAAACACGTGAAAACCAGGGCTTGTTTGGGAAAGGGTTAAAGAACATGTAGTGGGTTTGGGATTGTTAGTAAGGATGAAATTGAATACAAAAATGTCAAACTAGCTCAATGGGTTCCTGTGTGCCCAGTGGTTAACCCTTTACCACACAATACTGACTTTTTCGACCCTGAAGAAAAAGCCTTCTGACAACTTAGTTTGAAAAAGAGAAAATTCTAGTAACCAGCATTTTCTCTTTTTCCCACAATGCTTTCTACCCTATCAAAGACAGAAATCATCATTTGAGCTACTTTCAATTTGTCGTCTGCAGATGCTTTCATTTTGGACCGCTCTGAAATCTGTCATTTAGGAAAGAGTTAAGAGGGTAACTTTGTCACCTTGGGGTTAGGAGTTCAGTCCTCATTGGTGCCACTGGGCTTTTGTGGGAGTATCATTGGGTAAAGCACAGCACATCCCCGACCTGGTGCTGGTGAAACACAGAAAATACATGTCTATGTAATTAAATTCAAGTTACATTTACTGATTTTCTTTTTTACCTGAAAAAGGTAAAGCAGTGAAAATAGTAAGTTTATTACATTCATGGTTGTAATTACAAAGTATGTAGAATTTACCCCAAAAGGAATGGAATTTACCTCTTTTCCAGACAACAAAACTTTAGACCTATCCAACTTGAAAGCATTTGCAGACGACAAAATTAAATGTGGCTAAAATGTTGAGATTTGTCTTGAAAAGGCCAGGTAGAAATATTGTTGGAAAGGGAGAAAATGTTGGTTACCAGCATTCTTTCCTTTTTCAACAATCCTTTCAAAAAGCTTTTTCCTTTGCTTATTAAAACATGGGATGATTTGATAAAAAGTTAGCAGTTTATTGCGTTATTGAAAAAGCATGTTTATTTACAGATGAACAAAGCCCACCTGTGATATTTGCGATCAACTCAAATCTTCATGTTTTAGTCAAAATTATAAACTGTAAGTATGCTTTGGGTCATATTCACCAACAGTTGTGTAAATATCTTAGTCACTTTCTGTAAGTTAGTGTTACATTGTGCTTCTCGGCAGTAATTTTTCTTTGTCATAAAAAGCATCAGTGCTGGCTAGAGGCTTGTTTAGCCTCTGTTTTAAATGTAAATAACCTGACTAAGAATTCATACTTAATTAAGCCCGTGATAATTTCCAAAATACAAAATTTGTGGAAAAAATATTCTGGAACGAGAACAGTGTTATTGGTACCTATTTCCTTAACACAAATTGCAGTGTTTTTTTGAAGAATATCAGCGAAGTCACATGATGCAATTTCAGAATGGCTACAGGAAGTGATGTAGGTTAAGGTTGGTTTTCATTCAAACACTTGGATAAAATTGAACAATATTTTCTTTGACACTCACTGAAAGATAAAGTTCAAAAATGATTTTATAATTGATGGTAGTCTATTTTTAAAACTTTGATGTATTTCTTTAATGGACTTTAACAACTGAAAACCTACATTGTGCAAGGCTATAATGATCTTATTCTAAATTTTATGACTAGCCATCTGATTGACTGAGACAGAATGTTTCAGCCACTGATTGGCTGAAATGGAATGTTTCAACCACTGATTGGCTGAGATGGAATGTTTCAACCACTGATTGGCTGAGATGGAATGTTTCAGCCACTGATTGGTTGAGATGGAATGTTTCAGCCACTGATTGGCAGAGATGGAATGTTTCAGCCTTTGATTGGCTGAGACGGAAAGTTTCAGCCTTTGATTGGCTGAGATGGAACATTTCAGCCACTGATTGGCTGAGATGGAATGTTTCAGCCACTGATTGGCAGAGATAGAATGTTTCAGCCACTGATTGTTTGAGATGGAATGTTTCAGCCAATCAGATGGTTAGTATTGGAATTTGGAAATAGAAGCGATTCAAGAATGGTCGCTGAATACAGCCACAGAGTTGTATGTTTAACTCTTTACCAAGCAACAATTTTTAAGTCTGGTCCAGAGTAGGTTTTCAGTGGAGAGGTAACTTTTTTCTATTGTAGTGGATTGTTGTGTGAATCGTATAGTTTGGTGCATTACAACACGAGGCATGACTAATGTTTGTCAGGAAGAAATTGTCACTGTTTTGGAAACATTACCTGATGAAGCTACCATTCCCCGAGATATATTTACCCATCTTAGTACAGTGTTTGAGGATGCAAGCAAAGGTTTGTTGTTCAGTGCCAAATCAAAGAATTACGTGTTTGCCATTTTATAACTTTTATGACATGACAACAAATTTAGTGGGTGGAATGATAAAATTTGTCTTTGAATTAGTGAAACCATTTTGGTTAAAGGAGAAAAAGCTGGTTACCAGCATTTGCTTCTTTTCCCAGACTGTTTTCTAAAGGTTCTTCTTGGGAGTCATTAATATAAAGAATTAGCTGATAAAGGTTTAGCCCATTCCCACATGCAGGCCCCTTTTTGACCACTGAGGCAGAAAGCTTTCAAAAAAAATTGAGAAAAGGAGAGATTGTTCATTATAAGTAATTTTATCTAATTGTAACAAACTTACATGGATTGCTATGTATGTGGAGTGGTAACTTTGAAGTAGATGATGGTATTGTTGTTGAACAGACTTGGAAAGAGATGATGTTGAGTTGCATCATCATTGTTGCTCTCTTTTGTCCATTAACCCTTTCCCAAACAACAAATTTTAGCCCCTCTTAAATTGAAAGCATCTGCAGACGACAAATTTGAAAGTGTTACAAATGAACTTCAGGTTTTTTGACAGGGTAGAAAACATTGTGGGAAACAGAGAAAATGCTGGTTACCAGCATTTTCTCCTTTTCCCACAATGTTTTCAAAAGGCCTCTTCCTCAGGGACGTGAAAACACAGGATTGTTTGAAAAAGGGTTAAGAATCACTTCAGATAACTTCACCTGAGTAATCAAATCTAACAAAGTTGCCTTTGCAGACTCGGTAGGATTGGGGACAGAAAATTCTTCAAATGGCCCAGATCAGCTGACTAGATGGTCTCGATAACTGTATCTAGCACAGGTTGTCTTTTTGGAGACAGATAATATTAATTTCATTGTATTTTGCATAGTTAGCTTTATTCTTTAGACAACTTTAAAAACATCTTTAGAATTATGCTAAACCTAAAACTAGGTTTGATAGATGATTAAAAGTGAAGAAATTATGACAAAAGGGGAAATTGCTCGTAAGAGAAATTTCTCCTTTTGCTCCGTTGTTTTCTTAAGTAGTCTACTGTAAGTTGCAAAAAAGTCATCTACAAGATAATTATGAGTTGTGCTCTGGCAAAAGGGGGCTTAATGCATTTCTGTGATGCATGGTACTGAGCAAGTCATCACATGATTGTAGATCCATAAAGTCCATTTTGTCTTAACAACCAACTGAATCATGAGGTAGAATGGTCCTTGGACATGCAGAAAATTGAAAAAGAAAATGTCAAAAAGTTTTGGCCAAGGTCAGCCTGTGTTGACTGCATAGGCTGACCTGGGTCTATTCCTTTTGCAAATGCAATAAGCCCCCTTTTCATAGAGCATGACTTATATACAAAGCTAGGAGCAGCTTTTTATGCATTTTTATACTGATTTTAGGCAACCCTGTGACAGAGTTAGGACACACTATCTTCAACAAGAGTTTCCTGGATAATAGGGATCATGGAGGGTTTTTGTACATACGTTCCACATTCCAGTGTACCCAGAAACTTATTTTACCCAACCCTCCCTACCTGTTTGGTATCCTGTTACAGAAGTGGGAGACCCCTTGGGCTAAAGTCTTTCCTATTCGATTGTTATTGAGACTTGGGGCAGAGTATAGATGTATGCTTTTTCTTACTGTGTTGTGTAACATAATTGTTTAATCATATTTAGTCTGTGAGGAGATTATACGGCCATAGTTGAAAATTTGAAAAGAAATATACTGAGTCCAGTATATTCATGTTGTGAAGATTGTATTCAGAATATTCTTTGCAGATATCAAGTTGTACTCTGAATGTGTCAACTATGAATTGCTGAAAGATTCTTGTAATTAATAGATGCACACAAATTTACAAAGCCCTTAAAATAATGATAAAAATGAGTTCTTTCAAAGTTTTCACTTTTATGATTTTTGCCCTGAAATTGTCAGGGACATCAAATTTGACAGCTGTGATCCCACCTGGTATTCTTGTTTGTCCTTGCAGAATACAATGTAAAAATAAAAATAGATAAGATTTTTACAAGAGGATTTCACATGACTTTTCTATTTTAAGTCAGAAATTACTGACACTGAAAACTCTCTTGAAAGAATTTGATCATCCAAGACAACATTTTTGAAGTTTGATGATCATCTGTTTTACTTATAACTGACAAATCTCAGGACACTTGAGGGTGTGGGTTGGATTTTCATGGCTGGCCAGCAAAAAAAAAAAAAAAACAATTATCTTTTGGTTAAGACTTTAAACCGAGCGCCCTTGTGACACTGCTACATGCAGAGCATATAAAAGAACCAGACATGGTTTTGTTCTGTACCATACACCATCCCCCATAACATAACTAACAGACTTCTGGGGGTGTCAGCTATATGGACAACTGATAGCTACGATAAATGAATGTAAATCAAACTAGCAGAAACCTACAGCATATAGAAAATTGCAGGAAACACTTCTGTATTTTACAGATTATCCTTGTCCATTGATTGGTGTGAGGAATAGAAAGCCTGTGTTCTTTGAGATTGGTCATACAATCATGAATTTGTTAGCAGATTTCCGTAATTATCAGTACATGTTACCAAGCATTAAAGGCATTACAATCCACATGGAGGACAAAGTAACAAGAATCAACTTCCCCAGAAATACATATGAAGATGTAAGTACATGTACATGAAAATATTTTTAATTTGCTCTTTCATTGGCTGGTCATTCCATAATAATGCTTGCACCATGCATTTAGCTCTACATATGGCAAGAGTTTACTCTTGTCCAAATTAAAAGCACTTGCAGACAACAAATTATATAGGACTCAAATGATTTGTCTTTGAAAGGGAAGAAGACATGGTGGAAAATGCTGGTTATTGTTTTCAGAAGTCGTCTACTTTATGGTAATCAAAAGACAGAGTTGTTTGGTAGTACATGGTTAAACAATTTCCAGTTGCACAAATGGTTTAATTCTTTCAGCACCATAGGCAAAAACAGGGACTTTTGGGGATGCCATAGATCAAGATCAGACTGCACAGAATGTGCAGTCTGATCTTTGATCTATGCCCTCTGCTTGTTTGGTCAAGTCTATAGGATATAAATCTTCCGGAGACTTAGTGGATTGTATTTACAGCCATCGAAAGAAGCAAAGTTTGCTTATTTGGCACCAAAAGAGTTAATTCTTTACCAAACAACAAAATTTTATACTCGCCAAAATTAAAAGCAATTATAGATGATAAGTTTGGTATAGCTCAATCTTTGAAATGGTAGAAAACATTGTTGGAAAAAGAAAAATTGCTGGTTACCAGCATTTTCTCTTTTTCCAACAATGTTTTCAAAAGCAACCTTCCTCGGACTCTTTAAAACACTTGATTGTGTGGTTAAGGGTTAAAGGAACAACCTGTCATTTTCAATCACAGCAATATTTTTTTTTTTATTTCATATATATTCCAGCTTGTATTGAGCCTTTCCCACACAATTCAGTTTTACCAACCCTGAGGACGACATCTTTTGAAAACATTGTGGGAGAAGGAGAAAATTCTGGAAACCAGCATAATCTCTTTTTCCCTCAACGTTTTCTATGCTATCAAAGACAAAAATTATCATTTGAACTACATTTATTTTATCATCTGCAGAATGCTTTCAATATGGTCAAGTTGAAAAATTTATTGTCTTGTAAAAAGTTAACCCTTTACAACATAACAAGATTTTAGACCTGTCCAAATTGAAAGTATTTGCAAACCACAAAAGAAATGTGGATCAAATGATAAACATTGCCTTTGTCAAAGTAGAAAACATGGTTACCAGCATTGTCTTTTTTTTCAAACAAGGTTTTCAAAAGTGTTCTTCATCAGGGTCATCAAAAGTCAGGATTGTGTGGTAAAGAGTTAAGCAAGTTCCTCATGACACTCAAAATGTGTCTGCTTAAGAGAGGTACTTGCTCAGTACAGGTAAATTTCAACATGTGAACCTTCATTGTAAACTTTTATGATTGCCTAGAACAGGTTGCTTGCTTAAATCTTTACTGAATGACAATATATGAGATTCGACCAAATTTAAAACATTCGCAGAAAACAAATTAAATATATTCCAAATGATGATTTCTGTCTTTGATAAGGTAGAAGACATTGTGGGGAAAGGAGAAGATGCTGGTTACCAGCATTTTCTCCTTTTCTCACAATGCTTTCAAAAGCCTTCTTCTTCAGGGTAGTTAAAACTTGGGATTGTGCAGTAAAGGCTTAATAGAGGCAGCTGCATAGCTGTGTAGCCTAATCAACTTTTGTTCTGTCATCCAGCTGATGAAAGTTGTGAACAACAGCAATGAGCATGTGATGGCGGTGGCAGCTAACTTCAGTCCAGATGCGGACTCTCACCTTGTCTGTATTCAAAATGATGATGGAAACTATCAGACCCAGGCCATCAATATACAGAACAAACCGAGAAAAGGTATATTGCTCTTTTGTCTTTTGCATAACCCTTTACTACACAATCAAAAGTTTTGATGACCTTGTGGAGGCTCTTGAAAACATTAATCAGCATTTTCTCCTTTTCCCAAAATGTTTTCGACTCTTTCAAAGATACTTTTGGACATTTGTGGCATATTTATTTTTTTTGCCTTCAAATGCTTTGGATTTGGAAAAGTCCAAAATTTTGTTGTTTGGTAAAGGGTTAAATGTTTTCTGGGTATACTTAGTGTGAGGAAGTCCCTTTTCAATTTTGCCGACAAGTGAATTATTTTCTTTCAGTGAACTTAGATGTTTTTAGCTCACCTGAGCACGAAGTGCTCATGGTGAGCTATTGTGATCGTGCTGTGTCCATCGTCCGTCGTCAACTTTTTACCTTGTGTACGCACTAGAGGCCACATTTTCAGTCCGATCTTCATGAAACTTGGTCAGAATGTTTGTCTTGATAAAATCTCGGACGAGTTTGAAATTGGGTCATGTGGGGTCAAAAACTAGGTCACTAGGTCAAATCTTAGAAAAACCTTGTGTACACTCTAGAGGCCACATTTTCAATCTGATCTTCATGAAACTTGGTCAGAATGTTTGTCTTGATAAAATCTCGGACGAGTTCAAAATTGGGTCACGTGGGGTCAAAAACTAGGTTACTAGGTCAAATCTTAGAAAAACCTTGTGTACGCTCTAGAGGCCACATTTTCAGCCAGATACTTGTGAAATTTGGTCAGAATGTTTGTCTTGATAAAATCTCGGACGAGTTCAAAATTGGGTCATGTGGGGTCAAAAACTAGGTTACTAGGTCAAATCTTAGAAAAACCTTGTGTACGCTCCATAGGCCGCATTTTCAGCCAGATACTTGTGAAATTTGGTCAAAATGTTTGTCTTGATAAAATCTCAGACGAGTGTGAAATTGGGTAATGTAGGGTCAAAAACTAGGTCACTAGGTCAAATCTTAGAAAAACCTTGTGTACACTCTAGAGGCCACATTTTCAGTCTGATCCTCATGAAACTTGGTCAGAATGTTTGTCTTGATAAAATCCCGGACAAGCACAAAATTGGGTCATGTGGGGTCAAAAGCTAGGTCACTAGGTCAAATCTTAGAAAAACCTTGTGTACGCTCTAGAGGCCACATTTTCAGTCCAATCTTCATGAAACTTGGTCAGAATGTTTGTCTTGATAAAATCTCAGACGAGTTCGAAATTGGGTCATGTGGGGTCAAAAACTAGGTCACTAAGTCAAATCTTAGAAAAACCTTGTGTACGCTCTAGAGGCCACATTTTCAGTCCGATCCTTATGAAACTTGGTCAGAATGTTTGTCTTGATAAAATCTCGGACAAGCACAAAATTGGGTCATGTGGGGTCAAAAACTAGGTCAGTAGGTCAAATCTTAAAAAAACCTTTTGTACGCTCTAGAGGCCACATTTTCAATCCGATCTTCATGAAACTTGGTCAGAATGTTTGTCTTGATAAAATCTCAGACAAGTTCGAAATTGGGTCACGTGGGGTCAAAAACTAGGTTACTAGGTCAAATCTTAGAAAAACCTTGTGTACGCTCTAGAGGCCACATTTTTAGCCAGACACTTGTGAAATTTGGTCAGAATGTTTGTCTTGATAAAATCTCAGACGGTTCGAAATCTGGTCATGTGGGGTCAAAAACTTTGTCACTAGGTCAAATCTTAGAAAAACCTTGTGTACGCTCTAGAGGCCACATTTTCAGTCTGATCTTCATGAAACTTGGTCAGAATGTTTGTCTTGATAAAATCTTAGACGAGTTTGAAATTGGGTCATGTGGGGTCAAAAACTAGGTCACTAGGTCAAATCTTAGAAAAACCTTGTGTATGCTCTGAGGCCACATTTTCAGCCAGATACTTGTGAAAGTTTATCAGAATGTTTGTCTTGATAAAATCTAGGATTAGTTTGAAATTGGGTCATGTTGCGTGAAAAACTAGGTCACTAGGTCAAATCTTAGAAAAACCTTGTGTGTGCTCTAGAGGCCACATTTTCAGTCAGATACTTGTGAAACTTGGTCAGAATGTTTGTGTTGATAAAATCTCGCACAATTTAAAAAATGGGTCATGTGGGGTCAAAAACTAGGTCAGTAGGTCAAATCTTAGAAAAACCATGTGAGAGCTCCAGAGGCCTCATTTTCAGTCAGAGACTTGTAAAACTTGGTCAGAATGTTTGTCTTGATAAAATTCGGACAAGTTTGAAATTGGATCATGTGGGGGCAAAAACTAGGTCACTAGGTCAAATTAAAGAAATGCCTTGTGGGTACTATAGAGGCCACATTTTTCGCTTGATTTACTTGAAAATTGGTCAGGATGTTTTTCTTAATTAAATCTCAGAAAACTTGAAATTGGGTCACCCAGAGTCATAAAGTAGGTCACTAGGTCAAATTAAAGAAATACCTTGTGGACACTCTAGAGGCAGGGTTTTCATTTTGAAATGAAGCAACAGATTGATTGACAAAAACAACAGGCCGGGGGTCAGGGGGGCCGCCTAGGCCCCCTTGTGGGTCCAGGGCAACGCCCTGGTAGGGGGACCAGGTGGGCAAAGCCCCCCGGCCGAAAACGATTCTGAGCACTTTTAAACCTGTTTTGTGAGCTCTCCTTGATGGTAAATCTGTTTTTTTTTTTCTCTTTATGTCATGAGTTTGCTCTCAAAACAGTATTTGGATCTCACTTATATACAGTATGTAAGTGAGATCCAAATACTGTTTTGAGAAAAATACATGTACAAAATATGAAAACAAATGTTAACATGTCTTACTACACAGCCAATTAATAGTAAGACATATACATACCTATATAAATTACCAACACCAAACACTGAACATACTTACTGAGAACACAAAGCAGTTGCCATCAATTCCTATTTGTAAGAAATGACATAGACTGAATGAATAAATAAACTAGCTTATCAATTTGTCTACCATTATCAATAATCACGCACATTTCCGCAAATCTAAATCAATTCACCTGAAAACATTCAACAAATTAAATAATATTTCAAATATCTCAGATCAATGCATTCGCTTCTATGGTAAATGTCGAAAGACATAAATAATATGAAACATAAAGTATGTACATGTATTGACGATGTACAGTAGTTCGACGACAACTCGCTTCTCGGGATTAAATTGCAAAATGGTCTGTAAAAAAATGAGTCACGCACTTTAAACTTCATTGTTAATTTTATGTCAACTTTGCTTACCGGTGTTATCGTCTAATTTGGCCTTTTTAAAACCAAAGTCAAATAAACTGCGATTTCCTGACTTCTTTCTCTTTGCTTTGGCGTCCATGATTACCAAATGGATATCGGAGAAATGTATCGTCGCCTACGATTGGATAATTGGATGCAAGTATCCAATGAATGACCGCGTAACATTCATAAACCGATTGTTTCTGGTTTCGCGGTAAAATTGAACTGGTGTCGCAGTACAGTTACCAACGCGTGAAATATTTTCGATATAAACAACGCGATCGATTTTTCAAAGATCCAGCAAAAACAACCGATTAAAGGCCGATTTCAACCGATGTTTTTGATCGGCAATCGGCTTTAAATGAAAACCCTGTCTAGAGGCCACATTTTTTGCTCAGTTGACTTCAAAATTGGTCAAAACATTTGTCTTAAGTAAATCTTAGATGAGTTTGAAATTTGGTCACCTGGGGTCATTTTGCCTATTGGCTGAGGTGAGCGATCCAGGGCCATCATGGCCCTCTTGTTATCTGTTGTAAATGTAGTCTTGTCCATCACCACAGGCACTATAGCTTTGATATTTTTAATCATGTAGTTTTGTTCTATCAAAGCTGTGGAGATAGTGACATACAGGTCACAAAATTCAGACTAAAGCATTAGCAGATGAAAGCATTAGCGGATGATGAATTGAATGTGTCTCAGTGATGAAACTTGCTTTAGAATAGGTAGAAAACACTGTGGGGAAAGGAAAAAATGCTGGTTATCAGCGTTTTCTTCCTTTTCCACTATGTTTCAAAAGCCTTCCTCCTGGTTGTTGAAACTCAGGATTGTTTGGTTCCTCTTGTGAGGGTTCTAGCTGGACTTGAATTTTACAGTGACTGGAGCAAGCTTTGTTGTGTTCAATGGTGCTTTAAAAACCAGTTCAGGACTGACAGCTAAATCTAGTATTGTGGAGGATGGACTGATGGTTCAGATAACCCCAGACTCCATGTTGGCTTTGAAACAGTCCATGAAGGACATGCGGGACTATACAATAACGTGTGCTGTGATAGGGTCCCCGAAGCCGGATGAAACTGTAATTGTACAGTGGATTGAGGACGATAAAAATGTAAATATTGGGTGAGTAGCTTGAAAGTATTTATAAACTGTGGGCTTAAATGTTAAACAAACAGTCCAGTGTGCTGTCAACCTTGCAGAAGAGGGCTTTTAAAAACAATGTGGGAAAAGAAGAAAATGCTCACATCTTCTCCTTTTCCACCATTTTTTTTACCCTTTTAAAGATAGATACAATTATTTGAGTAATATTTGATTTGTTGTCTGAAAATGCTTTTCATCTCTTTACCAGACAACAAAATGCTGTTTTCTGGTAAAGAGTTAAAAGCTTGCATTTTCTAATTCTGACTTGTGTTCTTGAGTAAATAGATGGGAATTTTGAACCCTAACATGTGCACCTCTTTATGCACACAACTTGACTTGATCTGACAACACAGAAATACAGACTGTTGTAATTTCCATTGGTATATTTCAGTGTAAAAAGTCCAATAGATGGAATGAGCATGGATGGTGTTGAGAGTTTACGTATTCAGAATTCTGTGGACTACATGGGAGATAGACATTGTATCCGCTGGACGGAAATATTCTTTATTCAGACGAGGGAAGGTGGGCCAGTGAAATGGGAACCTGTTGATCTTAGTAGACTTGGAGAAACTTTGGCCACTGCTTTCTGTTTGGCCTTGACCCCTCATTTGCAAAATCTTAGTGATGCGGGTTTGACAAGAATAGGGCTAAGGGTTACTCTTGGTGCTGATAATGTGAGTATCGTATGTCTGAATTATTTTATGTATTTCATTTTGGTCCATCTGTTTCATAATAAATATTCATAGAATGAAATCTTCTTTAACACTGTGCCACACAGTCCTGAGTTTTATTGACCTTGTAAGAGAAGGCTTTGGAAAACATTGTGGGAAAAGGAGAAAATGCTTACCCTACCAAAGACAGAAATCATTATTTGAAATACTGTAAACCTAGAAATGTTCACAGCGACAATTGTTCATGTTTTTGTGCCAGCGGACATTTTTGCGAAGATAATCGTTCGCGATCAATGGAGGTTCAGGATAATCGCAAATATTAAAAAGCGTCCCTGAATATGCTAAAACGACTTCTAGTATATGCCTTAGGCGAAAGAATAGGTAAACAGATATTCAATTAATTTACCGTTAAACCCCAGTTGTTTGCGTCAGAAATTTGTTATTGTATAAGGGTGAGTAAAATTCAAGTATGACTTCTCGTTCAGTTCGTTTTCCGGTATTTTCTTACATTTAAAATAATCAGTCAACATGTCGGTACAGAATAAAGATATAATAAAAAGTGGTTGGATCAGTTCAGGCATTAAAAAGTAAACTAAACTGTGGTACAAATCAAACTTGACTTTTTCTACATGGTAAAAATTGAACACACCTCCATGTAGAGTCACATGTGTTTATAAGTTGATAACAAGTTGTATTGTTGTTTGTCCATTTCGGTTCTGTTGCTTTGTAGGCCAGTAAAGTGTATGAGAATTCTATAAATGTTCATTTTTTCATACCCAAGCTTGAAATGTTCCCGATTTGGTAGCAAAGGCCGATTTAGCGATATTAAAGTTCACGAAGTCAACACATCTGCAAACTCTGCTAACTTAAATAGCGTGAAATAATTTCCAGGTTTACAGTACCTTGATTTTGTCATCTGCAAATACTCTCAATTTGGTCTTGTCCAAAATTTTTTCATTTGGTAAAGAGTTAACTCTACCAGACAACATTATTTTAGACCGGTCAATATTAAGAGCGCTTGCAGAAACCTAATAGATCCTTTACCAAACTATCCCGAGTTTTAACAACCCTGAAAGAGAAGGTGTTTGAAAACATCGTAGGAAAAGGAGAAAATGCTGCTAACCCTATCACAAACAAATCCCATTATTTGAATCGCAATTGAGGTGTTGTCGGCAAGTGTTTTCAGTTTGGACAAGTTTAAAATTATGTTGTCACATGAAGAGTTTATTACAAATAAAATTATTGGATCTGTAAATGAAAGGATAGAAAACATTGTGGGCATAGTCGAAATTGCTGTTAACCAGTATTTACTCCTTAACCCTTTTACCAAACAGCCCTGATTTTTAACACTCTTGAGAATGAAAGCTTTGGAAAACATTGTGGGGGAAAAAGGAGAAAATACTGGTAACCAGTATTTTCGCTTTTTCTCACAATGTTTCCTACTATATCAAAGACAAAATCATCATTTGAGCTATTTTGATTTGTCGTCTGTAAATGCTTTCAATTTGAAAGAGCCCAAAATTTCGTCATTTGGTAAAGAGTTAATTGTCAATGAAAGGATAGAAAACACTGTGGGCATAGGAGAAAATGCTGCTTACCAGCATTTACTTCAGATATCTCACTGAAAGGATAAAAACCACAGTGGGCATAGGAGAAAATGCTGCTTACCAGCATTTACTCCTTTTCCCATGATGTTCCTTTATGCATTATTCCTCATAGTCGTTTTAATAAGGGATTGTTTGGTAAAGGGGTAAATTAAAATACAATGTCTAGACAGTAAGGTAAGTCATTACCGAAAGAAAAATTGTAGATATGTCCAAATTAAAAGCATTTGCCTCTGGAAACCAGCATGTTTTCCTTTTGCCATAAACCAGCAGGCTTTCCTTTTGCCACAATGCAATGCTTTCTACCTTTAAAGACAAATAATGTCATCTGAGTCCCAAGTAATTTGTTGTAGATTAATGCTTTTAATATAGGAGTAAGTTATTAATCTGTTCCAATTTTTCAGGTTGGATACGAGGCTGGTTCCCGTGAAGCACGGTTACCTGATGTTTATATGAATGACCTTGACAATGAACTCATTCCAGTGATACATCGAGCCATTCAAGCAGATGGTTGTATGGTCTTGGAGATGATATTTCAAGTATTAGAATAGCACCAAGAGTTCTGATAAAGCAGAGGAACTGTGATGTGTATCTCTTCAGCTCTATACCCCCTCCAACAGTGCAGTCAACTTTAAAACTTTTGACTGTTTATCAAACAGTCCAGTGCTTTAAAGACCCATAGGAAGAAGGCTTTTGAAAACATTGTGAAAAATGGATAAAATGGTTGTAACCAACATTAATTTTTCTCCTTTGTCTCACAATATTTGGACCCTGTTAAAGACAAATGCAATCATTTGAGCCGCATTTAATTTGTTGCCCACAGGTGATTCAGTTTTGATATGTCTAATATTTTGTTGTCTAACAAAGAGTTAAAAGGTAAGAAATTTCTTGCTAAAACTAATTTCTCCATTTGCCACAATGTTTTTAAAAGTTGTTTGTTGGAAGATTCAGAAAATCATCTGCATGAGGCAATAAGTTATTAAAACAAAGACTTTGTCACTAATACTACCTCTTGTCTTCTTTTTCTTCCTGATCTTCTTTGATGTTGAACAAATATAACAAAGATCAGGGTTTTCCTTGACGCATGCTTTTGTGCGTTTTGATGCATTTTTAAGGAAAATGACCCGTTTTTTTTTTCAATAGTGCGTCAGTGTGGACGCACAAATAAAATAACGGTTACTTACGATCGTCTTTTCTACCGACAATGTTACATCATGAGTACATAAGAAAGCTGAGGTACGAGAAGAAAATGGGACGAAAAACTAGACTGTGTATCGATATTATGAGAATACAGTCGGTCTCTAAACTCGTCTTAACTAAACCAGTCGATCTCTAATGAAAACAATATGGATCAGTCAAAATCGACATCATTCTTGCTGTCTGCAAGGAAAGGGGACCTTGAACAATGACCGGACCATGATCGCCTTGTTCGAGTAGCGAGAAAAAGATTTCAAAGGCTGAGGGTTTACTGAAAATTGGCTAACGACATATGCTTAATTATTCGTCGAGAATGGCGGCATGAATTCATGCAAGGATACTCTCTTCTAAAAAAAAAACATAACATAGACGTTATCAAATCCGGCCGACAACAAGCTATTTGTATCAGTTAAACGTTTGATTCCTGTGATGAAAACAAAACACAATAACCTTTTTACAACAGAGATTGGCTGCACAAACTTGCGCAATTCAACTCTTATGTGCGTCACCAAAACACTGTGGTCACGTTGATGCCATTGATAGACTGAAATTACGTAAATAAATGACAGCTTGTCTGCAGCTAGGGCATTTTTGCCTGTTAAGAACAGGCTTTAATAAAGCATACTCATGATACTCTATGAAAAAACATGCCATCTAGACTGTAAGCCCCTCTATACAGAGAGTCCCTACTGTTACAATCCATCTTGCATCATGCAATAATTCATAAATAGGTTATATAAAGCTTTGGGGTGAATAAGTAACACAAAAACACACATTGTTTCATACATAGTAGTCTTTAAGGTTTAACCTAATTATATTTGGTTGTGACCCCCACAAAGTCTAGAATGACCCCCATTTTTTATGACTAGGGGGTCACAATGACCCCCAATTTTTGTTGCCTAGGGAAAACCCTGAAAGATTATTGCATATTTAACCGGAGAAATAATTTAATTATATACCTACAAATGATCTGACTAACATACAGATATTACCTAAATTACATTTACAACAGACCAGAATACATTGTCTGTATCACTTATGTTTTCTGTGAAGGTTTTCCATATCACAGGTGTTCTGTGTAGAACATCATCACATTCACGGGATACCTTTATGTGTTGGCTCTTTCCTTCAAAACCTGAAAGTGTGTGGCTATGACTTTAAAATCATTGAAAACCCATTTTAGTCTATACATAGTTTGTTGTTTGTCATCTGCTTTTTCAGAAACTTTTTACAAAAGGTATAAAATGAAAGGAACATTACAACTGTCTGCATTTTTGTGTTGTCAGATCAGGTTTGGTTGCTAGTGTTAAGAGTTGGGCATTGCATTTGGTCTCATCTAATAGGCACGACCACACTGAAATGCAGACTGATGTTATTTTCTAGCTATGATTAACTCTGTACCACACAATCTGGTGTTTTAACAACCCTGAAGAAAAAGCCTTTTCAAAACATTGTGGAAAAAGGAGGAAAGGTAACCAGCATTTTCTCCTTTTCCGACAATGTTTTCTACCATATTAAAGACAGAAATCAATTTGTCTTTTGAAAATGCTTTCAGTTTGGTATAGTCCAAAATTTTGTTGTGTGGTAAAAAGTTAAGTATAATCTCAATTTGTTTTCACTGATATCACAGTAGCTATGACCAGTACGTGCATTTCCTTTTTTTTCAACACTCTATCCTAGCCAAAGGCTAATTTCTTACTATGACAGATTTAGAAACTATGTCTGGCCATGAGAGAGAAAAAAAATCCCATTGTGCTGACTTTCATCAAGTTTCAGAAAAAAAAAATACCTGAGATTCAAACTACAGCCTGTCGGTTACTGGCTTAGCTGCCAAGGCTCGGTATAAGTACATTATAGATGTACAGAAATACTTTGATAAAATCCAGTACAGTTTGAAAGTCTAATGTATTGCACTGTTTAACCCTTTACCACACAATCCCGACTTTTAACGACCCTGAAAAAGAAGCCTTTTGAAAACATGGTGGGAAAAGGAGAAAATGCTGGTAACCAGCATTTTCTCCTTTTCCCACAATGTTTTCTACCCATGCAAAGGCAAGTTTCAGTTTTTGAGCCACGTTTAATTTGTCGTCTGCAAATGCTTTCAATTTGAACCAGTCTAAAATTTTGTTGTTTGGTAAAGAGTTAAGAAAAGACCAGCAATGCATGAATAGATGAATATGCTGTTGCAAAATAACTTTCTCTTGAAAGCACCAAACAAACTTTAAGTCAAATAAAAGACAAGCATTCCTTTATCAGAGATTCTCATCATTTGATCAATTATCATATTATTTTTAACCCTTTACCACGCAATCCTGAGTTTTAACACCCATCTTCTACAAGGCTTTGAAAACATTGTGGGAAAAGGAGAAAATGCTGGTAATCAGCATTTTCTCATTTTCCCACAATGTTTTCGACCCATTCCTAGACAAATCTTAATATTTGAGTCATTTCTACTTTGTCGTCTGCAAATGCTTTCGGTTTGGACAAATCTAAAATTTTGTCATCTGGTAAAGAGTTGAAGAGTTCCACAATCAGATCTGGTTGTCAACTGGTTCTTGATATGTGCACTGAGACTGTCAAGCTTTTTGAGAAGAAGAGATATTAAAACCTGTAACAATACAATTCCATTGATCACTGGAAAATCATACCGATGTTCCTGACCATTTTTTGAAACAGCCATGAGTATAAAAACATATTTTTGAAAAGGAGCAGTTGCTTTCTACTTGTAGGGGCTCCTTTTCACACATGGTTTTCTCTATCCTTGAAAAGAAGTCATTTCCTTTCTTTCAACCTAGCTTGTGTTTGTATTTCTTGCATGAGTTGGTCGCATACAGCCTGTATATTGAATTGGGCAAAGTTACAATGTATAGGTGTTACTCCTGTAGTTAACTCTTTACCAAGTGACAAAATTGTAGGCTGATTCGAATTGAAAGCATTGGCAGACGACAAACTAAACATGACTCAAAATCAGAAATTGCCATTGGAAGAGTAGAAGACATTGTGGCAAAAGAAGAAAATGCTGGTCACCAGAAGTTTCTCCTTTTCCCATGTTTTCAAAGGCTTTTTTCCTCAGGGTCCTTAAAATTTGGGATTGTGTGGTAAAGGATTTGGTGTTTAACCCTTTACCAGACAACAAAATTTTAGCCTTGTCCAAATTCAAAGCAATTGCAGACGACAAATTCAGTGTGGCTCAAATAGTGCGATTTTTCTTTGATGGGGTAGAAAACATTGTGGGAAAAGGAGAAAATGAGGGTTACCAGCATTTCCTTCTTTTCCCACAATGTTTTCCAAAGGCTTCTTTCCGAGGGGCGTTAAAAGGTGGCATTGTGCTGTAAAGTGTTTAAAGTGGCATGATGCACCAGTTATACAAACATGTGTAGTATTTGGTAATTTGTTATTGATGTATTGTGTCTTGATTTATCTGTGCAATGTTGACTCTTTATATTTTAACATATTGTTACAAAAAGCCATTCTTTTGTTTCATACCTTTTGTATTAATCCTTTACCAAATGGTCCTTAGTTTTATGGACTCTTATGAAGACAGCTATTGAATACATCGTGAGAAAAGGAGAAAATGCTGGTATCTAGCTTTTCTCCTTTTCCAACAATGTTTTCTACACTTCAGAAGAGAAAATTCAGTTTCTGAGTTGTATTTTGTCATCTGCAAATGCTTTTAATTTGGACAGGTCTAAAATACTGTTGGTTGGTAGAGAGTTAAACCATAACTTTCAGAAGAAGCGTATACATTAACTATACAACTATCTTGGTGTTAGACAGAAATACATAATCTTGTATGAAATTTATTTTTGTTTAATAATGGAGAATAAAATCAGGTAGTAATCAGAAAAGGAGCAGTTTCATTTACGGCAACTCTTTACCAGACAACAAATTCTTGAACATGTCTATATGGTGTGCAACACACGAAAAGGGGCCTTTGGACATATGCATGAAAGTGTGTTGGCCCAGATCAACCTGTGCAGTCTGTTACTAATCCGAGTCAACACTTCCTGTTTTTGTGCAATTTTCTGTTTCACGAAAGTCTACTGTATGAAAAAATCTTACATAGTCACAGAGTGCCGTCTCGGATTAGTCTGCATGGACTGCGCAGGCTAATACAAGATGACACTTTACGCAAATGTCCAAAGGTCTCATTTCGCATGTTGCGCACCATATAGTAAGATCATTTGTAGAAAGTAAATAAAATATGGCTCAATAACAGAATCTGTCTTTAAACTAGTAGAAAACCTCTTGGGAAAAGGTAAAAATACTGGACTCCAGCATTTCTCTTTTTCCCACTATGTTTTCAAAAGCTCTCTTGAAATTCATAATAACCCTTTACCAGATAGTCCCATGTATTTTCAGTGCTGAAGGGACAGCTTATCAGCATTTTCTCATGGACTTTTCTTCCCTTTTTGAGGCAAATCCCATCCTTTCAGCCACATTTTGGTTGTTTGCAAACACTTTCAATATAGACAAGTTTAAAATTTTGTTGTTTGGTACAAACTTAAAACAATTTACATTTTTGACATGAAAATGAGGTTATTTTGTTATTGAGATTTAATTTAGCTGCTATTGTGACAGAAAGAGAATTGACAACAATTAGCAATTACTGTATCTGCCATGTAGTTATTCTCTAGTCAAAACTACAACTCTACTTATTCTTCAGGTCTTGTAAGTCTACTTTTCTTTTGTACTTTTCTACTTAAAGATACATCTATACTCGTTTTCAGTCAGGTTTTAACACATTTCATCTTTATTTTATTAAACTGTAATCATTTTTGTATCTTCATGCCAAATGTTACCCCTGACGGCTGCAAGGTTGCACAGATTACGACGGATAGAAAATGCATTTCATTTTTATGCAGCCTTCAAAGAAATCATTGTTGTGGTTTCCGGTTTTAAAAGAGGACAAATCCCTTGAGTTTCTTTATCCCTTACACCATATATATTGGTAATTTATCTATATTTACTTAGCTGACCAAATTCTGAGCCATTCTACACACTTTCAAGTTATAACAGCGTTTTTCTCTGTGGCTGTAAGGATGTATCTTTAAGTTTTCTAAAAGAAAGGGATATCGGGTACTACTTTCAATTGTTTAAAGAGAAAAGTATTTTAGTAATGATTTGTGGTATTTGTTATTATTCCTGGTTGTTAAGTCAGTGACAAATTTGTCATTCAGAGAAGAGGGTTTTTATTTTGAATATTATGTATTTCCTTGTTTTATTGTGTACAGAAATTCTATATAGAGCCTCAGTTCATATGTTATACTTGCATTATACGTGTAAATTATATTGATGAACAGTCAAAGAAAAAGGAAACTATACACTGTTATGATTATAATATACGAGATGAAGGAGGAAAACAAATGGTGTATTGTATTTTGAGCACAAATAAAAGCATCCAATCAGAAGAATGTTGTCACGGCTTGATTTGTGGGGATTTAGCTTCAGACATGTCTCTTTGTTTTGTGCGTGTACGGTGATGAATAGGGAAATAAGCTTTTCCTGAAAACTCTTTATCATACAGTCCCGTGTTTTAACGATCCTGAGAAAGAAGCTTTTGAAAATATTGTGGGAAAATTAGAAAATGCTGGTAACCAGTGTCACGGAGAGAGGTTAGCTATATAAGCACTTCAAACCTGCCTCTCTGTTGAGCTAGCTTTTACAGCGATGCGGTTTGGTGCATTTCTCTCCGTGATAGTTAAACAACGTGCATTTGGTTAGTGCCTGGATGGGTGACCAGGTCGTTGCACGTTACATTTGGTGGCAGAGGTGGGATAATGACAACCGCCGGTTGATGCGGTTTAGTGCATTTCTCTCCGTGATAGTTAAGCAACGTGCATTAGGTTAGTGCCTGGATGGGTGACCAGGTCGTTGCACGTTACACCAGCATTTTTCCCATTTCCACAATGTTTCCTGCCCCTTCAAGGAGCCGGGCCTCGTGGCTCTGTCGACAGCGTACAGGACTTGAGAACAGGGGGTCACTGGTTCAATGCCCGCCTAGGCCTATTTCTTTCCGAGGACTGACGATGGTCATTGCGACAGGATTCATCCCTCTCACTGCTGACCACAGTCTCGACGATAGTTGTGCGGGAAAGCAACCAGTGGCTTGGAAAGAATATCGTATGTAGAATTGGTAAAAAAATAATTCCCGGAAAGCATGGATAGATGCGATTGCCGCCGCGATGTAACTGAAATAATGTTGAAAACGGCGTTAAACACCATACAGTCAATCGGCCCTTTCAAGGATAGAAGTCGTCGTTTGGGACACTTTTTAAATTTGTCTGCAAATGCTTTCGGGTTGGACAAGTCTAAAATTTTGTCGCCGGGTAAAGAGTTAAAACAAGGCATATGTAGGCCTAATAGTAAACAGCGGTGTCTTGTAATGACATTCTGAAGAATTTGATCTTGTATAAATTTAAATAATTGCATAAATTATTGGCCACTGAAACTCCATTGACCTATCACGGGATAACGAAATTTTCATTATCGGACATAGTTACTATATATAGCATATTGGCGATCGATTCTTCGTTTGGTTATTGTCGCCACCGGTTGCCCATATTGGCGACGCCCCCCTGAAGGCTGTTGTTACGGGGGATAGTGCAGGATACAGGACGAAACCCTTCCTGAGTTACACCTTGTTCTTTAATGTGCTTGGTGTATAGCACCGTCACATCTCAACCGAAAGACTATTAGTATTTTTAGATGGCCAGCCGTGGGGCTCGAACCCACACCCTCAAATGACCCAAGACTTGATGTTTACAAGTCGTACGCTCTACCACTTATGCTATGCTGGCTGACATATGGCGACCGCCTCTATATCGAGGCACATTCGGCAAACCTCTGTGATCAAGTACCTCGGCTGTATCACGTAGCTTGATATGCACCTACAGGGTAGATCTACATTTCTTCACCATATAACCGTTCTTGAAATTGTAAGGTTCATCTTAAAAAAGAAAACATGAGTCGGTTTTCTATCGAAGTCTTTCTAAGAATATTTCCATCAGCAAACAGTTTGTACATTCAATTTATCAATTTGGTTGGGGGCTTTCATCGACAGATAGATAGATGTGAATAGTTCAAAACGTCAACCTCCTTTTTACGGACCAGGTTAGATGTAGGTACGGAAACGGCAGAATTGTGACGGGTATATATAGAGGCAGCCACCAATGTAAACTGGTATCCTGCTATCGATCTTCGTATCAACCTATCGGACGGTTACGAGAGATACAACGGGTACCAGTTTACCACCAATGTGCTATTTATAGTAACAGTGTTCATAAAAAAATGAGTATTCCGTGAGATACAGGCGATGCACCAATGTGCTTTAAGTGTTCGATGATCGACCAAGGAAACTCTTGGAGTTCTATGGTAGACCAGTTGAGCTTCAAAGGTCTTTGCATAAACTTAACCGAGCCACATTTTAGCCCTGCTGTTTTCAAAGAAAATTTGGAGGTATTGTTATATATAGCTCGGTCGTCTTCTGCGTCCTCCTCTTGCTAAAAGTTTTAACATTTTCTTATATTTCTGTTATTACTGAAATATTTGCTTCAAATTTAGCAAAGATAAGTTTGCAGTTTTTATCAAAAGGAGAACCCATACCAGAAGGGCAGGTACCTCTCAACACATTTTTTTTAAATTGAGTTGTATGCAATCTGTTCAACTTAAAACTATTAACAAAAGGCACCGGCACCCAAGCCCTAGCACCTGCATGCGACGCACTCGTTGAGTTTGGTTTTCTTTGAATTACGTTTTTAATTGAATAATTTTCTCAATATAAAGATTATACTGAGTCGCCTCCCTTTGTGGAGAATTCATAAAAACACGCTAAAAGTTTAAATGAATATAAAAACAACCAGCGGCTAAAAATAAGCAAAACTTTAATTGTCCCAATTCTGTTTATGAACTTAATAAAACATTTTTTTTTTCAACGCTGTGCTAGCACCATTACTAATGATTTCCCTTAACTCTTTACCAAACAATCCCGACTTTTAACGAACCTAGGGATGAAAGCTTTTGAAAACATTGTGGGAGAAGGAGAAAATGCTGGTAACCAGCATTTTCTCTTTTTCCCCACAACGTTTTCTACCCTATCAAAGAGAGAAATCATCATTTTTGCAACACAGAATTTGTCGTCTGCGAATGCTTTCAATATGGCTCAGTCCAAATTTTTGTCGTTTGGTAAAGAGTTAAAACAACTGCTACATGAAAAGTACTACACTGTCGTACCTAATGAAATATCTGATACAAATTTGGATTCGTCAAACCTGTCAGTTAATCTTGATGTCTAAATAAAGGGTAATGGGGTTCGATTTGTGGGGATCGCTAGCTCAGCACTGATAAGCATGACTGTGCGCTGCATTTATTTTCTAACCTATTACCAAACAACGAGGAAAGAGGCATTTGAAATTATTGTGGATCAAGGAGAAAATGTTCCTTTTCAACACATTTTCAGCCCTTTCATCGACAAATCCCGTCATTTGAACTGCATTTTTTTTTTTTTTTTTGTCATCTGCAATGCTCTCTAGAAAAGTCTAAAATTTTGTCGTTTTCTAAAGATTTAGCCCGTAGAGCGCTGAATGTACCCTACGGGCATTTTCAGTCAAGAAATAAGACCCAAATAATGCAGTTTGAATGTTACTCTTTTCTAGAATATCTTAGCAAAATGGACGTTTGTGGCAGTCGGACTTCGATCTACGCTGGCCACAATGGCAACTATAGCGCTTTCATATTAACAGAACTATCACAAAATGTCATAGATTAATTTTTGCACTACGTCGACAACACTCACGACCTGACAGGGCTATGACAATACCTCTTCATTTTTTTTTTCGAAAACCACATGCCAAGCTAACTAGAGTTCATTTCAACGACCAAACCGTCTTCATCGTCTATACTGGTAATCGTCGCTTTTTGCGACTGGTGTATAGATATATGTGATCACTAGAAATATCTCCTTTTCACTTGCAAATCCAGTATTTTCGGCCATCTTGTATCTGTCGTCTGCAAATGCTCTCAATATGACTGAGCTCAGAAAATTTTCATCTGGTGAAGAGTTAAACTAAGCTAGATAATCTATCACATCTTCGAAGTCTTTACCGAACAACAAAATTTTAGGCTGGTCCAAATTTTAAAGCATTTCCAGACGGAAGATTCAGTTTGGCTCAGATGATGGAATTCTTCTGGGAAAGAATAGAAAACATTATGGGAAAAGGAGAAAATGCTGGTTACCAGCATTTTCTCCTTTTCACTCAATGTTTATAAAAGGCTTGCTCCCAAGGGTCCTTTAAAATCGAAATTGTTTGGTAAAGGGTTAACTTTCAACAAATGTAGCCTAATACATTGAGTAACAGCTCTCTTATAATGTAACTTTCTGAGTGAATATGCCATTGCTCTGAAGATACCGTCATATCAAGGCTGTTCAAATAGATGACTCGGTCATCCAAGTATTGGAAGGTTTCGTATAAAAAGTCATGGTAAATATTGGCATAAATATCAGGCATCCATAGCACCGAATCTGTGTTTTTGGCAAAGGAATAGGCATGTGGGCCTTTGATCATGATTGTTGCGTTCGGATATACGTTCAACAAGCTAGATATATCCTTACGCAATCGATGTAAACTTTCAAAATAAACGTGTGAATGGTAATTGAGAAAATGCGCAAATAAATTTATTACTATAACTGTTCTTTGGTGTCCTCTTGCTTCATTTATGTAAGCCCGCAAAGGCTTGAAGTAATGCCGCGGTGTATTTTGGGAACAGAACGGAAGTTGATGAAGAGCGTACGTCAATGTAAAGTTCAAGGTCGGATTGACGCACGTGACAGGTCGATGTTTTCCTTTCTTAGACCATCTTTCCGTCACCCATTCACAAGGCACTAACTTTTCAAATTCTACAAACATTTGTCGCATTGTTGAATCTCCTAGCATCAAAAATTTTGTGTTCTTCACACACTCCTTATATGTTGCAGCAAAATCTTGTTCCCTTTGACAATTTTTATGGTACCATTTCATCTTGTACAAATACCCCGTGGGAGACCCATTCATCCAGGTCAAAGTGGGGCTGGTATCTTTGCATCTGGTATCTGGTGTTATTAGCTGTTGATTGTTTGCTATGAAATGTAAATTGGTATTAGCAATGAAAAAATGTGTCACTGATGTACTGATAATAATAAAAAGGGGTTTTCTACCGTTCAGAAGACTAATTTCATTATTTTTATCCACATTTAATTTGTCGTCTGCCTATACTTTCAACATGGACGAGTCTAAAATTGTGTCGTTTGGTAAAGATTTAAGCTCGCGATGATATTTGTTAACATAATTGCGATCGGAACTATTTCCTTTGTATTTTCTATCTGTTTGTTCGCTTTTGTTTGCATGGTGTTTAACGCCGTTTTCAACAATATTTCGGTCATATTGTGGCGGCCATTGCACTTATCCATGCTTTCCTGGAATTTCTTTTACCAGTCCTTCGCACAATATTCTTCTCAATTCACTTGTTGCTTCCCCACACAATCATCCAAACAAGGAGCAGCGGTGAGAGTGGGATGAATCCTGGCGCAATTACTATCATCAATCCCCGGCAAGAAAATTCCCAAACTGGGATTCGAACCAGCGACCCCTTTGACTCAAGACTCGGCCTTTATATGAATCAAAATTAATATAAAATACATGTACATGTATAATATGATACATTTTGTGAAGTTATGAAAACAATTAAACAGAGCAACAGCTGGACCTCTGAACGCTGAAATAATAATAAGATAATAATATCGCCATTGTATGAAAATATCTTTGACGATAAAATCACAAAACCACCATTACAAATAACAAGTGAAATTCTGATACAAATTTTGATTGGTCAATACATCAGGTAAAACGCTGATAGCTAAATATAGAGGTAGCATACCTTGTCGTACATTTAACTGTATTTTCTCTTGTATTACTGCTGCTTTTCTTTTTCTGAAAATACAAAGAACTTAACCATTTCAGCGCCATAGGCAAAAACAGGGGCTTTTGCGGATGGCACTGGTCAAGATCAGAATACCGTGACGGAACGTGCAATCCTGGATCTATACCGTTTGTTTGGTAATGCAAGCCCATGGGACAAAAACTTTCTTAGTTTTAGAAGATTTCTAAAGTCTTTTCAGCCTTCGAAAGTGATCGAGTCAATATTTTAGGCGCTGAAGATTTTGAGATGTTGGGTAAACTAGAGCACTATCAGTATCAGTTAACACTTTACCAGACGACTGAAAGGTGGACCAGTCCAAATTTAGAGCATTTGCAGACGATAATTTAAATCTGGCCAAAATGATGGCATTTGTCTTTGATCGTGTAGAAAACATTGTGGGAAAAGGAGAAAATGCTACCAGCATTTTCTCCATTTCCCACAATGTTTTCAAAAGCCTTCCCTCCTCAGGGACAAATCAACAGAGTCGATCATTCAGTGGAAATACTTACAAAGACAGTAGCTGTAATTCTAAGGGAGACAAATGTTTCTGTTCTTTACCAAGTTGCCACAGATTTCTAGCACCGACCATCGACCAATCAGAGCAGGATAACCGAAATGTTCTGGAAAAAGAAAAACCCGTAAGAAGAGACGTGCATTCAAGGCAAGTATTTGTTTTTCTTGCCTGCATCGTTAAGTCTCATTTCACCTTTACGACCATGAAAAAAAAGGCATTTGAAGATACTGTGGGGGAAAGCAGAAAATGCTGGTATCCAGCAGTTTCGCCTTTCCCCACAATGTCTTCTTTCTTAATGACAAATTTCATAATTTGAGCTAAGTTGATTTGCCGTCTAAAAATGCTTTAGTCTGGGGAAGGGTCCAAACGGCCCACTTTCAAAACGGCCCGGTCTAAAACGGCTACTTTACCATCTCGGCCCGGTCCAAAACGGCCACTTTACCCTGACGGCCCACTTTTATGGATACCGAAAAGACCCCTTTTGAAGTACGACTTTCTGTAATATCAGTCAATTTTGACAGAATAAATTTTATAACTTTTTTTTTTTTTTAAATCTTATATATTTTAAGAATATTAATAAAATTTCTAGAGAATGGATCTATCTCGATTCCCCTATACTTGTGTGGCTCATTTGCCCCTCCCCGTCTTTTTCTCATGATAAATTGTCATTTCCCTCCCAAAGAAATTATATGAGGCATGCTCTGGCAAAAGGGGGCTTAATGCATCTCCATGATACATTACACCAAGCGAGCCATCACATAATTATGGATCCATAATAGCCATATTTTTTAACAACCGACTTAATCATGAGGTAGATTGGTCCTTGAACATGCAGAAAAATGACCAATAGCGAAAAGTATTGGCCCAGGTCAGCCTGCGCGGACTGCGCAGGCTGACCTGGGTCGATACTTTTCGCAGATGCATTAAGCCCCCTCCCTTTTCACAGAGCATGGCTCATATGTTTGAGTTTGTTTTCTGACAGTCTGATCACCTTCTGTTGTGCACAGATTACAAATGTGGAAATTGACTGATTGACTGTATGGTGCTTAACGCCGCTTTCAACATAATTTCAGTTATATCGCGGCGGGCAGTGCACCTATCCATGCTTTCCTGGAGTTTCATTTACAAATGTGGAAAACGACAGCGACCGTCTCGAAAGGAGTAGAGGAATGTTTCCAAAAAATAGTGGGAGACCATCTCTCTTGATTCACATGATCAAAATTAATATTATTAGTGAAATCTATAAAAACTAATTTTGTTTTTCAAATAACGGTAAAAAATTTTAATGCTTTTTAAATAATGACAAACAAGTGGGCCGTTTTGTTAATTGGCCGTTTTGGCACCGCCGTTTTGGTACCGGGCCGTTTTGATTCCAATTCTTCATTTCTGGATATGTCTAAAAGTTTGTTCTTAGGTAAAGATTTCAGTTCTCCCTCTAAAATGAAATTACATGTATTTAAATCTGCTGCTATCTAGAATGTTGTTTTCTCAAACTATGTGATGACTTGATTAGTGTAATGCATCCCGGAGATGCATTAACCCCCCCCCCCCTTTTCACAGTATTGACGTAAAATGCAAATTTGTAGGTTGCCGACTTCCTTGTATGTCAAAGGAACGATTGGACTATTAGAAATGGTCCCCAACTAGCAAACCGACAATGGCATAAATGTGATTGTTCATGACATGGGTCGATAACTTGCCGCCATTTCTTTCACATTTTCCTGTCTAGATCTTCTCTCTAAATGTTTTGTGACAACTATCTACGATACAGTTGCTAGAGAAAATAATGCATGTAAGGTCACCCAAGACGACCTATTCCATTTTTTTTTATCACAAGTTTTGACTTGTCCAAACTGAAAACATAATCAGGCGACAATTTAAATGTGAGCCAAATGATGGAATTTATCTTTGATAGGGAAGAATACATTGTGGTGAAATTGAGAAAATGCTGATTAACAGCATTTTTCTCCCTTTCCTACAATGTTTTCAACAGGCTATTCCTCAGACTTGTTAAAACTCAGGATTGTGTGGAAAAGGGTTAAAAGCTAATCATAAACTAAAGGAAAAGTCCCTAAATTGTTTACATTAAGTTTCTAATGACTCTGATTTAACTAACGCGACAGGTCATTGATCGATCTTAGGGAAAAAAAAGGGAAACTCTGTTAACAATCAGTCGTTTCTTACCTAGGTTTTCCACAGTACCAAGGTATTCCGAAATTATCTTCCGTTAAATTACACATAACGTCATATCCGGGTACTTGTGGATCGTAGTTACATGGTGTTTCCTCCGATATTGAACCGTCCTCGGGGTGTTCGAAAATACCTGTGTTCATCAGCACGGTGGGTAAAACATACCTGTAGACATGGAGAAGGGCATGTTTCAGTCACCAGTCCAACTCCCGTTGAACAAATTGCTATCTACGTGGACATGGCTCTGCGGTTTAAATGAATATGCAAAAAGTACCGACCAATATTAGACTGCAGAGACCGCACAGGCTGATCTGGGTCGAAGCTTTTTGCTATTGGTAAATTTCCTGCATGTTGAAGGACTATTCTCATTCTGCCTTGTGGTTCAGCCAGTTTCTTCGTTAAATAGGTCTTACTAAACTCTTTACCAAATGACAAAATTTTAGGCTTACCCAAATTGAAAGCAGACAACAAATAAAATGTTACTCAAATACTAGTAATTGAAAGGGAAGTAAACATTCTGGGAAAAGGAGAAAATGCTGGTTAACAGCATTTTCTCCTTTTCTTGCAATGTTTTCAAACCCCCCACCCCCACCCCAAGATCGTTAAAAGTCGAGATTGTAAGGTAAAGGGCTAAGTAACAATCAGCCTTGTATAGTACACCACAAAGGAGAAAATGCTAGTAACCAGAATTTCCCCATTTCCTACAAACCCCCTTTTCGCAGGACATGACTCAGCCATAAACCTGTATACGCTGTTGCGGTCCATGGGCTATATTCAAAATGGGCATTATTCAAGTACGGACTGTATAGAAAAATGTAATCTTATCTTGGATCTGCACTGCTCGATATCTTGTGAAATATATCTTTGCTACAACGGCCTTGAAATTACATGAACTACACGTTTTTTTTTTTTTTTTTTAGATGACAAATTAGATATGGCTTATATGGCGAGATTTGTCAGCAAAAGAACACAAAACATTGTGGAAAAAGGAGAAAATGCTGGTTACCAGCATTTTCTCCTTTCCCCACAATGTTTTCAAAAGGCCCCTCTCTCAGGGTTGTTAAAACTCGTGATTATGTCGTAAAGGGTTAAGCAGTCTAAGGTTTACATCTAAATGCATTAACTACATTTAAGCATGCTCGTAGGACATAGATACGGTGGCACTGAGGTGACATGTGCATTTTTTTGTATTTATCTCGTTCCCACGAGATAATGATTCGTTTTCTCGAGTTTTTTTTTAATAAAAAATTATGCAAAAAACAAAATTCGTTTTCTTGAGTTTTTTTTTTTTTATAAAAAAATATGCAAAAAACAAAAATCGTTTTCTCGAGTTCTGAAACAATCGCGGATGCAAACTTCCATTTTGAATGAAACTATGAAGAACATGGACTCTGTGTAAAAATAGGAATTAGTAGGAGGAATCTGATCGGATGATTATGTCGTGGGCACGACTTATTATCTCGTGCGAACGACATAATGCATGACTTGGATTGGCTGATTATCTCGTTCGAACGAGGTAGTATTTCGTTTTATGCATAATTTTTTATATGAAAATAAATCGAGAAAATGAAAGGTTTTTTTTTTTTTTTTGCAAAATTGTTAAAAAAAAAAAAAAAAAAAAAAAATCGAGGAAACGAATTTTGTTTTTTGCATAATTTTATATATAAAAAAAAAAAAAAACTCGAGAAAAACGAATTTTGTGTTTTGCATAATTTTTTATAAAAAAAACCTCGAAAACAAATCATTATCTCGTGGGAACGAGATAAATACAAAGAAGTGCACATGTCACCTCAGTGCCACCGTACATAGACGATTTCCCACAGTTCCTCTTTATCAGATGACAAAGTTTCAGACTTGTCAGATTTGAAAGCAGTAGCAGACGAAATAGATACAGAACTGAACTGCGCTCCGGCAAAAGTGGGTTTAATGCAGCTCTGTCATCACATAGTAATGGATCCATGAAATCCATTCTGTCCACCAGCCGACTGAATCATGACGTGGACTGGCCCTTTGACATGCTGAAAATTGACAAATAGCAAAAATAGCAAAAAGTTTCGACCCAGGTCAGCCTGCGCAGGCTGACCTGGGACGCAGGCTGACCTGGGACGATACTCTTTGCAGTTACATTAAACTTTCTTTTCACAGAGCATGCCATTTGTACATAAAAGAGCACTGTCGGTACTGAACAGGACTTTGAACTCACGGATCGCCAGTTCGATTCCAAGCTCGGCCAAATTCTTTCCAAAGATTGACGATAGCCATTGCGACATGATTCACTCATCTCTCTCAGATGAACACTGGGTTGACGATGTCTATAAGGGAAAGCAGCCAGTGGTGTGTAAAGTATATTGTAGGTGATTTTGAGAAACATACTCCTGTAAACTAAACCCGATAAATGTATACGAGTCATGCTCTGTGAAAAGGGGGCTTAATGGATCTAAGCGAAGGCTGATATGGGTCGAAACATTTTGCTATTTGTTAACTTTTTCCGAGAAAGTCGATCATATTTAATTGTTGCGCACATTTCTGAGAAAAGCTAAGTAACCCGGATATTAATGATATAGATCTACTTACTGTATGTCTAAAAGTAGCACATAAAGGGTATCGGCAACAGTGAGTAACTTGGCACAGGACCGTTTAACTCTGACTCCAGCTGAGCCTAAATCACACGTGATTTAACAAGCGGACGGTGAAGATGCAAGATCAGACTGCACATCCTGTGCAGCTTGATCTTGATCAATGCTGTCCGTTAGAGCCCCTGCTGGCTCAAGAGGGTAAACTGCAATCATGATATCTATCCGCGACATTTGAAGTCTGGGTTTGGATTTTCTAAATTTGAAAGTAACACAACTTCTGATTGGCTAAACTAAATGGTTTAGCCAATCAGAGGCTGTGTTACTTTCTGAATCGATACTTAGACAAAGAATTTTCTTAAGAATTGTTGGTGAATACTGACCCGGGTCTCTACGTTTAGGCTGTAAATTATAGCAGACGGCAGAGATCTATTTTCTGATACGTAGCGATCTACTATTTGTCTTTTTTAAAACAGAAATTCGAGAGTATTTCTTTATATGGTAGCATTATTGAACATACACAATCCACATTTTATTGAAATAGTAGTAAATTCGAAGATACTAGTAGCAAAAAGATCAAATAGTCTATCTTTGCAGATAGTTTTTTTTTTTTTTTTTTTTTTTCTTTTTTTCCTTTTTCAAAAATCCTCCTATTTTTTCAAAGATATTTATTTACAAACCTTCTTTTTAATGTGAACGCTATAACTTCTCGAGGAGCAATAATGGCCGCTACTATTTCTGGCTGCCCAACCCAAAATGCCGTCAGTATGGCGGTATAGCTACCGTCGTTGTTATCAACCACTTTACCATTAGAACTTGCGTTCAAAGAATGTTCTCTCATCCAAACACGTACCTGAAGAATAACATAACAGTCTTACAATCAAGGCACTCAAGAACTAAAGTACGACCCAAAGCATCACGCTTGTGGCCAATGTAGAGGTATGGACAGCGAGCAATTTACTGAATCGTACATTTTGCCACCACAGGGTGCTGCACACGGCATCAGATGACAATCTTGTAAATCAAGTGAGCATAGAACATATGCAGGGTCCGTATTTGCCAACCATTCTTAATAACTTTCATTATATTATTAGCAAAACAATTCTAAATATGAAAGTAACGCAATCCTGATTGCCTAAACCAAATGAGTCATACTCTGTGGAAAAAGGGCTTCATGCATCTACACAATATTTATCCATGTCAGCCTGCGCAGTCCGCGCAGGTGGTCGTGGATCGAAACTTTTTGTTATTGGTATATTTTTGCATGTTCGTTTAACCTTCGCCCCCTTGGGTAAATGTAAAATTCAATGATTTGGTATCAGGAAGGAATACATCGCACCTTTAACTTTATCTATGATAACAAAACGAACAATGTCGACATGTTATGGACAAATGGATTTGATCATTTTCACACAATAGTAAAAACAAGAAATATCTTTAAAAAAGATAGACGGTATAAGACGTAAGGGGGACTGGAAAATTAATATTTAAAATCTAAATATTATTGTCGATATATATATATGGTCTCGACAGCAACTGCCTCTTTTTCTTCATTGTTTTTCATTTTGTTGAAAGGAGGAATCTCTAACTAGATCGAGATATAAAAAGATTACACGTTAATCCAAAACATCGTTGAAAAAGAAAAAAAAAAAAAAAAGAGTGTTAGGACACACTTTAGTATCGCACCACGATCTGGTCACCCATCTAAGCACTAACTTTCGTGTGTGTTGCTTAACTTCATCGAGGAGCTTCTTGAACATTTACTGCGTAGGGTCCCGCCGAATAAACATGTGCACATTTTTTACCAATCGCATATCACATTCTATTCATTTGGTTTCATTATACCAAGAAGTAGGTCAATTCAGCTACTCCGAAAAAAAAATGTAGTGATATTACTCTGGGACAGCGTGTAGTAGAATGATTGTTGCTATTTATAGATGCTTGATACGAGCGCACTTCGTCTTCGAAAGCAAATGGAGGAGTGTCCAACGCTCTAATGATTATCCAATGATTGTAAAAATACGAGATTTTGCCGATAGACAGTGAAGGAAAACCTTGTAGGGAAAGGAACTATTGCTTCTTAAAAGCATTTTCTCTTATTCCTTTTGTGTTTCCCACACAGTTAAAAACAATGTTAATTTCCTCCGTGTAATCATTTTCCACATAGTTTTTACATTTTTTTTTTTTTTGTAGGTCTAAAGGATAAACTACAAAGAAATGGGTTAATTAGCCACACACATAATTTGCCGAATTTGATAACAAATCACCAATTTCGTAGAATCCTTACCAGATCCCCGCCTACTTTCTTTCTCTTGTGAAATCCATCGTACAGAACAACCGTGATGTGTACAGTGTCTCCTATTTCGATATCCGACTTTCCTTCCAGTCGAATAATAGACATGTCTGGATCAGCAAGTTCCCGTATATCAATGACGGCCCGCTCGTATAAGTACCGTTGTTCTGGCCATATTCGACCTTCATTTGCTGTAGGAATCTTCGAGGAATTTCTGTAAACTATATCAGGAGGCACTATTGTCTCATATATATGGGTCAACACGAGCCTGTGGAATAAAACGCCCACTATTATATATGGGTGAACACGAGCCTGTGGAATAAAACTACCACTCGTATAACAGTAAGACGCATTTTGAATCAAGTAATTTTAAGATGACCATCTATTTCCGAATAAAGTTAACCCCTATCCTGCTAAATAAGTAATATGATACAATTAAGTCGATAGTAAAAACCCAAATGTTGCTATTTCAGAGTTATTATGGGGGGGGGGGGGGCATATCTTCTTATCGGACAGAGTAGATCAAAGATCAGACTGCACGTTCTGTGGTCTGATCTTGATCTACATTGTCCGCAAAAGGTCAGTGAGTCGCACTTAGCAGCCGAAGAATTAAAAAGCAACAATTTCGTCAATACAGTCTCCTCACCTTATGGCTTTGAAAGTTTTGATTTTATACTAATACCACAAATTTAAAAGATTGATTTACTTGATGGCTTTTCAGCTGTTTTCAACATTTTTGCAGACATCTCACGGCGACAGCTCACTTAAGCATGTATAGGAAAAAAAAAAACTTCTCCTGTCTAATATTCTTTATTCATAGAGGGCCTAGAACTTTACCTTCAAAACAGCCCCTCTTGCGGTTTGGATATCAATGAGCTAACTTTAATCTTATCGTTATTTGCAGACGGTATTTTTACATTTGGAAATAGCCCTAAATATGTTCAAAACAGCGTAATTTGTCTGCATGAATATTGTAATAAATGGGGGCTCGAAGTTAATACTGATAAGACAAAGCAGTAGTTTTTTGAAAAAACATGCCCCTCTCAGAGATAATGAGCATTGGTTTTATGATAAAGATATCGTCCACATAGCGACAGTGAACGATTTTAACTATTTGGGAACAATCTTCAACTATACAGGTACTTTGTCGTTGAACCAAAAAACATTGGCAGGTAACTGTCCATAGTCAAGCCGTTTTTCAGATGAAAAAAAAAAAGATATGGTTCAGATGATTCCATTTGTCTTTGATAGGGCAGAAAACCAGCATTTTCTCCTTTTCTCACAATGTTTTCAAATACTTTCTTCTACATGGTCGTTAGAATTTTCAGGATTGTAAGGTTAAGAGTTAACATGTATATGTCAGTGTGCATATCTTGCCCGCTAAACGTTAAATGACGCTGCTATAGTGACAATTTGAACCCTTGAAGAAATTTGAACCCTGTGTAGTTGAGCTAAATTTTTGTATTCTATTGATTTAAAGAAAAAAAGAACATCGAAGCGCCAAATGGTCGAATTTATGTAGGAGATTTTTCTTAAGATATTGATAACAACTCTGTAAATACTTTCCGAATACATGTACCTCTTTAGATATCTTAGCAAAATTTAACAAAAGGGCCATGACGGCCCTGATTCGCTCACCTGAGCATTTTCAGCCAAACATTACCCATTTCCAGTCTCTTCTAAGATATCAAGACAGACATTCTAACAAACTTTCATGTGTACTGGACTGAACATGTGGCCTATAGAGTGTACACAAGCGTCTTTTACTTGGCTTTGTCTCAGTGGCCTACTTTTCGACCCAACTTGACCCGTTTTCAAGCGCGTTGTAGATATTTTCAAAACGAACATTCTGACTAACTTTCATGAGTTTAGGACTGAAAATGTAGTAAAAATTATGCCGCTTCTGATCATCCGACTATAACAAAAACTATACTGGTAGAAAGCGAGGTTAGAGAAGCTTTTTAAATGAGTATGCTACTCGTGGTCGTCGCCTGACATCAAAGTTGTAGCTCTCAAAACCGTAACACTTGGTGTTATTTTCCGCTATTTTTTGCGACGTCGTCATTGACGTCAGTCTAAATCAGAGTACTAAAAGTACTGACAGCTTAGCGAATGAGAAATAAGCGGTCATGGTAAAGAAAAAACTTGGTTGATCCGTATAAAATTGATGAAAATTGGTCCAATTATGTTGTTAAGTCCGATCCTGCTCAATCGGGTTTATAAGTCTAATCCGGTTCGGCCCGGTCTAACCAATTTAGTTCGATTTGGTTTGCACCGGTGACTTTACCCACCGATCATAGTCATTTACTTGTCACAATAGAAATTCTGTTTGTTGATCTTTAATAGAAGAAGGCAAATGAAGAACATGTCTATTTGATTATTTGGCATTTGCATACTTTCTAGTGTTCCCTTTTAAAGGAATTTTCCATGCTTTTCACTTTCTTAACGACTGGACGAAATCATAGCTCTAGACCTGACCTGCAACATCCGCCAAATATACGAGAACGAAAAGGGTTGCGTTGGGACACGTAAACTATGAGTCTGATTTGAATAGGCCATTGACTTAATTTCCATACAGTATTTATAAGCCAATACTTTGTATGTTATCAATGTCATCTTGTTCAGTCTATGACTTTGTTGTTTGTTTGTTTGTATTTGAGTTTAACGCCGTTTTAACAGCTAAGGTCATATCACGGCGTCAGTGCACCTACTCGTGTTTCCTGGCTTTCCCACACTAGTACTAACACAACTTTCTTCCAAAGTCACTGGCTAATTTTCCCACATGCATCTGAGGTGAGAGGCAAAAAATCGCCAAAAAAAAAAGTTTGCCTCAACTGGGTATCGAACTCGCAATCACCAGTTCCTAAGTCAGATATGCTAACCACTGAGCTACCCGGCTAGGCCTATGACTTTGTAAGCAGACATCATTCAAAATGGGGTGGAAGAGATTTTGTAGTTCGTAAAAACGTAATTTTAACATGATTATTTTGATTTCTAATAAAAAGAATTATACATTTTCTGTGGGGCAATTTTGGCGACTGTGGGTTTTTTGCTTACATTTGAATCTGGGTCATTCTCGAAGGCAATAGACTGGCTTAATCATGAGGTACACTGGTCCTTGAACATACAAAAAATTTACCAACAGCGAAAAGTTTCGGCCCAGGTCAGCCTGCGCGGACTGCGCAGGCTGACCTGGGTCGATACTTTTCGCAGATGCATTAAGCCCCCTTTTCCCAGAGCATGGTTCATATTTATATGTAAAATTCATTTTCATTTATTTTCACATACGTTTCACAGCTATAGCTTCAATTTTTAACCCACAAAAAAACTTAGATGTAAAGTTGGAAGTACATGGCAGTCAATGGGATCTGGCCTTTGATGAAATATTTATGGCCACCAACCGGTGATCCGCTCACGGTTGTGTAAAATATTGGTAAATAGGGTAACATCAGAAGAAAACGGGACCAGTGTTCCACTGCAAGTTCATGGGTGGAGAGTTCTCATCCCTTTACCAGACTGCTAACCTCAGTTCCAGTGCTATCACTTTTATTTATTTTTTTTTTATTCGAACGTTACTTTGTCAAGAATGACGTTTTGAAAATGTAACCTCCGAATATAAAATTGGGAAAATGATCGGACTGGAACCCATGCTACCAGTGTGCAGACTTTTAACCCTTATCCAGCTGAATAAAAGAAATGAAACTTTCAAACCGATAGTGTAAGCCCAAAAATGTCCTGTTTCAAAGGTATTTTTGGAGGAAAAATATCTCCTTATCGGACAGTGTAGATCAAAGATCAGACTGCACTGTGCAGTCTGATCTTGATCTACGCTGTCCGCAAAAGGTTAGTGAGTCGCGATAAACCGCCTAAGGGTTAACGCACGCGGTTTAGAACCTTATTGAAAACAGTCTTGGGCTGCTGACTCATACTTTGAAAGAATTTTTACACTTCGATTAAGTAAACAGTTGCCAGGTCCCTCTTTCTTCTGTGTACTCTTTACCTGCTTTTAAAGTCTTTTTTTTTTTGCCAGTGACTATCACTTGGATCGACAGTACAATAGCAGATTGTCATCTTCACATTACTTTTCATACTTTTAAATGGTATGATTCAAATTTAAATGCATGTTAACACCCACCTTGTTTACTGTACATGCTAACTTAACCCTTTACGAAACATCCCCGAGTTTTAGCAACCCCCAAGATGTCCTTTGAGAACATTGTTGAAAAAGGAGAAAATACTGGTAACCAGCACTTTCTCCGTTTTTCCATAATGTTTTCCAGGCTACCAAAAATTGATTTAAATTTTTGAATCACACACAGATCTATTATGTCGTCGGCAAATCCTTAGATTTGGACAGGTCATTTTTTTTGTGTGTGTGTGTGCAAAGAGTTAAGACTTGTGAAAAACTTACAGAAGTGAAACAAAGGAACAAAACAAACACAAAAGAATCCGACAAAAAGAAATGATTTTACTTAAACTGTATGCGTGTTACAAGCAGTAGTTCCTTTCCAACAGTGTTTTCTTTAACTCTCTACCACTCACTCCCGAGTTTTAACAAGTCAGGTCAAGTGAACTTTATTTGCCATTCGGCAAACAAATATGCCACTGGCCACTTAATAGAAAACATGGATATATGGCAATGACAAAACATACAGTGAGCATATAGATACATATGATAATAAACACAATTTGGTGAACGATAAGTTATTCAGAACTGATGGACAAGTCTAAACAAGATTCCCTCCTTTGTAAAGATTCCATTATAAATTTTGCTGAATTAATTTGTACTTTCTTGTTTTTAGACGATAAGATTATTATATTCTTGACATAAGGCTTTCATTATTACTGTTTACTTTCATCCAATACTTGATTGCTCGTTCTTTAGCTACCAAGCCCCGTAGCTCAGTCGCTAGCGCACAGGACTTGAGAACAGAAGGTCGCTGGTTCGATCCCCGTCTTGGCCAATTTCTTTCCGAGGATTGATGATAGTCATTGCGACAGGATTCATCCCTCTCCCACCGCTGACCATTGTTTCGACGATGGTTATGTGGGAAAGCAGCCAGTGGCTTGGAAAGAATATTGTGCGGAGTACTGGTAAAAAAAACTCCAGGAAAGCATGGATAGGTGCACTGGCCGCTGCGATATAACTGAAATAATGTTGAAAACGCCATACAATCAGTCAATAAATCAATCAATCGTCCTTTAGCTAAAATAGACAGAGGATGTCTACTGAGCTCATTGTAAACCGTAAAGTTTGGAGTTTGTGTCCTTACACCAAGGATACTTTTACAAAATTTCACATGTAATTTATCAACCTGCTTTAAACCATGTACACCCCATACCTCTGCGGCATATAACAATTCTTCTCACCTTTTTAGGCCAGGGAATCCCTCTTAAGGGATTCTCTTGCCTATAGCGATCGTAAGCTGACTTTTCCGGACTACTTTCAGACAAAATGTTGTACGGTGTGTCCACTCTATATCGCTGAGTCCGCCAAAACAACTAGTTTCCTAAGTACAGAGACTGCTTATCACACGGCGTGAATGTTTTCCTTTCCTCAAAGCTTTCCGACATCTGCATAGTGCTATGGAATTGCAAGGGTATTACAGCCCTTTAATAACTAACGAGTGTGTGTTTTAAGGGTTGTGTTCCTGTTGAATACACAACAGACGGTCACCATCACTGTGGTTGGATACTGAAATCCTCTCGTATTATAGACATGATTACTGCCCCTGATATCACTTTTAAGTGTACCAGCGCGAGGGAAAAACCCGAGAACCAGTTTTCTATTTTTAGTTTCCATTGTCACTTGCTAGTTACTGTCCGCGTTTCAAATAAAGATCATAGGGAACCGCGCGCCGCGTCTCCTTTGACTGCCTGGTGAAAAATTGAGATATACGATTTTCCATGGAAATGTCGATAGTTGAATGAGATTATTGGTGTATTAACTGCATTTATTATCAGTTTCTTTTAATCATTTAGAACTGAACTTGATTTTCTCTATATGTTTAGAAAAAAAAAAAAAAAAAATAGAATTAAGAAATATGCAAAAATTAAAAGAAATTATACTCTCTTTTTTATGTGTGAATCGATTTAAAACATCCCTCTTTTTGTCAGAAGAATAAGCAAACATTATGGAAAAATAAGAATTTTTTGTTCTACCTACATTTTCCGATAATCAACCATGTTATCTGCGTAAATTCTTTTTTTTTTGTGACGACTGTTGATTGATTAGAAATCATGAAAGTGTTGTGTGATCCTTGGACATTTTTTAACTTTCAAACAAAATAATTTGAAAATAAAAGGTGTGTTTAAAAAATTTATCAGTTATTCATCACATTTACATACCTAGAGTTTCATTCACATAATTGGTAGTTTCCGAAACATTGTTTGAAAAGGAGAAATGAAAGTTTAAGAATATTTATTTTGAAGTACATCCCGAATGTGCAAATTCATTTTAAGCCCCAGAAGCCGTCGTTGGAATCTCTCTCTCTCTCTCTCTCTCTCTCTCTCTAATGGGACGAGAAGGGCTAGTTGACGTCTTTGTATGATATAGTCAAAAGAATAGATTTAGATCGACTGTTTGAGAACAAAATTGCGATGTACTGACATCACCCTGCCCTGCGTTCGCGATATTAAGCGTTGGTATTTGCGTTGTGTCCAGTTTTAAATTGGGTCTTATCTTTCTTTTCATTGACGGTATTTATTTGAAACTTGGAATATATGTGCGTTATCATAAAGATCAACCTTAACCAATAAGGTAAATAACTCAAAAGTGAATTTGCTTGATTTAAGCCCCTTTTCGACTTAGAAATTTTTAAAGCCATTATCATGCACCCTATAGCGGAGCGTTGGTATCCACTACTTTGCTTCGGTTTAATTATAGAATCTGGCTTCTAAGCACTGCTTTTTTTTTTGCATTAATTTAATTTTTCCTGTTGATTAGTGTATTATTCCATATTATGCGTGACAGTACCCCTTTACCAATAAATTCTTTTGGCATAATTGAATTGGCCTGACTGTCTGTATGGTAGTGATAATTAGAAAATGAGGTCTCGTGTGAATTCGTATCCTTCATTCTTTAGAGATTACAGATCACCAGATTTCCTGGCCTTCAGTGCTATCAGTACTTTGATTTAAAGATGGGAACAACGATCCCCTTTGTCCACGCCTCAGGATATATAACTGTATCATAAATCTTATTAAATGTATTACATAAATATGTTGCAATAAAATCCTTACTATCCATAAAACACTCTGGTAATATATCATCAAAACCCGGACTTTTGTTGTGATTTAATTGAGATATGGTTCGGATTATTTCCCCAAAAGTAAAAAGCCGATCTAGATCGTCGATGTACGTATTTGGAGAATTCACATTTTCACTTGTCTCTGCTGTGTCCGTTTAATGACTCAGAAGAAGAAAGTTTTTTGAAAACATTATGGGAAAAGGACAGAATGCTGGTAACTAGGGTTTTCTCCTATTCCAACAATGTTTTCCATCGTTTCAAAGACAAATTCTATCATTTACAAGTTTGATTTATCGTCTGCAAATGCTTTGAGTTTAGAAAAGTCTAAAATTTTGTCGTTTGGTAAAGGGTTAAGCTATTCTTTGCAGGAACGTAAGTCTAATTTGTGTGGTAATGGGTGAGGACGAGTCGCGATGAGGGTGTTATTTATTTTGTCAACATTACCTGTAGGACAATAAACAGGGTTCAAGCAAATCTCGGTAATAAACACGTTGACCAACCACATAACAAGGACAACAATAAATTGTTGTAATTTAGAGCGGCAGTAAATGGACCACGAAAACCCTTAGATGCGCTTAACACAACCCCTAAGTGCTTTTGCGGATCGTGTAGATCAATATCAGACTGCACAAAATATGCAGTCTGATCTTATATCTACACTGTCCGCTGTATTGTGCAATGCAGTATACGAGTACTTCAACGATAAACATGTGTGTACTGACTGACAGAAATGATTGATTTTCGCGCCCATGAGTATCCTGTCGAATCTATAGACAAATCAGCTTTACATTAATTGGCGTTGTCAAGGTTTATATCTCTTAAACAATCTACAGAGAAATGGATAGTGTAGCAAGATCAGACTGGACGTATCTGCTTGCTGATCTTAGTCTATACTCTCCGCAAAGTTCCTCAATTGTCGCCAATGGTAGAATAAGGATTGAAAGGCTGAGATAAAATAAATACTTTATAGATATCTTTTCTTTTGTGAACTTGGTCTCCTTGAGATTCTCTTTGAAGTATGGTCGTATGGGGTTTGATTAATTGACTTCCGTTTATCTATCACCCCCCCCCCCCCCCCCCGGGTTGCCCTTTAACGTGCTCAGTGTATAGCACCGTTACACGGTACCCATGTTTAACGACTCATCCGAAGGACTTTTTGATAATTATAGGTGGCCAGCCGTTGGGATTGAACCCAAAGCCTTAGCCCTTTACCACACAATACCGCCTTTTGACGCCCCTGGGAAAGAAACCTTTTGAAGACATTGTGGGAAAAGGAGAAAATGCTGGTAACCAGCATTTTCTCCTTTTCCCACAACGTTTTCTACCCTATCAAAGACAAATTGCACCATTTGAGCCACATAGAGATTGTCGTCTGCAAATGCTTTCAATTTGGACGTGGCTAAAATTTTGTCGTCTGGTAAAGGGTTAAGTGGCCAGAGATTTGAGGTTCACAAGTTTCTGCTCTACCACCGAAGTGTTGGGGCTGGTCGGTCATATCGGGGTGACGGGTATTCCTATTTTTAATCCCCAACGTAAGTTATTTTTCATTTTGACCCTTTGCATACGTAGAGTCTTATCGGCCCCTTCAGAGTTTCTTTTATTAGTAAACTCTGACAACAAATTTTGTCGCTGTCTGAACAACAAATTTCAATATTTTAAACAGAATTTCTTTTGTAAAATATGCATCAGAAGTAAAATTAACACCTAATTTCCCGATTGATAAAAGTTACACGTATTTGTACAAAATTTGCCTATCTTTATCCATTTTAATTCTACACCACTCTGTTTTGTTATGAATTGCCGTGAACATTCCCAGTGAAACACCAAATGCAACTTACAGAAGCATATTATGTCTATTCTTTAAACAATATTTTGTTCTGCAAAGTCTTTTCATTATTAAAACAGATTTCATTAAATAAATTCATTGTCGATTCGGGTTTGTTATGCAACCGTTTGCATTAATGAAAAACATGACGGCGGCAGCGTCTACAATCCCACATGATAGTGTTTTAATTGAATTCTGAATGTACCTGGCTATTATTTAGTAAGAAAGCGACTGAATACTCTCAAACAAAACTCGACCTAAAGGTATCCGAAGTTTTATTCGCGTAATTGTGCAGCTTTTTGAGGGAAATGGTTTGCTACATAGAGCTTGATGGAACTCGTTTACACCAATAGTTGTATGTAATGCAAAAGAAAATATGAACTGTTACCTAATTTCTCGATTTACTTTTCAAAGGGTAGAAAACGTTGTCAAAAAGAGAAAATGCTAATATTTTCTCCTTTTCCCGCGATGTTTTCAGAAGCCATGTTTTTTCTTCATGCCTTTTTTTCGTGAAAGATGAATTGTTTATTCCTAAAAATTTATGGCAACCCACTTAACCCTTAACCTGCTAAATAAGTGAAATGAAACATTCAAGCCTATTATAAAAACCAAAATTTTGCTATTTCAAAGGGTTTTTTTTTTGTTGGGGGGGGGAATTTCTTCTTATTGGACAGCGTAGATCCAAGATCAGACTGCACGTTCTGTGCAGTCTGATCTTGATCTACACTGTCCGCAAAAGGTTCTTGAGTCGCGCATAGCAGCCGAACGGTTGAGAATACCCTTAAAGACGGCTGGAAAATTAACATGCATGGGTTAAATACATTATATTATCTAGAAAAAATATGACAAAGATAGTTACACACATTTTCTTCTCTTTGTCGCGTCGTTTTCAAAAGCGGTCTAATTAACCCTTTAACAAATTATCAAGAGTTTTTGCAACCTCGTAGATGAAGGCTTTAGGAAACATTGTGGGAAAAGGAGAAAATGCCAGGTAAACATTATTTTCTCTTTTTCACACACTGTTGTCTACAAGATTCATGTTTTAGCCCTTAGGGTGCTAAGGGCGACTCACTGACCTTCTGCAGACAATGTAGATTAAGATCAGACTCCATAGAACGTGCAGTCTGATCTTGGATCTACACTGTCCGATAAGGAGAAATTTCTCCCCGAAAAAAATAATTTTGAAATAGCGACATTTGGGTTTGTACTATCGACTTGAAGGTATCATTCAATTTATTCAGCAGGACAAGAGATAAATTACATTCAATTTGTCGTCTGCAAATGTTTTGGGTTTGGACAAGTCTAACATTTTGTCGTCTGGTAAACAATTAAAGTTTGTTTGGTTTTTAACGCTGTTTTCTACATTATTTCAGTCATATCGCGACTGCAGGTGCACCGATCAATGCTTTTTTGGGGTTTCTTTTACCAGTACGTGGAGTAATATTCTTCCAAAGCCACTGGCTCCATTCCCAGTGAATATCCTCAATCCTCGAAGAGAAATCGGTACTTCGTTTCCCCTAACGAAAACACCAATTACTTTATTTTCGTGATGTTTTGAAAAGAAAACAAGAAAGAACTTCCACTGTCCCAGATTTTATAAGTCGGAAAAATGCGAGATTTTGTTTCTTATCGATTTATAGATAAGTACTATCTATTGATATTCAGTTATGATAGGAAAGTAAAAAAAAGAGAGAGAGAGAGAGAGAGAGAGAGCCATGCTCTGGCAAAAGGGACCTTAATGCATCTCCGTGATGAATCATACCTATCAAGCAATAACATAACTATGGATCTATAATAGCCACTTTTTTAACAACCGACTGAATCATGAGGTAGACTGGTCCCTGGACATACAGAAAATTGACCGATAGCGAAAAGTTTCGGTCCAGGTCAGCCTGCGCAGTCCGTGCAGGCTGAAATGAATCGATACTTTTCGCAAATGCACTAAATCCCCCTTTCAAAGAGCATTTCTCGTATATATTTTACAATTCATTTTATGTGCCTTTTGATTAAACTTGACATAGGATCCTATTTCTTTCATACTATGACCTTTCACCAACTAACCCTACTCTCAACGACCCTGGGGAAAATGCTTTTGAAAACATTGTTGGAAAAGGAGAAAATACTGGTAACCAGCATTTTTTCCCCTTTTTCCACACAAGTTTTCTACAATTTTTTTCCGATAAATTTAATCGTACATTTGAGGCAGATTTAGTTTGGTGTACAGTATACATATTATTCAAATTTAGATGAATGTAGAACTTTGTTGTCGGATCAAGCATTAGATTGATCTATTTCACATCGATTGTGAAACAAGTTCGTTCACCTTAGATTAGTTACTCTTGAAGATTGCTTCCTAGAAAAATAACCAGTCGGCTGCTCGCGCCGCGATGTGAATAGTTCCAAAGATTTATCCCCCGCCTCAAGAGATTCGAATCTAGAATGTTCGATTTGAGAAGGGGTCCTGCGGACTGCGCAGGCTGACCTGGGTCGATACTTTCCGCAGATGCATTAAGCCCATTTTTCACAGATGGATCATTTTACTGTTTGTTCTTATTTTGGGTGTAAATCATATTGTGAAAATGCAAGAATTCTGTAAAGAAGTACCTGAGTTCGGTTCGCTCTGCTATGATAAACCAAAACGTGGAAAAACATAACACTGAAATAAAAACACATTTGAAACGATGTTGGCAACAATCCGTCCATTTTAAGAAATTCATTTTATTTTACACTGTGCTCACTGTGCTTGTAGATACTTCCACCCATTTATCTTCAATGGAAAAGTTATTGATTTTTTTTCCTTCCATCTAGTACCCGCAAAGTAGTGAATTGGAGAGGGACCCTGATTCTACTCTCAACTCCGATGATCTTTTCGGTGTAGCTGAGTACCTTGGCTTTTGACCTACTCTTTGTTACAATGAAATCCAGCAAATGTATCTACATGGCAATTTGCGGTTGGTAAAATAATGTACACATGTTTATTCGAAGGTACACGGTAATTCAATATTTTTCTAAGCGTAACCAAATAACCAAATACCATATATCTACACGAGTGTAATTGACCAACCTCGTTAGATTCCGGAATCGACCGAATGAAAGCGATTATTTATAACCACCCAAAGAAAAGTATTTGGTCAAAGAGATGTCACAGTGGTACGGTAAGATGCGCGGCTCTCCGATAAAGTCAAGCGACGTACACCAATGTTAGTGTTTGGATGGGGAATGAAATAGCGATGTGATGCTGAATTACATGTATATCCGTAGAATTTTTTAACATTTTTCCTTTTTCAATAATAAATGAGATAATTTTGTAATTTTGGAATACATATATATCTTATTAGAAATTCGACTTTTCAGCAAAATGAAAAACAATGAGGAAAAAGAGACAATTGCTGTCGAGGTTATTTTTTAGTACTTTTTCTCAATATTGAGCCACAACAAAGAAAATAGTTTAAATACAACGAGATACTCTTCGTACACTCTACAGGCAACATTTTCAGTCCTGTACTCATGAAAATTGTTGATAATATCTCGAACAAATTTGAAATTGGGTCACTTCAGGTCAAAAAAATAGACAATCTTAAAAAAAAAACTGTGTGCACCCAAGAGACCATATTTTCATTCAGTACTCATGAAAGCATCCTCGTTGACCAAGTTCCGATGTATTCCGTAAACTACATTCATCACCCCTGGGTTATCTCGTGTATGTTTTCTCGTTCTCATGAAGCATTTTGATTGGTAATCTCAGTTTTTCAGTGAGAAAATTTAATCTATTTTTATCAACCATATGCCATCATTTCTATTTTTTCCTCGTCTACAACCAATTAAATCGATGAATGTAGTTTACGGAATACATCGGAACTGGGTCAACGAGGATGACGTCACCCCTGCCACATACCCCTATGAACTGCAACGGCACGCTGTATTTCTGAATATTTGCCTTTGTGTACAAGGATTTGTAATGTCTGCCCTGGATTGTCGAAAGGCAAATGCCACAGAAGGAATGCCCACCGACGGCCGCTATATTCGTTGACAATGATGTGGGATTTATCCAGTTTATTCATAACAACGGAAGAACTGTGTTTATCCTCAACTACAGGAGAGTATCATTATGTCATCGACAATTCGATTGGCTACTGGGTGTAATTCGCAATCTTATGAATATTCATAGAAACGACGGTTTCGCAACTGAATGTCCCAGGGGTGATGAATGGTAATACTTCACACCTGGGTTAACGAGGGTGTCATGAAAGTTGGTCAGAGTGTTTGTCTTGATGATAACTCGGATGGATTTTAAAATAGATCACATTAGGTAAAAAAGTAGGTCACTGGGACAAAACTGAAGTAAACCTTGTTTGCACTCTAGAGAGTATATTTTCAATACTAATGAAAGTTGGTCAGAACGTTTGTGTTGGTGATATCTTCAGTGACTTTAAATGGGCTATGTCTGGTCAAAAAGCAGGTCACAGTAATAAATATATATATACATGTATATATATAAAACCCCGTTTTGCTCACTCCAAACGCCACAGTTTTAATCTACTACTAATGAAACGTGGTAAGAATGTCTTGATGATACCTTAGGTGAGTTTGAATATGAGTAACATCGGGTCAAAAAGCAGGTCGTTGGGACAAATCTTAAAAAAAACCTCGTGTGCACATTACATGTCATACTTTCAGTCCGACACTCATAACAATTTGTTAGAATGTGTGCCTTATATCTTTAAAGATATCTTGAACGAGTCTGAAAATAGGTAATGTCAGATAAAAAAAAAAAAGGTTTCTGGGTCAAGCCTTTGAAAAAATCTTGTGTGCACCCTAGAGAACACCCTTTTTGGTCCAATACGTGTGAGAATTTACAACTTTATGAATCCTAGAGCACTTTACTCGGGTGAGCGCTTTAGAGACAATGGCCCTCTGTTAACCCTTGAGCTGCTAAGCACGACTCACTGACCTTTTGCGGACAGTGTAGATCAAGATCACACTGCACAGAACGTGCAGTCTGATCTTGAATCTACACTATCCGATAAGCAGATACTGTACTCCAAAGAAAAAAAAGTTTGAAATATCGTTATGCAGGTTTTTACTATCGTCTTGAAACTTTTATTTACGTTATTTAGCAGGATAGGGGTTAAGAAAGTTCTTGTTCATAATTCAACATTGTCCAAGAAGTATTTTGACGTATCTAAGCAGAATTACAAACAATCGAAAAAAAAAAAAAAAAAACTAATTGGCGAACACGAGCAAATTTCACATTTTTCACAATATTTCATACGTACGCCAAGCTTCTTCCGTTTTTTGTTTTATTTATGGTCTCTATATACTTTTCAATCATGTATAACTACCGATTACTAATTATTCATGCGGTCAATTTAGCATTGTACTGAAATAGAGAACAATAATCGTAAATCTATTGACAAAGCTTGCGTATTGATCTACATAAAAAAGAAATCGACCGACACCGACACGGGTTTGTTACTTGATCGGCTGAATATGTCATGTGACATTGATTTTTTTTTTTCAAGTAGGTTAAAAAATATATTGAATACATGTAGACCATCCAATTCTTATATCTCTCTCTCTTCTCAACCGCCTACTCGATCTCTTTCCACCCAAGTTACATGTATTTGGGAGGGGATGACTTATTGTGAAAATAAAAAGAAGAAAATGCTTGTAACCAGCAGTTTCTCTCTTTTCAACAGAGTACTAATAGCCAGAAGACATATTCAATTAATTTAACTATATTTGATTTGTCGCATGGAAATACTTTCAGTTTGGACGTCTAAAATTTTGTCGTTAGGTAAAGAGTTAACCCTTAATCTGGGATATAAATAAAATGAAACTTTGAAGTCGAGAGTAAAAACCCAAATATTGCTATTTCAAACTTATTTTGGGACTATATCTATAAAGACCTTTTGTGGACAGTGTAAATCAGGATCAGAACGTGCAGTTTGATCTCATATATGAGATCAGACTGCACGTTATGTGTAGTCTGATCTTGATCTACATTGTCCACAAAAGGTCTTTGAGTCTCCTTTAGCAGCCTAAGGGTTAATCCTTTTCCAAAAGATCCCTTTAAAAAAAAAAACACTGTAATGCTGGTAACCAGGGTTCGTACTCACCAACCGTTCTTAAGAACGTTCTTAGTCTTATTCTTCAAGATTTTCTACATTTGAAAGTAACACAACTTCTGATTGGCTAGACCATTTGGTTTAGCCATTCAGAAGTTGTGTAACTTTCAAATTCAAATAATTCTGGAGGATAAGACTAAGAATTTTCTTAAGAATGGTTGGTAAAATACGGACCCAGGATTTTCTGCTTGTCCTTCATTGTCTTCTAATCTTTTAAAAATAGCTCCTTGTGGTTGAGCCGCACTTCATTAAATTTTGTCGTCTGCAAATGCTTGCAATGTGGACGGTTCTAACATTCTGGCAAAGAGTTAACAGAGCTCCAGATAGAGGGAGGGATCTCGATTTCAAAATTGAAAATATTAATCACTCTCCACTAAACCCTATGTTATGGGTACTCAATAGAATCGTCTCATCGAGACGATTCTAATGAGTGCCCACAACATAGGGTTTGGAAGAGAAATAATGGATTTAGAATACTATCATTCCTTTTTATCTGGCGGTCTGACTGTTAAAGTCATTTTCATGCACGGATAGAAGAAATAATAATAATAATAATAAAACAAAATGAAGTTAACCCTTATCCTGCTAAATAAATTACATGAAACTTTTCAACCGCTTATAAAAACCCGAATAATGTTATTTCAAACTTAATTATTTTGGAGAAAAGTATCTCTTTATCGGACAGTACAGATCAAGGGTCAGACTGCACGTTCTGTGCAGTCTGATCTTGATCTACAGTATCCACAAAAGGTCAGTGACTCGCGCTTGGCAGCTTAAGGGTGAAAGTATAGTGTGGGGGTTGCCTAAAGTTACCAGGGGTCAGTCGGAATAGCACAAGTGGTACGACGTGAGACTTGTAATCCACAAATATCGGGCCACTTAAGGGTGTGGGTTCGATTCCCACGGCTGGCCACCTAAAAAAGTACTCATAATCTTTCGGATGAGCCGTTTAACCCAGGGTTCGTATTCACCTACATTCTAAAAAACGTTTTTGGTTTAGCCAGTCAGAAGTGTATTACTTTCAAATTTAGAAAATTCTGGAGAATAAGACTAAAAACGTTCATTAGAATGGTTGTTGAATACAGACCCTGGTCACGTGTGAAGACCAATCAGGCGTAGGTTTCGTCCTCTATCTCGCACAACCGCCCTTAACATAACTGTCTGGGGGCGTCGCCCATATGGGCAACCGGTGGCGGTGATAAATAAACAAAAGTCCTTCTATCAGTTATAAGGGGCACCGTGGTCCCTGGTGCCCTGTTCCCCCTTTTACTCCTCTTCCCCATCATCCACCCATCCACCAAATGGTTCAGCTTACACGTAGAAATAATAAAAACTTAGCAAAACAGCAAATGTGTGTGATATGGTCGGCATCTTGCATAGTTATGACCCAGTAACACGCACACATTTACCCGCATGAGTAAAGATACTTACATATTTACCTAAGATGTGATATGAAATCATTTACTTATGTGAGTAAAGATTCTTGTGTATGTAAATTTACATAAGATATCATGTGAACGAGTCCACTTACAAATACAAATACTCCAGAGTAAATTGGTGCAAATCAACTTACACTTGAACCACTTCTGAAGGTCATGCAAAAATATATATTATTTAGATATACATGTATGTGCTTATACTCCTTAGGTAAAGTATGCCATGTTACCAGACCCAAGCTTTAAACATGTAAGCAAACTTATGTTTCTTTCCCACAAGGATGCTGTTGGTATCCAACAAGTAGTTGAAATTTTCGGTTGTACAGTCACCTGAGATCTATAAACCACTTTCAAGTGACTGTACACATTCCTTTTCTCGACATGCCATTTTAAACGAAGGATAAGGAATATTGCAGTCGACTTTGTTACCAAACTTTGACGTGTTTTCACAAAAATATGAATAACGAAACTGTTTTATCATTTTCTGCCAAGCCCCCGTAGCTCAGTCGGTAGCGTACAAGACTTGAGAACAGGAGGTCGCTGGTTCGATCCCCGGCTTGGCCAATTTCTTTCCGAGGATTGATGATAGTCATCGCGATAGGATTCATTCCTCTCTCACCGCTGACCATTGTTTCGACGATGGTTATGTGGGAAAGTAGCCAGTGGCTTGGAAAGAATATTGTGCGGAGTACTGGTAAATGTAACTCCAGGAAAGCATGGATAGGTGCACCGGCCGCCGTGATATAACTGAAATAATGTTGAAGACGGCGTTAAACACTATACAATCAATCATTATACATTTTCCGCTGAGAAAAGAGTTTTTTAACGCTGAGTAATCGAGTAAAAACGGCATTGCTCTGGGGTAAAATCGTCTGTATTTTTAGCATGGTCAAATGATCAAGGTATCCCCATTGCTCTATGAAAGGTTCACAGCGCACATACGTGTTTCTGATATGGTTTATACATAACAAACAAAAAAACTGGATATGAACATTTCATAATAACTATCAAAATAAATGAAAAATCACCAGCTGGACTTACCGTGTGAACACAATTTTTAACACCAAGTGACAGATCGTCACTGTACAGAATCCCATGTCACATACAATGCACACTTCCGGTCCTACACTGCGGTCCTAGCTTTGCCGTACGTCGTGCGCCAAGTGGCAAGGAGATGTATTTTTAAATCCTTAGTAACTATTTACTCGAATATTGTATTTTGAGGAAATTTGTGGAACGTATAAACAGTACATCCGATAATATGTTGCCAAATTTTGGTATCGAACTACATGTATTCGTAAATAGTCGAGTTATAGGAAAAGTCCGCAAACTAACTTCTGAGACAACCCTCCGTATATATCACTTGTAAAAGCCTATCACCTTTACTCTTTATCCAAATTGAAGGTATTTGCAGAAGACAAGTTGAATGTGACCTGCATGATTGTATAGTCACGAAAAGGGTAGAAAACATTGTGGAAAAGGGAAGAAATGCTCCAGCATTTTCTCATTGTTTTCAAAAGCCTCTATTCTAGGTGTTGTTGCACTGACTGCTGCGATTTAACTGAAATATGTGTTGAAAATGGCGTTAAACTTCTTACAAACAAATGTAACTGCTGTTGAAAAAAAGCGAACCGATCAGAAACAAGCCTGAAATAGTTTATGTATTCTATTAGAATATAAACACAATGTAAATGAGCTATATTCTGGCAAAGGGGGCTAAATGCATGTCTGTGAGGCATGATACCATCCAAGTCACCACATGATCATGGATCCATACCTCCATTTTGTCTAACAACCGACTGAATCATGTGATAAACAGGTTCTTTGACATGCAAAAAATCGAAAAATGGAAAAAAACTTTCTGCCCAGGTAAGCCTGCGCGGACTGTGCAAGCTGACCTGTGTAGATACTTTTGACGATGCATTAAACCCCTTTTCACAGAGTATGGCTCAATTATACTTTTACTCACATTACATAATTTCACCCCACAAGAAACAAAATTAGACGGGAGTAAATTTTTCTGCACATGATCGGCAAGTTTTACTTTTTATCAGGCGACAACACTTTTAGTAAATTTAAAGCCTTTGCAGAGGACAAATTGAGTAAAACTAAATGATGGAATTGATCTTTGATATGGTTCAAAAAATGTTGCTGTTCCCACAGTGTTTTCATAAGCTTTTACCTTAAAGTCGTTAAGTATGGGATCATTTAATCACTCATTTCAGCCAGGACAAGTTCAAAAACAAATGCGGAATTTTACACCCCCCCCCCCCACACACACACACTCACAAAATGTCGAATAGGATACTGTGGATCCAACACCGGAAAATGTTTCAACCTTAGAGCGCAAAATGAAACTATTTCGTGTACATATCATCATCATCATCATCATCATCAAAGTTATTTTAGCCAAAATGTGTCATGAAATTTAGGCCATTGTAGAAACTAAACGAAATCTTTTGAAAATAATAATTTCTATTTGTGCTATAAAATCGTGCGACAACAGACAACATACGCCTTACTGTCTATATTCCAAAATTCACCCAATTCAAACCTAGGGGACGAGCCCAAAATTACATGTATTTTGCCAGCTTGAGACTCAAAACTCAATACAGTCTGCGGATGTTATCAAAAAATGCGCACTACCACGCCTTTTTTTCGCTGTCTTTTCTCTTCTTACCCGACGTAAATTTTGGCTGCGAGAGCAATGCATAGCTTCCGAAAGTCGACTTTATGCACATTTGGTAAAAAAATATGAAACATAGATGGGAAGGCAGAGCGCCAAATAGAGGGGGTGCTTTGGATTTCAAAATTGAAAATATTAATCATTCTCCACTATACCCTATGTTATGGGTAGGCTACTCATTTGAATCGTCTCATGGAGACAATTCTAATGAGTCCCACAACATAGAGTTTGGAAGAGAAATAATGGATTTAGAATACTATCACTCCATTTTATTAAGAGGTTTGGAAGGTCTAAACTGGTAACCGAGATACGAAGATCGATAACAGGCTGCCAGTTTAGGGAAGGTCATGACCTCAAAACTCAAAGACAAACTACGTTCAACCCCATAGTTCGGTCAACCCCATAGTTCGGTCCAACATACGTCACTATTCTATACAGGATAAATATCGATACGTGGTGCACATAACATCAAACAATGCCGCTAAAATGCAGCTAGCAGAAGAAAGACTATAAATAATACGAGTAATCAAGGCTATATTTTTGCCTCCAAATTTCTTTAGGGTATAATAATTTCAAACTGGTTAGTTAATATTTTGTCCACGTTAGGAATGTCGGTAAAAAATGTCACAGGTAAAAAAACCATAGGTAAAAATACCAGAGGTAAATATGTCAGAGTCAACTTGGAAAATATGCCAGAAGTAATAATACCATTGGTAAAAATGTCAGATGTATTAATTATATTATACATGTTGGGGAAAAAGCAGTAGCCATCCGGGTAAGTTCAGGTGGTCAAGGCGTAGCAGATTCGAAACCTGGGTCCGTATTCACCAACCATTCTTAAGCCTTCGGCTCACCAAATAAATTCCTCCGCCTTGCCCAGTAAACCTAAACCATTCAAGACACCAACTATATATTCTATTTATCCTGTCACGCTACGAAAAGGAACAAAACAAAACGAAAAACAAGCACTGATATAAGGAACGTACCTTTCATTCAATAATTTATGGTTCTGATACTACGAAATTCCGGAGCCGAGCCTGACATACTTTCCCAATCCAAGACACTAACATTTATTCCTCACCTTTCCCAATCCAAGACACTATTCTGTTTATCCTGTTTCTCATTACGATCCTAAATCCGACTAGATAGAATATTCCTCTCGAAATTACTCCACGCATTAACATCTTTGTCACTAAGAAAACACCCCCCCCCCCCACACACACACGCATACACAGAAAGACAAATGGCAGACTGTGTAAAGCGCTTTGAATATGCAGCTGCAGTAATGACGTCATGTATGATATTGACTACGTCAAAAACGTGACCTTTACCATCGGAAGAATGTTGTGGCGAAGAATTCTATTACATCTTAGATACTAAGAAAAATCAACATAGGCGTCGAATTGTAAGCGATAATTATACTGTAAAACATTGATTACGTGTACCTGCATCTAAAACAAAGTAGTTCCGGCTTGTGACATGACTAACTAGCCTACTAAACCTTGATCACGTGACAAACTGACATAATAAACCTAGTCACGTGGTCAAGTGACCGTATATCACTAAGTTTATATGACCCCGTGTTATACGACGAGTTTTATAGGAGGTGACAAGATAGTGCTTATTATAATTATCATTTACTGAACAGAACAGAAGAGAAAATTACTTTATTAACACAAGAACATGTATAGCATACCTGAATATAGAGAATGGATGGTTGGTGTCTTGGATGGGTTAAGTTTATCGGGCAAGGCGGAGGAATTTATCTGGTGAGGCGAAGGCGAATCGGATAAATTCCGGAGCCGATCCCGATAAACTTGACCATCCAAGACACCAATCATCTATTCTATTTATCCTGTCACGCAATGGAAAGGAACAAAACAAAACAAAAAAAATAAATTGATATAAAGAACGTACCTTTCATTCATTATTTTATGATACTGATATCGTGAAATTCCAGAGCCGAGCCTGACAGACTTTCCCAGTCCAAGACACTAACCATCTATTCTTCAACTTCTCAAAGCCAAGACACTATTCATCCTGTTATCATTTACAATGCTAAAACCAACTAGATAGAATATTTCGCTCTAAATTAGTGCACGTATTAACATCTTTCTCACAACGAAAAAACAACACACAATTTTATGGCGAACTGTGTAAAGCGCTTTGGATATGCAGCTGCAATAATGACGTCATGAATGATATTGACTACATCATAAACGTGACGTTTACCCTCAGAATAATTATACTGTGGCGAAGAATTCTGTTTTATCTTTTATCCTGTCACCTCCTATAAATTCCGTCGTATAACAGGGGGTCATATAAACTTGGTGATATACGGTCACTTGACCACGTGACTAGGTTTGTTATGTCAGTTGGTCACGTGATCAAGGTTTATTAGGCTAGTTGGTCATGTGACCAGCCGGAACTCCTTTTTTAAGTGCCGGTACACGAAATCAATATTTCAAATTAAAATTATCGCTTAAAATTCGATGCACATGTTGATTTTCCTTATTATTTAAAATAAAACAGAATTCTTCGCCACAACATTCTTCCGAGGGTTTACGTCACGTTTATGACGTAGTCAGTATCATTCATGACGTCATTATCACAGCTGCATACCTAAAGCGCTTTACACAGTTCGCCATACAAGTGTGTTTTTTTCAAAGTGCGAAAGATGTCAATACGTGCCTTAATTTCGAGCGAAATATTCTATCTAGTCGGATTTATGTTTGTAAATGTGAAACAGGATAAACAGTATAGTGTTGTGGATTGGAAAATTTGAAGAATAGACAATAGTGTCTTTGATTCCAGGAAAGTTTGTCGGGCTCGGCTTGGGAATTTTATGGTATCAGTACCATAAGATATTGAATAAAAGGTACGGTCTATGTATCATGTTTGTTTTTTGTTATGTTTTGTTCATTTACAGTGCGTGACAGGATAAATAGAATAGATGGTTGGTGTCTTGGATGGTTTAAGTTTATCGGGCTCGGCTCTGGAAATTATCCGGTTCGCCTTCGGCTCACCAGATAAATTCCTCCGCCTTGCCCGATAAACTTAACCCATCCAAGACACCAACCATCTATTCTCTATATATGATAAGAAAAATTAACATGGGCATCGAATTTAAAGCGATAATTTTACTTTTGAATATTGATTTCGTCTACTGTCACCTAAAAAAAGTAGTTCCGGCTGGTCACAGGACAAACTAGCCTAATAAATCTTGATCGCGTGACCAACTGACATAATAAACCTAGTCAAGTGGTCAAGTGACCGTATATCACCAAATTTATATGACCCCGTGTTATACGACCGGATTTATAGGAGGTGACAGGATAAAATATACAATGTGGGTACATACAAAAGTCATGTAAATAATAAATAAATGTATAGAACAACCGTATATCATTAAATCTACAAATACATGTAATAGCTTTGCTACGATGCGATGTGTATCTGGTGAGAGGTCAGCGGCAAATGCTTTTCGCTAGAAAAAGTGTACTTCAACCTGGTAAAGTTCTGCAACTGCAACAGAGCTAACCTGGATGGCTAATGCTTTTCCCCCACATACATAATAAAGTAATATATCTGGCATTTTACCTATGGCAATTTTACCTCTGGCGTAGTCTATTTACCATTTTGACTCTGACATTTTTACCTATGACATTTCTACCTCTGGCATTTTTACCTGTGACATTCTTACTGCGCACCTACGTTACAGGCACCGTATCTATCCAAATAATATGGCGCCGTCTTTAGAGACTTGTTCATCGTATTACCAAATACCGGTATGCAAAAGAGTGCTCAAAGAGAAATGACTCTATCGGACTTGCGATAGTAAGTATTGGTGGTTAACAACTAGCCCAAGTTTGAAGTTAACATCTTCTGTATGATAGAGTTAGTCAGAAAAGGTTTAAAACCTTTTACCCTGCAAACTACTTTCTTCGTGTTGAAGCAGATTATGTTTGAAAAAATTCTTGCAAAAGGTAAATATAGCTCGTCTTCACTAATTTCTTGCAACAGTTTTGATGCTTATCACCCCTGGGCGGGGATTGAACCCATAACCTCTTGGTCCCAAGGTGAACGCTCTATCGCGTCTCAGTGAAAACTATCTCTATAGCAATGCATTATAAATGTTCCCAGGTTGAGGATGGTATCTCAAGGTCCTTAGGTGAACGCTCTATCACGTTTCTACAAAACTGTCTCTATAGCAACGCAGTATAAGTGTCCCCAGGGTGAGGATTATACACAGAACCTCTTGGTCCCTAGGTGAGTGCTCTACCATGTCACTACAAAAACTATCTCCATGGCACTGTAGTATAAGTGTCCCCAGGGTGAGGTTTATACGCAGAAACTCACGGTCCTAATGTGAGCGCTCTACCACGTCGGTACAAAAACCATTTCTATAGCAATGCAGTATAATTGTCCCTAGGACGGGGATTATACGCAGAACCTCAAAGCCCTGAGGTGAACGCTCTACCACGCCTCTACAAAAACTATCTCTATAGCAATGCAGTATAACTGTCCCTTTATACAAACACAAGCTATATATCTAAGCCTCGCCGTGAAAAGGGGGTTCGATGCATCTGAAGGAAGTATCGATCCATGTCAGCCGTCGCAGTCCGTGCAGGCTAACCGGGGTTAAAACTTTAAGCCACTGGCGAAATTTCTGCATCAAGGACCATTCTATCCCAGGACTGTGCCTGTTGAAGGATAAAAAGGATTTTATGGATCCATAATTACCGGTATGTTATAACTTGCTAGGTATAAAGTGTCTTAACTCCCCTTTTGCCAGAGCCTGACTTAATTAAATCTGTCTGTGAGATAGATCAGTACACCACAATATTGTCACAGATCTACACATATTTATGAGCCATGCTCTGTGAAAAGGAGGCTTAATACATCTGCAAAAAGTATGGGCCCAGATCAGTGTGCACAGTCCACGCAAACTGATCTGGGCCGAAATATCTTGCCATTGGCCAATTTTCTTTATGTGAAAGGACCAGTCTACTTCGTGATTCAGTCGGTTGTTAGACAAACTGGATTTTATGGATCCCTAATTACCTGATGACTTGCTTGGTACAATGCATTACGAAGATGCATAAAGCCCCCTCTTGCCAGAGCATTGCTCAAATTTTATCTGATGATCATAAAATCAATTTCATCATCTATGTCATCTGTACAAGGATGTTCACTGCTATACCAGCATATTAATTAATGGGCATTGTTCTTTAATTTATTGAACGGCCCTCAAGATGACTTCACGCGTTCAAGATATTTTGATATTCTGTCAAGTTAGCACAATGACGGTGTAATGTACTCCGCGTAACATAGGACGATCAGAGTATTCTATTTCAAAGCGTGTTTAACACTTCACCAAACAATCCTGTGTCTTAGCAACCCTGATGAAGCACAGTTTTGAAAACAATGCAGGAACTGGTGATCAGCATGTTCTCCTTTTCCCACAATGTTTTCTATCTTTTTAACTTTTCAAATACAAAATTATTAATACAGACTCATTAATATGGACCATTCAAAAATTTTGACGTTTGTTAAAATTGTTCTGTATATATGCACGTGTTCATTCATGTCTTTTTGACCGATCTTGCTATCATTTTCGACTAACTCTCTGACTGGTTTAGACATTTTTCGGTTCTGTCTGCAAAATTCTACTGTGGAAATTTGAAATATTTTTTACATGTACGCACAGTAATTAAAGGGGCCTACTTAGATTTTTAAAAACCTTAAGTCAAAATTTCTTATAAAACATTAATAAATGAGCCATACTCTGGCAAAAGGGGCTTAATGCATCTCCGTGATGCATGATACCAAGCAAGTCATCACATAGAATTATGGATCCATGAAAAATCCTTTTTGTTTAATAATCAAGTGGATCTTGAGGTAGAAAGTCCTTTGCCATGTAGAAAATTTACAAATGGCAAAAGGCTTCGACTCATGTCAGCCTGCGTGGACTGCACAGGCTAACATGGATCGAAACTTTCTGCAGATGTATTAAGTCCCCTTTTCACAGAGCATGGCTCAAATATATACATGTAAATTACTCGTATAATTCTCTTTCTATCCGTAATAATGCTGGTCCAATTTTGCCCGTTTAAACTGATTGATAGTTTGATATATTGGTTTATTTTATGGTGTTTAGCATCGCTTACTACAATATTTCTGTTATATCGCGGCGGCCAGTGCAACTATCCATGCTTTTCTGGTTTCTGTTACCAGTTCTTCGAAACTATTCTTCCCAAGCCACTGACTGCTTTGCTACATAACCATCGTCGAAACAATGATCAGCGGTGATAGGGAAATGAATCCTGTTACAATTACTAACATCAACACTCGGAAAGATATTGACCGAGCTGGGGATTCAAATCAGCGATCCCTTGTTCTAAAGTTCTAAACGCTACCGACGGTGCTACCGGGGCTCATCTGCCGTTGAAAGGTGCCGTTTTAGATTTGGGTCAAACACTGAGAAAACTACAAAATATACTTTCTCTTGCAATCATAAATAAAGTGGACGAATAGATCTGAAAAAAAAAGTGTCCTTTTTTGGCGTTTGAATGACGAGTTTGTATTTTTGCTATCGACAAATTTTGTCTATTTGTATGCGATCAAAGATTTGACGTCATTGTATACGTAACTGGATAGTTTAACAAACAATGGATGAGCGTTATTGATTATGTAACATTCCCACAAGACTTTGCGAACTTCTTGGGCAAAATCTGAATTGAGCCGTGCTCTGTGAAAAGGGGTCTTAATGCATCTGCGAAAAGTATCGATACAGGTCAGCCTGTGCAGTCCGCGCAGGCTGACCTGGGCCGAAACTTTCCGCTCTTTGTCAATTATCTGTATGTTAAAGGACCAGTCCACCTCATGATTTAGACAGTTGTTCGACAAAATGGATTTTATGGATCCCTGGTAACATGACGACTTACTTTGAATCATCCATCACGGAGACCCCTTCTGCCAGGGCGTGGCTCAAATACATATTGAGGATGCGTATCACTTTAAGGAAGTACCGTTAAATTGATTTTCCCCTGTTATTTATCTATGGCTTGGAAACGATTGCCTCACAAAATTCAGTGATTAAAAAAAAAAAAAAAAAACTGTTTGAATTTGGGATATCATTAAAATCTGAATAGCCCCCTTTAAGACTGACTAAGTGCAACGCAGATCTATACACAGTACCGGTTAAATAGTTAAGCATAGATTACAATTAAAGATAAAGAGGACAATATGAACACATACATGTGTATGTCAGCGTAGCCAAATATTGAACAAACCCTTGTTTTCACGACCATGACAGGAGCGCTTTTGAAATATTGCGGAAAAAGTAGAAAATGAATTTTGTCCATGTCTCACAGTGTTTTCAATATCTAATAGACAATTCCAATTATTTGGACTTTAATAAATTTTTCGTCTGCAAATGCTTTCAATTTGAACAAAACTATTATTGAGCCATGCTCTGGGAAAAGGAGGCATTTGCAAAAAAATACCGGTTCGGGTCAGACTTCGCAATTTGCGCAGGCTGACCTGGACCGAAACTTTTTGCTTTTAGTAAATTTTCTGCATGTCAAAGGACCAGTCAACCTCGTGCTTTAGTAGGTTGTTATACAAAGCGGATTTAATGGATCTATAATACCGTGATAACTTGTGGTATCATGCACCCAGGAGATGCACTAAGCCCCCTTTTCACAGATAATGACTCATCTTTGGTGGAACGTGCACCACACCACATCATGTCAGCCACACTCATGTATAGGACCTCGATGGAAATAAGAAATTATATGTCTCTTTTTTTTTTCGTTATCCTAGGTATGAATGTGGCAGACATGGTAACTAACCATACATTGTAAAATATGTTTTGTGTACGGGTATGTATGTTTTATCGTGTATTGTCATGAATCTTTCCCCTGACTAAACCTTTCTAAATATGAAGGATATCATGTTACAAAGACTCAATATTGCAATTTGAACGTCTCTTTTTGGTCAAAGTGTCCAAATATTGGACAGGGTAATGCACGTTTTGTGCAGTCTGATCTTAATCTACACTATCCACAAAATCAACTAAAATTGCTTTAAGCCTAAAAAGGATTGACATATACCGGATATGAACACAACATGTAATCCTAGACGTACATTTGTACGGTAAATGAGTCATGCTCTGTGAAAGAAGGGCTAATTGAGTAACTGTATCTGCAAACAAGTATTGATCCATGTCAGCCTGTGCAATCCACGCAGGCTAACATGGATCAAATCCACGCAGGCTGACATGAATCAACTTTCTGCCATTTGTACATTCTCTTCATGTCAAAGGACCATTCTACCGCATGATTCAGTCAGTTATTAGACAAAATGGACTTTATGGATCTATTATTATGACTATTATGACTTATTTGGTATAATGCATTACGGAGATGCATGAAACCCTCTTTTCCCAGAGAGGCGCTCAAATATAACAACCGATTATTATAATTATGAATATTTCAGCAGAGCTCCAGATAGAGATAGTGATTTTGATTTCAACATTGAAAATATTAATCACGCTCCACTAAACCCTATGTTATGGATACTCATTAGAATCGTCTCACCGAGACGATTCTAATGAGTACCCACAACATAGGGTTTGGAAGAGAAATAATGGATTTAGAGTACTATCACTCCCTTTTATCTGGAGGTCTGCTTTCAACATATTACAACCCGGCAGAACCGAGCCACGTTCTGATCAAATCTGTAATTTGCGCGGCTAGTATTCCCTAGTATTCTGGTGTTTGTTAATTTGTTTACCATGACGACAGAATGTAGGACTTGTCCAAATTGAAAGCATTTGCAGACGACAATGTATGTGGCTCAAATGATGGGATTTGTCTTTGAAAGGGTAAAAAAAAACATTTTGGGGGAAGGAAAAAATGCTCGTTACCGATTACAAAGCGATCAACCAACCCGTTATTAATGTTAAATTTGCTCTTTTCTACTGCATGTAACCATCCAGTGTCTTCATGTTTGTAGAGAAAAGTGAACTTTGTTGGATCACCAATCATTCTTAAGAATACTCTTAGTCTCATGCAGATGAATTTTCTAAATTTGAAAATAACACAATCAGAAGTTGTGTTAGTTTCAAATTTTAGAAAATTCATTTGGATGAAATTAAGAATATTCTTAACCCTTAAGCTGCTAAGCCCGACTTACTGACCTTTTGCGGACAGTATAGATCAAGATCAGACTGCACAGAACGTGCAGTCTGATCTTGGATCTACACTGTCCGATAGGGAGATATTTTTCTCGAAAAAATAAGTTTGTAACAGCATTGTTCAGGTTTTTTACTATCGGCTTGAATGTTTTACTTAACTTACATAGTAGGATATGGGCTAAGAATGACTGGTGATTACGGACCTTGGATCCGGTTTCACGAAAAAAACTAAAGCCTCTTATTTTACTCCAGTCCGCTAACACACTCATTTTCCAACTTAACTCTTTACCAAACGAAAAAAATTATAGACTAGTCCAAACTGAAAGGAATTGCAGACGACAAAATAAATGCAAATTAAAAAAACTGAAAATTGTTTTGGGAAGGGTAGAAAACATGTGGGAAAAGGAGAATATGCTGGTTACCAGCATTTTCTCCTTTTCCCACAATATTTTCAAAAGGCTTCTTTCTCAGGGTCGTTAAAAGTCGGGATTGTGTGGTAAAGGGTTAAGTTGACTTCGTTATCTTAGACACATTTCGCTTACATTAACAGACTTTAGAAACATTCTCAAATCCTAAGCTGACACAACGTTTCAGAATCAGCTCAGCAAAATAATGGACTTAAGTCATTTTAACAGACTTAAGTCCATTATATTGCTGACTTGGGTGTGAATTGTTGTGTCAACTTATGATTTGTGAATGTTTCTTAAGTCTGTAAATATTAGTAAAATGGGTCTCAAGTAACAAAATTGAACTTAAATTGAAAAAGGGGTTCGTCAGCAGACTTGAGTAAAATAAGAGACCTAAGTTTTTTCGTGAAACAGGGTCCTGGTTTTACTGAGAATTTCAGAAAAATCTGAAAATGCCCCTTTAACCCTTTCCCAGACGACAAATTTTGGACTGGTCCAAATTGAAAGAGTTTGCAGACGACAATTTTAAATTTGATGAAAATGGCAGAAAGTTCTCAAAATGGGTAGAAAACACTGTGGGAAAAGGAGAAATTGCTCGTTACGAGCAATTTCTCCTTTTCCCACAGTGTTTTCAAAAGACTTGTACTGCAAACACGTGAAAACCAGGGCTTGTTTGGGAAATGGTTCAGGCGAAAGGTACTTACTAAGAGGAAATAAACTACATTTAGCCTGATTAACACTACTGAACACTAAGATTGCAAGCCACGGATTAATGCTCTTTTACGGACGGTGTAAACTCAAGATCAGACTGCACAGAACGTGCAGTCTGATCTTGGATGTATACCGGCATATACGGGGAGATATGACAAAACGAAAAGAACGTTGAAATCACATGTAGTCTTTGTACTGATCAATGGAAAATTTCACGATATTTATGTTGAAGTCAAAGGGTATAAATCCGCTCATATTCTCCTCGTTGCTGTCTGCGTTACGTCATTTCCTTGTATCATTTACCAGACGACAAATTTTGGATTATTCCAAATTGAAAGCGTTTGCAGACTGCAAATCAGATCTAGCTGAAATAATGGATTTTTCTTCTAATAGGGTAGGAAACATTGTAGGAAAAGAAAATAATTGCTGGTTACCAGCATTTTCTTCTTATCACACAATGTTTTCAGAGGCCTTCCTCTTCAGGGTCGTTAAAATTTGGGATTGTTTAGTAAAGGGTGAAGTACAGTGAGAGAGGTTGTTCATCTGCGTTTTAACCCTTTACCACACAATCCATAGTTTTAACGATCCTGAGAAAGAAGCTTTTTGAAAACATTGAGGAAAAAGGAAAAATGCTGGTTACCAGCATTTTCTCCTTTTTCCACGATGTTTTCTACCAGGACAAATACTGTCGCTCGAAAAACTTTTGAATTTTCATCCGGAAATTCCTTCAATGTGAACAAGTCTAAAATTTGCCGGGTGGTATATAGTCAAATGTTTGAAGATTTTGCAGTATCGATATTGTTCATTCTTGGTTGTATTTGATTTTTACGCCGCTTTAACCCTTAACCAAACGACAAAATTTAAAACTTGTCCGAACTGAAAGCATTTGCAGACGAAAAAAAAAAAAGAAAAAATATCATTGTGACTGAAAAATTCTAATTTGTTTTGAGAAGGGTAGAAAATATTGTTGGAAAAGGAGAAAATGCTGATAACCAGCATTTTCTCCTTTTCCAACAATGTTCTCAAAATGCCTCTTTCCCGGGGTCGTTAAAACTCGGGATGTAGTAAAGGGTTAATAGCTTAGGTCATATCACTGAGGTCAGTTCACCTACGCATATGTTCCCTGGCCTTTTCACACCAGTATTGACGAAGCTTTCTTTCTAAGTCAGTGATTACTTTTGCTCACAAGAACATGAGGCGAAAAATAGCCTCAACTTGGTATCGAACCTGCAACCACCATGTCACGGGTCAGATACGCTATACCACTGAGCTACCCGACCGGGCGATTATTCATTCTCTTCCATAACATTTTATCAAACAAACCCCATATTCAGATAACTCCGACAATGTCGGATTTGAAAACATTGCAGGAAACGGAGAAACTCCTGGAAACCAGAATTTTCTCCTTTTCCCTCAATGTTTTCTTCTGTTTCAGAAGCAGGTAGCATCATTTAACCCTATACCACACAATCTCGACTTTTTACAACCCCGAGGAAGAAAAATTTGGAAAACACTGTGGGAAAAGGAGGAAATGCTGGTAACTAGCTTTTTCTCCTTTTTCCACAATGTTTGCTACTATATGAAAGACGAAATTCATGCTTTGAGATACATTCAATTTGTCGTCTGCACATCCTTTCAATTTGGACAAGTCTAAAATTCTATTTTAAAGTAAAAAGTTAAGCCACACATAAATTGTCGCCTGCATTTTTTTTATTTTTTATAGTCGCTGTATGACCTGGCATCTATTTCTGGGTGTTAGTTTCTAATGAATAGATAGTAATTTGCGACTTATTTTCCAGTGTTGAATTTCATTCTAATTCTAACTTCAGAAAGTTGTAACTGATTCTGATTGACACTTTGTAACTGATTCTTATTGACAATCTGGCACTTTGGAGCCCTTATCAAGTACTTGGCAGACACAGTGAAGTGTCGATATGACTTACATAACGTTAAAAGCTTCGTAACCAATCAATCAATCAATCAACCAATCAATCAATCAATGACTGTAAGAATCAATCAGTGACTGTAGGAATCAATCAATCATTCAATCAATCAATCGATTGATCGACCGATCATCAGTCAGTCAGTCAGTCAGCCAGCCAACCAGCCAGCCAGCCAGCCAGCCGGCCTGCCTGCCTACCGGCCTGCCGACCGATAGATCGATCGATCGATCAATCAATCAATCAATCAATCACGTTTTCAAGCTACGTTTAACCTTTCAAAAACAATCTCATTTTATCCTCTTTTCCCAAAATGTTTTTACAGTTTCAGCAGCAAATCCCATCAAGTAAGCCACATTGATATTGCCGTCTGCATCTGCTTTACAAATCTTGTCAGGTAAAGAATTCAGTTTGTGTTATTAACTATTTCACTGCCAAATAAATGGATAAGGCATTTCTCAAGATTGAAAAGTATATTATCGTTGCTTCGGAAGCGGATTTGGTCGAAGAGTTGTATCAGGTAGCGGATGGTGTAGATCAAAGATCAGACTGCACCTTTTGTGTAGTCTGATCTTGATCTACGCCATCCGCAAAAGATGTCCAAGACGACATTGGCAGTGAAAGAGTTAAGTCAAAGGATGCTGAATAAATCAAAGCATAGCACTCGGAAGACAAAGCCCCACTAACAACAACGTGAAATTTGTTTCTACCGTTGTATCCTACAAAAATCGGACACTGTCGATTAAGATCAGGCTGTACGTTCTGTGCAAAACCCCTCGTAGCTAAGTCAAGGCTGATTTGAATAAAATGTTTCTCAAAATCTCGGACTGTGCAGATCAAGATCAGGCTGCACGTTCTGTGCAGCCTCATCTTGTTCGACACTGTCCGCAAAGAACATGTATGGACAGACGGACGGACAGAGGGACGGGTGGACAGATGAAGAGACGGAGGGACAGACGGAGGGACGGAGGAAAGGATGAATTGACGGGTGGAGGGACAGACGGATGCACAGACAGACAGACAGACAGGCGGGCGGAAGGAAAGATAAACGGAAAGAGGGAAAGACGGACAGATGGGCAGAAGGACGGACGGACGACGGAAAGATGAATGGACGGACGGCGCACAGACAGACAGACAGACAGACAGACAGACATGTTACGTAAGCAGATGATAAAACAATAATTATTGTTAATTAAAGATATGAACAAGTTAACCACACCGATTGAAAACTTTTGTAAGAAAACGCATTCTCGTTGTCTATCTAGGTCGAATGAACAATACACACTATTATTATTTGGTGAGTTCGACCCTGTCTGTACTGAGGTAATTTCAGTTGCCTTTCGTGGATAGGATAAATTAAGATCAGACTGCAGAGAACATGCCGTCTGATCTTGGATTTACACTACCCGATTCGGTAAGATAGGCTGGCCAAAACAACCGTGAAATAAAAATGGTTGGTTCCTTTTCTCCTTACAGTTAAAATCCATTCAAACTATTTGGCGGAAACAGGGTTTAACTCGTTACCACAAAGTTTTTAACTTTCTACATAATTATTCAAAGCAGTTTCAGACGATAAAGTTAACATTGCTCAAAAGATAGAATTTGTCCATGAAAGGATCAAGTGCTGGTTACCAGCATTTTCTTCTTTTCCCACGATGTTTTCAAACGCCTTCTACTTAAAGATCACCGAACAAGGGATTGTATAATAAGTATAATGGGTAGTTAAGGGGGGTTTATTTATATACTACGTAGTTGTTCCTGTTCACGACTTTAAGGCTTTGCAATAGACAGCATTACGTTCTGAATTTACAAAATTTGCGATGAAAAGTTAATTTGGTTTCGTCGGAAACCGTGGATTTGTGACTCGGTAAGACTTATTTTAATTCTTTTTTTACAAACGACAAAATGGTCGACTTGTTCAAACTTAAAGCATTTGCAAACGACAGATAAAATTGGGCTCTTTGAAGGGGGTAGAAAATATTGTGTGAAGTTGGGTAAGTGCTAGTTACCACCATTTTCTCATTTTCCCATAATGTTTTCAGTAGCCTTTTTTTCCAAGGGTCGTTAAAACACTTGTTTTTTGGTTAAGTTGTATATTTATATATAACGGAGAAATTGCTCCCCAAACAAACACTACCAGTTTCGTTTTGATCTTTTCCAGGAGGGTTAAAGTAACAGAGTAATATTACTTTCAAAGCCATATTTTTTAATTACAACTTATGTTGTGGGTAACCATAAGAATTTCCTTTTAATAAAATAATAAAAACAGCACAACACAGGTTTTGGTAAAGAACTAGAGTGGTTTTGTTCTATGGACCTGAAACCTCTCCACTTAAGTGTACATGAAAGGAGAAAATGGGTACCAACATTTTTTCCTTTTCCCACAATGTTTTTAAAGCCTCCTTCCTCAAGGTCGTTAAAACTCGGGATCTTGTGATAAATGAAATTAAGATACATTGATTATTGAGCCTAAAATACGTTACCAAACGACATAGTTTTAGACTGGTCGAAATTGAAAGGTTTAGCAGACGACAAATTGAATGTAGCTTATATGACTGGAAGGGTAGAAAACATTGTGAGTAACGGAGAAAACGAAGCTACCAGCATTTTCTTCGTTTTCCACGGTATTTTCAAATGCCCGCTTCCTCAGGGTCGTTTATACCCGTATAAACTCGGGTAAAGAGTAAAATACCCGTATAAACTCGGGTATAGAGTAAAATACCCGTATAAACTCGGGTAAAGAGTAAAATACCCGTATAAACTCGGGTAAAGAGTAAAATACCCGTGTAAACTCGGGTAAAGAGTAAAATACCCGTATAAACTCTGGTAAAGAGTAAAATACCCGTATAAACTCGGGTAAAGAGTAAAATACCCGTATACTCGGGTAAAGAGTAAAATACCCGTGTAAACTCGGGTAAAGAGTAAAATACCCGTGTAAACTCTGGTAAAGAGTAAAATACCCGTATAAACTCGGGCAAAGAGTAAAATACCCGTGTAAACTCGGGTAAAGAGTAAAATACCCGTGTAAACTCGGGTAAAGAGTAAAATACCCGTGTAAACTCGGGTAAAGAGTAAAATACCCGTATAAACTCGGGTAAAGAGAAAAATACCCGTGTAAACTCGGGCAAAGAGTAAAATACCCGTACAAACTCGGGTAAAGAGTAAAATACCCGTGTAAACTCGGGTAAAGTGTGACTAAACCACTCATCTTTCAAAGCCTTCTTTGCTGCTCTCCCACACCCACGAACATTGTAAAGCGGTACAGTTCACAAACTAATACCTTTCATGGTTGTAAACAGTTCCCGGCAAGGGTTCTGGACTGCATTGCCAAAGGGCCCTTCCTGGTGACCTGCGAGTCCGGCAGGAATCGCCATCAGGATTTCTTTATGACAAATCCAACGTTTTAACTTTTTTACTAGACAACGCAATTTTTCACTCGTCCAAAATGAAAACATTCGCAGATGACAGATTAAATGAGACTCAAATGATGGGATAGAAAACCTTGTTGGAAAAAGGGAAAATGCTGGTTACCAGCATTTTCTCGTTTTCCACAATGTTTTCAAGTTTCCCCAGGTTCGTTAAAACCCAGGATTGTGTGCTAAGAGTCAACCCAGTTGTATGATTTTTATCTTTCTCGATCTTACTTGTACCAGGAAGAAAATTATGAACTTCCCTTTCCGAAGAAAACTTTTCAACGAAATGGGATAGTCTGTGACGCATTGAGACAAGGAGTGGCTTTGTGATCTAAACGATTTTCATGATTTAGGCGATTCCGGCCGACGGCCAATGTCTGTGGTACAATGAGTGACACTGGGCAAGCCACGACAGCATCCAGCCATGTAAAATAGTGAAACCTTACGAAACGTAATGATAACTTTAAATGACCGTGTTTTTTGAAACGCGCATCCTAATAAGTACTCATAACATAGGGTTTAGTGGAGAGTGATTAATATTTTCAATTTTTAAATCAAAATCACTCCCTATATCTGGAGCCCCGTGTTTCTATGTCAAAGATCTATTAATGATGAATTTACATCGTTGCTTCTATATCAAAGTTCTATTAACGATGGATTTACATCATTCAAGCAAAATTTTCTTCTATTTCAAGATCTATCAACGATGGATTTACATCATTCAAGTAAAATTTTCTTCTATATCAAAGTACCATTAGCGATGGATTTACATCGTTCAAAAGGCACTGCAATGGATGGATACCACATTCCTTCTGGGTAAAAAATTACACGTATGTGAAAATGGATACCACGTTTTCACTGTGACCTGACACCTATACACCTATATATTATAGATATACGAGGGTTGTTCGGGAAGTTCGTAGAATTTTGCTCTAAAATCCATATTATCTGTAATTTATAGGTAAATATCAAGGTATAAGTACTTAAACATACCGTGACTACATTTCCAAAAGATTATTCGAAAATATCAACAATAACCGAAAATAGCGGTAACCCTAGCAACACAATATCGGGATACCGGAGCAGTCCATTTCTTAACAATGTATAACATAGTATAGCAGATTTTACATTGTATCTTTTATACTTTCTATTGGCATCAAAATGGCGCGAAAACGTCAATCGTTAACACAACGTCATGACGTCATTTCCTGCAAATTTCATAACGTTTTCGGTTCTTTCAAACGAGCTACACGATTTTGAAGGAGATATCAAAAAGTCGCTGACCGGAAGAGATGACGTCTACCGGCGACGTCGAATTGCGAAGTGTTGTGAAATTTTGTGTCGCGCTGGAAAAATCACCAACAGAAACGCTGAACATTATCAAATCTACAGGAAAATATAAAAAATGCAGCCCAGCTACTGTATATAAGTGGCATGCGCGTTTTAGAAGCGGACGTGATTCTATTGAGGACGATCCTAGATCTGGTCGGCCGGCCGTCGTAGTGTGTTCAGTTAGGGATCGAGTGAAAGACATGGTAAATTGTGATAGGAGAATTACTGTCAGGTCGATTGCAGATGAACTCGATGTTTCGGTATCCACGGTGCATGGGATATTAACAGATGAACTGGGCATGTCTAAAGTTAGTGCGCGTTGGGTGCCCCGATTGCTCAAGGAAAGTGAAAAAGAATGCCGGGTGCGATGTTCACAGGAGTTTCTTACCCGCTACGAAACAGAGGGAGACGCATTTTTAGACAGGATTATCACCACGGATGAGACCTGGCCCCGTGCTTATAAAGAAATGTTGAGAACGATCTCATGCTCAGCACAAAACCGTACTCAACGGCTTGAGTTTTGCTCACGGGAGTTTTAAACTCAGACGCTGCTTATAAACGTCGCTTGAGAACGTTCTCAGCTGAGCACAGTACGCACTTAAAACTTCGTGAACGTAAGCGACCAAACTACTAAAAATAGCCGATACCAACAGATTCGGCCCGAAGAAGATTCGACCCATGGCCCATGGCCGACCACGTTTTTAGAGAATATCCGGCCCAGATATTCTCAAAATTCGGCCCGGAAATGAGAAGATTCGTTGCAGTTACGTTGCCCAAGTGTGATTATGCATAACTTGTCCAGATTTATGGCATATATAGGTTTGGGAAGTGGCACGTTTGGTGTAAAAAATATATATGTGACGCCGGCAAGAGAAAGGGGTCTTACGGCTCCGACGTCAATTTCGAGAAAACATGTTTTAAAGTTTGCGCGTCATATTTTTATACGACTACCACCATATTTTTGGTTTTAAACACATATTGTTGTTTGTATATTGTCTCCTAAGTCTGTCTACACGTACTTCAGTCACAAATCGATAAAATTAAGGCCGCCGAAGTCATTCAGTCCGTACCGAGTGTATCACTTCCTGCATGAAAACAGCGATGACCTCATTTAGATACGATGACATAAAAATCAGTTTTAAAGGTAACTACGGTGACTACTTACAAGAATATGCCTTAGGTAAGATTTGTGTATTTTTACATTTTGCGATCAGAATTTCTATCTCAATATTTCTTGGCGAAAATAAAAATTTTCGACACTTTCAGTGACTCGGAAGTTGTGTCATCGGTAACTAACTAGTACCAGTTTTGTTTGTAGCAACGGTTTTGTTATACATTGTCCGCCAAAATTTTAAAAGTAACTGAACAAACAAGTCCGCAAACTTACTCTCCCACTGTCAGTACGATTTTACATAAAATAATCATGTATCAGGACAACATTTTTGTTGAATAATTGAGAACAACATATCGGTTGTCACGGTTGAAAAAAACTACCCAACTTTTGAAAACAAACTTGATGAAGAATCCAGTGTTTTAAATGTAGACATATGATCCACAGTGAATCCGATAATTATTCAGGCAATGTCAACAGTGTTATATTTGAAACCGAAAACTAAGAATCTTTATGTTTGTGTGTGTTGGCCTTTATTTATTACGTTTAAAGTTTATGGTTATTCAGTACAAAGGCAGACATTGAAGTGGAACTGTGTGTTTTGCATCTCTTGTTAAGTTAACTAAAACTTGAATGGAAATGAAACATGGTGAACATGTTAGATTCTGAAACTTATCATCATTTACCTATGTATTATCCGACTTCAGTTTGGCTTGTATTTATACCATTTCATAAATAAACTGAAGGTGGGAGCTCTATGGTAAACAGTCAGGTATATATAGAAAGCAACAATGATTCTTAAGCAATTTGACAGAGGATCAGACCATTGGTTGGTTTCAGATTATCGGATGGTAATTGGAAATTCTAAAACCTGTATTGCAGATATTCTTTCTTTATTCCACTAAGTACCCACAACACAGGTTTCATGTCATGTATATTTTCAGTATGTATATTAGTTTTATTCTTGTCAGTGCAAAACTTTCATTACTTTCATTCTCATCCCAGGTAAATAGACACATTAAATTTTGACTGATGGTGAAGTGGTTAGTGAAGGAACAGACAGTGTAGTTAGCATGGCACAGCATTATTTCTGATCTTCAAGACCTGGGAGGTCAGCATTCATAGAAAATGACAGGTATGTCTTGTTCAACAATCTAGCTTACAGAATGTTACTTTTAACTCTTTTACTGCCAAAATAAATGAATTCAGCTTATTTCAAAGTCTGAAAGTAGATTAAAAATAAACATCCAAAGGCAGCTTTTTCTCTCACATTCAACATGCAAAGATGACTTTATCTGTCACATTTGTGTTCTATGATAATATTCAATCTGGCATTTTTTTTTCCACCTAATTATGAGTGTGATTGCAAGTGATAGACATACCAATGTTTTACAGACTTAAAGCAATTTTTCAGTTATAAATACAAAATAAACTGCTACCTCACTGAAACTGACATATTTACATACATGAGCACCAAAAATACATAGCCTGTGAAGCAATTACCAGTGATACATCAATGGTTATAGGAACATATTGTGAAATCTTCTTCAGATCCACTTTGGTAAATAGATCTACTATCAACAAGAAAATATTGTTGTAAATCTTCTTCATTGTGGAGAGTTTTAACAGGTTTGTGTATTTTCTTGTCAGAGATAGTTTCTTTGTAGAAATGAAAAGGTGAACATTTTCATAAGAAAAAAAGGTTGTTGTTGCTTTCATTTCCAGTAGGTGTCAGACTTAGTAAACATTAAAAGTTACAGCATGGTCAACAAATATCTGTGACAGTCATAATACTAATTTCAGAACATTATCCTTAACCTCAACTGCCAAATCTGTACAGTTTACTATATCATGTTCAGTCAATCATTTTCAGTAGACTTTCTGGTGATAAATTTCTCAAAGAAGGAGTGAAAGGATGAGACTAAAATTTGACTGTTTGTAGCTAGACTGAATGAGCATATAAGGTGATTTTGGTGTACAAAGGCAAAATTTCACTCATGATATAGATATATAGCATCAAAGTTACAAAAGTGAGCTGGGTAGGTCTTTGCAACTGTCATTCACAGATGACATCTATCACTTAACTCTAAACCAAATTGAAAAGTTAAGGACTGGTTTCATTTTCGGACAACAAATTAAAGTGCGGCTCAATTGATGAAACAGTCTTAAAAGGTATAAAACATTGTGGCTAGTGGAGAAAATGTCAATTACCAGCATTTACCTGTTTCTCACTGTTAACAAAGTCCTTCCTATGGATACTAAACCAGAATAAGGGTTAACACAATTAATTCTCTCTCCTCAAAAGAATGCATTTCTACATTAAATAGGTAAAGACAAAGACATTCAGTACAGTATGATGGTGCCTGGACAATTCCATTCCATTTTTTCTCCAGACGGGTGCTTTGGTATTATGAGAGGCTCACATGGAGAGCTATTGCATAATTTACATTAAATCAGTGAACTCTAGTGTATAAGTGTCCACAGTGTGCCACAGTTGGTAAAGGATACTTGAATATGTCACTTGTGCAATCAATCTTTTTCTTTTTAAAACCAAAGCTATTTGAACCATGTAAGTTACAAATGTCCAGTCAGTTAGATATTCCTTTTCTTACTGACAATTAGCTCAAGATCAGACTTCTTTTACAATGTAGATCAAGATCAGACTGCAAAAAGTGTGCAGTCTGGTCTTTGATCTGTATCTTTCGTGTTGACAATACTTATGGCAGACACTTGTGTAATTATATTACTATTGCCCTTTTTTCTTAGACTGGAAAACGTCCATTTAACACCTTACCAAATGACAAAATTCTAGCCTGGACCAAACTGAATGCATTTGCAAGGCCAAGTAACTGTTGATAAAATGATGATGATGATTTCTCTTTTTGATGGGATAGAAAACATTAGGGGAAAACAAGAAAATGCTGGTTACTGACATTTTCTCTTTTTCCAATAATGTTTCCAAGAGGACTTTTTTTTTCTGGGGACGGGGGCCGTTAAACTCTGGATTGTGTGGTAAGCGGTTAAATTGTATGGTAGGCGTTAAACTAATTTGTATATTTCAGTACATGTATTTTTGACAAATTTGGATATTTGCTTAGTTTATTACAAATGTTACTGTATATAATCAATAGCCGTGGTATGCTACAGAAATAAATAACTTAGAGTAGTAATACTGTTTTTTGTCACTGTCCCACATTCAGGCTTGTATTGACATCCCTCTCTAACTGGACTTAAAACAACTTTTTATGTATCTGAAGCTGAAAGCTTTAAAAGGAGAAATTGCGTGCAAAAGTTGATTGAATATCATCTTATTATGTTTTTGATGCTGCTGAAAAAAATAGTTTCCTCTGTTATACGTAAATCTGTGTGTTCTAGATATGTAATTTGTAATGGGCTTTGGACAGTCTAAGATAGCTGGTAAAGTAAAGGGTTAAAGTGTAGGTTTGATTGGTCTGTGGAAGACAGACAAAGGTATATGAGATGAATTAAAGATATTGAAATATAATCCTCTTAGTCAATTATTCAATCTATTTACCAATGAATTAAAGCATTGAAGCAAAGCGTTCACCTCCTGTAGACTAATGACGTAATGTGCACCACGTCCTAGATCTTTTACCATTGTCTCCCTTTAGTAAAAAGCTTATAACTTCCTTTTTTTTTTAGGAATTTTCATTCCATATTCACAGATTGTGTTCTAGACATGTAGGTGCATCCAAATATGGGAAAAACTTAAAAAGTTATTTTTTGGCCATGATACCCCTTTCTGCAGTCATTGACACATATAGTAAATGATTTGAGGTTTCCGTGAAACAATAAATAACAATAGAAGTTGAGCATACTTTAAGTACTTCATTATCATTATTTCTACTATTTCATTTTTTGAATGTTTCCAAGACCCGCCCCCCCCCACACCTTTTACGAAGTTGTCATTGATTAAGTTTTTTTTTCGTTATTGGAGACAGGTGTTGGTGATGAAAGCCAGGTAAAGATGTGACGAACGCCGTTCTGCAGTATCTCTATCCATTTTCTACAATTTAAATCAATTGACTATCCATAGATATCCTTCTTACCGAACGTCGTTGTTATTTATCAAAAACCTGTCCCGCTTGATATGAACCGTAGTTGCAGTCACTCATTCAAGTATTTCTTTGGGCATTTAATATTCTTAAAATTGAGAAAGGCTTGAACTGAAGCGTGTTTTGAACAACATTTCCGATTCTACCATAAGCAGATGTTGTGGCATGCTGAAGCATTGTCACTTCTGCTTTTTGTCAAGGATCAAATATGAACAGAAACACGCATAGGTATATAATATAGATTATACCTTTTGTTTATATTTCAAACGTAATCGTTTTATAAACAGTCAATCCAGACAGGCCTAAATAATTACATGTAAGTATATGTACGTACATGTAGGGGAAAGCCGGGTAAAATTCGGACGCTTTTTGCAGTATCTTTGCGGAGGTTCAGTTATGCGGTATAGTGGTGAAACTCGGACGCAGGTCCACCCTTACTCATTCGGGCTATCATTTTACTTGCATTTTATTCGAAAAGTGTCTAGTGAAATATGAGGCAAGATGTTAAGAAAGATCGTTTCTTCAACATATTGCAAAACGCGTAAATTAGGACCCGATAGGAAAAATATGGATTCAAAAGAGAGGAAACCCGGACAAGTTAGTTATCGCAGGGTAAAATTCGGACAGCTTGAACTTTTGTTTAAAAATCTAAATAATCAATTATAGATTTTTGGAGATGAGATTCATCAATCTGCGTATTATTATTTTCTAATCAGTTGATCATTGACACAGAATGTATCGATTAGGATGATTGTTACTAAATCCACTTGTTTGTTATTCCGAGGATTTTCTTTAACAACTTAACAAAACTATAATGAACCTTTATCAGCCCTTTTCCAGACAATGAGTTTTGTTATATTTACAGCAATATGGTTTTTTGGAGGGACCGATCGGAATAAACCTTAGCATTAGCTATCGGTTTATGCCAGTTGATTGCTGCCAGTCCGAATTTATACCAAATCTGAAAAATAGTGGGGGAAACTCGGACAACTTAAAATCTTCTTATTTTCTCATTTTTTTTTTTTTCTGTCTAAAAGTAGTTAAAATTGTTATAATCGTGTTGTTTATTAATTCATCTGTCAACAGACATCAGTTCTATAATTGTTTTCATTTATACTATACCTTTTATTGGTTCGAGAACGGGACCTGCATGAATCCGCCTTTTTTTGAAGTCACCCAACTATCAAAACGAACGCGTGGGTGGATGACTTTAAGAAACTCAAACTAAGTCACCATCTTCGTGACGTAATTACTTTATGGAATTCCTTAAAAAGGACAGAAAGCCTATTTCAAAGAGGAGATATTTTAAGGAATTGGTTCTGCTTTTCGTTAAAAAAAAAAAGAAAAAAACGTGGATTTTAGACAGTCGTCCTGCACACAAAAATAGCATGTTCTAATCGGATGGTGTCGACAGCTGATGCTTATGCCGATCCAGCTAGTTTGCCGGAGCCTGCACACACCAAAAAAAATGAATTCTAACCCTGAGCAAAAAAAGTGATTTTGGGGGAAAAACCATGGAAGATTTTAGCAGTTTTAACTGAATCACTGCATACACTAACTTCGGTGGTACTTTCTAAGATAAGAAGACACCCACCTTAAAATGTATCGATAACAGAAGTAGCAACCAGCCTTAATAATATTGATTATATGTCGACCAATCAACTTTCGTTTAAAAATAGATTTCCTTCGAGCTTTTGTTTTCAAAATTCCAACTAAATTACCAGCATTAACTGGAAAAACTCCTGTTTTCTCTTTCCGGCTTCGATTTCGATGGGGAAAACGATATAAATATGTTGGCAAAACATTTAAACCAACACCTCTTTTCTTTGTACATACATTGATCTGCCGTCGTTTTACCGAAATAGGCCTATTCAAACTGTCCTCAACACGAATCATGAATTGCACCGGTCGCTAAATTCCTCTGAGCAATCCAACTAGAAGGGTTGAACATTTTAGGAGGGACATATTTTTCTTTATAAATCGCAGGTGCGCCAGTTTTGAGCAAGCCAATGATAAACCTATGCCGTCCCTATTCCAAACCGATATCGTTCAAATTCTGTACCGTCACGAGTACGAAACTCCAAAGGGGTAATTTCGATCTTCAAAACAGCGCGGTGTTTGCCCCCTTTCACACCGAACCTGTCTTCTAAAGAGGCGAAGGTATGCGGCGGCATTCATTATCACGGAATACAAGACAGAGCAAACTCTCTTGAGTCTGGTTCAGACCATACTCAGCAGAATTTGAGTTTCATGCTCAGGTGAGTACGATCTCAAGCTCAGGATTCTTTATAAGCACAAAATTCTGAGTCGGACTCAGAGTTGAGCAAGAAACCGCTCCTTGAGCATGAGATTGTGCTCAAGAAAGTTTTATAAGCACGGGGCCTGGCTGCACCACTTTGACCCGGAAACTAAGCGCATGTCATCGGTGTGGAAAACCCCGCGTACCCCTCCACCAAAAAAGGCTCGGGTCCAAAAAAGCGCAGGAAAACAGATGTTCGTTTACTTCATGGACCGGCACGGGATGCTATTACAGCACCGAATTCCAGAGGGCCAAACAGTCACAGCGGCATACTATTCTAAGGTAAATGATAAATAAATAAATAAATAAATAAATAAATCTAAATAAATAAATAAATAAATCAAATAAATAACAAAAAATGAGATATTGATTTACGCAAACCTAATGAACCGTGCATTTCTTTCTTTAGGTTCTGAGGCGGGATCTTGTTAACGCGATACGGAAGAAACGGCCCCACTTGAACCATGACCAAGTAATACTACACCAGGATAATGCACCGGGACACCGAGCGGAATCTACACAGCTAGAGATCACTCTGCTGGGTTTTGAGGTCTTGAAGCACCCACCATACAGTCCTGACCTCGCCCCCATGGATTTTCGCGTGTTCCCGGAGCTCAAGGCACAGTTACGCGGAATACGGTTTGATTCAGCTGACGACCTTACTAAACAAGCCCAAGCAGTTGTGTCGTCATTTTCTGAAGAGTGGTATGTAGAAACGTACACTAAGTGGATAAGCAGGCATCGGAAATGCGTGGATCTTGCGGGTGACTATGTGGAGAAAGTGCGACGTTCGTTGGACTTAAATGACGCTTGACGTTACTTATGACGTCGGCGTGCTCCGGGTATGACTTACATGCTGTTTTATTTCTGTTAGGAAAATTTTGCTATTTAAGATACTAGAAAAATACACAGGGAATGGATAGAATAAAATCTGAAATTTGTGCCCGTATATTCTATTTTATTAAACTGCGATTATAACTTGTCCTATAAAAAAATTCTACGAACTTCCAGAACAACCCTCGTATTACAGATTTATGTCTCTCACTATGAGAAATCGACGACGTATTAAAGGGCGAAATCTACAATATAAAAATATTTGACAACGTATGAGTACGCCCTAAGAATCCCGAGTCTCGCATGGAACATATACTTATATTTCAAGACCAAGGTGACGGGCGGCAAGAGCTGAAATGACCGGCAAAATATAATATCTGCCCTCACCCCAAAACCTGCTAGAAAATTGAACAGATTGGGGACTAAACGGTCAGCTCAGTCGATGAGAGCAAGGCAGGAAATGTGTCAGAATCACAACCGACGTTAAACTATTCTATAATTTCCGTGAAGAAAGCTATTTTATCTGTGAAAACATCACAGACAATACCTGGAAAATGTAAAATAAAGCGACCATGGGAAATTAATTTTTATATCTTTTACAGTTGTGATATCAACCAAGGGAATACCAGAGCTCTATACTTCCTTGAGACAAAATATGCAGAGGTCCCAGACGGAGAAAAACTCGAAAAACAATTGGCTAGACATTTCGGAGTTTTCAAACAAAAGCTTCGACACAAGCAGAAAAATGTATAGACGGAATTAGCTTCAGGTAGTAGCACGGTTCCGAAGGGTTAAAGTAACGGAGGATTAATTAAATGTTCTTCTATCTAACCTCGTCTGTATAAAGGCGGCTTCCATTTTGAACTACCAATCACATGATCTTAAACATGGCGGCGCCCCTGTAAATCGCTTAGCAACGAAATGAACAACCGCGATGAAGTTACTCACATCCATCGATCAGTCGATGAAAGCTCCTAACGGAATTGATAGACCACGCTGAAAATTGAATGTACAAACTGTTTGCGGGCTGAAATATTCTTAGAAAGATAACGATAGAAAATTGACTTATGTTTTCTTTTTTAAGAGGAGACTTACAATTTCAATAACGGTAAAACGGTGTGCTTCCGGAGACGTACGAAATGTACCGTGTAGGTGCATATCAAGCTACGCGATACAGCCGAGGGATTTGATTACCGGACCACCCGAGGTATGCCGAATGCTGAACGACCGTGACTCGGCAAAACTCAGTCTGTTTGCCAGTTATGCGCACTACGACTGAACGATCGTGCTCGGTACACCGCAGTTTGTTTACCAGTTTTGCGCACTACGACTGAACGATCGTGCCTGGTAGAACGCAGTTTGTTTACCAGTCCTGTGCACTACCACTGAACGACTGTGGCTTGGCAAACTCAGTTTGTTTACTAGTCCTGCGCACTACCACTAAACGATTGTGACTCAGCAAAACTCAGTTTGTTTTCCAGTCCTGCGAAATAGCACTGAACGATTGTGACTCAGCAAAACTCAATTTGTTTTCCAGTCCTGCGAACTACCACTGAAACGACCGTGGCTTGGTAGCACAGTGTTCCTACCAGTCCTGCGCATTTCCACTGAAAAAATATGGCAGAGTAGAGGTAGAGCGCAGCGTACTTACCAGTCCTGCGAAGTTCCACTAAACGAACGTGGCTCGGTAGTACCACGGTGTACTTACCAGGCCTGCACAGTTTCCGTGGCTCGGTTTAGAACGCAGAAGAAGAAAATTTAACCATGGCACAGTTTCCGTGGCTCGATAGAATGCAGAAGAAGGAAATTTAACCATGGCAAAAGAGTATACACCAGTTTTCCGTCTGTCGCGTTCTTTAATCACTAACCATTCCAAAATGCATTCTTATTTGAGCCATGCTCTGGCGAAAGGGGGCTTAGTCTCCTTGTTGCATCATACCATGCTAGACATCACATAGTTAGGGATCCTTCAAAGTTATACTGTCTAACAATCGATTTTATAAGGCAGACTGGTCCTTCAGCATACAGAAAACGGACCGATGGCGAGAAGTTTCGGCTCAGGTCAGCCTGATCGGATTGCGCAGGCTGACCTGGATCGATACTTTTCGCAGATGCATTAAGCCCCCTTTTAACAGAGCATGGCTATTTTTTTTTCTACATTTTGGAAAGAAACGCGAATTTTGGGCCCGTGTTTACCAACCATTCCAAAATTTAGAAAGTAACAGAATTTCTGATTGCCTAGATCATTTGGTTTAGATCATTTGCCATTTTGCCTAGATCATTTGGTTTAGCCAGTCACAAGTTGCATTACTTTGAAATTTAGAATATTCTTGATAACTAGACGAGGGAAATGGTTTAGGCAGTCAAGAGTTGCGTTACTATCAAATTCAGAATATTATCCCGAAAAATAAAAAAAAAAAACCCTATGAATATTCTTAAGAATGATTGCTGAATACGGACCAAGGAATGCTTTTAAGACTGGTTGGTGATTAGGAACCTTGGTTTGTTAGCCAAGCAAAAATTGTGCTTGTTATTTTTGAATTTAAGAAAAATTTCCAGAATAAGAATAAGAATACAAAATAAAATGGTTGGTGATGAAGGCCCCACTGATGTCCCGTTGGGAGACACTTAGCGAAGATCATCCTTGCACAACCATGTCTGAGTACAACCTTGTAAAACTCCGCCGTCATGAAGGAAAAGGAACAAATATGGTCACCAGAACAAAAGGTTATCTACTTTAGCATGAAAACTGATTAGATACCACTAAGGTTAAGGTCGAGAGAATTACACATTGCTATCAGTTGTTTATTGAATGTTTACGTGTTCGTAACACATTATACATTAATATTAAGTAAATTCTAAATGGCGGAGTTATAGACCCAAGGTTTTCGGCCTAGGACTAATACTGCTGACCGAAGACCTGTTCGGTCTCGAGCTAATACAGCAAACCGAGGACCTGTTCGGTCTCGGGCTAATACTGCCGACCGAGGACCTGTTCAGCTTCGAGCTAATACTGCTGACTGAGGACTTCCTCAGCCTAGGCCTAATACTGCTGACAGAGGACCTGTTCGGCCTCGAGCTAATACCGCTGACTGAGGACCTGTTCAGCCTCGGGTTAATACTGCTGATTGAGGACCTGTTCAGCCTTGGGCTAATACTGCTGATTAAGAACCCGTTCGGTCTCGGCCTAATACTGCTGATTGAGGACCTGTTCGGTCTCGGTCTAATACTGCTGACTGAGAACCTGTTCGGTCTCGGGCTAATACTGCTGACTGAGGACCTGTTCGGTCTCGGGCAAATACTGCTGATTGAGGACCTGTTCAGCCTCGGGCTAATACTGCCGACTGAGGAAGTTTTCGGCCTCGGCTTAATACTGCTGATTGAGCATCTGTTAAGCCCATGTCTTATACTGTTCACAGAGGACCTGTTCGGCCTCAGGCTAATACTGCTGATTGAGGACCTGTTTGGCCTTGGCCTAATACAGCTGAATGAGGACCTGTTTGGCCTAAGCCTAATACTGCTGACTGAGGACCTGTTCGGCCTCGGCCTGCTGACTGAGAACCTGTTCAGCCTCGGGCTAATACTGCGATTAGGGACCTGTTTGGCTTCGGGCTAGTACTTCTTATTGAGGACCTGTTCGACCTCGGGCTTATACTGCTGATTGAGGACCTGTTCGGCCTTGGGCTAATACTGCTGATTGAGAACCTGTTCGGTCTCAGGCTAATACTGCTGATTGAGGACCTGTTCGGTCTCGGGCTAATCCTGCTGACTGAGGACCTGTTTGGCTTCGGCCTGATACTGCTGATTGAGGACCTGTTCGGCCTCGGCCTAATACTGCTGATTGAGGACCTGTTCGGTCTCGGGCCAATACTGCTAACTGAGGAGCTGTTCTGCCTGGGATTAATACTGCTGATTGAGGACCTGTTCCGCCTCGGGCTTATACTGCTGATTGAGGACCTGTTCGGTCTCAGGCTAATACTGCTGATTGAGGACATGTTCAGTCTTGGTCTAATACTGCTGATTGAGGACATGTTCGGCCTTGGGCTAATACTGCTGATTGAGGACCTGTTCAGCCTGAGGCTCATAATGGTGATTGAGGACCCGTTCAACTTCGGGCTAATACTGCTGATTGAGGACCTGTTCGGTCTCGGGCTAATACTGCTGATTGAGGACCTTTTAGGTCTCGGGCTAATACTGCTGCCCGAGGACCTGTACGACTTCAGGCTAATACTGTTGATTGAGGACATGTTCGGCCTCGGGCTAAAAGTGCTGACCGACCCTTTTCGGCCTCGGGCTAATACTGTTGACCGAGGACCTGTAACTCGGCCAATATCAAATTACCAGAGAATCCCGAATTTCAACGACCTTAAGAAAGAATCCTTTTGAAAACATGGTAGGAAAAGGAAAAAATGCTGGTAACCAGAACAATTTCATTTTTCTAGTCACATTTATTTTGTCGTCTGCAAATGCTTTCAATTAGGACTAGTCTAAAATTTTGTCCTTCTGTAAACTTTATTTCTTAACGGCTGTAATTTATTGTCCATTCATCTGCTGCTGCTACCATGAATTTTCTTTTTTCAAATCACATATCCATATTAATAATGTTTTTGTTTTCATAATTAATGACAGCTCAAGTTGTTGACATTTGCAACAATGTATTTTGTATGCTAGGCCGGTGGCCTCTATGTGCATTGTGGAATTAAACTGAAAATTGAAGTTTTACATTGACGAAGCCATGTTGGCCGTGTTTCGTTTGATTTTGGCCGAGTTTTTCTCTTATTGGCCGAGCATAATGACATTGGCCAAATTTGTCATTTGGTATCAACTGGGCCATTTTCTTCGTATAAACACAATAAAACAGTTTGTGAATTAATACATATTAGTCATGCTCTGGCAAAAGGGTGCTTAATGCATATTCGTAATACATCATACCAAGCAAGTCATCTCATACTAGTAATTATGGGGTCATAAAATCCAATTTGTCTGACAACCGGCTGAATCTTACAGGGCAAGACTGGTCCTTTGACATTGACTAATAGCGAAAAGTTTCAACCCAGGTCAGCCTGTGCAGAGTGCGAAGCTGATCTGGGTAGAGACTTTTCACAAATACATTAAACCCTTTTGCCAGAGCATGACTCCTATGAATAGAATGGGACCAGTTATACACTGATTATGTTTGATAGCAATCCCAACTAAAATGTACTAAGGCTACAATCATCGCTCTCTACTTTCAGTCACAACTGTGTACCTTTATCATATAACCCTGAGTTTTAATGATGTTGAAAAACATTGCTATTAAAAAAAAAAAAAAAAAAACCGTAGCGAAAGGAGAAAATGCTGCTAACCGACATTTCTTCAATATTTTCTACTCTATCAGAGACAAATTCTTATATCTGAGGGAAATTTAATTTGTCATATGCAAATGCTTTCAATTTGGACAATTCTAAATATTAATCGTCTGGTAAAGAGTTACCTTCAAGACGAGCTATCTGTTTGGTGAAGAAAGAGAGTCTCTACCAAGCAGACGACGTAAAGAATTTAGAACTAGATCAATATAAAGTTGTTCGCAAATACGGCCTCTGAAGGTTGATTCTATTTGATACTATGACTAACTTAAAGTATGATGACTATTATACTCTGTTCGTCCTTTCTTTCCAGAAAGAAGTCTTTCAAATAGTCAGCCAGGTAGAATGGATGTCAAAAAGTTTCGTTTCCGCGCTGGACATCTCGATTTAGGTTTGGATGCTGCTAAACCAGAGGCACATGTTCATTTCAGTTCTCAACTCGCAACAATGAACGTTTTGTTAAGGGAATACAGAGGCTACAAAACAACTGTGAACGCTGTGCTCAATATGAAAGGTACTCTGCTGTATTACATGCACGAATACGAACATGCTATTGACGTTTTCCAAGGTATACTTTCAAAAGACAATACCAACCTCAATGCTATCAAAAACCTAGAATTACTGTATAAAGAACTCGGTCTACAGAAAAAGGCTAATGAGTTCGAAAAGATGTACACTGAGAGAGAAAGAGTGATGGCAGAGCCGAATCAGACACCTAACATCTTAAAAGCAACTTTCCTTGGTGAACAAGCATTTGCTATTATTTTTGATTGCCATGCTGGCGTTCATAAGTGCAAAGGGTTTGAAAGAGCTAGGGAGTTATTCAAAGAATGTTTGAACTGTTCGAGTTTTGATCATATTGACCTGTATCAGTGGAAATATTGGTATGCTCAACTTATATTTAAAGATACCAATACAGAAAAACGCGAAAGTGAGGAAATTATAAGAGATTATCTACAACCAATTATTGATAGTCCAGATGAAAATTTAAGTGTTTTGCGTGTTTTTGCTAGAACACTTCTTGGTCAGTTTCAATATAAAAAGCTTCCGTCATTAATAGATAAGGCCGCAGAAACTTTTAAAGAGGCGAGATCGTTACATGGAAAAGATCCGAAGGAGCTAATGGTGCGTTATAGTCTGTTTTTACTTGGCAATATAAAGCAAGATCCAGACGTTGAAAATCTTAAGAAAGCAAAAGACTTAATAGACAAATGTACAGAATTGGATTCAATAAGTTGTGAGAAAAGAGGCCCAGCTGACCAGAACAATTCGGTTGAATCGTTTATTCTCAAACCGTTTCAAACAAAAACTGACATACACAGCGAGTCGTGTTGGTTTCCCTACAGTGTTAAATGCAAAGTTTACTTGCATCTCTTTCAAGCTCAGTGTCAGTGTTTTGGACACGATAACCCTGAACAGAAGCAATCTCAATGTCCTTTTGTATCGCTCTTAGATACTTTGATAGAAGAGGGTGAAAAATGTGCCCAGATGGCACCAACTGTAGAATTATTCAATAACATAGGAGTTGCCTACCATCAAAAGGCAAAACATGAATCAGATGAAGAAAAATCATCATCTTTGTATAGGAAAGCCCTTTCACATTTTTTACGTGCCCTTAGGCATCTCGACGGAACAAAGCATTCGTATGTTCACGTTTCTCACGGAAAATGTCTGTTGGATGTTAAAGAGTTCCGTCCAGCTGTAGAGTGTTTCAAGCGTGCAATTAACAGTGAATCAAAGAACGAGAAGGTGTACTACTATCTTTTGGATAGCTACATAAGTCTTTGTGTCGAAATGTTGAGTTATTGCACTCCATCTGCACCTGGAGCAGGCACAACATCTACACCTGAAGCAGACATTATATCTTCACCTGGAACAGACATAATATCTACACCTGGAGCAAGCACTACGCCTACACCTGGGATAGGCTCTACATCTGCTCCTGGGGCAGCCACAAAATCTACACCTGAAGCAGGCATTATATCTACATCTGGAGCAGGCACTATATCTACACCTGGAGCAGGCACTACATCTACATCTGGAATAGGCACTACATCGACACCTGAAGCAGGTATTATATCTACACCTGGAGCAGGCATTACATCTTCACCTGGAGCAGGCATTACATCTTCACCTGGAATAAGCACTCTATCTACACCTGAAGAGGGCACTATACCTACACCTGTAGCAGGCATTATATCTATACCTGGAGCAGGTATCAAATTTACACCTAGAGCTGGCATTGCATCTACACCTGAAGCTGATAATACGGAATGCCTGACTGGTGTATTAAATGAAGCGTCCCATTGGCTGCGAACATTATCAGATAAAAACAGTTGGAAAGCTGGGAAATGCCAAGGAATGAAGCTCAAAAATATGTTGAACGAATACATTGAAAAGATTAAAGACAATAAATACAAATATGAAGCACTTGCTCGCGTCGTTGCTACCCTGTTTACTAGATGTCAAAATTTTAATTCAGACACCTTTAGGGACGACCTTCTGAAGGATCAAAAACGTTTTGCTGCAAAGGTATTTTGTTTCATATTGCGAAACCCGCATATAGACAGAAAACATCTCAGCAACATTATCATGCTTTACGACGACGATCTTTTGAAGAATAGTTGTCCTGGTTTGGAGCAAAATATTGCTGATGCACTTCTGGTTTATAGACAGACATGTTGCAGTCAAGACTGCTCCTTTCTCCTGAAGAAATGTGATTATAGAGCCATAAAGATTTTTCAAGAGATGAATGAACGTTTTCCGGAGTTTTCTAGACGACTAGTTGAAAAAGTAAATTCGGCAGATAGGAAATTTGCATCTGTTTTGTCCCACCATGCTGACGAAGAAGGAACCATGGAGATGACAATTGATATTGGTCCTGGTGACTGGGCAAGTGAAGTCTTAGCTGCCATTCATCAACATATACGTAAGGAGAAACCTATTTTATCGAAATGTTTATCTCACATTGAGGATCATCTCCTTGATATTGTAGACGGACATTTTGAGCTCTTACAGCTAAGACATGCAACTGAAAAATCGCCAAGGTGCAGGCAGAGTCAGTTCGAGTACGACTTCTTTGTCTTGCATAACGAATCTGAGGATGACAAAAATTTCGTACAAAATGAGTTAGTGCCTACCTTAGAGAAAAGATACGGATTTAAAGGATGCTTCCCAGATAGAGATTTAACTCCTGGACAACCGATGTTCGCCGAAATGGAAGAGAAAATGGACAAAAGTTACAAAATTTTGGTGATTTTATCTAAGGAATTCACGAAAGACGCAAAATGTATATTTCTCCTCAATATGGCATTTAATTCAAAGGGAGAGTCTGTTATTCACATCGAAACCGAAGCAATAGAAGCTAAGGATGTTCCCAGTACTCTGAAGCTTAAAGTACCTCTTAAAGCTGTTAAAAAATTTGATATCGAACGCTTGACCAGAGCGTTGGAAAATACATTGGACTGACGATACCACATATGATATATGCAGAATAATTCGTCTTGCGGTTTGCGTGGTCAAATTTAAAGATTGCTGGATCAGAGTGATGCACAGTGAAATATCAGTAATAAGAACATACGAATATTCGAAGGTATTGACTTATTCAAAGTATCTGTAGGAACTAACGTATTGGGGAAAAGTTGTCGCACCTGTTAGAGGTTTGCATTTTTTAACTAAAGGCCCCATAACAAAATTTTAACTCAAAAACCAACGAATGTCAGATTCTTTTTATCATATAAATGAACTAAAGAATGATAGTACATATCGGCGTACGTGCACTATATCGGTGTGTTGAAATTTACATGAAGCCTATTCACTTCTATGACAGGTGTGTGCATTACCGACGAAAAACAGTTCCAAAGAAGCTTGCGTATAATGATTTTGTTTTGGATCTATACATGATAAATATGCAGTTTTGTCACAATCATAAGTTTTGACACTTAATTTCAATGAGAAAACTGGACCAGCAATAGAATTGAGGCGCATGATTTAAGAATTTTTATTTAATACATGGATCCGTGGCGATAAGATAAACCAACTTCCTTGGTTATTGTTGCTAAGGGCTCCCTAACATCCGCAGTAAATGCATATACAGTATAGCAGATAGGCTACTTAAATCGTGCCGTCATGACTGTTTCTCTCGATAAAATTTCGGAAAAAAATATGTCTATTCATATGTTTCTGCCAATGATGAATTCTCAGTAAGAAATTTATGGAGGCTTAAACTAATTTATACAAGGATATGTACAAAAAATGTGAAATTCGGGGGCTACGGACGATGAAATATCTGTGTCAGCAAAGTTTGAACTTCAATATGAAAGAATGAAACACCTCATAAACCTAAGTTTTGCCCAGGAATAATAGAATTAAAGGTGCTTAATGTTTTCGTAATGCTAGTTAAGTTGTCTCAATATTATATTCGATAATAAATTACACTGAATTACAAGAATTTTGAAATATTTATAGACTGTCTTTTTACCGACACACCCTTTGAAATGGCAGATGTGCTAATCCACTTAAGTATGGCTTAGTCAATAGGTGATTTAATTAACATAAGTTGCCTTTTGAGCTGAACTTCCAAAACAGTACAGAACAGAACTTAGTCTGCTTCATTATTGAAATCTACATGTACTTTCAGAAGGAATACGTAAATGTACTTAATTTAAGTAGCAGATGGTTTGAATCTAAAATTAATTTGCACTCTGATCTGTATCTAAACATTCAGCATTCTTCATGCACCAAGGGTTAATGTTTACGTCAAACTGAAACATTGATGCCAAGTGCAACTTTTTGGGATGTGCAGAGGTTGTTAAACAAGGTTGGATATTTTAGTGAACGTACTTACTTTTTATTAAATAGTAAAAAAATCTTTTTATTAGATCTAGTATTTCATCTATTTTTAACCTTTATTTTTCCACAGTAAAAAAAAAAAAAAAAAATATGTTTCTTTCAAAGGATTTCGAAGGGAAAAAACTAGCATTAATTACTCCATTTTGTTATATACAGTGTTGATCGGAACTCTTTGATCGTCAATCATTATGATAACACAAACTTGTAGCCTCTGCGTATATCTCACGTAAGCTGTGCACGTTCGCAAAGCACATCATTTATTTTTTTCATTAAATTCAAGCGCTGTAAACACAAATAATATCGTACTTCTCCAACATTAACAGTGGCTTAATTTGGAGCCGAACTAGCAGACAGCAAAGCTGCACATCGGGCCAAATAAATGCGATGACCTGATTGGTCAAATATCGATTTCCACGGATCCAAGTATACGGTCTATCTGATTATCTTACACATGTTTAAAGGGCGAATCAACAGGTTTCAGAAAATGTTAATTTTCAAAATACATTTATCAGTTGGTAACCTAGTAATGTTGTAATTAGAAAAAAAAATCGGAAAAGGTACTTTATTCCAATTTGTATTTCTGCTTATTAGTTTTTACGACATCGCTTATCTCCCTTACTTTGTTGTTGCGTCCCTTGATTTGTGACGTCATAGGTGTACTTGTTTCAGAATGGATGTTGTGGTTGATAGTGATTTGAGCAGTATTGAAGACGAAGAAATAGACGATTTTGGTCCCGTAAGGCCGTATATGTACGAACCAATTTGTAGAGAAAATAATGTAGTTTCAGAGGATGAGGATGAGAGTAATTTTTCGTTTGGTGAAGACTACGAAATTCACGATTTTTTGGCGGACGTTTCAACATGGTGAGTATTGCGCATCGGTAAATTTGGATACGATGAGGCGGATATTGCTTATTGAAAACATGATTTATCCGTGATAGAATTAAATATATTGCATAAAATTTGTTTCATTTGAAGAAGTTTCAGTCGGTTGACGAGCGGAATTAGGAGAAAAAACTTGTGAAACATTTTTAATGTACTTTCATAATTTCTGGGTTGTTAATTTGTTTCGATATTTGGAACAATTGTTTCATCTAATTACATGTATACGTCGATGGAGACATATATACGTGACGAATTTCCTTGCAATGAGATTTGTATCACTATAAATTAACCCTTTACCACACAATCCCTACTTTTAACGACCCTGAAGAAGAAGGATTTTGAAAACATTGTGGAAAAAGAAAATGCTGTAACCGGCATTTTCTCCTTTTCCCACAATGCTTTCTACCCTATCAAGGACTGAAATTGTCATTTGAACTATGTTAAATTTGTCTTCTGCAAACGCTTTTGATTTGGTCGAGTCCAAAATTTTGTCGTTTGGGAAAGAGTTAAGAAAGAGTAGAAGAAAATGAAGTATGCACAAGCTCAGATTCTAATAAGCTAGTGGGAGTCTTTTCAACAGCCCGAAATTGACATAAGCAATTCACAAAGAAATGCAGGCAGATGCAAAAGCAGACAAATAGACTGACCATTGCATTACATTTATTAAAAAAAAAAAACTTCTCTGCACAGACAGCAAAAGCCAATGTTTACACTAACCACAAATTCCCCTGTATCAACAACCGAAGGAAAAACGCTTTTCAAACATTTGTAAAAGCTTTATACTTTTATCTGCAGCATTTTCTGTCCTTTCAAAGACAAATTGCGATCCATATTTTATTTGTTATATTCCAGTGCTTTGAAAATTTGGACAATTCTAAAATCTTACAGTTTGGTAAAGGGTTAACCCTTTACTCCCTTTACTAAACGGTAGAATTTTAGACTTATCCATTCTGAAAGTATTTGCAGACGACAAATGTGGCTTTGACAATGGGAAGGGTCTTAAAAAGGGTAGAAAGCATTGTAGGAAAAAGAAAAAAATGCTGGTTTCCAGGAATTTCTCTTTTTCTAATTATGTGCTCAACAGCCGTCTCCGTAAGCATGGTTAAAAGTCCGGACTGTGAGGTAAAGAGTAAAAGCATTGATTTGTGGAGCTGGTCAGGACCATTCTGATTCCTATTAACTTTTTTCCACTTTACAAAATATAAATTGTCCAAGTTGAAAGCATTTGCAAACAACAATTTTACTTTGTTTCAAAATGTGCCTTGAAAAGGGTGGGAACATCATGAGAAAAAGAAAAAAATGCTTGTTACCATCATTTTCTCCTCTTCCCACAATGTTTTTCAAAGGCTTTCTTTCTTGGGGTTGTTAAACCGCAGGATTGTGTGATGAACTGTAATTTCAGCAAAATGCAGATCTGTATTTTTTTTCCATTTGCACATTTTTTCTGATTACCGGAGAGCATGACTTGTATCAAAAGTTCAAATTTCACAATTTTCATACTGACACATGAATTGAAAAGAGTGGCCACAATACTTTGGAAGATATCATATTGATAAGAACAAGGGAATACTTTGCAAAAACCAGAATTACATACAGAGGTTGTTTGAAATGAGTTTATAAATCAATTTTCAAACAAAGTGAAGACAGTGACACTGTCACAGACAAACATAACAGTGTAAAGGGGTGAGATATGCAAGTGTTATTTATCATTTCCTGTATCATTTAACTGGTTGTGATAATTGACATTTATGACCATGACCAGTTGAAGCAAGGGCCTGAGTTCACCCTTTACCAAACATAGTTTTGACTACATGTGCCCTTAAAAAGAAAGTCTTTGAAAATCATTGTGGGGAGAAAAAGATACCAAATGTGCTGGGTTTTCCCATCATTTTCTAATGTGGGGTTTATTGGCCTCCCTTCAAATGAATAAAAGATGGCAAATCATTTGAATTTGAATTTTGGGAGGCCATTAACCCTTTACCACACAATCCTGACTTTTAACGACCTTGAGAAAGAGGCCTTTTGAAAAAATAGTGGGAAAAGAAGAAAATGCTGGTTATCAGCATTTTCTTCATTTTCCACAATGTTTTCTACCCTTTGAAAGACAAATTTTATGTTTTGAGCCACATTTAATATGTCATCTGCAAATGCTTTCAATTTGGACAGGTCTAAAATATTGTCGTTTGGTAAAGAGTTAAGAAAAATTGGGGGTCCAAATTCAAGGAACCTGGCAGGCAAGGCAAAAACCCTTCAAAAACGTAACCAGCACTTTCTGCTTTTCCAACAATGGTCGTTATCTTCTGAAAGACAATTAACCCTTAACCACACAACCCCGACTTTTAACTGCCCCTAGGAATATTGCTTTTGAAAACATAGTGGGAAATCGAGAAAATGTTGGTAACCAGCATTTTCTCCTTTTTTCGCAATGTTTTCTGTACATCCAACGACAAAAGCCATCATTTTAGTCACGTTTGTCGTCTGCAGATGCTTTCAATTTAGGAAAGTCTGATATTTTGTGGTCTGGTAAAGAGTTTCCACAAATCATATGATCAAAATTGAATTTGTTGTCAGTAGGTAATAAGACCTGTGTACCGACACTCTAAAACCCTCTGTCCTCCTAAAAAACGGGCCTTTCCGGAGCGTACTATAAGCCCCCCTTATCTTTTTAAAAACATGGCGTTTGCGCGAGGTCAAAAGGTCAATAAACGCACTCATTGACCTTTTTTACGTTCCTGCGTACTTATTGACCTTTTCTGCGAGCGTCCTACTTTTCCTATAGTACTTTATCCGTCCGCCTTATTACTTTTTTCTTTAGGACCCGGCTTTAAAAAATTTATAAACCTTTCCCGGATTATAAATTTCTAAGGAAAAAAATTTTGAAAATTCTAGGAATTTTTATCGGTTAAAAGACGTGGAATATGTCAAAATTTAAAGAATTTGATATTAAAATCGTAAGTCCTAGGACTGAAGAAGATTTAATACGTTATATAAAATGTAATACTTTAGCTAATAGATGTATGGGTAATTTTATTAACGACGACGAAAAATTAAAAAAGTACGGCGAAAAATTACGAAGCGCGCACGTTTCTAAAAATCATAAATGTCATGCTGGTTGTTTTTATAACCCGTATTACTTCGATGATCTTCGCCATATGGAAATAGAGGCCGAAATCGAAAGCGCGTTAGCTAACGGGGAATTTAGCGAGAAAGAGGATACTGAAGAGTTAGAGCGCGAACGCAAATTCGAAAAAGCTAATACTAAAGAATAAATTTATAATTTTTTAAAAAGATCATAAAATAGAAAAATTTTAAAAAATTTATAACTTTTGCGAGTTATAAATTTATTATTTTTTTAATCTATATTATTGATCTGAAAGCGGAAGTGAATTAAGATCATTTATCTACTTGGATCTCCTGATGGTCGCCAGCGGAATCTACTCTCTCTATCTCTCTCTCTCGAGTCGTCGCGCATTCTTCTTCCGTAGTTAGAAGAATCTTCTATTTTATCTATGACTCTTTCTAGTAATTCCTCACGTAAATTTTCTATTGTACGATTGAATCTTTTGATGCGGCCTATATCTGTATCGCCTTTATCGAAGTAAAGTTGCACGTATCTTAAAATTTCGTTAAAGTTAGAATTTATATTACGGTATGCCGTTTGTCCTTCTTTACGTTCTACCCACATTTTTTTCTTATTTTTAATAGGAAAGACTCGTTTAAGTTCAAAATTTATAACTTACTAAAGTTATAAATTTATTATTTTTTTTAATTTATAATGTCCCCGAGCGAGAGTGTCTATATTATTTTCTAATACGTATCTTTTATCGTCCTCGGAACTTAACGCTTTTTTATTTATCTCCTCCGTGTAAATTTCGTGCGCGCAACTCCTTATTACGCTCATAGTTTTATAATGGGGTTTTCCCGAAAATAAACAATCTTTATAATTTTCTAATTTTAGATCGGTTTTTACTACCGAGCGTTTTATTCCCTTACATTTTTTATACTCGTCTTCGCTCTCGTATATTAATTTACCGTTATCGTCTATTTTAATATTTAATTGTCCGTAAGCGTACAATTTAGCGCTTAAGCCGGCAAACTCCGTCATAATGTTACCGTTTAATTCGTCTTTAAACATGCCTAATACCTTTTTATTCTTTTGACTATGTAACTCGTGTTCTTTAGGATAAGCGCTCGTATCGAACATTCTATCGATATCCCTGCTAATATCTTTATATAAATCCTCCGTTTCTATTTCGAGAATAAAGCTATCCGTGTCGGTATAGCACATTCTTACTTTTTCTCCGTATTTAGCTTTAAAATAATTATAATAAGTTTTCTGCATGAGAATTTTACTAACGTCTAATATACTCGCGCCTAAATAAATGGGTTTATTATAGTTTATGTTTATTTTCTTCATGTGGACGGCGACTAAATTTTCGTCGAATATCGTAGTATGATGGTAATTCGGTTTAGCGGTAAGTTTTTTATAACGATAACTATACTCTCCGTTGACTAATTGTATATTTACTCTATTTCTTAAATTTTCTATAGTCTTACCGAAAACGGAATTCATCATTAACTTGAAAAAGTCTTTTTCGAAATCGTTTTTCGCGTTTTTTCTTAATTCGATATTTAAATCGATATATTTTTTAATATCCGAATTTTCCGCGAATTTAATCCCGCGATGTATTTTTTTAATCTTTAATCCCAACTTTAAAGACGTTTTTAAAACTTCGTGATGTATAACGTAATTTTCTTTATCGTATAAATTAGGAATTAATTTTTCTACCTTTTCCGGTTTTAAACGTTCGGGAGCTAAAGGGAAATCGTTATGTAAATCGTGTAATTCTTCGGGATATTCTAAATCTACTTCTAAAAAGCAGGGTATATTTTCCCAATTATCCAATTCTTCTTTACTCATCCATTTAAAACCGCTAACGGGTAACGGTTGACTCATAGCCCAAGGGTAAAGACTATTCGCGTCTATATAAATTAAGTATTTAGACGGTTTATTCTCGTCGTAATCTTTACCCATGTACGCGTTATTAGCCTTAGAATACCTTTTACTACACATTGATATACCTCCTCTGATGCTTTTTTCGAACATTAAAAGCGTTTCGATATCCGATAAAAGTTCGATCTCTACTCCGCTTATTTTTAACATAGCGTCGTACGCTAACCCGGGAGTAGTAAAATACCAGCAAGGTTCTAAGTCGTAATGCTCGCGGCACAGGCTTCTAAAATTTTCGAATACGTCCGCTAAAAGTAAAACGTCTATCTTATTGTAAAGTTCTAAATAATCTTTTAAAGTTTTCGCGTTAAAAATATTCCAGACATTTTTCGCGTGTTCGTAATCTTCGTCGCTAATATTTTCCTTATTTAAACTTGAATAAAATTTTTCTTTAGGCGGTAATCGCGTTTCTTTTAATCTTTCGAAAGAGTTTAAGTAATCGTAAGGAAAAACTCCCTTTCTTCTGACTAATGGTAAATGTTCTTTCGAAAAAAACCGCGATAAAATATTTAACTGGTTTTCGCTTAAATTTTTAGAGAGATTATCCAAGCTCGAAGCCATAAATTTAAAGCTATCGAGAAACCTAATTTTATGGAATATTTTTTCCCCTACGCGAATAGTTTTACTGAAGCTAATGTATTTTTCTTCGTTACTCGCTATACAGTCGATGTAACCTTCGGTTTTACTGAGGATTTTAATAAAAAGATGCGCGTCGTAACCGCTTAAATTATGGAAATAAACGGGTGTAAAGCCGGGTCTTCTCGCTTTAAGATTGCATTTCGTGTGCGCGGCCCCTCTATATTTACCGGTAAAATGACAGTGATCTTTTACTTTATAATTTTCGCGAGTAAATTCCTCGTTACAAATATAACAATTAGTTTCTCTTTCGTATTTTATTTCTTCTTCGTCGGTTATTTTAATAGGAGCTGGGTCTTCGTGATATTTTCTAACGATTTTCGCGACGTCGTAGGTTAACGTTTTTATAAATTCTTTATCCGCGTTTTTTCCGGTATAATTTCTTTCTATAGGCGGACTTATCCCGTCGGAAAATATTATAACGTAGTAAAAACTACAAGGAACGTGTTTTTGCGTTTTTATAGTACAACTTTCCTTTTCGCTAGCTCGACAAGTTTCTATAGGTAATAGTACGCTTTCGAAATCGGCGTATATAGCGAAAGGAAACTTTATTTTTCTATCGTGATGTTCAAACCGTAATACGGTACCTTTTTCCGGCATCGTTAAAGAAACTGCTTCGTGATCGGCGCAGTATTTTTTATGTTTTTCTAAAAGTTCTTCGCGTCCGAAAGGATTCATGCATCTTTTACAAAAATACTTTTTTCGAGTATCTTTCGATATTTGACTACTCATTAAGCGACTAAAATTTTTTATAACGGCGTAGTGACAATTCGTTTCGTTTTTAAAGAAAAGTAAGTCGACGTGTTTTTCCCGTTCGTTTTTCGTAATTCTTAACGGATAAAATTTTTTTCCCTCGTTAAACCCATAAACGTTTAGGCTAATTTCCGGATTTTGTTTTTCGAACTTATCTATATCGCGAAACGTAACGGGAAATTTTATTCCTTCGAAGTTTAAGCTATTTTTCCTAGATCGTAAATACGTACCGATTCGTCCGGCATTTTTTCTATTCGGTTCTAATGCTATTAAAACGGCCCATAAAAAACATTCGTTATCGTTATTTATCGGATTGATACACGCCGTTTTATTCGAAATCCAGTCGGGTAGCGGTATATGTCCCGTAGCTCTTAAAGGTTCGTAAACGGAAGTATGTAACTTTAAATGATTAATGGAATAAAGAGCCCACCTGCTGCCGCCTGTTACGAAGCTCTCAAAATTTTCTATAATTCTCACTATCATAATATTGTATAATTCGTTCGCGTCAGTTCCTTCTAAATTAATCTCGTTTATTTCCGAAGAAAAATTAGCTTCCGCCATTTCTTTCATGTTTTCGTTGTTTCTTCTATACATAATACATTGAAGAACCATTTTTACTTTCGTATTCCGTTTACTTTTTAGAACTTTTACGATCTTAGATCTCGAAAGTTCTAAAAATTCTTGCGGAGTACTGGCTCCTACTCCCGGTATTTTATATTCTTCCGCCCATTCTTTTAGAGACGAGCGATGTTTTTCTACCTTCGTAGGGTTTTGATCTTCGTATAACTTCTCGATTTTTTTTTTAAGAGCGGTAAGCTCGGGGGAAATACTTTTAGGAACTTCTTTAATTTTATTTAAACTTTCTAATAAGTTGTTTAACTGTTGATGCCGACTATACGGAGTTACTTGTCGCTGCTGTCTAGATGGAGCGATAGTCGGCCTTAAAACGGGAGTTTCTATATTTTCGTTATCTCTATCTAATATCGGCGCGCCGGGATTATTTAAAAGATCGATTAATTGATTTTTATTAAGTCTGGAGTATCCTATAACACCTCTCGTCTTAGCTAAATTTTTTAGTCCTTGTACCGTAAATCTATTTAATTCCATGTTTTTTAATGAGTCGAATATTTAATTAAAAAACTTTATTCAATTTTATTACGATTTTCGTAATAAAATTTATTAATAAGTTACTATCATTTTACGATAATTTTTTATTTAATATACTACTTGCATTTTATTTCCGTCAGACCGAAAGTTTAATAATCTATCGCAAATAACAACTCCGTACACCTGCGTTCCCGCACCCGGAGCCTCAGCGAATTGTACTTTCAAATGAATATCTCTTACGTCATATTTTATTCTTTCGCTTTGTTTACTAACATCGATCAAAAATAACGGATACAAATCTTTGTATTCTAAAGGTGTAAAATTAGGATTTGAGGCTAAATCATCCATAAAGAAAAACTTAGATCTAAACTTAGCCGCTTCGGCATACGCTCTACTAAATTTTTGGTTAGTAAAATCAAGCGCGTAATCGGCTTCAGGATATTTATGAGAATTTAAAATAACGTGAATTTGTGTAACTTTAACGTGATCAAATATAGCCGGATTTCGATCTTGTAAATTTTGTTTCCCAGTTTGAAACCCGATAATAACGTAACGCGGAAATTCCGGCGACGTATTAACGGAAAATCTCCAAGAAAATGTCATCGTGCTAGGAACATCCGCGGTATCGCATCGTATCGTTCTATAATTAACTGGAAAGGTTTCTTTGTTTTCGATACGTTTTAAAAGTTCCATTTTATACATATCCGCAGGTAACACGTGAGGCATATACCACGCTATTTTAGTTAATGTAACCTTAGCTGCATCAGCGACCAAACTAAAAATAGCGTCATTATCGCCGGCTCTCGATAAGGAAAGAGTATGTTTCATTCCGTATACGATTTTATCGTAATCTTCGCAAAAACCGAAAATATGTTTTAAAGGTACGCAAAAACTAAATGTACCCTTCTCTGTTTCGGGTTTAACTATAATATGATCGCTTCTAATTTTAAAACCTAAATTAAAGTCTGCGTGATCACTTGCTTTTTCTGCTCTCAACGACGTATCCTTATACCATAACTGATTTAACCCTCGCGATTTAGAAAAACTGTCGTCATATTTTAACAGTCCTAACATCGTAGTAGCCCATCCAGGATGATTTATTAGCTTGATTTCTTTACCCGAAAGATCGTACTTAATAGTGCTAAAAAGATACATTAGACCGTTATTCGTTAAAGCGACATTGTCATCATTACCATAATCACTGCCGTCATTTTTTGTTAATCTACCTTCTATAGGTAAATAGCTTTCGCTCGGATGCATAAAAATATCTTTAGTGTCGGTGTTAATTGAAATGACACCCCCCGCATTATTAAGATTATTAACGGCGCCGGCGATCGGTAGATACTCGTAGTATTCGTACTTTTCGATACTATCGTCTTTTAAAGGTTTGTCACTAACGTCTAAAATGTTCATTTTTTAGATTATAATATTTTTTTTAAATTTTTATAATTTTTACGTCGTTTTAAGTCCCGCTCCGCTATTTAATTTTTTAAGTAATTCTTGTATCGCGATCGGATCGTTACCGTTTCCGGCTATTAAAGCGTTTATATTTTTAGAAGTCGCGGGCGTCGTTACTGCGGGTATCGAGTTATACTTTTTCAAAATTTTTTTAGATTTCGGCGTTAATGCCTTTTCTATTAACTTTTTACCCGCGTCTACCGCGGCGCTTTTTCCGGCTTCTAAAGCTTTTTTCGCTCCTTCCTTAGCGATGCTCTTTCCTACGTCAACCGCGGTGGACGCGATTTGTTTAGCCGCGCTACTACTAAAAAGTCTCGCGAGAAAGTTAGCTAAGCTGTCAAAGATTCCGGCTCCGCCGTATCTATTCCTTCTAGTAAATCCTTTTTTCTTAAAAACGTACATTTTTATAATAAGGACATTATTCTTTTATAACCTTTATTATCGAAAATACCTTGCCTTTTTAATTCGTCGCATACGCTTACTAACTCGTTTCTTAAACCCGTATGACCGGCGGCTTTACTAGCCATAAGTAAGTCGAGTCTTTCTAGTAGCGCGTTAGGGTCGCACGGGACAACGACTTTTTTAAGACCTTTACCAGTTTTTTTTCCTTTCCCTTTTTTTTTTCCTTTTTTAAGCATTTTTTCCCACGCGGGCTGTACGATTAAACTAAATTTATCTAATAAATCGGGGTCATTTACGGGTTTTAAATCATCTTTTGTTGGATCATTGCCAAGGTACATTGCGTTAGTATTTTCTACGATTTTTACGTACGTCGAAATGTCGCTAGCAGGAACATCCTCTATTTCATCGATTTTTTTAGATGTGAGAAGATATTCCAAACCAGGCGTTTTTAAATAAGTCCATTTTTTCGGCGGTTTTCCGATATTATAATAAACATTACCATCATCGACTTTGATTTCCGTTAATATTTTATCACCGATAAAGTACTCCCCACCTTTTTCGTAAATACCAAAAACGGTATCACTTCCGGGAAAAAGTTCGCCTATTTTCTCTCTCGACGTCGATGGAATAATAATAGGTTTTTCTCGCGGTATCCTTTGAGGTAACTGTTCGATACCCTCTTTAATAGGTCTAAGACCTTCCGTAATCTCTCTCGCGGTAGTTTTTTGCGCTTCTGTAACGGGTTTAAATATCTCCGAAAGGCCCTCTCGAAATTCTATTTTACCCATCTTTTCCGCTAATTCGTTAGCGCGAATATTTTTTTTTATCTCGAGAAATTCTTTTACGACTCGTTCCCTTTCTCTAGGATCTTTAATTTTTAAGAAAGACATTTTTTATTAGGATTTTTTTTTTTATCCCGTCTCGTAACTAAAACTGCACGAAAACTTAATTTTAGGCTTTTTAATATTCCAACAGCCCACCGTGATGTTTTTCAACCATTTTCCGAAAGGACTCATACTGTTCTCTTCTCCCCCTCTCTATTAAAGTAGCTTCCGTTTCGCTCGTAATCTTTTTCTTAGATTTCGACCTAATTTCTTCCTTCATCTTCTTATATTTCTCCAATTCCTCGACGATTAGTTTAAACTCTTCGTCCGTGACTTTATCGTCCGATAAAGCTTTCGAGACGTGGGTTGATATAGTATTTAATTTAGTATCGGCGATGGTTTTTATCTTTTCGTGTTTTTCCGCCTTTTTCCTCGAATTGTTTACGACGTATTTTCCACATAAACTTAATAAACCGCAAAAACCCGCTATGCCTTCTATCGTTATAACCGCGGGTAACGAGACTACCGTAGTTAACAAAGCTATTCCCCCATTCCTCCCACCGTAGTAATCGTTATTAAACCGACCTCTATACTATCCGCTATTTTCGCGGCTCTAAAATATTTCTTACTTAAAGCTTCCCTTTTAGTAACCTCGCCTTCTAGAAAAGTTTGTATATCCTTAATTTTTTGTAAACGATAACTATGTCCTTCATCGGCTGGTGGAGCCGTAGGTATTTCCGGATATAATCTATTAATATCTTTCATCTCCATTTTTTAATGGTCGATTTTTTTTAAAAAAAAAAAACGCGAAAGTTAATTTTTTAATATTGATAATAAACGAAACACAAAAGTTCGTTTTCTTTTATCGTTACGTCTTGGTTCGAATTATTAATAATCGTGACTAAAATATTCGTAGCACCCCCGTAGCTAATTTCGTTTTGTAAACTACATTCTTTGTATCTTATATAGTAATCTAAAGAGGTTAGAATTACCCCTTTAGTCGACATAAAGCCTAAACCTAATGCTACATTAATTGCTTTCCGGGGAGTTAACGTAATCTTCTTTTGGGAAAAGATTTTCCAAGTTACCGGGTTTATCTTTTCCGGAGGATATTTTAAATTTTCTATGACCTGCCATTGAATCGTTTTCGGATTATAAATTCTCGATTTCTCGCTAAATTTTCGTACGTTCATCCTTTTTATATTATAAGTTTAACGTTAATAAACTTATAATATAGCTCCTAAAATAGGAATATTAGCGAAAGGACTATTAGGTCCTAAAATAAGTCCTTTCCCGTCATAAAAATTTCCTCCCCGTTTTAAATATAAACCGTTACCGGCGGATTTTAATCCTTTACCTTTATACGGACTTAAATAAAGTCCTTCTCCGTCGGTTTGTACCCTACAAACGCAACCTCCTTTTTTAAGATAAAGACCGGATCCTATAGCTTTTTGTACTCCGGATGACGTTAAACCAGTAAGAGCTCCGATTCCTACCGCGGGTAAAATGGTTTTAGCTAAAGCCGGTAAAGCGCGCGCGGCTAAACCGGCTAACATTCTTAAAAACCCTCCTTCTATTTTAGCGTTATGTTTAAGCTGTTTAACGGACATTCTGATCGTTACTCCCCCATCTTTTTCGAAAGCTTTAGCTATTTTCTTCGCTTGAGACGGAGTAACCGCTAAAACGTCGTTGCCGTTTAAATCTTTTCGCGTTAAACGAATATTAACTTGACAACTTTTTTTAATAGCGGATTTAAGTTTTTGCTTTTGTCCTTCCGATATATTAACTTTAACATTAGTGTAATTACTCATGTTTTTTTTTATACGTTTTTTATTTTTTTAAAAAAGCTTTTTATTTTACATCTCTTTAATATAAAATCTAATCGATACTTTTTCCCCTCTGAGATCTAATAAATTTCCGTCTTGATCCGTAATTTTTACTTCCATACTATGTATATCGTAAGTAGTTACCGGCACATATACTAAATTATGCGGGGTCTCTACTATTTTAAATCCTGGCGGGACGTTCGGAAAAAAAGAGTAAACAGTATTTTGCATTACCCCGTTAACGTAGCTTCCCGTCACGATATTAATGTTTACGAACACGGAATTTACAGTGAGAATATTTACTATGTTTTCGGATTCGTGAAAACCTTCCCCGTATTTCGCGCGAGTAAAACCTAATACTTTGGAAATGGAATTCGGATGATTAAAATCTACTTCGTAACCGTCTTCTATGACGAGAATAGATTTTAGAGTATTTGTGTTCGCGAAAATATTAATAGGGTAATCATCGTTAATTAAATCGGCGTGTCCCTTTTTTCTCATTTCCTGATGAATGACATCGTTAATGGCTGTAAGCTCGTAACATCCTACGGGTATTAATATTTTAACCTGAGGAGCGCCGTTTTTCGGAAAATAAATAAACGCGTTATTCGTCTCGTTAATGTTAGGAAAAGAGTAATACGTTTCGAGGTTTATTAAAGCTATTTCGTATTTTTTTGTGCGATCCAAATGAATCGGGGTCTTAAAATATGTCGTAAAAAGCGTTTTATTGTCGCTTACCTGAATTGGTATTTTTTCTTTCGGTCGCGTGTTTTCGGCTATTTCTTTTAAAAGATCTTCCATTTTTAAAGAAATGTATTTTTTGTTTAAAAAATATATATTTTTTAAACATTTTCTTAAAATTATTTTTATCGCTTTCCTTTATGTTCTATTTTCTATTTTTATTTTTTTTTATCTTTTATCATTTGTTCGATCCCTTTCCGTAAAAAAATTAATGCGTTGAGGGATTCGAAGTTTTGACTCGGTTCGCACCCGCGTAAATATTTTATTAAACTATCTTGGCTTTTAAAACTACGCGGTAATTCTTTTATTTTAATACCGTAATAATATCCCCATTCTATATCATATTCTTTTAAAATTTCTTTAAACTCTTCGAAATTTATTTCATCCATATTTTTCCTAGGTATTACGATTTATTGATTTGTTCAATTTATTATTAAAACTCGTTCGAATATATTTTTTTAAAAAAAAAAAAATATATTTTATTTTTCTAAGGTATATTACATTTTATCGGTTTGCAAATCTATTAAAATCTCGACCGCTTTCCGTAAATAATAAATATTATCATTGCACATGGGAAGAAACTCGTTTATCGCTTTATACCCGTCTAAAAGCGTGTTTAATTCCTCTTTTTGCTCCGCAGAAAGTTCATCGCGATATTTTACCTTTTTTAAGACTAAAAAATCTTTTTCCATGTATTCCAATTCTTCTCTGCGAAAACGCTCACTACACCAGTATTCATCTTCAAACGTACCTAAAAGTAATTGTAAATTATCGACCGACCAAAGCCAAAATTTATTTTTTTCTATAATATCGAGATATTTTTTATCCATTTTATTAATTTCGAAGAAATTTTTAATGTCTTCTAAAGTTATTCCTGATTCCATTTCCGATTATATCGTTTAATTAAAAAATTTTTCTAAGTTCAATTTTTCTTTAAAGACTTCACCGTTCTCGAAATTTTCCCATCTAAAAATCATTAAATAGCAAATAGCTTTTTCTAAATCGTTTAATTTTTCTTAGCCCCAATTTTCTAATCCGAGTATTTCGATGTAGTCGTAATATTTTTCGGAAATATTAGAAGTTTTCGTACAATAATTAATAATCGCGCGACTTAAATCGTATAAAATATAAGTATCTACGTTCCATAAATCGTGCTTATTTATAATAATATATGTATCTTTTCCGTGCTCTTTTTTAAACTCTATTCTATCCGATTCGTTCATTTTTCGCGATTATTATTAATTTTTAATAATCCGTTTTCATTTTTTTTATTTACTCGGAATATAAAAATTATCTAATCCGTCTCTGTATCTTCCCCCGTCTTTTTTACTCGATAAATCGATAACGATAAAACCGTAAGGTTTTTCCCAGACTTTTCTACAGAAATCGCTAAACTCTTCTATAGTCATATCTCCGCTTACGTGATCGCCGTAAATATGATTAATATTTTTATTGTCCTGCCTAAAAAGACAGATAAAATTCGCGTTTTCTCTTATAGTTTGCCTAGGCAGCTTAAAATAGTTTTGGGAAAGATAAAAACAATCGACGTTACTATGTCTTCCTCGTACGTAGTAACATTCGCATTTATTTTGTTTTTCTAAAAGTAAGTCGTCGAATATCATTAAATTTTTATTTCCCGATTTTAAATTTTTAGGATCGGGTACGTCGTCGGTACGTTCGAAAAAACTACATCTTATATCCGATTTATTAGCTAAGGTTTTAGACCATTCATCGATCAAAGATTCGGAAGAAAAGTTCTCGTTTAAAACTAAATCTCGCGCATTAAATAACTGTAAAATTCTTTCTTTCGGTAATTTTTCTTCTAACGCTTTTTTAAGCAGACGATATTCGGGTTGAAAAAGGCTTCTCCGGAAAACCATTAAATTATCGTAATCGAGCCATCCCGGTCTTATTAAAAGGTTCATTAAAAGCGTAGTCTTACCGCACCCCGATTTACCGACGATTAATCCCCTTACGCTTTTAGGTAAAAGGGGATTATTACGTCTTTTCGCTGATATATCATCTCACGATAAATCCGCAATATCCATTTTTATTTTTAATTAAAAAAAAATAACTTTAATAAAAAAAATGTATTGCGTTAAATGTAAAAAGGTTACTGAAACGAGCGACGTACGGGACGCCATTTCTAAAAACGGAAGAAATATGAAGCGCAGTAAATGCGTAGTATGCGGAATTACGAAAACTAAATTCGTTAAAAAAAAAAAGGCGGTTCGTTATTAAATAAGTTCATAAATAACTTACCCGTCGAAATGCATCTTCCCGGGCATAATTTTACCGGTCCTGGAACGAAATTAAATAAAAGGCTTAATACAGATTTAACGCCGAAAGAATGGAGTAAACCTATAAACCGCGTAGATAAAGCCGCTTATCATCACGACGTTTGTTACCTTAAATACGACGATACGGCTACGAGAAATTCTATTTGCGATGCTGATATGTTAAAGGAATTAAAAGGAATTTATAATCCGACGCTCAGGGAAAAAATAGAACGTTCGGTCGTAGGTAATCTAATCGGAGCGAAGAAAAGATTCGGAATGGGAGTTAATAAAAAAAAAAATTCGTAAATTTATCGGAAGAATTACACAAACCCGTAAAAAGAAAATTTAAGAAAAGGAGAGTCTTAGTAAACGGAATCGATAGGATATGGGCCGCGGATTTAGTAGACATGCAAGCATTTTCTAAATATAATCGAGGTATAAAATATCTTCTCGCCGTTATCGATATCTTTTCCAAGTACGGTTGGTTAATACCGTTAAAAAATAAAACGGGAAAATCCGTCGCCGAAGCATTAAAGGTTATTTTTAAAGAGAGAAAACCCGAAAAAATATGGGTAGATAAGGGTAAAGAGTTTTATAACGCGGACGTTAAAAAACTAATAGAATTGTATTCTACCGAAAACGAGGAAAAATCTAGCGTAGTAGAGAGATGGATTAGAACGATGAAAGAAAAAATGTGGAAATATTTTTCGGCTAATTCTACTAACGTTTACGTTAACGCGTTAACCGATCTCGTTAAAGAATACAATAACGCGAAACATTCTTCTATTAAGATGACGCCCGTAAACGCTAGTAAAAAGGTAAACGAAAAAATAGTCTGGAGAACCCTTTATCCGGAAGGACACGAAATAAGGAGGGAAATAAATCCTAAGTTTTCCAACGGCGACAAAGTAAGGATAACTAAAAAGAAAAAGACCTTTGAAAAGGGTTATACTACTAGATGGACCGAAGAAGTTTTTACGATTTCCGAGATAAAAAATACTTCTCCCGTAACGTATAAAATTAAGGATCTTAATGGAGAAAAATTTCGAGGTTCCTTTTACGAACCCGAACTACAAAAAACTAGTCAGGAGTTATTTAGGATTGAAAAGGTTATTAAAAAGGGAAAAAATAAATCTTTAGTAAAATGGAAAGGATATTCGGACGAATTTAATTCTTGGATCGATAACGATAACATTAAAGATATTTAATTTTTTTTAAAAAAAAATGCGGGATATAGCTATTAAAAACGTAATTTTGCCTAATAAACCGTTAAGTAACTTCGACTTAGAAAGCGCGGCTAAAAGGCTAAAGATACCTTATTTTAGAGGAGTGTTCGTGAGAAACAACCTACCTAAAAAACCTAGAAAAAAAGAATGCGGTATATTAAATTTAGACGATTCGAGCAGACCCGGTACGCATTGGGTCGTTTGGTATAAAAACGACGAGATAAAAAATTATTTCGATAGTTACAGTTTAAGACCTCCTATCGAAATAGAAAAATACTTAGGAAATCCGATACTTTATAATACGGACCAATTACAGCGAGCCGATCAAGTATTTTGCGGCCATTTATGTTTGTTCGTTCTAAAGGAGCTAACTTCCGGTAACGATTTCCAACGCGTTTTAAATAAACTTTTTTAGTTTATTTAAAAAGGATGCCTGTCGATAAATTCGGAAGAATGGACGAAGTTAAACCTAGCGAAGACGGTATTTCGATCTCTTACGTTAATAACAATTTTTTACATAAAGACGGAACGACGGAAGTTACCGGTTCTATACATATGAACGGTAATACGTTAACGAGGGTTAGTAACCCCTTAAATCCTCAAGACGTAGCGACTAAAGATTACGTAGACGCGAAAGGAGGGTTTTTATTGGAAAATGGGGGTTATCATATGTTAGGATATTTAAACATGGGGTATAAAAACATAAAAAACTTGGCTGATCCTACAGAGACTACCGAAGCCGCTAATAAAAAATACGTAGACGAAAAAAGAGGAGGAATAGTTAAACGACAAGACGGTAGTTTTTCGGCTATCAGGGATATAGATATGGAGGGAAAAAGAATTAAAAACTTACCCGAACCGGCAGATTGGGACGACCCCGTAACGAGATCTTTTCTTAGTACGCAGTTGTTAACTATACGAGAGCGTGAAGACTCTTTAACGAAAAATGATGACGGTTCTTTTAGCGCGAAAGGACTAATAGATATGAACGGAAAAAGAATTATAAACTTGCCTAAACCTTTCGGTAATAATGATCCCGTAACGAAATATTTTTTAACGGAGAAGTTAACGAGTTTTATGGTGGAAATTATACCGGTAATTAGAAGGGAACGAACTAAACCTATAATAAGTATTCACGCGGAAGAACAGGGTCGTTTAAAGAGCGGAGAATTCGAGTTTTCTTTCAGTAACTGTAGTACCGGAAGATCGCACGGTTTAGGCGGTTATTGTATGTCCGCTCCCGGTAGGATTATAAGGGGTAGCATAACGGTTTTAAAAGGAACCAATTTTTTAAACGAAGAAGTTAAAATTAACGTAGTAATAAACGGCGTCGAAAAACTCGACTATTCCTTAATAAAAGAAAAAGAAAAATTATGTAGTTGCGTAGTTTTTCCTCAACCATTAGAATTAAATCAATGCGACGTTATAAACTTTTTAACGAAGACGGATCACGATAACGCGAAAAATTCTTATATTACGTTACTCGTAGAGCTAGATTTATAAAAATATATTTAAATAAAATATATCCCTGCTAAAAAAAAATGGCGGAAAATAAAATAAAAGATATTATCGGAACCGGTCCGGAATATTTATTCGACTCTATTACGTCAGCCTTTACGGACGTCATTCAATACGCGGTTTTGTTTGACGATGGAAATTATTTACGCGAATCTTACTTAAACCATATTAATGAACAATACGAGCGTTTAATAAAATATTGTAGATCTTTTTTATCGGATCTGTATAGAAAAGAGATCGAAAATATTTTTCCCGAAGAGGTTGAAGCTTTAAATGAAGAGACCGATGATAATGATATTAAAACTGTTGAGATCACCAAAACCCAGAAACCTGAGGGTACGAAAACCGATAATGACGAAGAGACAGAAACCGATAATGACGAAGAGACAGAAACCGATAATGACGAAAAGACAGAAACCGATAATAACGAAGAGACAGAAAATTTATAACTCGCATAAAAAAATGAAAACGTAATAAACTATTATTTTACCTAATACGATGGATATCGAAAATTTAAAAGAAAAATTCGAGGAAAAGTATGGATCTTTTAATTTTAAAATTATAGATCATTACGATTTTTGGCTTTTGTCCCGAAAAACTTTAAAAGATATAGAGGATGCCTGTAGAGAAAATTTTAGCGATTTTGCCCATTGTTGCCGGAATCCCGAAAGTTTCGAAAGATATTTCGGAAAAAAAACCCTTATATTTTTTAGCGAAGACATTAAAAGAAAACTTTATTACGATATTATGTTTAAGTCGTACCGACAAAAAACTTACGCTCGTAATGAAAAAAAAGAATGTTTAGAAAAAGCGATAGAACGTCTAAGATTTTTTAGACTCGCGATATACGGAAAAACGAACGAATCGAAGCTTTTCACGCTCAATATAGACGATTACGAAGAAAAATATCAGTATATTAGAGAACGCGAACTACCTTTTTGAATTTACGAAAAAAAATAATTATTTCGAGAAATTTATAACTTTTTTTAAAAAAAGTTATAAATTTATATTTTTTAAAAAGTTAAAAAATTATTTTTCTTCTTCGTCGTCCTCGTCGTCCTCCTCGTCGTCGGAACCTATATCTACATTCGATGTTTTTACCCAATGATTACTCGAAGAAAATGGAATCGGAACGTTCGTTTTAACGATGATAGCTTCGGAAACGTAAGTTCGTATTTTAAATATTATAGGAGTTTTTACGAAAATATCCGCAAAATCTAGGTAGATGATCGCTTTACAAGGTTTTTCCTTAAAAAAAAGAGGATCTTTTATCGCGAGAGTTCCATCTTTTTCTTTCCCGTAAAAAATGCTGATTATTTCGCTCCCTATAACTTTTTTATTTTCGTAAATTTTTTTTTCTCTTAATTTCGGGAAAAAAGATCTGCTAACCGTGGTAATATCCATTTGGTTTAAAGTAATTTCGCTCGCTCCCTTATATTTTTTCTTCGGATCTATATCTCGTAATTTTTGTCTTAAAGCCTCCGAAATATTATCTAATACACCGCAAAACTTTGATTCTTTTTCCGTAAAATTTATATCGTCGTAAAAATTTTTTAAGTGCATACAATAGTCGTCGCCCATTTTATTTTTTTTTATTCCGTAAGAAAATAGGAGAGGAGAACGTAGTCATAAACTTTTCGTTTCCCCATCCGGATACGTATATTCGATACTAAATGTTTTAAAACCGTACTTATTATTTTCTTTACCCTTGCAAAGGTTCAGTTTTTCTATATCAAAATCTTTATAATCTATAAATTCGCAGTTACTCGCCATTTTAGACGATCGCTTTTTAGAAAAAAATCTTAAAAATCAATTTTTTTAAGTTATAAATTTCTTACCCTAATAAAAAAAAAATATGGAAATAATTACTATTAATACGTTAATTCGTGTATACGAAAAAAACTCATTAGATACCGCTCACGAAATAATTATTAGTAAATATTTGGATTATATAAAAACCCTGTATAACTTAGATATTACGAAAAAAATAAAATTTCCGGAAAGTATTCCTGAATGCGTAAGAGGAAAAATGGAAAAAATTATAATTATGTGTTTAATAAAATACGAAAAAGAAATTCGAGACGCGTTATTAAATATTCCGTTTAAAAATAGAGTACGTTTCGCGTCTTTCGTAGATTATTTTATTAACGAAGGATTTAACTTAGGAAGACTAGTTATTTTAACCGCCGTAACTATCGTTAGCGAAACTCAGAAATATTTCGACGAGTACGAACCTTTACGAGAAGCGATAACTAAACTATAAATTTATAACTTAAGTTTAAGTTATAAATTTTTTAAGAAGCGCATAAAGAACATTCTAAAACGGAAATATCTTCCGGTTTTTCTTTTACGTCTCCCCGAAAATAATATAATCCTTTACATCCTAACTCCCAGGCTTTATAATGAATATCGTGAACATATTTTTTATTCGCGTTCGGAGGAATAAAAATATTTAGAGACTGACCTTGACATATATACTTCTGCCTATCAGCCGCGTATTCGATCACTTTTAGTTGATCTATTTCCTGCGCGATTTTAAAAATTATCTTACTACCCTCGTCATAATCCTTCGGGAAATAAATATGTTCTATCGAACCGTTATTACGCATGATACTATCCCACGTTTCTTTCGTATCTAATCCCTGCTCGCGTAAAATTTTTTCTAAATACTTATCTTTCGAGAGAAACATACCGGCTCGCGTTTTAGATATAAAAGCGTTGGCTACAACAGGCTCGATCGAAGGAGAACAATTCGCGATAATCGAAATATTAGCGGTAGGCGCGACCGCTATTAAATGCGAATTCCTTTTTCCCGTTCCTTCCATAGACGGACATTCACCTCGTTCTTTCCCTAGTTTTAAAGTAGCCGTATCCGCGTATTTTTTTAATTTAGAAAATAATTCTATATTAAAATTTTTCGCTCCGAGAGACTCGAACGGCAAACCGAACTTACGACAAGCGGAACCAAAACCCATAACTCCTATTCCTAAAGGCCGATCTCTTATCGCTCCTTTTTTGGCTTTATATAATTGCCTGTAAGAAGTTACTACGGAATTAATGGACGATAAAAAAGATACCGGACCGGATGACTTGCTATTGGCTGATCTTACCAAACTCCAATCGGCTCCTACACCTCCCCCTACGACAAAAGACCAGCATGTATCCGCTAAATGCTCGATAATACCGTCTATCTTATCCGGAATATGAGAAACGAAACAAGAAATAGGTGAACCCTTTTTAGAAGATTTACCCGCATTCGCCAAGATAGGGGTAGAAAACATAAATAATTGAGTCGAAGCGTAATCGTAAATTCTTTGCGCGTGTTTTAAATTATCGGAATAGTTAACCGCGGCGCGAGCGAATACTCTTTGAGGGGTATCGTCGTCGTACTGATAATAATAACCTTCGAGAAGTTTTTTGCCGTGTTCGGATAAAAGGTCGTCTAAATTATTATTAATCGTAATTCCTAAGTAATCTTCCATTATCTTTTTATATATATTTTTTGATTTTTTAAATCGCATTAAGAATGAATAACGGAGACCCAATGTTTAAGACAGACCCGGAATCGTTTTATGACGAAAAAATCGATAAGAATAATGATCTTATCATGGCGTTATTAGCTAAAATAAAAAAACTTAAAGAAGAAAACAGTCGCTTTAGACGAAAAAAAAAAAAAAAAAAAAATTTATTAACTCTTTATAAAATATAATTTATAACTCGTTGGAGTTATAAATTTTTCTTATTATCTAGAAAAAAAATTTAAAAAGTAAAAAAGACGCTAGCATAAAAACGGTTATATCTTTTAAAATACCTAAAAAAAAATCCAACCGTAAATTGATTACTTTTCTCATATACTAATTTGCGTTTCGTTTCCGATACCGTTCTACAGACGGGACATTCTTTTAAATTATGCTTAGCATTACATTCCCCGCAAAGAACTATATGTCCGCAATTACAAAACATTATTTCCGATTCCGAGTCTTTGCAAATAACGCATTCTTTTTCTCGAAACGAAGAAATATCGTTTTTTATAACCTCATCTTCCAAATCTTCTTCGTCTTCCATTCTTATTGTATCTTCTTCCAGTACTTCTCTTAAAGGAGGAAGAGGAGGTAAAGCGAGTAAACTAGAAGCTATTTGATCGGGAGAAAATCTAAAGTTGCTGAATTCGATACTTAAAAAAGGAAATACGTTTTCATAATTCGGAGCATGCGACAACAATTTAAATACAGCGCGATCGTAACCTTCGCTCATATTTTCTCTAAAGAAAGAAACTCTATTTAAAAACCTATCAATTCTTAAAATTAATATTACATCATCTCCCCGTAAATCGCCCGTTTTACTAATTTCGTAAAAAACGGCAGGTTTTAGTTTAAATAGGAAAAGCGCGATATTACCTCTTAAATGCAGGCATTGATGAAAATTTATCGAATTCGAACGATAAAGCGGGTATCTAATGCACGTTTTACGTTCTAACGTTTCTTCCAGGTGCACGATAAAAGTAGTTTCTAAATTCTTTAATACGCTTAATTCACTCATTATCACGCTTTTTGCCGATAAAAATTCCTAGAATTTTCAAAATTTTTTTTCTTAGAAATTTATAATCCGGGAAACGTTTATAAATTTTTTAAAGCCGGGTCCTAAAGAAAAAAGTAATAAGGCGGACGGATAAAGTACTATAGGAAAAGTAGGACGCTCGCAGAAAAGGTCAATAAGTACGCAGGAACGTAAAAAAGGTCAATGAGTGCGTTTATTGACCTTTTGACCTCGCGCAAACGCCATGTTTTTAAAAAGATAAGGGGGGCTTATAGTACGCTCCGGAAAGGCCCGTTTTTTAGGAGGACAGAGGGTTTTAGAGTGTCGGTACACAGGTCTTATTACCTACTGTTGTCAGCAAAATTTTCAAATCGGATGGATCCAAAATTTTGTTTTCTGGTAAAGAGTTACGCTTTAGCGCAAAACCCAACCAACCCCCAAACTTTGAGGAATAATGCTTTTGAAAACGGGTCCGATAAAAAGATTTACGGATGTTTCGGTAACAGACTAGTTCGGTAAATTGGACTTACAGAGTAAATCGATTGGATGTTTCGGTAACAAGGCAGTAATATAGTGTCGTGTCGTTTTCACACCCAAGGCTTCCATTTGTGCAAACTTTTTTTCTCCTAAGATTTAATTTGCAATTGCCACTCGCATTCTGACATGATAATATTTGTTAAGGTGTTCCTTCCATGCTGTATACATAAATACCTGAAATTAGTAAATTTTGATCACCATATCTTATTTTCTAATTCACCCATAGCTGATGTAATGAATAATACCTTACCCTAAGCTTGTACCTGTAGTACTTTGTCGTCCTACAGATAACAGACTCCAACTTTATGCCAATCCTCAAGTTTTATAAAAATGTTTTATGAAAAAAATGACACTATTCTTGCCAACGTTTTCTGTATGAAAATAATTTCTTCCGGAAACAAATTGGTCAAGTTCCAAACCAGCCATTTACCCTCAGAGCACCTTTCACTCTTGTTGCCCTTGCGGCCGATATTAGACAAAGGTCAAACTGCACAAAATACAGAGTCTGATCGTTGATTTACGCTGCAAGCTTTTCTAAGGCATTATGAAGAAGGACAACCTTGAAATAGCTAATATTAGGTCAGGGATCGTATATTGTAATATACGATCCCTGATTAGATGTTCTGTTTCTAAAATGAAAATAGCCTTTTGTTTATTCGATGCTCTTAGGGTTAAAATTATGGATAATTAACTTGCATTCAGAAATAAAGATAATGCTTTTGAAACATTGTGGCAAATAAAGGGAGGGAGTGAAAGAGAGAGACGCCTTGACAATGCTTTGGTGCATACTTCGTGTGATTTTGACCATGAATATTTGTACTCATCTAAAAAAAAAAAAAATTTGTTCTGTATCGTTCCTCTCCTTTTTCCACAATGTTTCCATATCTGCTCTGGTGCACAAAAATCATCGTCTGCTGGTTTTAAAGTCAGTTCATCAATACAACACTGCATAAAAAAAAAATCATCTACGTACTATGTGAGAGCGAAGGGAGAACTGTATATTGTATATATAGACGCGTTTACAGCCTGTTTTCACACCTCATAATGCCAACAAGATAAAGAAGTTTCCCATAGATCTCAAAGATTAACCTTGGTTTATGAAAACCCTGAAACACTAATGGACAAGAAGAAACTCGAAGATCAGACTGCACACGTAAAAGTTAAGGGGATAGGGCATGTTTAGATCACACACTGCTCGTGCAGTTTGAAAAAAAAAAAGTATTTGTCAAAAAAAGTATTTATTACTATCTATCTCTCGCGTTCACTCTCTGCTTTTGCTACAATATTTTTACCTGTATTACCTGTGTTTCTGAACTCAACTACCGATAGTTTTAAATCTAAGAGCCTCGAATAAACCCAACGGTCATTTTCACTCTAGAAATGAAATCCGAATTTTAGCAATATCAAGGCTTTTCTTGTTCAGATTGCCTTAAAAAATGACAAATGAAGATCAAAGATTAAACTCAGTGTTTGGTGTAGTCTGATCTCGATCTGCATCGGCAGCAATGGCAACAAAAGTAATAACAGACGCTCACAGGGTTAATGGCTGGTTTGGAAGTCTTCCATTAAGAAAACATTTTCACATTGAAATGTTCATAAAACATTGATTTAAAAAGAGATACAACGGGTTTCAAGTTAAGGATTGGGTGTTATGCATTACCTGAACTTTGGTTGAAATATTAAAAAAAAAGACAAAGTGATTTCGGGTATTATTTTACGTACAGCATGACAGTAGCATCATAACAAAAACATTGTGTCTTAAAGAGTGTGGAAAAAAAAACATTGAACGAATCGGAACCAAGACTTTATTTGGTGTAAAAAAAAAAACGTCACGGTGCATTACCATTATATAATTACCTTGTTACCGAAACATCTAATCGATTTACTCTATAAGTCCAATTTACCGAACTCGTCTGTTACCGAAACAACTGTCACCCGACAAAAATACCCCACAATATGGATTTGAAAACATTTCGGGGAAAAAAACAGCTAGATCTAGTTAGGAGCATTTTCTCCTTTTCTCACAATGAAGAGATAATTCAGAAAACGGTAAAAGAGAACAAATACCAATTCACAATATCTTCATTTCAAGAAAAAAGATTTTTACCTCATGCTGAAGTTTCTTTTTGGAAATAGCTCTAGCGGAGTGTCTGGGTTTTTCCCCTCTCCGATTCGGAGTTACGAATAATGTTGGCACAGCGTCAGGTTTCAATCGTAGCCTAAAATTGCTATAACCAACTGTCTTTCCTAGATTTGGACTTATTAAAAACTGACTGTCCTCAAAGTGTTTCAGACACAGTTTAGAATTATTCGTTGGCAAGAAATGCGTCGTTACTGTCCGACCCCGGTTTAAACGTTGAATCCATGGCTTTCTCCCTTTTAATTCTCTTGGAAATTTGAACATACTAATTCTATGAATTCCCGAATTGACGTTATAGCCAAAGGCTGCACAAATTGTCATTTTTTCGGCGTAAATTTCCGTTTCACACTTGGATAAACGCGTCAGAATATCAGCATCCCTATGTAAAGGTAGAAGACTAAGTGCCGCTATGACGTCACACGAGGACGGGAGATAAGCAAATCAGGGGAAGTAAGCGATGCACCATTTTCGGGCCGTAAATCATTGTGACAACTGAACCGTGGTTTATGGTATGTTACCGGGTAGTTATTGCGGAAAATGACGCACAGACGTTTTACTGACATCATTTACAGATGATTGAAGGGGAAAAAAAGCTAAGTCAAAAAATCTTTGGATTTGCCCTTTAAGATAAGAAAATTCGTAATGGCTGTATAACACTAAATAAGAGGGTAGTTATGTGATAAAATTGAACTTATTTATTGGTCTTATCCATAACACAGGCGACTTAAGCTTCATTTGTCTATTATATGAATATGATATAAAGTCGATGCGCCAATGTGCTTTATTTAGGTACGGTATTCGATGATTGACCAATGAAAATGTGGGAAATTTGTGATAGACCGATGAGCTTCTGTCGCCTGTGTCCAAACGTAGAATTATCAAGTATTACATCTAAATCACTGTTATTTTCGCATATATGTGTCGACAACAACAACAACAACAACATTACCATTTATTCTCTCAGTGATATGTACATTAAACGTGGGGTTATAGTATATGACATAAAATAGCGAGCAGCAACGGCTTGCCTAATTATTGGGGTACAATTTTTAAGTTGGCTTCTTGTATCAAGCTCGGAAAATAAAATTTTCATGAGTTAAACTCTATACCAAACAACAAAATTTTAGACAAGTCCAAATTGAAAGCATTTGCAGACGACAAAAGAAATGTGACTCAAAAATTGAAACTTGTTTTGGGAAGGATAGAAAACATTGTGGGAAAAGGAGAAAATGCTGGTTACCAGCATTTCTCACAATGTTTTTAAAAGGCTTCTTTCTCAGGGTCATTAAAAGTCAGGATTGTCTGGCAAAGGGCATCTTCGCAAGCCAAGGATACTAACTCCACTTTGTTCGTTACGTACCCTTGGCCGCTCGCCTCTTTAAAAATCGAAACTCCCGTTGCGCCACCTATCGAATATCACAAGTCTTTGCTGATGTTATTTCTGACCAATCAAAATGCTGGTAATAAAATTTGTTAGGCTATGCGTCAAATATGGCTGCGCTTTCGGATTCATCACAATTTTCTGAAATTAATCAGACATACGATGATTCGCAATCATTTGGCTGTGGAACCCGTCCTAATATTTCACATAATTGATCATGAACTATAAAAAAACTCATTAAATATCGATCGTCTACTCTTTTCGGCAAATTTTCGTCACAAACACGACAACTTTTGTTTTTGACGGGCGCCGCCATTATTGTTTTCTGTTTCGCGGAAGATTTATTGTTATGGATGGTTTGATTGGACGCGATGGATTTTGATAGCATCCAATGAAATGGCGCAGCGGGAGTTTCGATTTTTAAAGAGGCGAGCGGCCAAGGGTACTACCTTAGTATCCTTGGCTTGCGAAGATGGGTAAAGGGTTAAACTTGTAAAGCAAAAGTAAAACAACCACGCAGAGGGTACAAGGAAATTACTGAGTCATGCTCTTTGAAAAGACCGTTTAACGCATCTGCAAAATAAATCGATACAGGTCGGCTTGTATTTTCCCCATAGACAGAAAAACATGTAGAACACTCGAGAAACTCTAGAGGTTTTAGTATTGCACCATATAATTTCCTATACCGTTTTAAGAAAATATTTTGGGTCAACGTCTGGTTTAATGCATCGTTTCAATTTTTTACCAGATGTCCAAATTTTTGGACATGTCTTAATTGAAAGCATTTGAAGACGTCAAATAATCTATTACCGAAATGAAACCTACAATTTTTCTGAAACAACAACGATTGTACTTCTAGGCCGTTTAGCACATGAATCGCTGGTCGGACTTGTCCCATAATATGTTCCTAATACAAATTGCAATTTCTTTTAACTTCATGAAAATGCTAAAATAATCAAACAGTACTGTTTCTTTAATCGCAAAGTACGTTAGAATCTAGATGTACTACAGTATACATTTATAAGAAAACCTCAACACTTTGGAGAACATCGCATGGTTGCCTTATGATTTTAAAACACGTCAATTAACAAACTTGTTAATATCATTGAGGGTCGTTTGTTCCATCTTACGATATAATGAAGACAATGAGTAGTCGATAGATTATAGCGGCAATTTGGTTTGCAATCAAACACACATCCTATCCTAACAATTTACCGACACACCCTTCGAAATGGCAGATGTGCTGGAGAGATATGTCCTTATTGGATAGTGTAGATCTAAGATCGGACTGCACATTCTGTGGGTCTGATCTTGATCTACACTGTCCATAAAAGGTCAGTGAGTGGTGATTAGCAGCCAAAGGGTTAATGTGTTATCTACCAATATCCCCATGACCGAAGTACTACCTTAAGTTGCATTTTCCATAAATTGCATTTTCTTTTAACAATTCTAAATTGTATTGTTGACTCCCATAAATCTTTAGTCATGTACGCTCTGAATTACACGTGTAATTAATACTTCTTTTGCCATTGCAGTGCATTGCTTGGCATATTCATGATTCTTAACCCCTGACCTGCCATACCCAAACATTGCTTTTTTCATATCTCCATGTCGGTCAGTGTAAATTTAGGATCAGACTGCATGTTCTGTGCTGCCGGATCTTTACCTACACTGTCCGCAAGGGGTCAGTGAGTCGCGCGTGGCAGCACAAGGGTTAAACCACATGTATTTATGGTTCTAGCTTAAGAACAGGATTGGGGATATATCATCTTGATATTATACATATTCTTCCAAGAAGGTATCTAGATCCATTCTCGCACCAAATTACTGTTTGTTTTGCTAGGCGTCCGAACAGCACAACACAACTGTCTGTGATTGGGCGCTTCGGGCACAAACATAAGATCAGCCTGTAGTTTTGTGGGGCACGACTCAAATACTCGTACACTCCTCTTGAAGAACGTGCGGTTACGTTTCTTACGATAAAATATTACGTAAGAAACCTTACGTTTATCTGCTGTTTTTATTGAACATATTCCTGTAAAGTAAATTATTTCTTTCATCTGTAAATTAAATGTATGTAGTCTTATCATACTGTGTTATGCACAAGTCATTATATAACTATTCTCTAACTCTTTACCAAACAACCCCGGGTTTTCACGACCTTGAGAAAGAAGCCTTTTGAAGGCAGTGTGGAAAAGGAGAAAATGCTGGTAACCAGCGTTTTCTCCTTTTCCTACAATGTCTTCTACCCTTCCCAAAACAGATTGAAATTTTTGAGTCACATCTATACTGTCATCTGCAAATCCTTATCAAATTGGACGAGTCTAAAATTTTGTCGTTTGGTAAAGAGTTAAGCACAAGTCATATAAATAATTTCTAGTCGTGTATCCGTGTGGTTTTCCATATTGTGATCAGTATGTGTTTTGTGATTCGGCAGACTGCGAAATTAAAAGCATATACCTGATCATTAGTGTGGCATACACCGTTGTTTTAATATCTGAATGTGGATACTTTCCTACCACTATGTATCTTACCTGCTGAATTTAATCCACAATCGCCTTTTCCCATGACCTCTGCATTACTCCAAGCATATTAACGGATCAGGTCAGAAGGACCAGTCTATGTAGTATGTAACTTAAAAACATGCATGTGAACTGTGTGGGGCAGTACTTAACCCCCTCAACATACACGCTTTTCAAAATTCCTTCCTTTCTCCCATTCTCAACCGGACATTTATGGGTTTTTTTTAATTAGATTGTATATATTTCCTCATGTTGTACCTCTGTACCTGAGTGTAAATAAAGTTTGTTGTTGTTGTTGCTAATCCACTTAAAATATGGCTTAGTCAAAAGGTGATTTAATTAACATAAGTTGCTTTTTGAGCTGAACTTCCAAAACAGTACAGAACAGAACTTAGTCTGTTTCATAATTGAAATCTACATGTACATTCAGAAAGGAATACGTAAATGTATTTAATTTAAGTAGCAGATGGTTTGAATCCAAAATTAAATTGCATGTTATTTGCACTCTGATCTGTATCTAAACATTCAGCGTTCTTCATGCACCGATTTCGACGTCAAATGCTGATATTTTCTTTTATCACATAAAACCACCTCCAGCAGTGTATTAAACCCATGATTTATTTTCGATATTTATACACTAGTGTATTTTCGTTTTTTGGGTCCCGGTTCTGGAAAGTCTGTAGTTATGAGCGCATGATGCAAGTGAAACCAACCACAGCACGTGCCGGAATTTGTACCACTTCGACATTTCGCGGGAAAATGACGTCACTTTTGCTAAGGCGTATACGCGTGAAAAGCTTCATCGAAATTCAGAAAAACGTATCTAAATCCACTAAATCGTGGAAATCTTTCGATCTACTCGCTCTACATATACTGTTTCATTCAATTTTCAATGTACATGTCAGATCTATCTTTTTATGTATGTATACAATTCAAACCGAACTACATTTGTAAACATGGACCCGTAAACGGTATGCATGCTGAAGGTGATAATGCAGGATACTTGTTTGTCTGTCATTTGTTTTATGTGATAGACTCTAAATAGAATCTCACATTCGTGGTTATGTACATGTATTATCATTTTTATCAAACTCGTTGACTAAAATGTATTTGACGCTCGCCAAGGCTCGCGTCATACATTTTTAGTCAACTCGTTTGACAAAAACGATAATACATAAACACTCATGTAAGATCCTCTATTTATTATATACCTAACTATGATCCGAGTAAGATAAGGGCGTTATCTAACTTCACAATACAACTCGACGGAAAACTTTTCCATATCAGCCTAGTACCGTATATACAGCATAATAGTGTACACGGACTACTTCTGTGTAATTACGTTCGGAACTTTCAACCTTTAACGTTTACGGCTAGTATGACAAAGCTAGCATGACAAAGCACGAATACCCCGTTAATCAGTGTATTTAAAGATTTTCGACTGTTGTTTGTCATCTGCTTTTTTCAAAAATCCTTTTTATGCAGAACTTGATTTTGTCCGATATCGATCAATGCTTATTACATAAACATGTGTTGTTTCGAAAGGGTATTTCCAAATGCTACTGTACAGTACACTCGTTATTTCGGCATTGCGATTAATAATCATAATGACTCAAATCCTGCATTGAAACGGAAAAAATGTACTGTTCTCGACAATGACAGTGAATAACAACCTCTGAATAGTTTTTAAGCCACAGGTGTTGTTTATTTTCTTGTAGCTGCTCGGACAGCAACTGCCATTTTTAAATGCATCCCGATCTATGCAGACTTACCGTTACCTATGTTTATTCATCCGCCATTCACAGATATTGTACATATATCTACAATATACAATGTAGTTCTCAGATTTTTTTTGAAGCACGAGTTACATGTACACGTATTGTACCTACATTATCAAACGTAAGTGGCGTAAGAGGTGTAAGTCAACTGACTTCGAAATAAACAGTCTCTATTTCAATTTTAACCTATAAAACTTCGAAAAACCTAAATCCAAAAGATGTAACTACCTTTTCTCAAATTGTTCCCATGCTTATTTTATCTTGAACAATTATTTCGTGCTAAAGTATCTTCTGGTAACTTGCATATGTCTCCTAGCTAAGCCCTCGTGTCTGGGTAATGTTTGTCTAGGTTTTTAGATTCGCGGGTCACGTGACATCAGTGGGAGGAGCGATCTATCGTCTGTCGTTTGGTTAATTGTTGTATGATAAACAGTCTGTTTTCTAAAAGGTCATTCAACTGTCCATCGACTGCTCGAGATAAATCACCAAGTTGTTTCGTCACTGGACTATGGACAAAATTTATGTATGACGTTTTGTGATATATCAAAAGCATTCGAGAGAGTTTGGCACACAGGTCTGGTTTTTAAATTAAATCAACTAGGAATCAGTGGGTCTCTTCTTTCCTGGTTTAAAGATTATCTATCTTGTCGCAGTCAATCGGTCATTGTCAACACGGCAAGGTCAAGGTCAAGGTCAATAAATGCGGGCGTTCCACAAGGCTGATCTCAATATATAAGCGTGGCTCTGGCAAAAGGGACTTTAGTGCATCTTGGCAATGCTGAATAACAGGGAAGTCTTGCAAATATCGATCCAATCATGAGATAGAATGCTCCTTTGACACGCAGAACATTTATCAAAAGCGAAAAGTTTCGACCCAGGTCAGCATGACTCAATTATCTTTTCAACTAATCACACATTATTAAATATTAAAACATTGATATGAAAAGAAAACTTCTTTACGCCTGAAAATGTTTTCTAGTGTTATGAGAAGTGTTCAAATATGAATGGATCTAAGCACCTAAAATTTGATTCGTAATAGGTTTCATTGATTTTTTTATTTTGTTCCCTCAAAGTATTCATCCCTAACACATATACAAAGTTTTATTATCCGGATCCAATCTTTGAAGGCATTTTCATAGTATTTTTTTTTAGGTATACTATGAAGACACTGGAATTCATTTTCCGTCAACTCTACTTCAACGTGTGTAAACCATCAGTTTCAGCCATTGTCTTTTGTACGAGGTGCAAGACTTTCTGAAGCAGGAAAAAGTCGTTGTGCTCCCTCACCCTCCTTATTCGCCTGACCGTGCCCCTTGTGATTTCTTTTTGTTTCCAAACCTAAAAAAAATCCTTTCAGGTCGAAAATTTGTTAAGCGCAAACACCTCGGTTCTGCAATATTCCAGTGTCTTCATACTGTACCTAAAACAGACAATGAAAATGCCTTCGGAGATTGGATCCGGAGACTGAAAAACTTTGTATATCGGTTGGAGGTGAATACTTTGAGGGATCAAAATAAAAATTTCAGTGAAACCTATGAAGAATCAATTTTTAGGTGCTTAGATGCATTCATATTTGAACACTCCTCTTATGACAGTAATTCCTCTCTATATGACCTATTCGCAGATAAATTCAGTCTATGAACTTTTTTTTTTTTTTTTTAATGCTCATCACTTTCTATTAAAACAATGCTCGCAACCATAAGGTCTCGAGTTCGACTCCCGGGAGCGAGTGTCAACTTTCACTGGCCTACATATTCGGCGCGAGTACTGGTGTACAGTTTCCAGGTAGCAAAGCGAGAGAGATTAGTATAAGTGGCAAGAAATTGTTTCTCAATCGATGTGAAATAAATATGTGTAAACTAAATTAAAGATGACAATTTATTATTGTACAGTTGGTCCAATTGTTAGACGCTGGCAGAGAAATTAATTTCAAAACTAGGTTAATGAACTACTAGGCGATGAACCTTAAGTGTTCAAGCCGATATTATGAATAAAGTTTCTGTTCTGTTCTGTTAAAAGTTGCCAGGTCACCCTATCATTTGTTTACCTTTTGCCTGATTTTAAAATAATTTTTCTGCAAGCGACTAACTCTTCGACCGACCTCACAATCATGGATCATCTTCATTATTTTCCATACTTTCAAATCGCTTAAATGCTCTGTGAAAAGGAGGCTTAATGCATCCGCAAAAAGTATCTACCCAGCTCAGCCTGCGCAGCCCGATCTGAATCGATACTTTTAGCTACCGGTCAATTTTCTGCATGCCCAAAGACCAGTTTACCACGAGACTCAGTCGGTTATTAGACAAAATGGATTTTATGGGTCCATGATAATGTGATGACTTGCTTGGTATCATGCATCACGGAGATGCATTAAGCCCTCTTTTGCCAGAGCATGGCTAAAATATTTTTGAACTAAGATGAATTAATTACAAATGAAATGGTCTTTGTTACCACGGCGATCCCCCCCCCCCTTCCCCTCGACATTTATCCGGAGACTGGTTTAGTACGGGAAGTGGTTTTGTCACTTTCGTATTATGAGCCAATCCTCAATCTTGGCTCGATTTTCAAAACGAACGAAATAAAAAACATAGATGTCCAATGGTAAATTTATTACCACTTAAAACTGTTTTGGTAATGGAGGATTTAGCCCTTTACCACACGACCCCGACTTTTAACGACCCCAAGAAAAGAAGCCTTTTGAAAACATTGTGCGAAAAGGAGAAAATGCTGATAACCACCATTTTCTCCTTTTCCCACGATGTTTTCTACCCTTCCCAAAACAAATTTTAATTTTTCAGTCACATTTATCTTTTCGTCTGCAAAATGCTTTCAGTTTGGACAAATCTAGAATTTTGTCGTTTGGTAAAGAGTTAATGCATCTCCGTGATGCATTATACCAAGCAAGTCATCACAAATAATGATCCATAAAATCCAATGTGTCTGATTCTTAAGGAAGAACGGTCCTTTACCATGCAGAAAATTGACAAAAAGCAAAGAGTTTCGCGGACTGAGCAGGCTAATCTGAATCGATTTCTTTTAGATGTATCAAACTTCATTTTTTCAGAGCATGATTCAATTATTTCTCAGATCACGCCGGTTTTTCACTTGTAACCTATCCGGAGTGGTGAGGTAGAGCGTCGGCTTTGTAACCATAAGGTCCCGAGTTCGATACCCTGTAGCGGATGTCAACTTTGAGATTGTTCATTGGTCCACACATTCGGCGCGAGTACTAGGAAGCAGAATCAAGAGAGATTCGTTTAAGTTGCAAGAACTTTTTTCTCAATCAATGTAGAACAACTATGCTTAAACTAAAGTAAACCTGTCCGGAGACTGGTTTAGTACGGGAACTGTTTCTTTGAACACGTTATGTCCCCCATTGTCAGATGAGCCAATGACTTCTGTAAACATCTTAGCTTGAATTTCTCACCGAATAATATGATTTGAAAAATGGATTTCCAAAGATAAACGAGACACCCTCTGTGAAAAGCCGGTTTAATGCACCTAAAAAAAAAGGTATCGACCATGTCAGCCTGCGCAATTCGCGCAGGCTAACATGGGTCGAAACTTTTTACTACGGGTAAATTTTAAGCATGTTTAAGCACTAGTCTTCCGCAAGACTCAGGTGGTTTCAGACAAGTGAGATTCATTCTATGTGCAAAGACTTGCTTTGTATAATTCATTACGCAGATGCATCAAGCCTCCTTTTCTCAGAGAGCCACTCATGTTAACTAGATTTGAAAATAATTCCTGCGCTCACGCCGATTTTCCTCTCTACATCTCTCTACACCTGTCCAGAGATTTTGTTTAGCCCTTAGGCTGTTAAGCGCGACTCAAGAACCTTTTGTGGACAGTGTAGATCAAGATCAGACTGCACAGAAGATGCAGTCTGACCTTGGATCTACACTGTCAGATAATGAGATATCTTTCCCCCCCAAATACCGCTGAGATAGCAAAATCTTGGTATTTAATATCGGCTTGAAGGTTTTATCTCACTTATTTAGCAGGATAAGGGCTGACATAGGATCTGTCCATTTATGTGAGATAAATCAACGTAACCAGCCCGTAACCTTCTAACAAGGCATTAGGAAAAGTAAAACATTGCTGTAGAAAGATAAATGATTACAATTGAGATTGATCTCTTAGATGACACCGGTTTTCTTCTCCGTATAAACACCTATCCGGAGAATGGTTTAGTATGGGAACTGTTTCTTTATTATGTCCTTCACTTTCTGTTGAGTCAATACTGCTGTAACCAACTTGGCTCGAATCTCCAACCGTATATCCTGATAAATGGGCGACTATACCGGCACCAAAGGCATCTCCAAGGACGTTGATAGCAGTTCTAAATCTATCCCTGATAATAATAATAATAATAATGGTAGTAGTAGTTGTAGTAGTGGTGGTAGTAGTAGTAGTGGTAGTAGTAGTGGTAGTAGTTATTATTATTAATGCAATGACTGTTTTGTTATATGAAATGAAGTACTTTGTTGTACACCTATATCCCAGCCAGAACGGCAACTTTTTACTCATGGCGGGGAAGTGAAGTCGTTGGAACAGACATCTATCGATAAACTGCAGCGACATCGAATATCAAGAGCACCGATTACAAACAAGAGACTGGGGCGACCTTAAATTTGTTCAACGTCATTATAAAAGCTCGAACTCTTTCGACAATACAATTTACTGAAAGTCAGACAGATTATCTAGTAAGTTTAACCATGTGGTATTGAGTCAAGATCAGTGCCCGTATTTATCAAATGTAAGATTAATTCCATTCTTAGTCTTATTCTGGATTTAGAAAGTAACGAAACTTCTGATTGGCTAACCCGTTTGGTTCAGCCAATCAGAAGTTGCTTTACTTTCAAAGTTAGATAGTTCTTGAGAACAAGTTTAAGGATGTTCTTGAGAATGGTTGGCCCCAGATCTCACGTCCTGTGCAATCTAATTTTGATCTGTGCTGTCCGAAAAAAAAAAAAAAAAAAAAATCATCTTTATTTAATTAAATTATAATCATTATTGTATCTTCGTGTATAATGTTGCCCCTGACAGTTGCCAGGTTGCATAGATTACTACCGATAGAAAAAGCATTTCATTTTCATCAGGCTATCAAAGAAATCACTGTTGTGATATTTCTGGTTTTATATCAAAGCTTTCCGACATATGTATTTATCCCTTACACCATATACATCAGTAATTTACCTCTGTTTACACAGCTGACTAAATTCTGATTCATTTTACAGTCTATCAACATTTAATGCTGATTTTGGGCTAGGGACCTTTTCGGGCGTCTAGCTCTTAGTCGTTACCAGTTTTCAGAATTTTGCAACCACTCTTAACATCATGTATAAATGCGTGCTTTCCGCCGTCTCGGACTGGCTGGAACTGCAACTGCGGTTTCTGATTGGATTGAAACGACACAACCTTCAAAATCGCCCTACGCCTTACGAATTCTCCATTTACCAAGAAAGTGCCAAAGAAAATATTTGCGAAGCAAAAGCATTTACTGGCATCTCTTTGCATGATTAAACGTAAATAATAAAGCTTAAGAAATTTAAAAATTCTCCCTTTTTTTTCCCGCCAAATACTCTTGCAGAATAATTATGATGCAATCAACAACCGTGTTTAGCTTGTCAGCTATTATGTACAAGTCGGGCTGTATGACTAGATACTGAAAATATCCTATTTTCGCGAAAATAGACTTTCCGCTATCTACAAAAGTAGCTTTACATGTGGTATATGTATGTTGTGTCTGGAAGATTGGTGCGACATATTTTATTGTTTAGAAAAGAATATTTCTACAATACTCCAACGTGCTCACAATTTTCAAACAATTTGACTTGTACCTTTCCGTTTATCTGTACATTCGTTTTCAGGATCCGTACTCGCCAACCATTCTTAAGAACAATCTTTGTCTTATTCTCCAAGATTTTCAAATTTGAAAGTAAGGCAACCTCTGATTGGCTAAACCGTTTGGTTTAGCCAATCAGAAGTTCTGTTACTTTTCAATTTAGTAAATTATGGAGAACAAGATTGAGAACGTTCTTTAGAGTGGTTGGTGAATACGGACCCTGGCAGGACTGTATTCACGAGATTACCCGTCGGTTAGACAAAAATAGCCCAGAACTTCCTACGAATGAAGCCTACCTGTATACAGATTTTGTTTATTATTAGCATTCTTTGTATTATCTATATAATTATATTCCGATTTATCTGGAAATTTGTTCAACAGAATGTGATTATATTCAATAGACTTAGATCCTTTATGGCACCCTCCCTACGAAAATAGCTTTTTAGCGCCTCTTGTTTTAAGTATCATAATGATTTTTCATTATTTTTTTAATCATTTTGTCGTCGATTTATTTTTGGAGTCGACATAAAAATGAAATGTATTTTTGGTGCAAAATCCATACTTTAAGTAGCTCACTTTAACTGAACAACCCTTTCACAAAAATAGCTCTATTTCATTATGAAAATAGAAATATCTCATTCGTTTTTTATGTTTAAGTGACAAAAGAAATACATGTATGTAATTCATAAATACGCCATCTCCGAATTGCTCAATACTGTTGAAAGTAAAATCGTCTTTCTCACAGTAAGCAATCATTACCTTTTCTAAATGCTATTGACATGCATCTAAAATAACAACTCGACTCAAGTCGGAAAATGAGTCGGTTAGTGAATCTGATCAAAATCAAAGACCCCCCCCCCCTTTTTTTTTTTCAAGAAACCGGACTCAGCAGATACTTATGTACCATGTAGGTTCTTGGAACATTTAGATTATGATATATTATGTTTTACTGAAACACACCTGGATATGACTGTCCCTGATGAATTTTTGCATTTGTCTAATTCACTGGATAAACTGTACAGAAACGATATTCTTATCATTAATTCACTACAGAATGTGATATCTGTACCAACTAGATTGAATGCTCTACTTGATCCTATACTAGTACCTATTGATATGCAATACTTAGATTCTGGGATACTACCGAATCCACCTGAGGTGACTGATCATAGTGCTACATATGTAACTCTCACATTCCCATACGATCCGAAACCAATTTATGAAAGAAAAGTCTATCAATACAGTGTTGCAAATTTTGATCTTTTACGTACTAACATTTCGTCTTTTAACTGGGATGTTCTCTACAATGGTACTGTAGACGAAGCATGTGACTTCTCTACTAAACAATTTCTCACATTTGTTGATGCTTGTATCCCTTCGAAAAAAGTTACCATTCGCCCTGACGATAAATCATGGTTCAATGGCGAACTACGAACGTTATGTAGGAAAAGGGATCGTCTGAAACAGTTAGCATTTAAAACAGGAAAATTGTCAATATTATGTAAGTACAAAACAATCAGAAATAAAATTAATAAGATGAAAAAACATGCAAAACAAATTTTTTTTAATTCACTTGAGCTCAATCTATGTGATCTACAAAGGAACGACAAAAAGGGTTTTTGGCGTCTTATCCGCTACTTTGTTAAAAACAATGATTGCTCATCGAACATTCCGCCTTTAATTAGTATGTCTCCAAACGGTGAGACCTCAGCATCCATATCTGACCTGGAAAAAACTGAGTGCTTGAATAACTTTTTCGCCTCTATATCATCTGTAAATGAAGAACTCGCCTCTCTACCTCTTTTTACTACAAAAACTGTCTGTCTGTTCGTTATCCAGTCTTCAATATACACACGCTCACACTGACGACACAGTCTTGGCCTGTCTGTCTGTCTGTTCGTTATCCAGTCTTCAATATACACACGCTCACACAGACGATACAGTCTTGGTCTGTCTGTCTGTCTGTCTGCTCGTTAACCAGTCTTCAATATGCAAACGCTGTCACAGACGATACAGTCTTGGTCTGTCAGTCTGTCTTTTCGCCAGTCTTCACTGGCTTACTTTTGTGTCTGGTGTTGTGTCATTTCGTTATTGTCCGTCTTTTCGCCAGTCTTCACTGGCTTGCTTTTGTCTCTGGTGTTATGTCATTTCGTTATTGATACCAGTATTATTGTTATGTCTATATGTTATATCCAAATTTTTTTTCTTTCTGTCATTCATGTGTTTATTTCCTATGCTTAATTACTTCTCTTAAATAATTAATGACCTTAATTTCAATGAACATACTAATATTGCAGGTTATAAATGATAAGGATGTTGCCATGTTTCATATAGCTTTGTGAACTTTGTGTTTTACATCGGTGAAAAATTGAAAAATAGAAAGAAAAAATGTACTGTGAAGTAACAATGATGATGACCTGTGATGACGTCTTACGTGCAGTATAATTAATAGTCGAGTGTATAAAATCTACTCTTTGAACGATGATGGTATAAATTGTGTCTGATGTCCATTTCTCGCATTGATTACATAGATCTGTACATACTGTAAGAAACTGATTCACTTATTTCTTTTATGTATATATTTTGACCACTCTAATTTCATGACTAAAGATCCATGTATTGTATACTTTACCGGTTTTCTAACTATTGTCTCAAGTTTTGTGTATATCTTTCTCTATTAATGCTCTTATTTCTTTTTCTTGATGGTGTGGAGATTATGGTGATTTTGGTTGATTTGATTTACGGTAAAACTTTAAGGTATCACAAATTATGTAGATTTGGACACGTGTTGTGCTGCTACATATTGTTCCTGTACTATGTATGTGTTGTTACATGAGGAGTTGTAGATTTTTCAGGTATTTATGTAGCCAGCCGACTTGCTGTCCTCAACTTCATTTCCACTTGACCGTAACACTATTTTTTATTCTACCAATTTTAAGTACTCCTACCTATGCATATTCAGTTCTAATGAATATAAAACAATCTGCATCTCTGACTAAACGAAAGGCACAATAAAAGAAGGCTATTGGTGGGCAACCTTTGGGAAAAGAAGATTAAATTTTCTAGAAATATGTTCTATTCAACTTTTTACAGCTCGTTACTTTTGTCAGTAGTCATCCTCTTCATGATATTGCTAGCAGGTGATATTCATCCGAATCCTGGGCCGCAATCTAGCGAGTCCTCGAGCAGTTTGTATAGTACAGATTTGTATAATTTTCTAAATCTTCCAAATCACCTCTCAACTGTCCATTATAATGTTCAAAGTATCGCTAATAAGCTAGATACCTTGATTGCTGAATTTTCATTCTTTGACATTGTTTCATTCTCCGAGACTTGGTTGCACGATGATTACTCCTCAAACGAACTAGTCTTCCCTTCTTTCTATCCACCAGAGCGAAAAGACAGAACTGGTGACAGATATGGGGGTGTTATTTTGTTTGTCAAAAACACCCTGTCTTATATTCGAAGACATGATCTTGAACCTAACGAACTTGAATGTATTTGGATTCAAATCAAGTCTAGCAACAATAGGAATATTTTGTACGGTGTATTCTATAGACCACCGAACTCTGACTCTGCTTATTATTCACTTATCGAATATTCTATTGGTCTTGCGATGGACTCGAATATTTCTGATTTGATTATTACAGGAGATTTCAATCTGAATGTAATGAAACATCACGAGTTCCGTAAAATTGAATCCCTGTGTAATGAATACAACATGGTTCAATGTATAGACGAACCAACTCATTTCACAGAAAATTCTATATCAACCATTGACCTTCTTTTCGTTACGAATGAAGAATCGGTCCTTACAACTGGCGTTGGAGAACCATGTCTCGGTCTTACAATGCGTTATCATTGCCGTTCTTGGTGTTTTTAATTTCCTTAAGCCCAAATTTAAAAATATCCATCGAACTATTTGGAAATATGAGCTAGGAAATTACAATGAGCTAAGAAATAGTTTTGCTAATCTCAATTGGGATTCTTTATATGACAGTAACATTAACATTTATGCTGAAAACTTAGCGAATACCATATCTGAAAACGCGCTTAGGTTTATTCCTAACAAAAAAAATTATTGTAAATCCGCAAGAACCACCCTGGATGAATTGTACTATTAAAAAGGAAATACGTCGTCGTAAAAGGTTATATAGTAAAGCTAAACTATCAAACAATGCCAGTCACTGGACAAAATTTAAGTCTGTCAGGAATCGAGTAATTTCATTAATTCGACAGAGTAAAGAAAGTTATTACGAACGCTTGTCTTTGAAGTTGAAATCTGGAAACCTATCTTCGCGGGATTGGTGGAAAACTCTCAAGTCCATGATATCTCCGCACACTGCAACATCTATTCCTCCCCTTTTTGATGTTTCCACTGATTCAATGACTGTTGATGATCACGAGAAAGCAAATATATTGAATCTTTATTTTGCAAATCAGTCATGTATAGATGATTCTTTCAGTAACATACCTGATGAACGTTTTCATTTCATACAGGATACTTTAGATACTATCAGTATCATGCCGTCTGAGGTATTGGATGTCCTTGAGAAGAGCAGGGATCAGTGGAAAACTGTTAAACTGGTTTTCTGATTATCTATCCGATCGTTTTCAAAGAGTTGTTCTGCCAGGTCGTGTTTCAAATTTATGCCAGGTACAAGCCGGTGTGCCTCAAGGATCCATTTTAGGACCTCTGTTATTTTTTATTTATATTAACGATATTGTTGATGACATTCAGGCAAACATTAATCTTTTCGCAGATGACACTAGTTTATCTGTGGTTGTAGGTGATCCGATTGGTGCTGGAACTATTTCACAATCTGATATTGACAAAATTTCTCAATGGGCACAAAAGTGGTTGGTCAAGTTTAATCCATCCAAGTCTGAATCCTTAGTAATATCTCGTAAACGCTTTAAACCGAACCATCCCAATCTTTCTATGTTCAATACCGAGATTCCGTCTGTAAAAAAACGTAAACACTTAGGTATATATCTCACTAACGATGGATCTTGGGACTTACACATTAACAAGTCTATTGAAAAAGCATGGAAGAGAATAAGAGTCATGCGACTTTTGAAAACACGTCTTGATCGCATTTCACTTCAAATAATTTACTTCTCATTTATCAGACCCATTCTTGAATATGGAGATGTGATATGGGACAATCTTACCCAAGGATTAAAAGATCAACTGAATAAAGTGCAAAACGAAGCTGCACGGATAGTTACCGGTTGTACTAAACTTGTTGCCATCGCTGATCTTTATCGGGAGGCTGGTTGGGAATCTCTAAGTCAAAGAAGGCGCAAACACAAGCTCATTCTCTTCTATAAAATGTTAAATGGACTTGCTCCAAATTATCTTAATAATCTTGTTCCGCCAACAGTTGGCGATTCTTTAACTTATAATCTTCGAAGACCAAATAATCTGAGAAACATTGCATGTAGAACCAGCTTGTATAGCAATTCATTTTTGCCAACTGTAATCAATGATTGGAACAACCTACCAAATGAAATCAGGAACCCGGAATCTCTGTCATCTTTTAAATACCGTTTGAATGTAGATAAACCTATTCCACCAAAACTTTACTTTTCTGGAGATAGGAAAATGCAAGTCATTCATGCCAGGTTACGTAACAGATGTAGCAGTCTTAATGAGCATCTGTACTTAAAAAATTTGGTGCAGTCACCTCTCTGTAGATGCGGTGCTGTCGAATCGACGCAGCACTACTTTTTAGACTGTTTATTTTATCGTGACTTAAGATTTAGTCTAAGTCAAAGCATGTATGGCATTACAACACTTAATCTTCAAACTATTCTTTTCGGGGATGAAAATCTTAGCCTTCTTGATAATCAAAGATTATTTAGTGCGGTGCATACTTATATCCGTAACAGCAGAAGATTTACTAGCAACACATAAGTTTTATGTTTTCGCAATAAAGTTGAATGTCTACCATTTTACTTTCCCTCTTTTTATTTATTGCGAAAACATGTTTGTGCATTATCTTCTATTCAGTTTACTTTGTCTTCTAGTGTTCTCATTAATTATGATTTATGTCACCATTTACTCCTTTTGAAAAGAGATGCCGGTCAAGTTGGAATTTACTACAGTCCTCAGCCTATATTTCGGCAGTCAAAATCTTTACCATTAACGCTCCACACCATTCTGTTTTAATGTTTTTGTCATTTGTTTTTGTTGTTTTTCTACATTATTTACTCCGAAATTTTTCTCATCGAAATCATCATAAATATAACCGTTGACCGGAATTTGGAGAAGAACTTTATAAGCTTCAGCTTCCGTTCTGATCCATTACTTCAGTATATGTGTAATATGATTATATTGTTTGCTGTAGATTGTTATATACTGATGAATAAAATATGTTTAAACTACTACAAAAACTAATAATAGTCTCTCTCAATTTACTGTTCTTGAATCTGAAATTGAAGACCTCATCCGATGCCTTAACCCAAATAAGGCAAGTGGGCCAGATTCTATCAATCATAGAATGTTTATAGGTGTAGCAGACCAAGTGTCTAAACCCCTAGCAATACTATTTAATCAATCACTATCTGAAGGTGTTTTTCCTAATTTATGGAAAACGGCTAATGTAATTCCTATTAACAAAAAAGGGGATAAATCATCAGTTACTAATTATAGACCTGTTTCTCTTTTAAGCTGTTGCGGAAAATTATTAGAAAGGATAATCTTTAAGCACATGTATAACTTTTTCCTTGAAAACAACCTGTTGTATAAATATCAATCTGGATTCTTGCCAGTGCATTCAACAACTTTCCAACTTGTTGATATCTACCACCACATATGTCAATTGTTCGATAGCAAACAATTTTCATGCATGGTTTTCTGTGACATTTCTAGAGCCTTTGATCGAGTGTGGCACAAAGGTCTTCTTTTTAAACTCAAACAAAACGGTATCGAAGGGATTCTTCTCGAATGGCTTCTCGAATTACCTCTCAAACAGGAGTCAAAAAGTTGTTTTACAATCCGCCACTTCGTCTCCTAAACAGATAACAGCTGGAGTACCCCAGGGCTCGGTCCTAGGTCCGCTGCTTTTTCTGATTTATGTTAATGACATTACTGACTCCTTATTAAGTTTAACCAGACTATTTGCAGATGATAGTTCCTTCTATTATTCAGCATCATCCATTCGTGATATTGAAGGTATAATAAACCATGACCTTAATCTAACATCTTCATGGGCAAAACAGTGGCTCGTAACGTTTAATCCACAAAAGACCGAAGCTATGCTCTTTTCTTTGAAGACAGTAGACGAACTACCTAAGCTGAAATTCCAAAACACTGATGTTATCTTTGTTGAAAATCATAAGCATTTGGGTATAACTTTTAGCCAAAATGGCCAATGGAACGCACACATTGATAATATTTTAAAATTTTCGTCTAAAGTAATTGGAATTATGAGAAAGCTGAAATTTACACTGAACAGAAAATCATTAAACCAAATTTACCTATCTTACGTAGCACCATTACTAGAGTATGCGTCAATTGTTTGGGATGGTTGTTCTGACTCATGTGCAAATTCTCTACAAAAAATTTAAAATGAAGCTGCCAGAATTGTAACTGGTCTTACCCGTTCTGTTTCCTTAGAAAACTTGTTCTTAGAATGTGGGTGGCAATCTTTGAAAGACAGGCCGGAAACCCAAAAAAGTATTTCATGTATAAAGCCACCCATCAGATGGTTCCCCAATACATTTTAGTCTAAATTCCACCACTTATTGCAGACACTACGCAGTACGCCCTTAGAAACAATAAAGATCTAAGAAACATATCTACTCGCACTACAATCTCTCAAAAATCCTGTATCCCTTCTTCAATATACATTTGGAATAATTTAAATGATAGCCTGAAGAATGTTAATTCGTTTTCAATTTTTAAAAAGTTAATTTCAAGTAGATTCCCATTACCCGCTGTTACCGCCTATTACCTTGAAGGCAATCGTTTTTTATCAGTTTTGCATGCCCGGATTAGGAATAAATGCAGTGGACTAAATTGTGATTTGTTTCATAACTACCTTCGTAATAGTCACCTCTGCATGTGCTTGGTAGAACCTGAAGATGCTGAACACTATTTTTTCAGATGCAATCTTTTTGTTAGACAGAAACTACACTTGTTCAGTTCTATTCAGCATCTTAATCCATTAAACGTAAATGATCTACTTTTTGGTTAACCATCCCTAACAGAACGAGAAAATTCGGAAGGAATCATTTATATCAGTCCAGGAGTATATTCAACAAACTGGCTGATTTACTTGTTATGTTTCTTTTCTATTATGCAGGAGTAAATGGACCAATCCTTTCTCTCTCTCTCTGTCTCCCCCCTCTCTCTGTCTGTCTGTCTCTCTGTCTGTCTGTCTGTCTGTCTGTCTCTCTCTCTCTCTCTCGCGTGCATTGTAATTAGTTGTGTGAACACTTGTATATTTACATTGTAGAGGGAGGGTCGATCTCTAAGTTGTTATAACTTGTTACCCAACCCCATTTCCATGTAAGCTTGAGGGAAAATAAATATGTTTAAACTAAACTGGAACATGACCTCGACAGTAACAATTGTTTTTCAGTGAGCCACTTTCTAAATCTACCATAAATATTTCCTGGTTGAACTCTTAGCAGTCTAACAATATTTGTGATCAACAGTCAACATAGAAAACATTTAACTTTTTTTTTTTTATCACAAAATACCCTTGAAACATTTATTATTATTATTGTTATTATTTTGGGTTACTTCAGATAGGATCTCGATTTTCACATTTTTGATAAGACAGCGACCTAACGGATTGCCTTCTATAAATATTTAAGGTTTAGTAGATAATTATGAACCATGCTCTGGCAAAAGGGTGTTTAATGCATCTCCACGATCCATTGTACCAAGCAGGACATCACATAATTATGAAAACTAAAATCCGTTTTGTCTAACTACCGAATGGATCCTGAATACCCCCTTTTCACAGAGCATGGCTCACTATAGATGATAAAAGGGTCTAAATTATTGCAAACATGATTGTATTTCCCTTTGAAAGGATGGCTAAAGATTTTTTCAAGCCATTCTCTCGAAAAAGGGGGCTTAATGCATCTCCTTGATGCATTATACCAAGCTTGTCATTACATAATTATGGATCCATAAAATCAATTTTGTCTAATAACCGACTGAATCTGTAGTTGGAATGGTCATTGGGCATGCAAAAAATTGACCAATAGGAAAAAGTTTCGACCCATGTTAGCCTGCGCTGTCTGCGCAGGCTGACGCAAGTCGAAACTTTTTTTGCAGATGTGTTATGTCCCCTTTTCATAGAGCATGGCTCAAATGTATGTTTATTTGTAAGGTGTTAAATGCTGTATTCAACATTATTTAAGTTATATTGCAGCGGCCAGTGCTTGTACATATTCTTTCCTGGAGTTTCTTTAACCAGCACTTCGCATATAATATTCTTTCAAAACCACTGACTGCTTTAACCACTGTCGAAATAATGATCAGCGGTGACAGAGGAATGAACTCTTTCGCAATGACCAACATCAATCCACGAATTCAAACCGGCCACCCTTTTCTCAAGCGCTGTACTTACTCACTGAGCTACGTGGCTCGTCGATTTTTAAAAGGGTATCAATTTCTGATAACTAGCACGTTGTTGCTTTTCCACACTGTTCAAAATATTTTTCTCTGAATTATTTAGATACGGGCTTGTTAAGTAAAAGTGTTCCCACATCCGAATTCAGATTGCTCCATTATATTCTGTCCAGTCCGATCTTGATCTATACTATTTACAAAGGTACACTGTAACCTCTGTTGAATGCTGAGAGGAAAAAAAAAAGGGAGATATTCAATCATTATTATGAAGAAAACATGTTTAAGGAAACAATTGTTTGTTGAAGGAGTTTGTAATTTACTTGTAAGAAGTTCCATTTTTGGTCAATGGTTATTTTACTCCCTTTTCATTGTCTTCCGAATAGAAGTGCGCTGTTGCCTTTTTCTAAGGGCCCTTATTCTTTTAAGTAACTTTATTGCCCTGCATATTTTCTTCTGAAGCGCGCCGTTGACATCTTTTATGTACCGCTATAGTTCCAAGTTACTTTAATTTCCTGTTTAACCCTTTACCACATAATCCCGACTTTTAATGACCCTGAAAAAGAAGCCTTTTGAAAACATTGTGGGAAAAGGAGAAAATGCTGGTAACCAGCATTTTCTCCTTTTCCTACAATGTTTTCTCTACTCTTTCCAAAACAAATTTCATTTTTATAGCCACATTTATTTTGTCGTCTGCAAATGCTTTCAATTTGGGCCAGTCTAAAATTTTGTCGTTTGGTAAAGAGTTAAACCCATTGATGTATGTGTTTTTGTTCTAGGATATGTATTTCACATCAAAACTGAACTAGCTTGCTATGTTGTAGGTAGTTATAAAGGTTAGTCATGACCATACCGGATTTAAACCTGGAACTTTTCACACTGATGTAAGAGGCCGGCATTCTGCTACGGTGTTAAATATGTCAAGAATTATTAAAAATTACACACAAGGTAAACATCGTAAGAAAAGGAAGTTCAGTTTTTCCAACACTAAGGGTGAATCAGTACTTGAGTCATGCTTTGTGAAATGGGGAATGACTGCATCTACAGAAAGTGTCGACTCGTGTCAGCCTGTGCAGTCCGCACAGGCTAAAATGGATGGAAACTTTTTGCTTTTTGTAAAATTTCTTTTTGTTTTTTTAATTTTCTGCATGTCCAAGGACCATTCTACCTCATTTTGATTTCAGACGAGGGGCACGAAAGAAAACATTTGACTGCAATATATTTCTTATGAAAAATCCTCACCCTTATTGAGGACCAAAGACCGACCGAGGACGATGCTTAGGCAGCTTTAGGCTCGGCTGCACCCCTTTCCTACCGCCCTGGATTAACCCTTAGACTGCTAAGCGCGATTCACTGACAATTTGCGAACAGCAAAGATTAAGATCAGACTGTCCAGAACGTGCAGTGCAATAGGGAGATATCTATATCCTTCCTCCAAAAATACCTTTGAAATAGGAAAACTTTGGTTTATACGGTTGGTATGAAAGTTTTATTTCTTTTATTTAGCAGGATAAGGGCTAATTCTAAAACTCAAGTAAATGGGAATACCCTTTGGGTCAAAGAAATCGCCCGTTATGAGCAATTTCTCTTTGAAAAATGTAACAATACTTATAGTTGTGATCTTCTGCAAGGCAAAAAGAGCCGTCTGCAGGGGGAAATGGCTTGAAATAAAGATAATAATGCAGAACAATCTGAACATTGAGAATTTTCTTAACTCGTTAACACACAACAATATTTCAGACATTTCCAAATTGAAAGCATTTACAGAAAAAAATAATTATGATTCAAAAATTGAAAATTGCCTTTAGAACGACAGAAAGCATTGTGGGATAAGGAGAAAATGCTGGTAACCAGCATTTTCTCCTTTTCCCACAATGATTTCGAAAGTCTTCTTCCTCAGGGTCGTTAAAAGTTGGAATTGTGTGGCAAAGGGTTGACTGATTATTTTCTTGGATGCGATACCGTCCAATGAGCGATGCCTAGACAGGCTGCTGGTTTAGAAATTTGTCTTACTTATACTTACAACAGCCAATCAACAGCAAGAATCAATGCGACGTCATCGGTTGGAAATCCCACTGCAGATAATACTATCACCATGGTAACGAGCCCAGCCTGAGGGACGCCAGCAGCCCCAATGGCAGCAGTTGTAGCCGTTATACTGTTGAAAATAAATGAATAAATAGATAAACGAATACTCGTAAATTACTAAATTAACTAGAGCTATCACTAAAAGTGATCATACCCCCCCCCCCCCCCCACCAGCTCCTTGTCACAAAACAGCTCTTAGTCACAGAATGCAGAATGGTTTCGTAAAAAAATAAGAGTTGAAAAAAAAAGTGGGAAAAGAGTTATGGTACTTGTAAACTGCGCTTCTCATTAATGTGGTCTATCTGTATATGATGTTTGACGTCACTAGCTTAAATGATTCAGAAGATATGGCCCGGACAAATATCCAAAGTTAAAACTTACAAAGGGCAATAACTCGAAAAATAAATGGAATAGAGTTATGGTTCTTGTACACTGCACTTCGCCTTATAGTGATCTATCTGTGTGTGAAGTTTGAAGTCATAAGCTTCTATACTTTGGAAGTTATGCCCTGGACAAAAATCCAAAGTTAAAATTTAAAAAGGACAATAACTCGAAAACTAAATGAAATAGAGTTACTGTTCTTGTACACTGCACTTCTCCTTAATGTGATCTAACTTTGTGTGAAGTTTGAAGTTCCTAGCTTCTATACTTTGGAAGTTATGCCCTGGACAAAAATCCATAGTTAAAATTTACAAAGGGCAACAAGCTTAAGGGGAGATAATTCGGCAACCAATGGCAGCAAGGTCGTGAAAATTGTACATGCATAATTTCATATGTACCCAAACATTATGTGTAAATTTCAGTGCAGTACTTGAAAAACTGTAGGAAAAAAGCTCCGGACAAAATTGTGTCTACAGACAGATGGACTGACGGACGGACGGAAAGACGGACGGACAGCCATGGCGATTCCAGTATACCCCCTCCACTTCGTTGTGGGGGGGTATAATAAAAGATGCAGCATGTATAGTCTAAAATGCCGTCGTAAACAAGTTGAACACAGCAGCATTGAAAATAAGATATATCCGTGTAAAAGGAACGACAGTATGCATCTAAAACTTTCGACAGTACGCTTATAAATATTACAATCAATATACACCTAAAAATTGTGGGCAAGATCACTGCATATAAGAATAAAACGGTTACCTGATAGTAATTATACGCCCTATGTCCATTTCGAAACCTCTCATCTGACCAATAAATAGAACAGCGACCGCCTCATATAGGGCTGTGCCGTCCATGTTTATGGTTGCCCCGACTGGAGCCACAAACTTTGTTACCCTTTTATCGACAGCATTATTTTCTTCCAAACATCTAATTGTGACAGGGAGAGTAGCCGAGCTGGAAAGAGAGTAGTGGAGGGTGGGGGCGGGGGGAAATGGCCTCTTGTTTGATTGATAACTTTATTTGGTAAAGGGTTAATGTGTTTGATGTTTAATCAAGAGGTTCTTGGTTCCATCCAGGCTGGCGGAGTCGGCTTAGATGTGTCTTTTGGTAAGTCACTGCTAAGCCCCAGCCTGGGACTGGTGAAACACGGATTAGTAGGCTGTCACCGTGCTTTTGAAACCGGCGTAAAACACCGTTAAACTCTTTACCAAACGACAAAATTTTAGACTGGTCCAAATTGAAAGCATTTGCAGACGACAAAATAAATATGACTGAAGATTGAAAGTTGTTTTAGGAAGGGTAGGAAACATTGTGGGAAAAGAAGAAAATGCTGGTTACCAGCATTTTCTCCTTTTCCCACAATGTTTTCAAAAGCCCTCTTCCTAAGGGTTTCTAAAAGTCGGGATTGTGTGGTAAAGAGTTAAATGATTATGTTTCGGTTCAAGTCTGCTAAACACGATTCGAGACGCTTCTATTGAAAGTGCAGATCCAAGATCAGACTGCACTCAGACTGCACAGAATAAACACTGTCCGATTTTCTCTGGCGAAAGGAGTTTTGAAAAACCCGAATATTTTGATTTTTACTTTTGGCTGGACATTCGAGCAGTTCTCCGTTGAAAAGGGGCTAAATGCATCTGTGAAAAGTTTCGACCCAGGTCATCATGCGCAGTCCACGCAGGCTGACCGAGGTTGAAATTCTTTGACACTGTTCAATCTTCTCCATGACAAAGGACCACTCTGTGTGCATATTCAGTCGGTTGTTAGACAAAATGCATTTTATGGATCCATAAATATGTGATGACTTATTTCTCATTTTGCCAAAGCATGGCTAATTTCATTTATATAGCAACTAGAGGCTTATTATCCATTTCACGACCTTACCTCGAAGCCGTGGCCAGTGCCGTTACGATAGCCTCTAGAACTCCATATAGATACCGGAAAGGATTTTTTCGAACCACAACAAGGTAAGTCAACGGAAGGGAAATAAATCCATGAATAACCAAACCAGCCAGTACAGTCAGGACATAGAACAAAAGCTGCTCGAACTGTTTTACTGGATCCTCCATTTCAACAACCTTTGCTGCGATCAGACACATTATACCAATTGGAGAATACCTGATATAAAACGGAACATTTCTTGAGGTTTGTGAGGGTACAAAAGTGGATTGTGTGAAGAAGAAGAAGAATTAATAACTATTGATAGGTACGAGCATTATTAAAAGATTATGTTAAACCCTGTAATTTCATGCACAAAACCATTAATAAAGTAAAAAGAAGCCTTACGTAAAAACAGGGGTGACGTAATATAAAGTTTGTGTCAGCTCCCCTGCCTGCCAGCCCCCCACATCTCTCTCTCTGCCTGCATGCCCGCCTCTCTCTCTCTCTCTCTCTCTCTCTCCCTCCCCCTCTCTCTCTCGGTCTCTCTCGGTCTCTGTCTGTTTGTCCCTCTCTCTCTCTCTGCCTGCTTGCCTCTCTTCCTCTAACATATAACCTGTAGCTATTGAGCAATCTATCAAAATATTCGTACCAAATTACAAGTTTTACAAGAATCATGGTTGCCTCGCAGACAGCGTCAAAGAACTGGACGAGTATTCTCCCTTTCTCCCCCATTCGACCCATGATGACGCCGAAGAAAATAGAAAATACAACCATACCGAGTACATTCATGCCTTCAACCTTTGTCACGACTGGGTCGTATATCTTTGTACCTGAAAAACACTCCTTTTCATGAAAAAGTGTTAAATAACCCTTTATCAAACGATAAAATTTTGTACTTCTCAAAACTGAAAGCATTTGCAGACGACATACTGAATGTTACTTAAAACATGAATTTTATCATTAAAAGTGTAGAAAATATTGCGTAAAGAGGAGAAAATGCTGGTTACCAGCATTTTCTCCTTTTTCCACAATGTTTTCAAAAGGCTTCTCCCTCAGGGTCACATTGTGTGGTAATAGGTTAAAGAGACAGGCACAGAGAGAGAGAGAGAGAGAGAGAGAACGAACCAGGCTATGCCGGTAACCAGCATTTTCTTCTTTTCCCAACAATATTTTCTACCCTTTCAAACAGACAAACGCCACTATGGTCCCACATACAATTTTTCGTCTGCAAATGCTTTCTTTTTGGACAAGTCTTAATTCTGTTGTATGGTAAAGCGTCACACCCATTACCGCCTAATTTTTGTTTTCTAATATACCGTAATTTTAAAGTAGCCTGCCGCAAATTCGTTCAACCCTCTACCAAACGACAAAATTTTAGACTGGACCAAATTGAAAGCATCTTCAGACGACAAATTAAATGTAGCATAATGGTAATTGCCGTATCTGACAGGGTACAAAACATTGAGGGAAAAGGAGAAAATGCTGGTTACCAGCATTTTCTCCTTTTTCCACAATGTTTTCAAAGGCCTTCTCTGTCAAAGGTTGTTAAAATTGGGGACTTTGTGGTAAACAGTTTTAAGGATTCTGCGTGTTAAATAAGCGGATTCTTACCTCCATTATTCTTACCAACCGACTGGTTCTCGGGGCTGTAATTACTCACTGTGGTTGTGATATCTGGGGTAAAAGTTACTGTGTCCTCATTGGAGGAATTTTGTGGTACTTGTACGGTCACTTCCTTCAACAAACAACACCAAAATATGGTTAATTCTTATGAAAGTTAATATAGTCTCTCTTTTTGTCATATAAATAACTGAAATTTGTAAAAGAAAATTCGAGGAAAAAATCATAATAATAATAGTTTGCGCTCACATAAAATTTCTTATAATACACCATATGTTTTCAACCAATCTCAAAAACACTGCCGAAGTTGATGTCAAATGATTGTGCACAATTATTGTTTGATGAGTATAAGTATCAGTCATAAATATCACTATTTATTTTTGATGTTATTACTATCATTATTATTAGACTAGCGAAGCTAGTCTATAGGCATCATGATTGACCTAGGGTCAAAGTAAACAAAAAAACCCACAGTTGCCAAATACTGCCTCACAGAAAATATATCTTTCTGTTAAAAATCTTAATTCTGTTATATATGACAATTTTGACAAAAACCACTAAATCTCTACCACTCCAATTTGAACATGTCGTCTTACAAAGTAATAAACTGAACAAGATGGCATTTACAAGGTACAAGATCTTTGTTTATATGTAAATTAAGTGACCTATGCAAAGCAGAGAATCACTTTTTACTACACCACTATAACAGTATGAATGAATCTATTAATATATACACCTAGGTAGCTTGTAGCAAATCCCAGTTACATTAACCCTCACTGGACAGGGAACCCTTGTCATTCCTTCAGTCAGTCATTATTTAGATCATTGTGTACAGTTAGACTGTTCTGTTAAACTGTTATTCCACTCTTGAATATTAACCCTTTACCAAACAATCCCAAGTTTTAACGATACTGGGGAAAATCCTTTTGAAAACATTGCGGGAAAAGGAGAAAATGCTGGTAACCATCATTTTCTCCTTTTCCCACATTGTTTTCTACCCTTTTGGAATCAGGTTTCATCAGTTCAGCCACTTTTAATTTATGATCTGCAACAGCTTTGAATTTGGACTGGCTTAAACTTTTTCGGTTTATAAATAGAGTTAAATAGTTAACTACATCTTGTTTTATTGGATATTGACTAATTGATTGCAAGATGTTTAACGCCGTTTTCAACATTATTTCAGTGATATTGCGGCGGCAAGATCACCTATGCATGCTTTCCTGGAGTTTCTTCTACCAGCACTACCGCAACTCAATGATGTTTTGCGGACGGTGTGGATTAAGATCAGACTGCGCAGAGCATGCAGTCTGATCCTGGATCTACACTGTCCTATAGGAGGATATATTATTTTCTCCAAAATGTAACTTTGAAATAACAGTATTCAGGGGTTTACCATTGGCTTGAAAGTTTTGTTTAACGTTTTTAGCAGGTTAAGGGTTAAACTTAAACTGGATTACTGAAAACCAATAGCACGCATAGCCCCAGCAGCTCAGTCAGGAGTGTACAGGACTTCGGAACAGGAGGTCGCTGGTTCGATCCCCGACTCGGCAAATTTCTTTCCGAGGATTGATGATAGTGACAGGATTCATTTCTCTCTCACGTTTCGATGATGGTTATAATATAAATGTGGGAAAGCAGCCAGTGGCTTGAAAAGAATATTGTGCGGAGTACTGGTAAAAGAAACTCCCGGAAAGCATGGATATGTGCACTGTCCACTGCTACATAACTGAAATAATGTTGAAAACAGGGTTAAACACCATACAAACAATCAATCAATCAATCAAATTCGCTAGTCTGTCAGTACTTTCAGTACTTTGTTTATGGATGGTATTTTAAGCGGTCGAAAGAGGTTGAAATATAAATTTGGCACTGAAAGATTTAATGCTTGTTTGTATGGTGTTTAACGCTGCTTTCAACATTATTTCATACTATCGCGGCAGCCAGTACACCTTTCCATGTTTTTCCGGAATTTCTTTTACCAGTACTTCGCACATTATTCTTCCCAATCCACTGCCTGCTTTCGCCCGCCATTATCCAGCGATGAGAAAAAGATTTAACTTGTGCGAGGTGGCATTTATTAGAAAATAATCCATACCTTCAAAAAACACATCTCTACAATATTGCTGGGAAAACACTGTCTGGAAAGACAAATAATGATACACTAATATTGTAAGAGTAAAAGTAAATATTAAAAGACCTTTAGAACTCTGCGGACAACTTAACTCTTTACCACAAAATCCCGACTTTTAACGACCCTGAGAAAGAAGCCATTTGAAAACATTGTGGGAAAAAGGAGAAAATGCTGGTAACCAGCATATTCTCCTTTTCCCACAATTTTTTCTACCTTTCCCAACACACATTTCAATTTTTGAGTTACATTGAATTTGTCGTCTGCAAATGCATCCAGTTTGGATGACTCTTAAATTTTGTCGTTTGATAAAGAGTTAACTTGATTTTGAGGATGGTGTAATTTAAGATCTGTCTGCACGTAAAGAATGGGCTTGACCCTTAACGTGCTAGATAACTAAAATGAAACTTTCTAGCCGATAGTAAAAACCCAAATATTGCTATTTCAAAGTTACTTTTCTATTGGAAAAATATCTCCTTATCGGACAGTGTATGTCCAAGATTAGACTACAGATTAGTCTGATCTTGATCTACACTGTCTGCGAAAGGTCCTCGAGTCGCGCTTAGCAGCCTAAGGGTTAATATGTCGTTATTGCTATGTTTAGACTGTAGGTATATACGATATTTCTATGTACAAACGTAAACATTTGCAAACAAACAACCGTGGCTCGAATGACAGGATTAGTCTTGGAAAGCTGTAAAATGTTGTGAGAAAATGTATTTTACTGGTCATATGATTATATGCAGTTGGACAAGAATCAATTGGGAGTTGTCTATGTAAACATTCATTACACCGACAGTTTAAGTTACTGACCGAAACCACACTGTTATTCAATGTTTGTTTGAACTATGTTTCACTACACTTTCAACACAAATTTAGTTTTATTAACTGCTACGAAAGCACACTCTGCAATGCCAGGCCTAAAGGAAAGTGCAACGAAAAAAGACCTGCGTCAGGGGATCGAACCTAGAACCTATGAATTCCAAATGAACCATTGGGTCACGCAGAGGCTGTTTGTAACTAGTTCTGTCGAAGACCGACGAATATACTCACCTTTTGCCTTGTCACTTGGTAAAAAAAAAAAAAAAAAAATAAGCCAAGCTCAGTGAAAAGGGGGCTTAATGCATCTCCGTAATGTATTGTACCAAGCAAGACATCACATAATTAGGGGTCCATAACATCCACTTTGTCTAAAATCCGACTGAATCATGATGTAGACTGGTCCTTTGTCATACAGAAAATTGACCAATAACGAAAAGTTTCGGGCGGCTGACCTCGGTAGATACTTTTCGCGAATGCATTAAACCTCCTTTTCACAGAGCATGGCTCAATTTCATATGGGTCATGTATAGCTCCAGTGACTGTCTATCATTCATAAAGAAAATTGAGGATGCAAAGTTTAAATGGTAAAAAGGCTTTGAACAATTAAAATTTCAGCCAAATTGAATGAAAACTGAACGACGAGAAGAAGACAAGAATTTGCATCGACGTACAGACAGACGGGCAACTTGATTGAAGTATAACCCTCAGCTTCGTGGTAGGGGAAATGATAAAGGGAGTCGTATAAAAAAAATCTCAAGGTTTGACCGTAAAATGAATTATCACCTCAGAAGGTCAAGGAAAGTATCCGCTGTGTTCACCACCCTCTCTTCCGTTTCAACAATTTCATCGACTTGCCCGCCTCTCTTCCCAGGCTGTATGGTAACCGCCAGAACGATCCCGAGAATAACCGCAGCGACAGTCGTTGATAGATAGTAAACGATAGCACGTGCACCCATCCTTCCTGTCGCACTGGCTTCTAGTGACGACAAACCGGAAATGAGACTTGATATGATCAATGGTACTATCAGGAACTGGAGCATGTTCATCAGTAAATCCCCAGGAAAGCGGAGGTAGAATATTTCCCGGGTTGTGAAGGGTGGTTTAACAGTTCTCAGGGCGGCCCCAAGTCCGACTCCGAGGACAAGGGCAACGAGAAGACAAATAATAAGAAGGTTTTTCTTTATAATGACCCACATCTTTGCCCGCAGACTGGATTTTGGATCCGCCATGTCGTATCAAGAGTGTATCAGATGGCCTTGAACACTACACCAAACAATCTTGAGTTTTAACGACCCTGAAGAAGACGACTTTTGAAAAGGTTTTGGAAAAACGAGAAAATGCGGGTAACCAGCATTTTGTACTATTCCCAGAATGTTTTATACCCTTTTAAATACAAAATCCACCATTTAAGCTACATTTAGTTTGTCGTCTGCAAATGCTTTCAATCTGAACAAATCTAAAACTTTGTCGTTTGGTAAAAGGTAAAGTGGAAAACATTCTATCGTCCTAACCCAATGAAAGAATTTTAAATGGTTTGACAGAAATTTTCATGCTTTAATACTACACCACCATTGCTCCACTGAACAAACTGGCTGCAACAGCTTTGTAAAATAGAAATATTCCCTATGCAACTTCTCCAGTCAAAGCATGAGGGAGGGATTGTGAAATAATTTTACATGTGTTCCGTTGGTGATTCTTCATCAAAAAAACTCAGTCTGTCCTGCTCAGATGTACATGAAAGCAAACCTAAAAGTGAAAAAAAAAAGTATAAACAACATCTAAACGGGATGAATAAATTTCAAAAAAATTTATGGAGGGCGTCTTAAATTTTATGGATCAGGTGAACGATGCGGTGCCATCGTGTGGCCCTCTTGTTTCATCAACTCTTTTGTACCGAGTTTATACAGCAGTTGTCAGTCGGATTAACTCAAGTGGTACAGGAAGAGATTTGTTATCTCGGTATGCTTGTGGGTGTTGGTTTTATCCCTACGGCTGGCCAACTAAAATTGCGTCTTAGATGAGACTTTAAAACCTAGGTCACGTGTGACAGTGCTGTACACCAAAAACGTAAAAAAAGAAACAGGCGTAACTTAGGATGTTTTTTTTTACAGTATCTTGCACTATCCCCCAATAAAAATGACTAACAGTAACATCCCTCTGGGGTGTTGCCCACATGGGCAGCCGGTGGCAATGATAATTAAGCTCAAAATAAAATCAGTTAAAGAGCAATTACTGCTATTCAGAAGCTGAAGGATTGTAAAATCTCATTTTGGTACATGCAGTTTTCATGTCTCACAAAATATTGGACAATAATGAAGATCTAAGGTCACATATTGAGCGACACTGTCTGCAAAAGCATTCATTTGAGAGAGAGAGAGAGAGAGAGAGAGACAGACAGACAGACAGACAGACAGACCAGTGGAGAAAACTTACCCTTTTTTTCGTATATACCACAGATGTACATGTACTCGTATGTTTAACTATGGTTTACTGATTTAGCTGTCTACCTACTTTTGCATCAATGTAGTCCTTTGGCTTCTCTTTTTCACAGGAAATTACTCAAACTGCGAACATATCCCTACCACACTGTCTTAAAAGAAACACGTTTCCGAAGAAAACTAGAAATCCCCAACATAGTCGCGAATCAAGAATATGATTGAAATATTTTCGGGGGACAAAAATAGTACTCAGTGTCCTAAATAAAAGTCACATAGTACTGAATGTGTTATCAGCATCCTTATCATGATCGAGACGATATTTTAAAGATACATATATAGTCGTTTTCAGCTACTTTTTAACCCATGGGTAGCTACTTTTTAACCCAGGGATAGAACGTCGGCCTCTCACATGAAAGACCCGGCCTCGAATCCCATGATGACTGGGGTCAGCCCTTGGAACCACCCACATCACGGCGCAAGTACTGGTTAACCCTTTATCAAAAATATTCACACGTTTTAAGGACCTTGATGAAAAAGGCTGATGAAAGTATCGTGGGAAAAGGAGAAAATGCTGGTAATCAGCATTTTCTCCTTTTCCCACAATATTTTCTATCCTGTCGTACCAAATTTCATCATTTGAGCCAGATTTGCCTTGTCGTCTGCAAATGTTTTCTATTTGGGTGATTTCATTTTGTCGTCTGGTAAATAGTTAAAGGTTCCAGAAAGCTATTATCAAAGGTGGTTCAATTAAGTTGTAAAATCGTGTTTCACTGTCGATGCAAAATAAATCGGTTTAATCTGGACCAAAAACTACACTAGCCCTTTGCCAAAAATTCTTGTTTTAACCATCTTGCAGAGAAAGACTTTTGAAAACACTGTGGCAAAAGGCAGAAAATGCTTGTCACCTGCATTTTCTCCTTTTCTAACAATGGTTTTTGCTGTATCAAAGACAACTTTACTATTTGAAGTGTTTTCATTTGGCTGCACGTGCTTTGAATTTGGACAAGTATATAATTTTGTTGTTGGTGAAAAGTTAACCCGCTTTATAACTGTGAAGGGGGGGGGGGAGGAGAGAGAGAGAGAGAGAGAGAGAGAGAGATAGAGAAATTCACAGTATCTATTTTTACCAATGATTTTTAGTATGTCTTTATTTTTTCTTTGGCACAATCACAGCACATCTTTAAAACGGAGGATAAACACTTCTATATTAAGTACGTTGCGTCGTGATCCTTAAGCAGAGCCCGAGGTGGTTTAATTGGTAATGCACGTGGCTTGAAACAAGTTCGATATTCCTAACCCCGAGGACATACCCTTAAGCTGCTAAGCGCGATCTACAATGTCCGACAAGGTATTTATTCCAATGAAATCAACTTTTGAAATCTCAATGTTAGGGTTTTTTTACTATTAAGTAGAATATTTTCGTTTCATCTATTTAGCGACTTAACCCTTTACCACACAATCCCGAGTTTAAACGAACCTGAGAAAAAAGGCTTTTGAAAACATAGTGGGAAAAAGGAGAAAATGCTGGTAACCAGCATTTTCTCCTTATCCCACGATGTTTTCTACCTATTCAAGAACAAATCCTATCATTTGAAAATATTCGAAGTGTCATCCGTAAATTCCTTAGATATGGACAACCCTGAAGTTTGCAGTGAGATTAAGAGTTCAGTATTAATGATAGTCACACCGACAGAATGCCTTCCCTTTTCAGCTTGTGACGATACATAATGATATACTTGGGACTACACAACTTTCAACTCCTTACCCCATAAAAACATGTAGCAGACGGTTTTATGTTTTGTGTTACACGTATTTGAGCCATGCACTGTGAAAAGGGGGCTTAATGCATCTCCGTGATGCATTATATCAATGCGAGTCATCAGATAATTATGGATCCATAATAGCCATTTTTTTTTTTTTTTAAACCGACTTATTCATGACGTAGACCGGTCGTTGGACAAACAGAAAATTGACCAATAGTGAAAAGTTTCGGCCCGGGTCAGCCTGCGCGGAGTGCGCAGGCTGACCGGGGTCGGTACTTTTCGCAGATGTTTTAAGTCCCCTTTTCAGAGAGCATGGCTCATTTGTTTTTTATGGTGCTTAAGGCCGTTTTCAACATTATTTCAGCTAGACCAGTGCACCTATCCATGATTTCCTGGAGATCTTGAGATAATTTTATCAGTGCTTTGCTCAATACTCTTTGCGAGTAAATGGCTGCTATCCTATATAACCACATCGTCGAAACAATAGTCAGAAGTGAGAAAGGAATAAATCCTGTCGCAGCGACTATCATCAGTTCTCGGAAAGAAATCTGCTAGCTTGGCGACTCCTATTCTCAAACACTGTATGTTACCGACAAACTACGAGGCTCGGCCGGAGAGGCCTTCAAAGACAAGAGTGAATGATATCAATTAATGCTTAAATACATACGTGTATATAAGAAAATTTACCAAAAGCAAAAACTTTCGGCCCAGACTAACCTGAGCGGACCGAGCAGGCTTATCTGAGACGATACTTTTTGGAGATGCATTAGGCCCCCTTTCTTCACAGTATGGCTCACATGTTAGAAAGCATGGTGGCAAAAGGTGAATCTTCTCCTAACGCACAGTTACTTCTTTCTCCACTATGTTTTCATACATTATCAGGTTCAATCAGTCGGGAAAAAAGTCGCCTGCAACAGGTCGTGGGTTTGTGTAGCTAGCTCTCGGTAGTTTGATAATAATCATGTCAACGAATAATTTGGGAGCCATAATTGTAACTCAGCGAAATTTATGACATAAGTTGTTATACTGTTTTCATATGACTAGTTATTAACTATCAAGAGGGGAACCCTTACAACAGCGACAGGTAACCATCAAAATATTTATGACACAGTAATGCCCCTTCTTCGACTTGAAATGTTTACCGAAAAGAAAACTGCAGCGAAGCATTGGCATCCGGCATGTAGTGCAAATGCATTAAGCCCCCTTTTCACAGAGCATGGCTCAAATATCTAAGCCTGCACTCTTTTGACCACTGTTCAAAAACAGAATCCGCTGAAACTAAGAAAAACTTTTACCTCTGGGTTAGACTACACAAGCGGATGGTATGGATCCCAAGATCAAAACTGTGGCTGTGTAGTGTGACAGCTGATCATCGGGCTTGATCTGGGTTATGCCGTCCACAAGAGTCCCTGTTTTCCACTATTGCACCCAAAGGTTAAAGGATGAAGTCTATTTGGTGTTCAACGCCGTTTTCAACTATTATTTCAGTTATATTGCGATGGCCAGTGCACCTATTCATGCTTTCCTCTGGTCCTTTCAAGTACCTGTTAATACTTCCCGCAATATTTTTAAGCCACCGGCTGCTTTCCCACAGACATCGACGAAACAGAGGTGGCAATGAATCCTTTCGCGGCTGAATGAGTATCATCAGTCATCGGAAAGAGTTTGGCGGCAGGTGGGAATCAAACCGGTGACAGATAGAAAGACAGAGAGAAACAAAGAAAAGACAGGGAGAGACTGAGACAGAGAGGGACAGGCAGACAGGCAGAGAGAGAGAGAGAGAGAGATCTCCATAACGGTATTTATTTTATTTTGAATAAAAAAAAAAACTTAGAATTGCTGCAGGATATGTCGTTAACATGACAAAGGGTTCAACTTCATTTCGCTTTTTTTTGCTCTAAATCCACAAAGGCGGGGATCATTAGTACGATCCTCAATGTAGCTGATCACCGGCGTGGTAAATTACCGGTGTAAACAACAACTCTAATTCGAGCTGTCAGCTGTTGTCTTTTTTTCATCAAAATGACAGTGTAAGTTAATGTTAAGTATATTTAACGCAATAATTGAATACTAATACAACAGGGACTATCATAATACAATTCAGAATATCTGTACGGATAATCTACGAAAACAAGCCGATAACAAATGAGTTGTAGCTTATTCGTATATGGCAGTACCCGGATACGATGTGTAAATTCTCTATAAAAGAATAATAACAGTGAACGTTCATTTCGCTTTATATATATATATATATGAAACAATAGCTTTATTCGACTGGAAATTGTGGTTTGTCATGTTGCGCTTTTTATATTTGGCTGGAAACTTTCACAGTTTCATAAGCATTCCTTACGTACAAACATTACGATTTCAAATCGTGACATTTGTGTAGCACGAAACGGGCATCTTGCAGGTATGTGGAGATTTATATTCATTTTCATGCTTCACAAAAGTTAAACCTTTATCACCCAATTATGCATGTTGACAATCCTGAGGATCAAGCTGTTTTAAAATACTACAGGAAAAGGAGAAAATGCTGGTCACCAGCATTTTCTCCTTTTCCCACAATGTTTTCTTTCCTTTCAAAGATAAATATCAATTATCATAGCTAAATTTAGTTTGTTGTTTGCAAATGCCAAAGGCTTTCAATTTGAACAATTCTGAAATTTCATCATTTGCTAAAGGGTTAAAATTAATGGAAAGTGCTTAAATAATGTTATAGTTCCAGGAATTCAATTCACTCATTAAGATACCGTTTCAGATATATCTCTAGTTAGTTAATGTGACATCAAGTAAGTATTTGATGGAACGGATATGTCTTGTTCTTAAACAATACCAAACAATCCTGAGTTTTAATAACCCTGAAGAACTCTGTCTCAGGAAGAAAACTTTTGAAGACATAGTGGGAAAGGAGCATTTTCTCCATTATTCTCAAAGTTCTTTTTATCCTATTCAAAAAAAATCAAATCACTAGAATAGAGCCAAATGTAATTTGTCTTCTAAAGATGCTTTCATGAAGTTGAGTCTAAAAGTTAGTTTTTTGGTACAGAGTTAATTGATGAGAAAAATATTTTAGCAAAAAAAAAAACAATTACTTATTGGGAGCAGGTATCTTATATAGAGAGACAAGGATGGAAAATGCAACTGTAGAGAAGATTGATAGTTGATTTCTCACTGAATTATCTATATAGAAGGATCCCTTAGTTTTGCTTGATCACAGAGATGCATTAAATCCCCTTTTGCCATATTGCTGCTCAGATCTACTGGTCTTTTTTTTGTACTTTCCTGCAGATGAAATGGTAATACTGTTTCAAATAGCTGAAAGAGGTGATAGAGAAACAGCATGGCCTCAGCTACAGAATATACACCTGAAAATGTTGAAAAGGTATTTAAAAGCATTGTCATTTATTTGAAGAATCCTTTAAATGTTCAAGTTGTCGATATGTGAAATAAGACTGTTTAACTCTTATGGAAAGAAATCTGAATTTTAAGCACCTTGAGGAAGAAAACTTTTGGAGGCATTATGGGAGAAAAGGAGAAAATGCTTAAGGAATAACCTTTTCTGTGACAAAAAAAAAAATTTATACTTGTCCAAACTGAAAGCATTTGCTGATGAAAAAGATTTTTGCAAAAGGTATATATAAAAAAAAAAACTATGGAAATGTCACAGGGTAAATAAGGTTTATATTTTCTGTACATGTCTGTACTTTATAGCAAAGGTAAGTCCATGACCTGTCAGATGACAATCAAACATTGTTGAAGTGGGGTTCTCTTTGACTGAATGGTTAACCTGTTACCAAACAGTCTGGAGGTTAAATGACCCTGAGGAAGAAGCGTTTTGAAAACATCATTAGCAAAAAGGAGAAAATGCTGGTAGTCAGCATTTTCTCCTTTTCCCAGTATGTTTTCTACTCTGTCAAAGACAGATTCTTTCATATGAGCCACAACTGAACTGTAGTCTGCAAATGCTGTCAATTTGTACATGTCTACTTTTTGTCATGTGATAAAGAGTTAACTCTATTCCAAATAACAATATTTTAGACTAGGTCAAATTGAGAGCATTTGCAAGTGACAAATTGAATTTGGCAGAATTTGTTTTTGAAACAGAAACAGTAGAAAACAAATTAGGGAAAAAGAGAAAAAGCAGGTTACCAGCATTTTCTACTTTTCCTATGATGTTTTAAAAAGCCTTTTCTTTAGGGTGGTCAAAAATGGGGAATATTTGGAGGTTAAGGCAGAAGATTAGTAATCCAGAGTTTTTTGTTTGATCCTTTTCTTGCAGTGCTGATTGCACATGATTATCTGTAGGTGATGTGATGCCAAGTCCCAGCCTAAACTGTGGAAAGCCGCATATTACAGTAGCCATTAAAAAACTTTTGGCAAAAAAAATATATGGCTTGGAACACAATGTTGTACTGAGAATTCATGCACTGCAATTTTATTAATGTTTGAATACCCATATTTTAAGATGGTGGATTTGTAATTAGAATTACCTCCGTGTTCACTAACCATTCTTAAGAAAGTTCTTATTCCTATTCTGAAGAATTTTCTAAATTTGAAAGTAACACAACTTGTGATTGGCTAAACCAAATTGTTTAGCCAATCAGAAGTTGTGTTACTTTTAAAATCCAAAATAATACCAAGAATGTTCTTAGGAATGGTTAGTAAATACAGACCCTAGTCTCAATCTGACCCTGTAATTATTGATATGTAAGTATTTAATCCCAAAATGTTTTGCTTGTTTTTTAAAGGCTGTGAGGGATTTCTACTGTAACTCAGAACTTCAACAAGAAGTGCACCAGTGGCTAACTGCAGCCCAAACATCACCAGAAGCATGGTCGTTTTGTTGGGAACTTCTTACTCCAGATAAGGTATGCTATGTGTCTACTGTGCAATACTTCAGTTACTACTTTAACTCCCCCACCTAGATTACTAAGAAACACAAGTTTTTAGGGTATTCTGGAGTTTAATTTGTCTGTCTGTACACATGTCCCTCGGACCATCTATAGTATACATAAACGGAATATTATGTTGTAGGTAAAGCTGTGTCAGTACTGGTGTGAGAAAGCCAGGGAATTTGCATACTTGCACTGGCTCCCATGGTTTGACCTAAGCTGTTAAAACAGCATTAAAATCCAATAAAAACCAAACCAGAATAACTTTCCTGGACCTTGTATTTGCTTGGAGCTGCCTGAGAAAATTTAATATTGTGCAAAACCAAGGTTTAGTAAGATGTCAAAATTTTCTTACGCAGTAAGAGGTAAATACAAGCACTAGAAAAGTTACTACAATATGTATTTTTTTTTTTATTATATGTACCTACAGCTTTCAACAGCAAAGTATTGCAATTATTAACTATTTTATTTGAAGACAGTAAAAGAAATAAAACAAATACTGCTTTAGTGAGTAGTACCGTCATTTTTATGAATGCCTGATAAATATTGTAGAGTAACATTTTGACCAATCAAATCGCAAACCAAACCATATTTGACGCTGTGTTGACAGAATTTTTTTTCTGCCATGTGTGATTTATCCCTCTACCATACATGTTTTTGAGGTGGACAATTTATAGGTATATATAAATATATAATCTTTTCCTTTTTTTAAAATGTTTTCTAAAGCCTTCTTCAGGTATATAAAAGCAAGGGCTTATCTGGTAAATGGTAATAATACGAATTATCAATATGAACCCAAGATAAACTTTTTAAATGACAAAATATTAGACTGGCACAAATGGAAAGCATTAGCAGATAACAAATTAAAGGTAGCCAAAATGACGATATTGTTGTGGAAAAACATTGAATACATTTTGGGAAAAGGAGAAAATGTTGGTTACCAGCTTTTTCTCCTTTTCCCACAATGTTTTTGAAAGCCTTCTACCTCTAGGCTGTTTAAAGTTAAGATTGTGTGGTAAAGGGTTAATACATGTATATTAATACATGGATCAAAACAGAAATGAATATGATTGAAAACATTATGACAAAGGTATAAATTGCTCATTTATATGCAATTCTTTCTACTTCCATAATTTGTAGCTCGGCTGTTTTTGAAGACAAAGTCGAGGTATTGTCAAAAACATTGACACATTAAAATCTCTCTGTTATCACTGAAGATATTTACTTCAAACTGGGACTAGTTGTTAACTATGAAAAGGTGAACGCATACAACAGGGGCAGGTAACCATCAAAAATTCTTTTGGTACGTTTATGGCCCTTTTTTACTTACATTTTTTGCTAAAAGCAATTGCAGTTGAGTGTTGGCACCGGCATGCGGTGCTGTTTTTTTTTTTTTTTTAATAGAGTGGTCCGTGTTGAGATGAAATCAGTGTTCTGCAGGCTGTAGTGGGTAAATGGGGAAAAATATTTTGATATAAACTGTTTTTAACCCTTTTCCACATGATTCCGAGTTTTCATCGCCCTGAAAGAGAATGCTTTTGGAAACATGGTGGGAAAAGGAAAAAATGCTGGTGACCAGCATTTTCTCCATTTCCCACACTGACAGTGTTTTCAGTCCTATCAAAGGCAGAAATCATCATTTGAGCCAAATTAAATATGTCGTCTGCAAATGCTTTCAATTTGGTCGAGTCCAAAATTTTGTTGTTTTGTAAAGAGTTAAATGCCAGAGTGGCTATTCAGTTGCATGTCTTTCCCTTAAACAGGATGTCCAAGTTCAGTTTTATGGTGCCAGCTGTCTCCATGTCAAAATTAGCAAGTTCTGGTAAGTTGGGATATTCATTTGTTCAGGGCTCAGGCTCTAACTTCCCTTTAACTCTTTTACAAGTTGACAAAAATTGACACCATGTTCCATATTATAAGCATTTGCAGTTAACATCTGCAGTTTTCTTGACTATGGGTTAGTTGTGGCTGTTAGTCATAAAACTATTTTCATATGGACTTTCTTGAAAACCACCATGCAGTTATCAGTATAATGAAAAATAGGGTAGAAGAGTTGTGTTTGACTGATATTTAGCACCGTTTTTATTGTTAATTCTGTTACGTATAGGCAACACCTACACTTATCCATGCTTTCCTAGAGTTTCTGTTACCAGTACTTTGTGCATTCTTTTCAAGCCACTAGCTGCTTTTAAAGTAATGGTGATAGAGGATTAAATCCTCTTGCAATGACTATCATTAATCCAAAAAAAGAAATTCACAGAGTTGAGTATCGGAACAGTAACCCGTGGGTATCAAGCCCTATACTTGAAGGACAAAAGGGGGCTTAATACATCTCCATGATGCATTCTACCAAGCAAGTAATTATATAATTATGGATCCATGAAATCCATTTTGTCTAAAAACTGACTGAATCATGTGATCAGCTGGTCCTTTGAAATGCAGAAAATTGACAATAACAAAATTTACCAATCCAGATCAGCCTGTGTGGATTGTGTGGGCTCAACTAGATAGATACTTTTTGCGAATGCATGAATCCCCTTTTTATAGAGCATGGCACAAATTATTTTTATCTGTTTTTTTTTTTTCAGGAATGAATTACCCCCCAACCAGTATGAGTCTCTGAAAAATAAAACCATAGAACAGGTGATCAGCTCTGCAACAGGCCCGAAACTTATTCTAACCAGACTTTGTACTGCTGTAAGTTTTCCATTGTTCTTTCAATGATAAACCATGCTCTGTGAAAAAGGGTATAAATGTGTCTGCAAAAAGTATTGACGCAGGCAGACTTGGGTCGAATCCTTTACTATTGGTCAATTTTATTCATGTCAGTGGACCATTCTACCCCTGGATTTAGTCGATTGTTTGATAAAATAGATTTTACTGATTCATAATAGTATGATGATGTGTTTGGTATTATGCATCACAGATGCATCAAACCCTTTTTAGCCAGAGCATGACTTATATCACTAAATCTTCACTAAACCATGTAGTGTGAACCCAGTAGAATAGTCTCATTAAGGGCATTCCACTGAGTATGCTAAAAAATAGATTTTTGTTAGGAAGTAATGCTTCTAGAATCTTATGATTGCCACGAGCATGGACTACTGTTTCTTTGTAATTTGTGTTGAATCATTTTGTATAGATTTCAAGTGATATGTGAAATATATTTTTGGCTTGCCTATGCAAAGAATGTGGAAGGTAGAATATTGTAATTACCTGGGCTGCCTTTCATTATACATTGTACACATGAAATTTGTGTAAGCAGTTTAGGTAAGCAAGTATTAAGTCTTAAAACAAGGTTCACAAACTGCATAACTTTATGACAGAAGTAAATATTTGTACAACTTTACACCAGCTCATACCTTTGGGTAAAGTAGGGATAGTATGTGTGTATATACGAGGGTTGTCCCAGAACTCTGTGACAGATTTTATAAACGGGTCATTATTAACGTCAGGACATCCCTTTTCACATATATTATCTATGAGGATGTTTTTTTTTACTTTGTATTAAATCTTTAATAAGATATTTGTTTTGTTTTTACTTCAAATCTACATAATTGATAGGGAGGTGTCATTCACTGGTGCAGGTCTGTTTATCCTCATGTTTTAGTATGAACTCAAGTCATGCACAGCTATTTTCAATATTTGATATTATTTCTGCCAAATATCACATGGACATATTTTTCTGATACTTGGAGGTCATCACAGGAAATTTGAATGTGATCAGGTAAACAACGGACAGTATACATACAAACAAAAACGGACGGTAGAAAATAGGAGATTTGAAATGACCTCGTTGGAAGATCGCACTGTGCAGAAGACAGTTATAAAATTTTGTGCTGATTTTGGAATGGCACCCTTCAAGACTATAAAACAAATGTGTCGTACTGAAAACATTTCTCGGACACTAGTCTGCTATGGCATGGCAGGAAAAGATGCCAGGAAAAGGAGAAAGAAAAAAATGGAAGGCTGGTTTCTGTAAATGAAGAATCGTGTGATTTGGTAAAGAGATGCATTTTTGCAGATCTGAGACTGACGGTCAAGAGAGATATCATCGTTTACGGCCATTTCAAGGTCTTATATCCACAGAATACTTATGGACAAACCAAACATGCCACGCCTCTGCATGACATAGGTTCCATGTCTGCTATCCGATTTGAATTTCGTTGAAAATACCTGGAAAAAGGCATGTAAACTTAACATTGATGTCGATATTGACACTTGACATGCGCTGCAGTGTGCGTGGTTGTTCGGTATTTATGCTACAATCTTCTTATATGTAAAGGTTTTTGTGGGATTTTTTATCTGTATGTTTGGATTATATGAATTCAAAACATTTTTATCTATATGTTTGGATTATATGAATTAAAAACATATCTGATTACTCTTTTTTCTGCAGCTGTCATCTTTTGCCCTAAACTCAATGCCAGAACTATGGGAAGACCCACTGGAATCTCTGACCAAACTGTTTCAAGATGAGTCATCTCCACTGAATGTAATTATACCAATTATCATGTAATATTTTGTTACAAATTCTGAAAATTCGTGAATTTGACAAAAAGGAGAAAAAATGTGTCTCTCAATAATGATATGAAAAACATTGAAAGAACAGGAGCAATTAGATGGAGAAATGTCTATAGTAAAGAAAAAAGTCTCTTTTTGGAATGATCTGAGAAGCTGTTTTTGAAAAGGAGCAATTGTTTGTAACAGGCAAAGACTCTTTTTCACGCATTGTTTCCCTTTTTACTGTTTATCAAATGACAAAATCTTTAGACTTGTCCAAATTGAAAGTATTTGTAGTTAATAAGTGGAATATGGGTCAAGTAATGTGGGTCAAGTACCTTTCTTTGAAAGGGTAGAAAATATTATTGGGAGAAAAGATTTTTTATTTTATGTCTGGTTTGTATATGGAAAAAGCACTGAACTTGAATTCTTTATCACACAATCCTGAGTTTTAACAATGCCAGGGAAGAAGCCCTTTGAAAGCATTGTGGGAAAAGAAGAAAATGCTGGCAACTAGCACTTTCTTCTTTTCCTAAAATGTTTTCTACCCTTTCAAGACTAAAGCCATCATGTGAGCCAGATTTAGATTTGGTCAAGTCTAAAATTTTGTAATTTTGTAATTAAAGAGTGATAGGGACTTCAAACAAGATGTCATTTTTCTATTTTTTTTTAAGAAAATTTTCATTCACATGCAAAGATAGCTTCAAAATCAAAACATGGATAGATATACAGATAGAAAACATGAGGAATCACTTTTTTTTTTTTAAAAATATTTTTATAGTAAAATTTCCTATACCATTAGTAAGAGTATAATATTGTGTGTGATTGCATAACAATGGATAAATTAAGGACAGTTGACTCCATAGCTCAGTGATAGAGTCCCTCCCCTTTTCAAAGAAAAAAAAAAGGGTCAAAAATATGGTTCAAAGCCCCTTTAACCCTTTCCCAAACGACAATTTTTGGACTGGTCCAAATTGAAAGAGTTTGCAGACAACAATTTTAAATTTGATGAAAATGGCAGAAAGTTCTCAAAAAGGGTAGAAAACACTGTGGGAAAAGAAGAAATTGCTCATTGCGAGCAATTCTCCTTTTCCCACAGTGTTTTCAAAAGACTTGCACTGCAGACACATGGAAACCAGGGCTTGTTTGGGAAAGGGTTAATACACAGAGAAATGTAAGAGGAGACACAATTTTGAGTACAGCTATGAAAGCCAATGATTGAGTCTGGGCATTTTTCTCATTTATGTTTGTTCTTTGAAAGGTTTCTGTGGCAGAGTAGATCAGAATATACAAAAGAAAATTGAAAATGAAATTTATTTTTTTTTTCAGTCTGCTCAAAGATGTAGTGTATTGTTAGAAGTATTTACAGTGCTACCAGAGGAGGTGAGTTTAGGACTCATTTCTATGTAAACTTTGGTTTTGAAAAGGGTTTTGCAGTCAGAAGTCAGAACTCCGAAAAACTGATATCTTAATTAAGCAACCGGCCCATAATACATAATATATTTGTTTTCAGAAGCATTCTTTATTAGAGTTATTAAAATTCAGGGTTGTTTAATTAAAGGTTTATAATGTGAAAAAAGGTTTAATGTATGGACATATTTGTCAACAGGGAAATCGGTTCTTACAAAGCCTTTTAAGCAATGTTTCCTTCTCCTGTAATGGTTTAATTAATTATTATATAATTATAGGATACAACGCATTATGTAAGTTGGTATTTTAGATAAAATTTTATTAAACAATTCTAAAAAAAATGTTATTTAACAATCATCTTTATAGATGTGTTTTATAAAATTTTATCTCAAAAGCCAATGAATGTCAGATTCTTTTTATCAAATAACAATATTTCACAAATTATAGAACCCGATTCACTTCCTTGAAAGAAGTATAAGATGATGTCATATATAAAATTACGCAATGCTTATCTCAGATGCATATAAGATAAGAAAATTTGTAATGGGTATATTATGCTGAAAACAAAGAGGCTATGTAATTAAAAAAAAGGAAAACAAAGTTAGTCTTACACTTCAGTACAAACTTTTGTCACTGATTATCAGATTTGAATATGGTTTTCTTTTTATTTCAGTTTTTCAATGCTAATTTATCTAATCAAAGAAGGTCTAAACTTAGGTTTGAGCTTGGAAAAAGCTTGACAAAAAGTAAGTGCTAGATTAGATATCTTATGTTTGTTATTATGCTATCTGCATTTAGATCTTAAAGAGTTCGTTAAATTCACCAGATGACAGAATTTTGAGTTGTCCAGACTGAAAGCATTAATTTCTGTAGATGACAAATTCAACATGGCTCTAATGATACGATATCTCTTTGAAAGAGTAGGAAACATTATCTGAAAAGAAGAAAATGCTGATTACCGGCATTTTGTTCTTCTCCCATTATGTTTTTCAAAAGTTCTCTTCCTCAGGGTGATTGTTTGGTTAAGGGTTAACAGTTTTAAAGTCCAAAAGTAATGTAAGTCAAATTGTCCAAAGTAGTGCTGAAAACACAGGTTTTTAAACATCAGTCCATATCACATTATGACCTTGTTATGACCTACACAGCCATTGCAAATGCTGGAAAAAGGAGAAATTGCTTGTAACAGGCTATCACTGCTTTGCCAACAATTTTTTCCAAAATCTGAAAAAAGGATGGTTCTTTTCTTCACAGGTTTCTCCTTTGTGTTAATCCTTTCCCACAATCCCGAGTTTTAACAACCATAAAGAAGAATACTTTTGAAAACATTGTGGAAAAAGGAGAAAATGCTGGAAACTAGCATTTTCTCCTTTTTCCACAGTATTTTTGAACCTCCCAAAAACAAAATTTCAGTGTTTGAGTCACTTTATTTTGATGTCTGTAAATCGATGGGTGAGTGCAACACTATCCTAAGTGCCTATACAAAAGTATAGGCACTTAGGATAGTGTTGCACTCACCCATCAAAATGCTTTCACTTTGGACAAGTCAAACATTTTATCGTTTGGTAAAGAGTTAATTTAACCCCTATACTGCCATCAATGAAAACAGGGGCTTTGCAGACAAGACTGTACAGAATTTGATATAAGTACTGGTAGCTCTTTGTCAAGGCTGTAGAATAAAAATCTCTGAATTTCTTTCGCATGAAAGGGGGATATGTGTTTAAATTTCTTAAAGAACACCGATAAGTATATTTGCTGTGATGTAGAAACTGTATGGTTGCATCAGTTACAAGTTGTAATTTTTGGGGTTTAGATCTAGGGATGGTCATTTTGCCTTGGTTAACTCGTCTCTTTTTATAAGATCGGATATGCCATTATCATACTTAATTGAATAGGGATCATCATAATCAAACCGTGTTATTGATCAGGTGACATTCCCAGAAGTCTTTTCAAAACTCTGGTGCAATCTAAAAATACCTACAGAGGCTATGTAGCCCATTTAGAAAATACCATTGAAATATGTTTTCTTCTTACGTTTGTCTCTCTTCTTTACTGATGATTTGCCTGCAATGGCTGTACATGTACTTTATTCAGTGATAAATCAATTTTGAAGTTCAGTGAGATTATGAAAATCTGAATAGCTCCTTTAAAAAGTGAAAATGTTATTTTCTTTTTCTGTTTATAGTTTTACAGTTACTTACAAGCCTAATGACACCCAGTTCACCCTCTGATGTGTATGATAGTGCACTGAAATGCTTCTCCAGTTGGGTAGAGTTTGGAATTCCTATGAACGAGGCTGAAGACATTATAGTACAGGTTTTCCAGTGTTTAAGTAATCCACAGCTGTTTGATACAGCAGTAGATACCCTAGTAAATGTATTTTCTCATGCAGACTCTCATAGGTAGGTAGAAATAGGACTGTTTCTCTAAAGGCCCACTTGACCAATGTGACCTTTTTTTTCACACTTGTAAAAAAAGAAATCATCAAAACCAGTAAAAGATAAGTCCAGTTTTGCTCAACTGATTTGTTGCTCAAAGCTGAAATTTCATTAAGCTTTTAACACACAATTTTGATTTTTAAGGACCATACCAGGACAGCCTTTGTAAACATTGTAGAAAAAGGACAAAATTCTGGCAACCAGCATTTTTTCCTTTATCACAAGGTTTTGTACCCTTTCCTAGACTTATGTCACCATTTTAGTCACATTTAATTTTCCATCTGTGAATGCTTTCAGCTTGGATGAATGTAAAAGTCTGGCATATGGTAAAGTGTTAATGTTTCTGATAATAAGGAAATCTTAAACTTAGATTGAATTTGATCCCTGGAAAGGAGGAAAAATTATGACATTACACATTAGTGTGTTTGAAATATTTTTTTACCCTCCCAAAGGATGGATATTGATGGTTCTATAGGAAACAACAAGTTTATGATAAAATATGGATGTAATCAGAAATCTGAAACTCATATAGAAAGACCAGACTACCTTTTCCATATCATAAATGTACTCTGTTTAGGTTTTTCTGTATCTCAAATGTGTTCTGTGTAGAACATCATCACTGACTATTTCCATGTATTCAGGTTTAGTTCTTTTTGTGATATCCTGAAAATGAAAAAGTTTAGCTCTCTGACCTTTTTTCAGTATTTATTTTGTGATGGTTTTTTGAGGGCTATAAAGTGAAGCTATTTAACCTGTTACCGCACAATCCTGACTTTTAATGACCCCCAAGTGGGAAAGCTTTTGAAAACATTGTGGGAAAAGGAGAAAATGCTGGTAACCAGCATTTTCTCCTTTTCCCATAATGTTTTCTACCCTTCCCAACACAAGTTTCAATTTTTGAGTCACATTCATTTTGTCGTCTGCAGTGCTTTCAGTTTGGAAAAGTCTAGAATTTTGTCGTCTGGTAAAGGGTTAATGAAAGAGCCATTACAACAGTTTGCATTTCTGTGTGGTTGGATCAGGTCAATTTGCATGCATAAAGAGGTTTGCATCAAATTCAATCAAAGGTGGAATCCAGTGTGAACCTCTGTACACATGCAACTCGACCTGATCTGGCCACACAAAAATGCAAACTTTTGCAATATTCCGTTTATATTCATAACGCTTGCACTGTGTGAAATGTTCATTACAGATTTCCATATACCATACAGAAGTTGCTGGGAATGATTGGTCTCCTACAAGACATGCTCAACAAAGCTGTAGAGGAACATGATCAGGTACAAACATAGTGCCGCTTACTCTGTGATCTTCTGGCTACTTGTAGACACAAAATCATTCCAATTACAAGTGAGCTGGGCTCTGGCAAAAGGGGGTTCAGCACATCTTTGTGATGCTTGATGCCAAGCAAGTCATCACATAATTACATAATTTCTACCCTTTCAAAGACAAATTTCATATCTTGTGCAGCATGTAATTTGTTGTCCACACATGCTTTGAATTCAGACCAGTCTAAAATTTTGTTGTCTGGTAAAGAGTAACCCTCTACCACACAATCCCGAGTTTTAGCAACCCTGAGGGAGGAGACTTTGAAAACATACTGGGAAAATGCAAAAATGTTGGTTAGTAACTAGCATTGTCCCCTTTTTCCACAACGTTCTTTACTTATTCAAAAATAAACTTTCATATTTTAGAAACACATTTATTTGTTGTTTGCAAGTGCTTTCAATTTGTTCAAGTCTAAAATTTTGTCATGCGGTAAAAAGTTAACTCTTTACCAAACGACAGAATTTTAGACTATTCCAAATTGAATGCATTTGCAGACGACAAAATAAATGTGCCTGAAAAATTGAAATTTGTTTTGGGAAGGGTAGAAAACATTGTGGGAAAAGGAGAAAATGCTGGTAACCACAAAGTTTTCAAAAGCTCTCTTTCTTAGGGTCGTTAAAAGTTGGGATTGTGTGGTAAAGAGTTGAGGGATCACTCTTGTGTATAACGGCATTCATATTTTACAACTTTGTGCAAAATAATCCTGATTGAAAAAAGGTCCTGCCTGCCCCTTACCAAACAAGCCCAGTTTAAGTGACCCTGAGGAGAGATGCTTTTGAAAACATTGTGGGAAGAATATGCTGGTAACCAGCATTTTCCTGTCTTCCCACAATGTTTTCAGCCCTTTAAAAAGTCATTCTTGTCATTTTTACTACATTTAGATTGTCATCTTTTATTGCTTTCATTTTAAACTAAAAGTTTTCTATATAGTAAATAGTTAAAGATAAATCCTTACAGTAAGAGACAAAAATACTGTTAAAATAATTTGATAGACTGTAGAATGGTTCAGAATTTAGTCAGCTTTGTAAACTTAAATAAATTACATATTTATATTGTTAAAATAAAGATGAAATTGGTTAAAAATTGGCTGAAAATGAGTATAGATGTATCTTTAAATAGTAGAAAACTATCTTTTAAAAAATGTGGTATTTTTCAAAAAATATTTATCATGTTTTCTTTACCAGGATACATGTCAGGGTGTGACCCAGGTTGTTGTAGCTATAGCAGAAAACCATGCTAAAATTATACTGGACTGTGCCTGTGGTCAGGATGAGAATAGGAAAACAGATGTCATGAAACTTGTCCAGTTAGCTTTGGTAAGGGATAAAGCTTTTTACTATTTTTTATACCTAGTTATTCCAGAGAGACAAATTTATAGGGTGATGCTTACCCATCTACAATGGCCCTGTCTATAGGATGGACAAGATTGAAAATATGCATGTCTTCCACTTCAAATGTCTACTACAATTAAATTCTCATTATAGCTAGGGGTCTTTTGTGGCTCAGTGATGAAGGTGTAGGATTTGAAACCTGGAGGATCCTGGTGTGATCCTTTGGCAAGTTGATGAGTTTGATGTTGGAGTGTCCCTGGGCAACACTCTTCAAGGCCATAGCCAAGTACTAGTGAAATCCAGCATATATATGAATAAGTAAGCTATCAAAGTGATATGACTCTATTTTCCACATTGTCTTTAAAAGCCATCTTCATTAGCATCATTAAAACAAATAGTTGTTTGGTAAAGGGTTAAACATTGTTTTTACTCTATCAAAGCACATGGCATCGGTATTCAGCCACTTTTTTTCATAGTTCTAGTTCAGTTAGAAGTTTTATGGTATACAGTTCTAGTTCAATTAGAAGTTTTATTTGTATTATATAATTATAATGTTGCCTTCTTTCAATGGTTTACTGTTCAGAAAAAAACCCACAGATCACTGGCTATCATGGCATATTTTAACTCTGTTCCAGCATTACATTTACCCCATTAACAATCAATAGCTTTTGGAAAACATTGTGGAAAAGGAGAAAATGCTGGTAACTAGCATTTTTTTCTTCCTTTTCCAGTGTTTTCTACCTTTTAAAGAGGATTTCATTTTTTCAACCACATTTAATTTGTCATCTACAAATACTCTCAGGGGGAGCATGAAGTTTTGTTGTATGTTAAAAACTTAGTTCTGTCCAAAGCAGTATTAAATTAATTTGCACCTACAAAACAAAGCGTTTATTGCACTAATCATCTTTACAATGTGTCTGGCAAGAAGACAATATGAGACATGCTCTGGCAAAAAGGAGTTGAATGTTTTTTACCAAGCAAGTCATCATATAATTATGGATCTACAAAATCCATTTTGTCAAACAACCGGCTGAATAGTAAGATAGACAGATTCTTTGATATGGAGAAACTGGCTGAATAATGAGATAGATTCTTTGATATCGATAAAATTGGCAAATAGCAAAAAGTTTTGATCCAGGTCAGCTTGGGTGGAGTGCACAGGCGGATCTTTGTCGATACTTTTTGCGGATGCATTTTACCCCATTTTCACATAGCATGGCTCATATGTATAAGAAACTGGAAAACATGGATGTGCTAAAGAACATATAATTACATGAACAAACATTAATTTCGATGAGAGAAACAAAGTATCAAAGTATAAAAATATAGATTAATTCAGTTCCTCCAGTTGATTGCTTTTTTTTATCATGCAGGAGGCAGCTTTTTAACTCTTTACCAAACGACAAAAATTTCAGACTGGTCCATATTGAAAGCAGTTACAGACAACAATTTAAATGTATTTCAAATGATGATTTCTGTCTTTGATAGGGTAGAAAACATAGTGGGAAAAGGAGAAAATGCTGGTCACCAGCATTTTCTCCTTTTCCCAAAATGTTTTCAAAAGGCTTTATTTTCTCAGGATTGTTAAAAGTCAGGATTGTATGGTAAAGGGTTTAGCCATTACCGTGACATGACTGAACCAGTGTTGAAGGTAGCATAAAACACTATTCAATCAATTTTCTATTTTCTTCATGTGATACAGGCATGTTCTTGTATACCTGGTCATTATCCAATAGATGAGATGTGCAGTAGTATGACCTTCACCTTCTGGTATATACTTCAGGTAATTTCTTCTCTTATGACCTTGACCTAGATCACCTTTTAAACTTGAAACAGTAATGTTGCATGCTTACATGTATTAGCACAGTTGCAGAAATATGATACTTTCGCATACAAAGAAACCGACTTTTATATGAGCCATGCTCTGGCAAAAGAGGGCTGAGTGCACCTCTGTGATCCATGACAACAAGCAAATCATCACAAAACTATGGATCTATAACTTCCATTTAGCCAGCTGAATCATGAGGTACACTGGTTCTTTGACAAGAAGAAAATTTACCAAAAGCAGAAAGTTTCTACCCAGGTCAGCCTGCACGGACTGTGGAGGCTGACCTTGATCAGTACTTTTTTTCAGATACATTAAGCCCCCTTTTCACAGAGCATGACTCAGTTATATATTTATATTATTCAAATAGGTCAATATAACATAGTTTTTGCAACTTCATTTTTCTCTTCACCTTCCTTTACTTTTTAAACCTTTCAGGGTATTAACTCTTTACCAAATAACAAAATTTTAGACTGGTCCAAATTGAAAGCATTTGCAGACTACAAAATAAATATGACTTAAAAATTGAAATATGCCTTTGGAAGGGTAGAACACATTGTGGGAAAAGGAAAAATGCTGGTTATCAGCATTTTCTCCTTTTCCCATAATGTCTTCAAAAGGCTTCTTTCTCAGGGTCGTTAAATGTCAGGATAGTGTAGTAAAGGGTTAATAGACAGAAACAGGGGCTTTTGTCGATGGCATAGATCAAAATTAGGCTGCACAGAATTGCAGTTTGATCTTCAATCTATACATCAGCTTGTTTAGTCAACCCTATCATATAGATATATTTCTGAGTTTCATTTGAACATATTTTCGGCTGTTGAAAAAGGTATAGTTTATATAGTAAATTTTTGTAAGTTCACACATAGCTGGTTTGCAGCTATGTGTTGGGTCGTATGCTATCTCTGGTCCCAATATTTATTCTTCTTTATCGTTGTAAAATTCCTCCAGATACTTCACACTTCAGTGGTTTGTAGTTCGTAGTATATTTCATGCCCCCAAAGTATTTTTTAAACAGAAAGTCCTACCTTTAGTTTGTAGATAAATTAATCCACTCACAAACATTTGTATAAAAAAATTTGGTCCCTTGGGCTACAAACTATCAAGGTTTTACTGTATCTTTTTGACTGAAATAATAAAACAGTTCATTTGGCTAGGTGAAAAAGGTGTGGCTCATATCTTCAACTTGTCAGTTATGAATTATTAACACTATTGTTTTCCTATACATATTACAGGACAATCTATTTGATATGGAGGCAACAAAGAGCCATATACTGTTACCGATATTCCAGCCTATCTACTTTAGTCTGATAGAAAATCTACTGGTTAAAGTACAGTTTCCACTGGATGAAGTGTACGAGACTTGGACTGCCGGTAATAAGACTGTACATTTTGAGCTATATATAATTAGCCATGCTCCATGAAAAGAGGGCTTAATGCATCTGCAAAAAATACTGACCCATGTCGGCCTGTGCAATCCGTGCAGGCTGACATTGGTCAAGACTTTTTGCTACTGATAAATTTTCTGCGTGTGATAGGACCATTCTGCCTTCAGATCCAATCTGCAGTTAGACAAAATGGATTTTATAGCTCCATGATTATAGAATGACTTGCCTGGTGTAGTGCATCACAGAGATTCATTAACCCTTTACCACACAATCCCAACTTTTAACGACCCTGAGAAAGAAGCCTTTTGAAAACATTGTGGGAAAAGGAGAAAATGCTGGCAACCAGCATTTTCTCCTTTTCCCACGTTTTCTAGCCTCCCCAAAACAAATTTCAGTTTTTAAGTCACGTTTATTTTGTTGTCTGCAAATGCCTTCAATTTGGACCAATCTAAAATTTGGTTGTTTGGTAAAGAGTTAAACCCTGTTTTCCCAGAGCATGACTCATATGTGTCGAGTGTTATTTAATTACCTTACTCTTCTGAGCTTTAGTGACCCTGAGCAAAGAGCTTATTAAAACCCTGTGGGGAAAAAGAGAAAATGCTGGTAACCTAAACCAGCTTTTTCTTGTTTTCCAACAAAGATTTCTATCTTTTCACAGACAATTACCACCACATCAGCTATATTTAATTTGCTGTATGCATATGTGTTCAGTTTGGACATGTCTATAATTTGGTGTTTGGTAGAGTTTACTTTTTACTTCTTGCTGGCTATGTTTGAAAACATTGTGAATGAAGGAGAAAATGCTGTAACAAGCTGAAGCAGGGATTGTTGAAAGGTAAAAAACATTTTTTATAGCAATCCGTGTATTAACCCTTTGTCAGACGAGAACATTTTTGACTTGTCTAATTTGAAAGCATTTGAAGATAGGAAATTCATTGTGATTCAAATGATGAGATTTGTCTCTAGAAGTATAAAAAACACTGTGGGAAGTGGAGAAAAGGATGGTTACCAGCATTTTCTCCTTTTCCCACATTGTTTAAAACTGGGGACTGTGTTAAAGGGTTAATATTTCTTTCATAATTTTACTAGCCTATATGCATATTTAACTCTACTAGATAACAACATTTAAGACTTGTCTAAATTAAAGTTTTAGTTTTTGTTCATATTTGCAGAGGAAAAAGAACAGTTTCGATGCTACAGGCAAGATATAGGAGATACAATGGTAAACAAGTTTTGCTCTCTTCTTTTTTCCTCATTCTTTGTATTGCCAGTGCACCATCCATGCTTTTCTCAAGTTTCTTTTCCCAGTACTCTGGACTATATTCTTTGCATGCCACTGGGTACTTTCCCCTATAACTACTGTCAAATCAACGCACAGAGTTGAGAGAGGAATGAATCCTGTCGCAGTGACTATCAACAATATTCAGAAAGAAATTAGCCAAGCTGAGATTTTGAAGCACCTGGTTTCAAGTCATGTAAGGTTTTGACTGAGCTTCCAGGCTTGGCTGTTCTTCATTGTTTTGGAAAAATATTAATCTCATGATAAATATACCCCGTACTAACCGGAAAAATAGGGCTTTTTAAACCCTTTACCACACTGTCCTGAGTTTTAAAGACATCGAGATAGAGGGCTTTTGAAAAGACTCTTCCAGCATTTTCTCCTTTTCTCATTTTCTACTGCTTTATTGACAAATCTTATCAATTGGCCTACATTTATTTAGTTGTCTAAAACTCTGTTATGTGGTAAAGAGTTAAAACATTCCGGAGACTATGTATGGAAGAGTACCAATATGACCTGAAAAGCACTTGCTTTTTTGACTTCATTTTATACTAGATAATAAAAACTCTGAGACTGAACCATCTTCATTGTTGTGAAGATGGGTCTTTAAAGCATATGCAAAATCAGATTTAATGTCAAATGATTGGACTTGTCTGGAAAAAAGTTGAAAACTTTGTTGAGAAGGAGAAAGAGGTGACTACCAGCTTTTTAGCTCACCTGAGCACAACGTGCTCAAGGGGAGCTATTAGGATCACCCGGTGTCCGTCGTTCGTCGTGCATCGTGCGTCTGTGCGTCATGTGTCGTTCGTCGTGCGTCGTCAACAATTCTTTAAACATCATCTCCTCCTAAACCACTGGGCCAATTTGGACCAAACTTGGCAGAAATGTTCCTTGGAAGGTCCTCTTTAAAAACTGTTCACAAAATGTGATTCCATCAAAAACTCTGGTTGCCATGGCAACGAAATGGAATTTTCTAAGAAATTCTTTAAAAATCTTCTCTGAAACCGCTGGTCAGATTTTGAAATAATTTCACAGGAATGTTCCTTGGGTGACCCTTTTCAAAAATTGTTCGCGAAATTTTGATCTGTCAAAAAACATGGCTCTGGTGAATGGGGGCTACTTGCACTATACAGATATGAAGAAATTCTTAAAAATTCTTCTTCTCTGAAATGGCTGGTCAGATTTTGAAATAATTTCACAGAGATGTTCCTTGGGTGACCCTTTTCAAAAATTGTTCGCGAAATTTTGATCCTTCAAGAAACATGGCTCTGGTGAATGGGGGCTACTTGCACTATACGGCCATGAAGAAATTCTTAAAAATTCTTCTTCTCTGGAACCGCTGGTCAGATTTTGAAATAATTTCACAGGAATGTTCCTTGGGTGACTCTTTTCAAAAATTGTTCGTGAAATTTTGATTTGTCGAAAAACATGGCTCCGGTGACTGGGGGCTACTTGCACTATACGGATATGAAGAAATTCTTAAAAATTCTTCTTCTCTGAAACGGCTGGTCAGATTTTGAAATAATTTCACAGAGATGTTCCTTGGGTGACCCTTTTCAAAAATTGTTCGCGAAATTTTGATCCGTCAAGAAACATGGCTCTGGTGAATGGGGGCTACTTGCACTATATGGAAATGAAGAAATTCTTAAAAATTCTTCTTCTCTGAAACGGCTGGTCAGATTCTGAAATAATTTCACAGAGATGTTCCTTGGGTGACCCTTTTCAAAAATTGTTCGCGAAATTTTGATCCGTCAAGAAACATGGCTCTGGTGAATGGGGGCTACTTGCACTATATGGAAATGAAGAAATTCTTAAAAATTCTTCTTCTCTGAAACGGCTGGTCAGATTCTGAAATAATTTCACAGGAATGTTCCTTGGGTGACCCTTTTCAAAAATTGTTCGCGAAATTTTGATCCGTCAAGAAACATGGCTCTGGTGAATGGGGGCTACTTGCAATATACGGCCATGAAGAAATTCTTAAAAGTTCTTTTTCTCTGAAACCGCTGGTCAGATTTTGAAATAATTTCACAGAAATGTTCCTTGGGTGACCCTTTTCAAAAATTGTTTGCAAAATTTTGATCTGTCAAGAAACATGTCTCTGGTGGTAGGGGCTATTTGCACCGTAGGGACATGAAGAGGAATTTCTTAATTCTTCTTCTCTGGAATGGCTGGTCAGATTTTGAAATAATTTCACAGAAATGTTCCTAGGGTGACCTTTTTAAAAAATTGTTAGGGTAATTTTTATCAGTCGAAAAACAACAGCCAATTGTTGGCACCTGCATGTGGTGCTCTTTTTTTGACTTCTGCTTTTTAGCTCACTGGAGCACAAAGTGCTCATGGTGAACTATTGTGATCGTGCTGTGTCCGGCGTCTGTCGTGTGGTGTGCGTCGTCTGTCGTCAACTTTTTACCTTGTGTACGCTCTAGAGGCCACATTTTCGGTCCGATCCTCATGAAACTTGGTCAGAATGTTTGTCTTAATAAAATCTGGGACGAGTTTGAAATTGGGTCATGTGGGGTCAAAAACTAGGTCACTAGGTCAAATCTTAGAAAAACCTTGTGTGCGCTCTAGAGCGACCCTGGAGTGAAATTTCGCCTATTGACTCAGGTGAGTGATCCAGGGCCATCATGGCCCTCTTGTTTTCCTTTTCTCAAGCAGTTTTGTATGCCTTCTTCTGCAAGTTAGCTGAAACACAGAATAATTTTTTTGTAAATGGATAGGTTTGTTTTTTTTTGTGTAGCTGATTCATGATTTGTATTTATGTACTATAAATGGGTTTCATCTCAACGGTCAGAAGATTTTTTGTAAAATCTTTGTAGCTTTATTTTAAGACCAAATGTGGCACGTAAATTGGATGATCTTGTAAAACATGTGGTCTTTACACTGCAAGTCAGGTTCTCTTTATTTGTAGGTGGAAATGATATAGGTGATCTGAAAAGCAAGGTGATTTTTTTAACTTCACTGGTCATAGGATAGTCATTTAACCCAATACCAAACAGCAAAATTGTGGAGGGGACTGGATTGAGAGTTTGTGCAAACGACACATCGAAAGTGGATCAAATTGTTAGATTTTTCTATAAAGGGGTAAAAAACATTCTAGTTACCAGCAGTCTCTTCTTTTCCCATGATGTTTTCAAAATCTTTCCATCCAAGGGTTGTTTAAAAACAGGATTGTTTGGTAAAGGGTTAAAGTGCTTGTATGTGAATATTTTCAGATGTACGCTTTCCATATACTGAGGGAGCCACTGTTAGGTCATTTGTGCAATGCTTTATCATCTATTCTAGAAACAAACAAAGAGCTTGATGTCAGGTGGCAGGTAAGTGCAAGTAAAATGGTTGTGTAGCATTCTCATGTCCAACTTGTTTGAATTGTCAGCAGGTAAGTATTTAGCTCACCATTGCAAGGGGTGCTTACAGTGAGCTTTTGTGATTGTGCTGTATTAGTTGTTCGTCATGCAAGCATCAACAGTTACCTTGCGTGCATGCTTGAGGCAACATTTTCTGTCCAGTACTCATGAAAATTGGTCAGAATGTTTGTCTCTGTAACATCTCAGATGAGTTTGAAATTGGTTCATGTTGGGTAAAAAAGTAGGCTACTGGGACAGATCTAAGAAAAACTTTGAGTGCACTATAGGGGGCATGTTTTCAGTCTGATACTAGTACACATGAAAATTGGTCAGAATGTTTGTCTTGATGATATCTTGTACAAGTTTGAAGATTGGTCACTTTAGGTCAAAAAGTAATTCACTAGGGCAGATCTTGAAAAAAAACCTTTTATGCTCTCTAGAGGCCACCTTTTCAGTCTGAAACTCATGAAAATTGGTCAGAATGTTTGAACTGGAGATACCTCCTTCAGATTCACAATTGGATCATGTCATGTCTAAAAGTAGGTCTTTTCTTGTTTATGCGATAAAGCCCCATTTGTAATGGGATTGTTGTAAAACTTGCACAGTTTGTTTATCTCATCAGAAACTTAAACCCTATTGATTTTGGAAAAAAATCTGACTATCATTATGGGAAAAGTAGCCAATTAAAGCTGAAAACTGACATTTCTTGTTTAGGTGATAAAGTTGACATTTGATATCAGATTTTCATGAAACTTGACAGTTGCTTTGTATCATCAACAGCTTGAACCCTATTGATTTTAAAAAGTGTCCAAAAATCAGTATGGGAAAATGTGTCATTTAAAGTTGAAAATTTAAAGTTTGAGTGATATAGTTTGCATTTGTTATCGAGTTTTCATGAAACATGCAGTTGCTTTATATCATCAATAGCTTAAACCTGACTGATTTTGAAAAAAAAAAGACACAATCAGTGTGAGAAAAGTAGCCATTTAAAGTTGAAAATTCACATTTCTTGTTAATGCAATTTATTCTGCATTTTTGATCCAATTCTTTTGAAATTTGCAAATATCATCAAGGGATTGAACCCTATTAAAAATGAAGAAAATCTGGCAATCATTATAGGAAAAGCAGCCATTTGATGACTTAATATTGTTTACTCAACACAGTCCACATTATTAATCACACTTCTTTGAAATTTGCAGGGATTATTTTATACAATGAGTACTGAAACCCTATCAAATTTGGTTGAAGCCCAGTTGCAACAACATCTTTCCCCCCCTCCCCCCGTTTTTAGTGTGTTAGTCTTTTTCCTTTTTGCATCATGAATTTAGATGTATGCTAGAAAAAATGCAAGTAGAGCGATTTAGGCCCTCACGGGCTTCTAGTTTCTAGACCAGTTTAACAAAAAAAAATATCTCAAAAGCCAACTTATGTCAGCTCCTATATATCTTTGTTTTTTTCAGCTGATGGAGGCAATATTTTTCTTGTTCTCCTCTGTTGCTGAGAGTGTGGATCTGGAAGAATCTCTCTATCTACCTTCACTACTGGAGCTTCTACCAAAAATACCATTCAATAATATCAAATTTGTGTCCACAGCTTTATCCATGATAGGTAAGTCAAATTATTTCAAATTCATTACTAGAAAATTGTAGGTTTTTTTTTTTTATGATAAAATGTTACAAAGCATGTATATGAGAACATTTAAAAAGGACTAATTGCTTGTTACAATTGTCTTTTACATAGACTTAAGATTTTTCCAGCTGGAACCTTTCAGGGGGTTTGTAATAGGTTTGAACTTTCATTTGTAGCATTTTCTTTTCTGCCCTTAACTCTTTACCAAACAACAAGATTTTAGGCTTGCCCAAATTGAAAGCAATTGCAGACAACAAATTAAATGTGGGAAAAATGCTGGGATTGGTATCAGAAAGAGTAGAAAATATTTTCAAGGAAAATGAGAAAGTCTTGGTTACCGGTATTGTCTCCTTTATCTACAGTGTTTTCAAATGCTTTCTTCCTCTGAGTTGTAAAATCTCTGGATTGTGTGGTAAAGGGTTTACAAAGTTGGTCTTTTCAATACCACATTTTTCCCTTGTTTTGAGAACTCTCATTATTTTCAAACTTGTTCTCATGAACTGACATATACAACATGTGTCCATTATGGTCCTCTTTCTTCAAGTCTTTACCAAAGAACAAAGTTTTAGACTGGACCAAATCAAAAGCATTTGCAGACGACAAATTTGATGTAGCTCAAAAGAGGATTTGTGTCTTTAAAGAGGTAGAAAACATTGTGGGAGCAGAAAATGCAGGTTACCAGCATTTATTTAATCTTTTCCCACAAGATTTTCAAAAGCTTTCTTCCAGATGGTTTTTGAGACTTAGGTTTGTTTGTTAAAGGGTTAACGAAATTGATACAAAGTTTTGCCCTGGTTTCAAGAATTGACACTATTTTCAAATTTGTTCCTATTAGGTCTTTACCAAATGATAAAAATGTAGACTTGTCCAAACTGAAAGCATTTGCAGATGTCAATTTAAGTATGATTCAAATGATGGACTTGTCTTTAATATGATAGAAAACATTATGGGAAAAGTGTAACCAACATTTTCTCCTTTTCTCACAATGTTTTCAAAAGGTTTCTTCCCCAAGGTCGTTAAAACTCTTGAGTGTGTGGTTAAAGGTTAACTGACATATGCACTGTATGTTTATTATGGTCCTCTTGCTTTAATTAATTCTAGGATCCTTTGGTGAGTGGATGAGTTATCACCCTGTATCACTGAGATCAGCCATTCCACTGCTGCTACAAGCTCTCAATAACCCGGAGGTTGCCATGGCAGCATCTATGGCACTCAAAGATGTGACTCGGGAGAATTTAGATCATATACAGCCATATGTACAAGAAATATTACAAGCTTGCCAGGTAAATATATTTCTATTCTTAAGACAAATGGTTGAGGCAAAACCTCAAGAAAGCAACATGTCAAATATGTTACCACTACACAGCTGGAGCAATTACTGCACACTTGAGACCAAGATATCCTAGAAGCTTCAACTTCAGTTGACCTTCCAAGATTTGCTGCCATTTAAATCTCTAGTGTTTGTTCACTTGATCCACCTACTTTTTGGCAAAAAGGTAAAGGCCAAAAAAGTGTTTTGAAAACTCAGAAAAAATACTTTTTAAATTCCAATGCACAAACATGTAGTTATCTTATTAATATTCTTTATTATGTGTGTTTAATCCTGTACCATAGTTTTCTGACTTTTGAAAATGGCTTTGGAAACATTGTGGGAAAAGGAAAACATGCTGGTAACCAGCATTTCTTCCTTTTCTCATGGTGTTTTCTACCCTTTCAAATAAAAATTTCATTATTTGAGCCACATTTAATATTGTCATCTGCAAATGCTTTCAATTTGAACAGGCCTGATATTTTGTCATTTTGTAAAGACTTAATTCACTTTTTTCTACAAACACTACACCGAAAGCCACTGAAGGCTGGCTATATTCAGCTGCTACCATAGTTACATGTAAACAATACTACATGGCCTATTTTCTGAAAATGAGGTGGATGGATATATCTGAATTTAGGAACCTACAGTGTAGATCTAATGCTTTCAGGGCTTCAGGAACTCTAATTTGTTTTTGCATAAAAAAGGGCTGACAAAACAGACAAAAATAACAGTAAATATTGTAAAAAACACAAAGATGATTCATTTCTTATGCCATGTTTTAGGTAAGTAATGATCTGAAAAAAAAAAAAATGAAAAGAAGATTCTGCAGGACAGTATTCTGGGCTAGGAGCATATATTTTTGTAGAAGAAGTGTACAGCAACAGTTCTGATTTCTCATATTATATTTTATGTTCTATATTTCAGAATGCACTGGAGGGTAGAAATCTCAAGGTTAGTTGTCCTGGTATATTTGCAAATAATTATCTCTTTACCAGATGAAAAACGTTTTACTTGTTCCTATGGAGAACATTTGCAGACAACAGACTAAATAAGGCTCAAACGATGGGGTTGGTCTTCAAAAGGGTAAAAACATTGTGGGAAAATGAGAAAATGTTGGCAGCAAACATTCTTGACAAAGGTTACTGGCTGGTTACCAGCGTTTTCTCTTTTCCTCAAAATGTTTATACCTCAGGGTCTTTAAACAGGGGATTGTTTGGTGAAGGGATTTACAGGGCTTTGCCACAAACTTATTGGTTACAACCAGGCTAGTAAGCAGATGGTTGTAACTTTGATATTCCATAAACACTGATATTTTGGACTAATATCCTAAGGCATCCTGTGTGGCTTTGTGATGAAGGTATATGATTTATAACCTCTCCAGTGTCCATATTCACCAACCATTCTTAAGAACTTTATAGTCTTATTTTCAAGATTTTTTTTTTCCCCACGTTTTCTTTGCTTCTAAAGAGAGAAATCATTAATTAAGTAACTGTGGATTCTTTTAATTTTGTCAAGTCCAAAATTTTGTAGTTTAATAAAGAGTTAAGTGGCTCTTTTGGCCTTGGTATTATGTAGTGATGTTGACATGAGATTTATAACTTGGTTTTTAACCCTTATCCTGCTAAAAGATGAAACTTTCAGTTAGATAGTAAAACCCCAAATTTTCCCATTTCAAAGGTATTTTTGGAGGAGAGATATATCCTTGTTGGACAGTAGAGATCCAAGATCAGACTGCATGTTCTGTACAGCCTGATCTTGATCTATGCTGTCCACTAAAGTCAATGGGCAGAGGTTAGCAGCCTAAGGGTTAAAATCAGCTGGAGACAGAGGAAATATCCCTGGGCAAGGGATTCTACTCAAGTCATAGCGCTGTTAGATGACCAAGAAAAATGAAAGAATGAATTAGTGCCTCTAGTTGATTGAAATGACATTGAAAACGACTTTAACACTATTGAACTTGAAATAAGTGTTGTTGAGTATAAACTTCTATAGGACAAACCTTGTCCAACTGTTCAGGTGACATATTACCTGATTATTCTGAAAAAGTCTTCTACCCCAAGATCAACCATCTGATTGGGAGAGAAAATAGGTCTTAGCCTATCAGATTGCTAGGTTGTGGAATTCAGAATAAGAATTTAATTTTGGTAACTCTTTACCAAAAAAACAAAATTTGGGACTAGACCAAATTGAAAGCATTTGCAGATGACAAAATAGCTGTAGCTCAAATAATGAATTTTTTTTAATAGGGTAGGAAACATTGTGGGAAAAGGAGAAAATGGTGGTAATCAGCATTTTCTTTTCTTCCCAGAATCTTTGCAAAAGCCTCCTTCTTCAGGGTCATCAAAACCCAGGATTGGTTGGTAAAGAGTTAAAAATTGTCCAGATTGAAAGCATAAATTTGCAGATTTGTGGGTGACCAGTTACATGTTGCTAACATAGTGGTATGCTAGTATGTCTCCAAAAGGTTAGAAAACATGTTAGGAAAAGAAGAGAATGATGGCTACCAGCATTCTTTTCTTACAATCTTTTTAAGAGGTTTTCTTCCATAGGGTTTTTTAAACTCTTAGATTGTGTGGTAAAGGGTTAAACATAGTCCCTGGAAATATTTGAAGTAGATGAGCTGTTTTCATGACATAACTGAAAAAAGGGTTAACTCATTACCACACAATCCCAAGTTTTAACGACCCTAAGAAAAAGGCTTTTGAAAACATTGAGGAAAAAGGAGAAAGTATTCTAGTAACCAGCATTTTCTCCTTTTCCCATAATGTTGTCTACACTTTCAAAGAGAAATTGCAGTTATTTTGTTGTCTGCAGATGCTTTCAATTTGGACCAGTCTAACATTTTGTCGTTTGGTATAGAGTTAAAATTGGTGTAAAACATACTTTTTATTTCAGTCGCGTGAACAGATAAGACTAATGTCCTGTGTGGGTCAGGTGCTGTCAGTGTTGCCATTTGATGACATCATGAATAGCTTAAAGCCTATCCTCACACCTCATATACAGGAACTGGATAAGTTGTCAAGGCAACAGGTAAACTGATAGAATAGCAAACTATTTTTGATTTTAATTCTTGGTGCATTGCTTCTGAGAGGAATAAATCTTTTACCACACAGTCCTGACTTTTAACAACCTTCAGAAAGAAAGTTTTTTTAAAACATTTTGGGAACAGGAGAAAATGCTGGTTACCAGCCTTCCCAAAACAATTTTTCTATTTTTGAGTCATGTTTATTTTTTAGTCTGCAAATGCTTTCAATTTGGGGAAGGTTAAAATTTTGTTGTTTGGTAAAGAGTTAAGAGATTACAAATTTAACACAGGCCAGGTAAAAATTCTCTCCTACAAGTGGTAAAAGTAATTGTGACACGATTTATTGCTCTCCAGATGTTGAACTTGTGAACTTCTGTTTTGAAGGTAGCTAGTAGCTTGGAAAGATTGAGTAGAATTTGTAAAAAAATTCCAGGAATATATGATTGTATAAGTGCTCGTACCGCTGTCATTGCCTTATTTTTGTTTATCTTAGAAATTTGCCTGTGGCTTACAGAGTGGCTTGAAAAGTACTGTTAACTTAAGAAGTTTGTGGCTCAGTGGTAAAGTGTAGGATTCGTGACCTGGAGACCTGGGGTTCGAACCTCACTGAATCCACTGGGTTTTTCGTAGGAATGTCCTTAGGCAAGACACTTCAGAACCCTAGCCTAGTACTGGTGAGACCCAGGAAATACATGAACATGTGAACTGTTACCATGATATGACTTGGGTCTCTACTATTTGCAGATGCTTTAAACCTCCTTTTTACAGAGCATGGCTTGTGATGATGTAAATTATTTTTACAGCCATCTGTGACAGTGAAAACAGAGATTCTAGTTAAGGTGAACATGTTAAGTTGGCTGTTTGCCTCCCTGGATACAGAGAGAGACACCGGAGAAAAAGATGAGCACAAAATCAAAAAGCCTGTTGGACCAAAGCCAGTAAGCTTTCAGATTTTGTATTGCTTAACCCCTCTATGAAACAAATCCCTCTTTTAATGACCCTTAGGAAGAAGACTTGTGAAAACATTGTGGAAAAAAAATGCTGGTTACCAGCATTTTATCCTTTTTCCACAATCCTTTCTGCTCATGGATAAAATCCATTATTTCATGCTTTTCGGTAGTTTATCGAGAAATAATGGTGGATTATGGCTTGATATTTTATGGTTACGCCCAGTGAAAATACTGATTTTATATTTCCTAACTCTTCAATTAAAGGCGGAAACAATAGTTCCTGCACACTAGATACCTAGGTAATCAGCGCGTGCCATTCAAATGGACGGAAATATGATGTAATTTATGCTATATTTCTGGTACTTCACGTAATATTGTAATGGGTGGTTATGTGAGGGGGGTACGCCACAGGGAATTACCGAAAACTACTGGATTTTGATGAAAGTTCCAACAGAAAAGGGGTTAGAAGCATGAACTGAATAGAATATTTGTTTTTTTGGATGAAAGATTGAAATTTATTTCATCTTGTGAACATCAATGGTAATATTTTCCCTCGTGGCTGCACCACTCATGAAAATATTACCGATGATGTTCACTCAATGAAATAACTTTCAATCTGTCACCAAGACAAATAAATATTTTTTTTTTTTGGCCCACATTCATTTGTTGTTTGCCAATGCTTTTAATATGGATGGATATATGATTTTTGTCATCTATTAAAGTTTAAAGAGTGAATTCCTGTATTCAAGCAATTGATAGATGTTTCTGCTGAGCCTGGTAGCTCGGTCTATTAAGTACAGAGCTTGAATCAGGGTCCCTGGTTTGAACCCCAAGCTCAGCCAACTTCTTTCCCAGGATTGCTGATGGTCATTGCGATAGGATTTATTCCTCTTTCACCCCGGAGCATTGTTCTGGCAATGGTCATGTAGAAAAGCAGCTATTGCCTCGTTAAGAACTTTGTTTGAACAGATGGTAAAAGATACTCTAGTAAAGGTTGGAAAGATGCCCTGGATCCTGCAATATGTCGGCAAGATAATGTAGAAAATGACATTGAACATCATAAAAAGGAACAAACAAATAGACATCTCCTTCTGTACCTCTAAGTAATGTGAATTTATAGTGGGAATTCAGTCTCTACTTTTAACAGTCCTGAGGAAGAAGCCTTTTGAAAACATTGTGGGAAAAGGATTTTCTCCTTTTCCCACTATGTTTTCTACCCTATCACAGACAAGTTCCGTCTTTTGATTCACATTCAATTTGGTGGATTGTTCAGTAAAGGGTTAGGGATCTTAATCCCTAATCTTAGTGATTGTTGTATTTACACAATGTCATGTGACACATTGCTGCTGATTTCTGGACCATACTGTTAGCTTTAAGTCATCACATGGAATTAGAACAACACAAGGTTGACTCTGTCTCTACCAGTTTAAAAAAATTGGCTTTTTTTCAAAGTCTAACAGCAGATTTACGCTGAGATTTGAGAAAATTTTGGTCAAAGCTTATTCAGAGGTAGTAGACAGTGTAGATTAAAGGTCAGACTATATTTCTCTGCACAGTCTGATCTTTATCTACATTGTCTACAAGAGCTATCCAAGATGCCTCTTGCAGGAAATGAGTCAACCCTTTCGCACACGATCCCAACTTTTAGCGACTCTGAGAAAGAAAGCTTTTGAAAAAATTGTGGGAGAAGGAGAAAATGCTGGTAGCATTTTCTCCTTTTTCCACAATGTTTTCAACCCAATCAATAATGAAGTCCATCATTTAAGCTACATATAAAGTGTCCTCTGCAGGTGCTGTCAGCTGGGACAAGTCTACATTTTTGTTGTGTCGTAAGCATTTAATGGTTCTTTCTGTGATATTTCAGGTATTTATTATCATACAGCAGATAGCACCAATATTACGAACCCTTGTGTCCACCTGGATTACAGACTCCGGTGTTGTGGAGGTATTCAAGTCCTGTTGTACTGTTTTTTTTTGTTTTTTTTTATGTTACAGGAGATCACTCCTTCCTTACAGCATAGCTTCTTCACATATAAAATCAATACCTGACAACTGCCTTGGGGAGAATTCTCTTTAGCTCAGTGGTTAGTGTATTGGTCTTTTAACCTCGATAAAACGAGGAACTTTGCCGCACGGGTTCGAATCCCAGCTGGAGCGGTTTGTATTTGAGCTATGCATTTGTTGCGAACTTTCATGCTTGTAAGACCAGAAATATATTTAGGATAAAGTCAACACAATGATTGATGGATTTATTTCATTACCTATTAGAAAAATTAAGGTTTCAGTATGTTTTATTTGTGTTATATTTTAAAATTGTTGGATGTCTGGCTGTAAACAGTGACTTCTTACCATACAATCCAAAGTTTTAAATACCTTGAGGGAGATGGCTTTTGAAAAAAAATTTGAAAAATGGAGAAAATGCTAGTAACCAGTATTTTCTCTTTTTTCCAATAATGTTTTCTACGCTTTCAGAGACAAATAGCAATTGCAAGTGCATTAAATTTGGTTGGAGACAAATAGCATTGCAAATGCATTAAATTTGGTTAAGTCTAAAATTTTCTTGTCTGGTAAAGGAATTTCTTTCTTTGAACTTTTGCATTTTTTTCCATAAATGACAACAAATTTAATGCATCTCAGAAGATTGGTCTTGTCTTTGAAATGGTAGAAAACATTGTGGGTTAATGAGAGGAGAAAATGCTGGTTACCAGCCTTTTCTCCTTTCCCCAACATGTTTTCAAAAGCCTTCTTCCTCGGAATTGTTAAATAAGGAATTGCTTGGTTGAGGTTTAAATACCATCGATACTATCAAACTGCTTGATTGGGGTATTTAGTCACCTTCTGTGACATTTCTAGATATTTACTTCAATTATTTGTCCACTTTGTTACTTTCCTCCCCTTGCTAGGCTAGAAATAAGCTAAATTGACAATGGCAATAACTCCTTACCACACAACACAGAGTTTTAATGGCCCAGAGGACAAAAGCTTATGAAAACATTGTGGGAAAAAGAGAAAATACTGGTAACCAGCATTACTCCTTTTCCCGCATTGTTTTCTACCTAATTTTTCAAAGCTAGTTTCTGCCATTTGAACACATTTAATTTGTCATCTACAAATGCTTTGTGTTTGAACAAGTCCAAAATTCTGTCTGATAAAGATTTAAGATTTGACTAAGTTCAACAATATTGATTTTGAACACTCTGCTGTTTTATTGTAGGCTATATGTGAGTTATTGAAAAGAGCTTTACAAACACTGATGGATGATTTCGCACCACTTTCCAAAGATGTAGCAGAGCTATTGTCTCAAATGTACCAAACTGTGCCACATGTTGCCATTCTTGATCTCACCAAACAAGTGAGTTAGACTTAAAATACTTTTCTAGACTAAAATAACAAAGGATTTTTGAAAAGTACCAAGGACAATAGCCATTTATCACATGTTTAACTTTTAGCAAACTACAACATTAAATCTAAATCAAATGATGCAATTTGAGGAGAAAACATTGTAGGAAAAGGAGAACATGCTACTTTTCTCACAATGTTTTCAATAGCATTCGTCTTCAGGGTCATTGAAACACAAGTCAGATTTTGCTCTTTTTGTCCCATGTTTATTTTTTTCCAAAATCCGCCTGTATAGTAATAGATGAAATTTTATTCCAGTTGATATTGATGTTTCATGCCAGCCCAGAGTTTTCTAGTTATGTAAAGTTGCTACTGGAATCTATTTGCACGAAAACTTTAGAGCTCTTTCAAGGTGGTAAGTAGTGTTGTCTTTTCTTCCTGTTTGGGTGAAATGATTTTTAGCATTTCACTTTTACTTCACTCTTTACAAAACCACAAAATTTTAGACTAGTCCAAATTGAAAGCATTTGCAGATGACAACTTAAATGTGACTCAAAAATAGAAATTTGTTTCGGGAAGGGTAGAAAACATGGTGGGTTACCAGCATTTTCTCCTTTTCCCACAATGTTTTCAAACGGCTTCTTGCCCAGGGTCATTAAAAGTCGGTAGTGTGTGGTAAAGAGTTAAAGGTCAGTAACTTCAGGTAAAATACCAATAGGTGAGTGAGAGCAAGAGGATGGCAGAAAGGGGAAGAGAAACAGAGGGATTGGAGGAGGGTGGGAAAGAAGCTTCATTGATTACTTTTGTCAAAGTTGTTAATAATCTTGTTAAGAAATCCTGAAAATGTTCAGATCAAGGTCAGACTGCTCAGGATGTGCAGTTTGATCTTGAATGTACACTGCCCAATGTTTTTGTGAGATACTCTGGTAAAATTAACTTTGAATTTGCAATAATTTGTTGACAGAAAATATCGAATTAATTTATCTAGGACCGCTTGTAACTAACACATAACTGTACAAAAACAACTTGTTTAACCCTTACAGGAAAAATGTAAGTATTTAAAAATTTTTTGGGAAAAGAGCAATTACATGGATTTATTTCAAGTAGTTTTTTCTTTTCCCTCTATGTTTTCCATAATTTGTAATTGTTTTGGGTTCATCATGAACTAGCCTGTTGATTAATGTGATTAATGGATGAGATTTAAGTGAATAACTATTTTTTCATGGGAATGTAAACACCTTTCAAATGATTTTTAGCTCAGCTGTTTTTGAAGAAAACAACGTGGGATTGTCATAGCCCTGGCAGCAGGGTTGTCTGTGTCGTCAACATGCGTCGTGGAAAAACTTAGACATTTTATAATATTTCTGTCATTACTGAAGATATTTACTTCAAACTGGGACTAGATATTAACTATTAAAAGGGGATAAAAGAGGTAGGTAACCATCAAAAGATTTTTAACACAGTTATGCCCCATTTTTGACTAAGAACATTTCACTAAAAGGAAGGGAAATCTTGTGTTAGCACCCGCATGTGGTGTTCTTGTTTTATTTTATATTTATTAATTGTTTCAGCGTCAATTATAAACACTTAACCTCCTTTGACAGCTAAAAATACAATTTGCTGAACTTCGACAAGATCTGTATATTATAGCCAGGCTGGCCTTGTTGACTTAAAAAGCAGACAATACACATTTTATGCAATCTGATCTTGATCCATGCTGGTCTCAAACGGCTCTGTTTTACAAATGGCATTGAAAACGTTAAACATACAAAAGGGGAAAAAAAGATTAAAAACTAATGATTTTATCTCATTTTATTTCTAGCTGATATACAGCAGAACACTGATGTTGTGGAGGGATTTATGTCTTTGCTAAGTCAGGTATTATATTTACGATAAATTTCCAGGGAAGATGTGAAAAATCTGTCATACTCTGGTACATTTACTGCCATTCTTGTCCTATCAAGACTTTTTTTAAGCCTTTAACTCTTTACCAAACGACTATTTTTGTCCTCGAACAAATTGAAAGCATTTGCAGATGACAAAGGTAGCTCTGGTAATGTTTTTCGTCTTTGACAGGGTAGAAAACATTGTGGGAAAAGCAGAAAATGGTGATTACCGGCATTTTCTCCTTTTCCCACAATGTTTTCAAAAGGCTTCTTCCTTGGGGTCTTTAAAACTCAGGATTGTTTGGAAAAGGGTTAACACACAATCCCAAAAATTCAACAACCTTTTGGAAAAAGGCTTTTGAAAACATTGTGGGGGGAAAAGGAGAAAATGCTTGTAACTGGTATTTTCTCCTTTTTTAAGAAATGAAGAGAATTTTTTTTTTTTTCATGGAGGTATGAAAAAAAAACCTAATCACACTGTATGAAACCGCAAAGCGGTTTCATACAAAAGTGTGAATTTTTGTTGTTTTTTTTTCATATCCCCATGAAAAAAAAGAAAAAAAAAATCTCTTCATTCCTTATAATCTAATATTACAGACAACATACACCCATGGAAATAATTCAAACTGCATTCATTTTCTTTATTTTTAAATATAACGTTGGAGTTTCTAAAGCCCCTTCCACTCATATTTGTTTGGCACAAGAATACAATAGGGAAGCAGTTTTCAGATCCCCAATACTAACATGTCCTGAAAATCAACCAATAAAATGAAAGTAAATCAAGACGGCAGTGTGTAGGACCCGCAATGTGTAACCTTCACTCTGAGTAGAAGCATGGTGAATATTGCAGTGGAATTCATTATGAGAATTTTTTCTGTCGTAACTTGTATTGTTGAATTGTTATATTATTTTTTTTTCTTCATAAAATGATATTCAGGGCAAAAAAAAAAGGTAATTAATAAACTTGGGACTCTGTATAAAATTCTTAAAAAAAAAATGTGGAATATTGTATACATGTTTGTTTACATTAGTTTGACAGCTTAAGTAGTTCTGGTACAACGTGATTTTTTTTTTCATGGAGCTATGAAAATTTTTTTTCAGCCAATCAGAACTTGCCAATATTCATGAAAACAATTGATATTAAATTATATGGCAGTGTTTCATACCCTGTCAAAGACAAATCTTCTAATTTAAGCCACATGATATTTGTTGTCTGCATATGCTTTCCAAAATTTTGTGAAGAGTTAAATACATGTACATTCTCTCCTGCATATGCCTTTTAATCTTGTGACAGTTTTGGGGGAAAAAATGTTATGGAATGAAAAGACAGAGAATTTGTTTGTAGTAACTCCTTATCAGATGACAGAATTTCAGCCTCGTCCAAATTGAAAGCATTTGCAGACGAAAGACTAAATGTTTCTAAAAACATGAAATATGTCATTCAAAGAGTGGAAAAAATTGTGGGAAAAGGAGAAAATGCTGGTTACCAGCATTTTCTCCTTTTCCCACAATGTTTTCAAAAGGCTTCTGTGTAGGAGTTGATAAAAAGTCAGGATTGTGCGGTAAAGGGTTAAGCTCTCCTATTGTCTAATGTTTTTATTTTTCTGATTTCAGTATTCTTTTTAACCCTTTTCTTCACAATCCGAAGCTTTGACTACCCTTAGGAAGAATCCTTTTGAAAACATTAAAGAAAGGAGGAAATGTAGTAACCAGCATTTTCTCTTTTCCCACATTGTTTTCTACCCTTCCAAAACCATATTTCAATTTTTGAATCAAATTTATTTTGTTGTCTGCAACTGCTTCCTATTTGGACAATTTTAAAATTTTGATATTTGGTTCAGCGTTAATCCCCAATTTATATTGTATTGATCATCAGCATTTTGCAAAACTTGTTTTTAAATTTATTGCTGCAGGTTTGCGGCGGCGGGGGCGGGGGGGAGAGACAGATTTGAGGGTTTTAATGAATTTACTATCACTATGTTTGAGGCAATTTATTTCTTTATCAAATGTTGTCTTAATTTGTAGACTCTAAGGTAGAATGCCGTTGAACCTCAGAGCACCAAATAAACCTAACAGAGATTTTCAGTCTAGAAGTAAGACCCAAACGGTCAAAAGCTCAAAAAGTTGCTGTTGTCTAGAATGTCTCAGCAAATTGGACAGTGTAGATCAAAGATCAGACTGCATGTTTTGTGCCACTTGATCTTGATCTACACTGGCTGTAAAGGCAACTATAGTTGTGAAAGGGGTTGTAAGGTTAAAAACATTGTGGGAAAAGGAGAATAAAATGTGATGTTGTGAACAATACAAAAGAATTCATACTTACTGTAGCAAAAGAAAAGGATTGAAAATGGAAATTGAAATTCTGTTTCAGATTCTAAGGAAAACAAATTCAGTTTTGATTGACAGTGTCAGCAATTTAGGTGGCCTTTTCCAGGCAGGTAAGGGAAACAAACTAGTATTCTGACACTAATTTTATACTGAGCTATTTCACCCTTTGCCGGACAATCCCATGTTTTAATGACAGTGGGGAAAAAGGCTTATGAAAAAATTGTTGGAAAAGGAGAAAATGCTGGTATGCAGCATTTTCTCCTTTTCCAACAATGTTTTCTTTCCTTTTTAAAGGCAAATTCCAACATCTGAGCTATATTCAATTTGTTGTCTGCAAATGCTTTGGTTTAAAATTTGACATCTGGTAGGGATCGAACTTAGTTCCTCATTAGCAAGTTAAGCCATTGCCTTACAAGCTTTGCTACGATTGTGTTTTTATGGTGAGCAACATGCGTATTTCTGCTACATTATGGCAACCAGTGCATCTTTCCCTGCATTACTGGAGTTATTTTAGCCACACAATGCACACTACCCTCCTTAAGCCACTGGCTTCTTTCCCATACTGACAAAGTCGACAACCATGAGGAAATAATTATGGTTTGCCCAGAATTATATTGCTAATCATTTCCAAGACTGTAATCATGGTAACAGATGCTCTTTAATCCTTTACCAAATGACAAGATTTTAGACTTGTTCACATCAGTAGCATTTGCAGACCACAAAGTCATTGTGGCTGAATTTATGAAATGGCTGAAATTTTGTTATTGAGTGGATAGGAAACAATGATGGGAATGGAGAAAAACAGTGCCTAGCAATAGGAGAGGAGTGAATCCTGATGCGATGACATTCATTTATCCTTGGAAATAGTTTTTGCTGAGCCAAGACTTGAACATACAAACCCTGGATTACCAGCACTTCACATTACCATTGAGCTGCAAGGGCAAAGCAAACCATTGTTAGGAATACCTTTAACCCTGTACCACATTTTTAACGAGATGAGGAACAAAGCTTTGGAAAACATTGTGGGAAAAGAAGAAAGTGCTGATAAGCAGCATTTTTTTTTCTTTTCCCAAAATGTTTTCTAACCTTTCAAAAGAGAAGTACAATTGTTTGAATCAAATTCAGTATGTCGTCAGCAAATGCTTTAGGTTTTGAGAAGTCTTAAATTTTGTTCTTTGGTAAAGAGTTGACTCTCTAGCAGACAGCAAAATTTCATACTTGTCCAAATTCAGAACACAACAACACACAGTTGCACATGAAAAATTGAATTGCCTCGGATAAAGGTGTTTGTCATAGATAGGGTAGAAAACATTGGTGATAAAAGAGAAAATACTGGCTCTCAGCATTTTCTCCTTCCATCACAATGTTTTCAAAAGGGTCTTTGTAAAGTTGGATTGTTTGATAAAATTGTAAAAGGTTAACAGGCATATGTGACTTGAAGTAGAATAAGAAAGATTGATAGAAATGAAAATGACTCTTTTGATAAATGGACAAGACTGCAGGAAAAGGAGCAATTACTTTTTACAGCCATTTGTATATTTTCTTAATGTTATATCATCAAAAGCCTGATTTCTAAAAATTAGCGAAAAGTTGCATTTCTATGGATAAATGTACCCAGGGCACTCTCGCTCTTATAGATTTTATTACTACATTCTTTCCAAGCCACTGGCTACTTTCCCACCTTACATCATTGAAACGGTGTTCAGCAATGGGAGATGAATGATTTCTGCCGCTATGACTATCATCAACTCTCTGAAAGAATTGGCCTGAGGTCAGAATGGAGCCCATGATTCAGGATCTGTATTCACCAACCATTCTTACGAACATTCTTGGTCTTATTTTTAAGATTTTTTTTCAACTTGACAGTAATAGAACCTCTGATTGGCTGAACCAAATGGTTTAGCCAATCAGAAGTTGTGTTACTTTCTAAATCTAGAATAATACTACTACAAATATTCTTAAAAATGGTTGGTGAATTATGGGCCCTGGGTTACAAGCCCTGTAAGCAACCAGCTTAGTTACCAGACTTGACAAAGGTTTTTACTCTATTTCAGGTGTTATCGGGTTGTCTCTACCAGAGAATCATACAGTAAAAGCTTCTTGTATATTTCTGGTGAGTTTCTTGCTTCTCTTGGTCTTGTTTCATTTTTACATACATGCATATTAACTAGGGATGGCTACAGTTAGTAAAGTTACTAACTGGTTAACTGGTAAATCTTTTGATCGGTTAACCAGACGAAGAACTTTGTCAATTGATCAATCACTGGAAATACCTTCATATGGGACGATGTTTTGCTCTCAATAGGAAGGAGGAAGGGCACGGAGGTGCATACAATATACACACCCATGAAGTACACTGTAAGCTGAATGAGGCACTTTACGCAGTGTCATAAATGGACAAATTTTCTATATGGGACGATGTTTTGCTCTCAATAGGAAGGAGGAAGGGCAGGGCGGTGCATACAATATACACACCCATGAAGTACACTGTACGCTGAACGAGGCACTTTACACAGTGTCATAAATGGACAAATTTTCTATCTATTCTCTCTCTCTTTCTCTCTGAAACTCTTGTACATGATAATGAAATCATGAGAAATTTTTTCTCCCACAATGCTTTTGCGTTTGTTAGATTATTTACATGACCGTGTCGTTTAAGGCTGTACAGTAGATCTAGACACCATGTCATAAACGGACAAGCTTTCTCTCTTTCTTGCAAACACACACAAACTTTGGATTATTTAATCATGAATAAAAGTTTTTTCACAATGTTTTCATGGTTGCTAGATGATTCAAGTGGTTCTGCAGATTAGACGTACCGCCTGTCCGCTTCAATTCTTGACTGCACATAGTGCATTTCACGGTGTTCTTGACAACCTTATGTTTGAAAGATTTCCAAACAGCTGACTGAGGTGGAGGCATTGTTGTTTATAATATCAAATATTCTATAATAAATTCGATGTTGCTTGTCGTACAGATAGACTGATAATGAGAGAGACTTAATCAATATACAATGCATGTGTGTGGGTGGTAATTCATACATAATAAATTTCAATTACTCTAACATGATTGTTCCATTTCCATTGAGTGTTAATTAATTTGGATGGGCAAACAAACCAATCACGACCACAAGTGTATGCCTTTCATTAGAACAGAACACCTGCAGTTGATAGCTTATTAATTGTCATCTACCTGCATTTGATACTTTATTAATTGTTGTCAGGGCCCACTAAGCAGATTAAAAGGAGACAAATGACTGTCATCCTCCAATGTTTGTTTCACAGACTTGTCAAACCGTCTACATGTGTATCACACCTCTGCCGAGTAGGCTAGTGGCAATATGGATGTGTTGATAATGCATGATATGAACTGCAGACGAGGGGCCGTCAGTTTTTAAAACTTTTTAAAGTTCATTTTCATAATTTTGTTCTTTCTTTGTATTTTTATTTTTCTAACCAGTTACCCATTTCTAACTGGTTAACTTTTGACATCCCTAATATTAACTCTTTACCAAAGGACAAAATGTTGTATTTGACCAGATTGAAAGCATTATGCAGAAGACAAATTAAATTTATCTCAAATAGTGATTTCTGTCTTTGTTAGAGTAGAAAACATTGTAAGAAAAGGAGAAATGCTGGTTACCAGCATTTACTCCTTTTCCTTCAGTTTTGAAAAGCTTTCTTCTTCTGGGTCATTAAAACTTGGGATTGTGTGGTATAGGGTCAACTCTAACACACAGAATATATGGAATTCTGAGCACTTGATTGAGTTGATCAGTCACAGTGCTAGTACAACAGTGTACGCCCCTTCCGAAATCTTTGTTGGGAAAAGAAGAAGTGCATATTTCAAGAAGTTGTCCTTTTCCATAAAATCTTTTAAATATAATTTATAAATCATTTTTACATCAGTTGTTTTTTTAAGAAAACCCGTGTTCGGATATCGTCTGCATTGTCAGCATATTTTGCATGCCATTCTATGACATTTTCTTGTATCTCTGCCATTACTGTTGATATTTACTTTAAACCTGAGCTAGTTGTTAACCATTAAAAGCAGAAGGTATGCAAGAAAGTCGTGATCATGTGATAAATGGTTAATTATTTCTCTTACAAGTTTTTTGTAAAAGGTGAAATATTTATTTATTTTCAGACTGAATTCTTAGGGCAGACAGATGTTCCAGTCGTACAAGAAATAGTTTTATCCCAGGGCCAGCTGCTTTTAGACAGGATTATGCGGGTAAATATAATGTACTTTATAACCCTTTACCAAGTGATGACTTGTTTTAACACCCCTGAACAAAAAGGCTTTAAAAATCATTGTGGGGAAGGAGAAAATGCTGGTAACCAGATTTTTTTCTCACATGTTTTCTACCATTTCAAAGACAGTCTGATCATAATTTGTTGTCTGTGAATACTTTCAATTCTTTGTTCGATGCTTTCATTTTTCTCATTTGCCGCAATGTTTTCAACCCTTTCTGAAGAAAAAAGTGCCAAAATTTGAGCCATATGTAATTTTTGGCTGCAAATGCTTTGAATTTGGACAAGTCCAAAATTATTACCTGTTTTGGAGGGCTTTTTTTTTTTTGTCATGATGAAGCAGGCCACCTAGTAAAGCAAACATTCTAGTAAAGCTGAAATTTTCTTGCAACATGCAGTTTTGCCTTTTGCTGCAATGTTCTCATGTGTATCTATGCAACCGTGATCATGGTGATTGACCAAGGATGTTTTTGACTCTTTACCATATGACAAAAATGTAGACTTGTCCAAATTCAAAGCATTTGCAGACAATTCAAACATGATTGAAATGAAGGTATGTGTCTTTGATTGGTAGTATTTTCTCCTTTTCTCTCAATATTTTCAAGAGACTTATTCCTGAGGGTCATTAAAACTTAGGATTAATGGTAATGGATTAAGGTGGTTTGTTGCAAATTTAGATCCGGATGTAACTTGTTTACCTTTTATCTGACAAAAAATTTTAGGCTTGTCTAAAATTGAAAGCATTTGCAGAATGGCAAATCAAATGCAGCTGAAATGATGGAACTTGTCTTTGAAAGGAAAAGGTAGAAAACATTGTGGAAAAGGAGAAAGTGCTGGTTATCAGCATATTTTATTTTTCCTGTATTGTTCTTAAAAGCCTTTTTCTCAAAGCTTGTTAAAACATGGGATTGTGTGGTAAATAATGAAAAGGGTTATCCATTACTCACTGTCTATGTGTGTCTATTATAGTCTGATTTTGATCGGTGCTGTTGTCAAGAAACTTTAGTTATGCTCTGCAGTCTATGAGTTACAAAATTTTATGCATTGACGCTAATGTCTAGTGCACTATTTCATGATTTATTGTACCTCCCACCCCCGAGCCAAGCTCTGGTAGCTCAGTCGATAGCGTACAGTACTTGAGAATAGGAGGTCGCTGTTTTTATCCCCAGCATGGCCAATTTCTTTCCGAGGGTTGATGATAGTCATTGCAACAGGATTCCTTCCTCTCTCACCCCTGACCATTGTTTCGATGATGGTTATGTCGGAAAGCAGCCAGTTGCTTGGAAAGGATATTGAGCAGAGTACTGGTAAATGAAACTCCAGGAAAGTATGGATAAGTGCACTGGCCGCCGCAGTATAAGTGAAATAATGTTGAAAACGGCATAACACTATACAATTAATCAACCACCTACGAAGTAGAGGGGTTATACCAGTTTCGCCCTGTCTGTCCGTCCGTCTGCCCATCAGTCTGTCTATGTTTTCATTTCTGTGCTTTCACTCAATAGCTGTTTGACCTATGACCCTGAGACTTTCTACAAGTGTCGCTCATTGCCCAAGGAGGTGCCCTTTTTGTTTTTGGGTCACATGGGTCAAAAGTCAAGGTAACAGTTGATCTTTGTTTGAAAATCGTTACTGTGCTCTAACTCAAAAGCCATTTGCCTAGGACCCTGAACTTTTCTACAAGTGTAGCTCATAACCCAAAGAGGTGTCCTGTTGTCTTTGTGTCGTGTGGGTCAAAGGTCAAGGTCACAGGTGATCTTTGTTTTGAAAATCATTTCCATTCTCTGATTGTGCTGCTTCAGTGACAAGGTGCTGGTGGGGGTATTTTTCCGCTTTGCGACAGTTCTAGTTACACATTGAAGTTACTTGTTTTCTTTGTCATACTCAATTTTATTTAATTCACTCAGACGATCATGTCAGAGTGTTTTTACAAAATTAATTTTTCTTTTATTACTGGTAAATCAATCCAGCCTTATGTTATTGTCAGTTTTAACAAATCACAGTGGATGCATTACATATACAGAGGATATTTATGTTTTTTCTGTGAAAGATCGAACTTTATTTCATTGGTGAACATCATGGATAGTATTTTCAAGGGTGAAAATATTACCGTATGATGTTCACAAGAAGAAATAAATTTTGGTCTTTCTGTGAAAATATTCTATTTATTTCATGCTTCTAACCCCTTTTTTGTTGAGACTTGTGAAGTACAGGGGAGCTCTCATTATTTCCGTACCAGTGAGTTTATCTATCAGTAAATTCACTGGTCAAAATAGTGAAATTATCAAACCATAATCCACCATTATTTCCCAATAAACCACCAAAAGCATGAAATAAAAGTTGTATATTCCTTACAGGCTATAGGGGGAGAGTCCCCTAGAATGATCATGGAACATATGGGAGATGTGCTGTTTGCTCTGTCTAAAAATTATCTGAGTCAAGTGCAAGTCTGGTCACAGGAAATTGTGGAGAAGGAAGGTTATCCCAGTGTTAGATGTACTCTAGAGGACAAGAGACGATTCTTTAAATCAGTTTTCAGGTATTCTTGTATTTCAACCTTTATCACACAATCCTGACTTTTAAAGACCCAAAAGAAGAAGACTTTTGAAAACATTGTGGGAAAAGGAGAAAATGCTGGTGACCAGCATTTTCTCCATTTCCCACAATGTTTTTTACCTTTCCAAAAACTTTTAAAATTCTGAGTCACATTTATTTTGTCACCTGCAAATGCTTTGAATTTGGACAAGTTTAAATTTTGTTGTTTGGTCAAGGGTTAACTCTTTACCAAACAATCAGAGATTGGTAACCACAATGTTTTCTCAATGTTTTTTTAAAAGCAGACCTCTTCACCTGAGCCCTAAATTAATGTTGTATGCAAATGCTTTCAATTTTGGCAATTCTAAAAACTTTGTCATCTGCTTAAGAATGAACTTTTCACTAAAAGACAAAATTTAAGACATGTTGCAATTGAAAGCATATGCAAACAACAGAAGCCATTTTCTCTCTTTCCTACCATGTGTTCAAACGCCTTCTTCTTCAGGGTCGTTAGAAGTTAGGATTGTGTGGTAAAGGGTTAAAACCAAATTGTATAGCCAATCAGAATTTGTGTTACTTTCTGAATCTAGACCAAGCATGCAATTTTGAATGGTTGGTGAATATGGCCCTTAACCCCTTACCAAATGATGAAGTTTTAGACTGGTCCAAATTGAAAGCACTTGCAGATGACAAATTTAATGTTACACAGGTTAGTAAGTTTGTTTTTGATAGGATAAAAAAACACTGTGGGAAAAGGAGAAAATGCTGGTTACTAGCATTTTCTCCTTTTCTTACAATGTTTTCAAAAGGCTTCATCCTCAGGGCTGTTAAAACTCATCATTGTGTGGTAAAGGTTTAATCAGTTATTTGTATTTCAGGGAGCGTGTAAACAAGAAGAGGGTACGCACATTGGTGAAGGAGTTTACATTACTTTGTCGTGGACTGTTGGGGACTGAGTATGCAGCACAAATGGCAGATCTTATATGACCTTGACCTTAGTTTATTTCGTCTTTACCCTTTCATACCGTTCGCATTGTCTGATAGTTATCATACTTCATTGGGAATGTAAAAGTAATTTTTTTCACCATTAAAATGCTATTAAGGATAACTTGAGCTGTGGGGGTTTTTTTGTGTGTGTGTATTTTTTTTTATTTTTCAGACATTCTAGATCAAGATTAGACTGCTTTTGCTGACAGTGTAGTTCCAGGATCAGACTGTACAGAATGTGCAGTCTTATCTTGGATCTACACTTGTCAGCTATTTTGTGAAGTACTTTTGCAAAAACACATTCGAAAATCTAATGATATGGTCTGTTTTCTTGTCAGATTGAGAAACTACATTTTCTTTACCACACAGTCCGGAGTACATGTATTAACAACCTTGAGGTAGAAGACTTTTGAAATCATTTTAGGAAAAGAAGATGCTGATAACCAGCATATTCTCTTTTTCCCACAATGTCTTCTATCCTATAAAGAACAAAGTCCATCACTGAGCCACATTTAAATTGTTGTCTGCAAATGCTTTCAATTTGGACAAGTCTACATTTTTGTCGCCTGGTAAAGAGTTAATGTGTTAAGGGTTAGTTCTTTATGCTTTAAAACAGACAACTGATATAGGCTGTCCCATACAGAATATCTCCTAAAGTATCAGAATAAGGTAAATCAAAGATAAGAATGCATGTTTTGTGCCGTCTGATCTTGATCTGCTGTGTCTGCTTGACCCTCAAACTTTTAACTGTAAAAACCTGAATATTGCACTTTCAAAGTTTATTTCACCGGGAAAAAAATACTGTATCGGACAGTGTAGATCAAAGATCAGACTGCACGTTTTGTGCAGTCTGATCTTGATCTTCACCATCCGCAAATGGTCCAGTAAGTTGCGCTTTGCAGCCTGAGGGTTTAGTAATAGAAATTACCATTGGTGTTGACAGGGGGTTTTGCTCTTCTATTTGGGCAATTTACTTAAAATATGACGGGGGAAAAAAGGTATCTACTTGTAGAAAAATCAGCTCAGAAAAAGACAAAAATCATGAATGTTGAACCTTTTACCAGACAATCTTGAGTTTTGATGACCCTTAGGAAGAAGCCTTTTAAAAACATTGTGGGAAAGAGGAGAAAATGCTGGTTACCAGCATTTTCTCCTTTTTCCCACAATTTTTTCTTGCCATTAAAAAGCCAATTCCCTATTTCTGAGTCATGATTATTTTGTCGCTTACAAAAGCTTTCAATTTGGGCAAGTCGTTTGGTAAAGGTTAATTCTTTAACTCCATAGAAAAAATGTCAAAAGGAGAGAATTATTTCTATGAAAATTAGGTTGGTTTACCTGTAGAAAAATATCTATATATAAGGTTTTTCGTAACTTTTGCCATAAATTGTCATTCGTTTGTGAAGAAGTGCTGAGTACAGTTGTATATAATTATGGTCACTAGTGTTGGAATACAATTGCAGCTGGTGACCTTGAGCACTTGAATGCTTTACAAGATGACAAAATTTAAGACTTGTCAAAAATTGAAAGCATTTGCAGATGACAAATTGAATGAGGCTTAACCCTTTACCAGATGACAAAATTATTGACTTGTTAGCTCTTGCAGAGGACAAATTAAAAATGGTTTAAATTATGAGATTTGTCCTTGATAGGGGAGAAAAATATTGCAAGAAAATTCTGGTTACCAGCATTTTCTCCTTTTCCCACAATGTTTTCAAAAGCTTTCTTTTTTCAGGGTCTGTAAAACTCGGGATTGTTTGATAAAGGGTTAACCCATTACCAGACGACAAAATTTTACCCTCGTCCAGATTTAAAGCATTTGCAGACGACAGTTTCAATGTGGCTCAATTGGTGCAACTTTTCTTTGATAGGGTAGAAAACATTGTGGGAAAAGGAGAAAATGCTGGTTACCAGCATTTTCTCCTTTTCCCACAATGTTTTCAAAAGGCTTCTTTCCCTGGGGCGTCAAAAGGCGTCATTGTGCAGTAAAGGGTTAAACATGACAGATGAATAAATGTACAGTTGGAACATTTGTTTATACATTTGCTGTTTGTTTGGTGCTGATCACCTTTGTTTGCTTTTGACAGGATGTGTTTGTTGTTTTCATTTGTCTTTTTATCAGAAACTTCTGAAGAAGACTTACAGGAGATGTGGATTTTATTCATGCAGTCAGTGCTCTATTGCTCCTTGTTTTAAATGCAAATGAGGCATGCTGTTGCAAAAGGGGGCTTCATATGCATATCTGTGCTGCATCGTACTAAGTAAGTCATCACATATATAGGAGTGCGTTATGTCTAACAACCAACAGCCTATGCAGACTGCCCAGGCTGACCTGGGTCGATACTTTTTTTTAGATGCATTAAGCCCTTTTTCACAGAGCATGCCTCAATTATTTCAACTTCTCTTATTTCTATGGCTTTATCAAAAAGGTCAGATTTCTTTGAATAAAGATTTGGGTGAAAAAACAAGATAAAATTTTGGCAGATGAAGAGCAGGCTTCTTTAAAACCATTTCTTCATTTTCAATGTTTTTTTTTTTTTTTTTTTTTTTCAAAAGTTATTTACTCTAAAATTGCATTGAAAAAAGGGGCAACCCATCCTTGTACATGCTCTTTTTGACCTAACAAACACTTTTACAAAATCCACAAAGGACATAGATTTTAGGTAAAGGAAAAAAAGATTTTATTACAACATAGAAAACTGTGATGGTAAAGAAGCAAGTTGCTCCTTTTGCCCAATTTTTTCCAGAGTTGTTGATTGCAGATAACCTGAAAAGCCTTGTTTATATAGTAAAGTGTTGAATGCTAAATATTTGCATGCTTAAGATGTAATGTCAGAGTGTTAAGTTTTATGAGAATATATATGGACATTTTTGTGTATCAGATATCATGTTATAAATGTAAAGGTATTGTAAGACGTATGTGGGTTTTTATGGATCGATTTTCATTGAGTGTTACTTTTCTGTGTGCTAACATTTTGTTTGTGGTATTTCTCTAATCTTTCATAAAGTGCTTCTTTTCTATGGGCTTACTTTTTGTATGTGTTTTTAGCTCCACTGGCTGAAGGCCAGCAAGCTTATATCATGACCATGTCTCCATCATGTTGTCAGTGCCTCTATCCATGCTTGTGGGTCTGTGCATGCCAAATTTCTATTTCAAACACCTCTGAAATTACCCATCAAATTTTGACAAAAAATTCACAGAAATAATGCAGTCATAGCCCTCTTCAGAATTCCTTCAAAGAATTGGATCCCATTAACCCTCTATCACATGATCACAAGTTAATGTAGAAAACATAGTGCGACAAGGCAAAAATGCTTTTTACCAGCATTTCTTCTTTTCCCAGTGTTTTCAAAAGCCTTCTTTTTTAGGGTCATTAGACATGGGATTGTGTAGTAAAAGGTTGTGTAAAAGGCAGTGGAGTTATACAGGGCCATCATGGTCCTCTTGTTTTTCTTACTCTTGAAGCTTCAAGCACAATTTTTGGTTACTTTTTGGTTACCTTTGCAGACAATGTATATCAAGATTATACGGCACTAAATGTACTATCTGATCTTTGGATACACACCATTGTGTTTTATAGGAGATATTTATCTAGCCATGCATGAAATAACAGTACATGCACAGGGGTCTTTTTCTTTTACTGTAAATTTAAGTACCATCATAAATTTGCTTGTCTGTCTCTCCATCCATTAATCTATCTTTTCTTTAAAGTATCTAAACCCATAGAGCAGCAAATAAACCCAACAGACATTTTCAGTCCAGAAATACAACCCAAATAACTGCTATTTAAGGTTTGTTGTAATTCAAGGTTTGCTGTTGTCTAGAATGTCTCAGAAATGTGGGCAGTGTAGATTGAAGATCAGACTGCATATTTTGTGCAGTCAGATCTTGATCTATACTGGCTGCAAAGGCAACTATAGTTGTGAAAGGTGCTTTATGGGTTAAGATTTGTACTGGTATATATGTTTTGTGAAATCTCCCCTAAGTTTTACTCTTTTTCCAGTGAAAATTAATACAAGTAGTAACTACAAACTTTTGATGTGCAAGACATCTTTGAGCACCAGAGAAATGGTATACCTTTTTCTCCTGTCATTCAGAACATAAAGACCCAGATGTTTATCTTAATGTTTAAAGCTCCTGTCACTACTTAAATATGTTTATGGCCATTGTAGATCAAGATCAGACTGCACAAAATATGCAGTCTGATCTTTGTTATGCACTGTCCACTTCGCTGAGACATTGCTGACAGGAGAAACATTGAAACTGCATTTTTTTTTTTTTTTGTCTTTTTTCTAGATTCCAAATGTCTGGTAGGTTTATTTGGTGATCTAAGGGTTGAAAAGAATTGAACCATGCTCTTGGAGAAGGAGATTTAATGCATATCTGTGATGCATTATACAAAACCAGTCATCACATAATTATGGACCTGTAAAATGCATTTTTTTTTCTAACAATTCAACAGATCTGGAGATGGAATGGTCCTTTGACATGCAGGAAATTGAACAATGTAAAAAGGTTAGACCTATGTCAGCCTGCACGGACTGTGGCGGCTGACATGGGTTAATACCTTTTGCAGATGTATTAAGACCCCTTTTCACAGAACATAGCTCATTATTTTTGGCCATAATTCATGAATTATTGGGCTGTTGAGATCATACTTTAGAGAATGTGCTGTCTGATCTTGAACTACCCTGTCTGCAAAAACGCTTGATATATCGCTTATGAACAACATTTTTCCCCTTCACATTTAATGCCTTATCAGCATTAATTTTATTGCTATTATGTAATGACGGACAGTTCAAAGATTTTCACCTTTAGACTGAGACTGAATCAAAATGGTTGTGAAGCATTCAACTGAAAACATTTTTTTTTAAAGTGTATAAATGGCAGAAACTGGTTCATGAATATGTGCTCATTTTCTTTTGTTTCCATGAAGAATGTTATCTATGCCCATGCGTAAAACATTTTTAGCTCGGCCGTTTCCGAAGAAAACGTTGAGGTATTGCCGTTGCCGTCGTCGTGGTGCGAAAACTGACATTTTGTAATATCTCTGGTATTACTGAAAATATTTGCTTCAAACTTGGACAAGTTTTTTTTATCATCAAAAGGGTAACGTATACAACAAGCGCGGGTAACATCAAATTATTTTTGACACATTTATGCCCTTTTCAACTCACAGTTTTCACTGAAAGTCAAGTCACTGCAGCTGAGCGTTGGCACTGGCATGCGATGCTCTTGTTTTGAATGCTAGAATCATTCTGTATATCCTTTTCTAGCACGCTCTTCTGTATATCAATACCGCAAACTCGGTCTGCACTTTGGAGCCTCTGCTTAATATTGTATGTACAAACTAGTAAGTGTTTGCTTTAAATTGGGGATGTGCGAGGCATTAATTTCGGTTCTCTGCCCGTAAGTCCTAGAAATGCTCTCGCCTAGGACATTTTTGTGCGTAATGCACAGGAGAAATTGATCCTCTCTTTTCGTTAACCTAGCAAATTATTAAGTATTTGAACGATTCTGAGGCAAAAGCCTTTTGAAAACATTGTTTGAAAAGGAGAAAATGCTGGAAACCAGCATTTTCTCCTTTTCCCACAATGTTTTCTACATTTCCAAGGACACACCCTATCATTTGAGAGGCATCTAATTTTGTCGTCTGCACATCCCTTCAGTTTGGACCAGTCTAAAATTTTGTTGTTTTGTTATAAGTTAAAGCACCTGCGGAGTCTCGTTTTTGACTTTTCTAGACCTAGTTTTCATTTGTAAATGATGTTGTAAGTCTGTGTTATTATTGGAAGTGGAATACATGTACATTGGAGAAAGTATATTTCAATTAAAATATATGTATTTACCTGTATGTACAATGCTTTCAAATTTATTTGTTTATTCTTCCTCTTAATCAGGACTGGGGTCCTGCGTGGCTTAGTGGTAAGGTGTAGGACTCGTGACCTTGAGGCCATAGGTTCGTGCCTCACTTGATTCAATAGGCCTTTCGTGGGAGTATCCAAGGGCAAGACACCTAGGAGCCCTAGCCCAGTACCGATGGAACCCAGGAAATACATGAATATGTGAGCTGTCGTCGTAATATGACTGAAATAATGTTGAAAGCGGCGTAAGACACCATTCAATGGATCAGTTAGTCTCGATCTGGATCCTTCATGGCTCTGTGATTAACGCAAAAAAAAAAATATATATATATAGACATTTTTAGTCAAAATTATGATATCTTTGATTTCACAGATGTTTTATCACTGCTTTTGCGTTTAGTAGGTCTATCCATGTTCCATGTTTACAAACGAGTATTATGGCGTTTATAATTTACTTAGTTTGATTCCATTCGGTAAACCTCGGTGATCCGTTGAGTTACGAAATCGGCCGAGTAGTGACGAGTGGCTTGGTTCCACAGGACCTGAAACCCGGAGGGCGCTGGTTCTATTCCCTGTTCGGCCAAACTTTTTCAGGGGTTCACGGTGGCCATTGCGACAGGATTCATTGCTCTCTTACCGCCGAATACTGTATCGGTGATGTTTACATGTATGTTGGAAAGCAGCCAGTGGAAGTTGTGCCAAGCACTGATAAAAAGAAAGTTCAGAAAAGCAAAGATAGATGCACCGGTTGCTGCAGTATAGCCAAAATAATGTTGAAAACGACATTAACATCACGCAAACAGCCGAACACATGGTTCTTAACTCTGCCAGAGGACAAAGTTTGAGACTGGTCCAAATTGAAAGCATTTGCAGACGACAAATTAACTTTTGCACAAATTACGAAAATTAGCTTTGAAAGGATAAAAAAAAAAAAAAATGAGAAAAGAAGAAAATGCTGGTTACCAGCATTTTCCTTTTTTCCTACAATGTTTTCCAAAGTCCTTTCTCAGGGCCGATAAAACTCGGGACACTGTGGGAAAGAGTTAATTATTGAGGTTTCGTTATTGACATACTAAACGTGGAGGAATCACAAAAATTGACGTCATGAGCGTTATCCGGCGGAAATTCATTTCAGTCAAAGTATGAAAACTTCATTTTCTATTGTTTTAGCGGACAAGGAAAACAGTTTTTTAGTATCAAATCTAGATATACATATGAGCCATGCTCTGGCTAAAGGGGGCTTAATGCATATCCGTGATGCATTATACCAAGCAAGTTGTTACATAATTATGGGTCCATAAAAACCATTTGTCTTTACTCTTACAGCCAACTGAATCATAAGGAAGTGAGGTCCTTGGACATGCAGAAAAATTACAAATAGCAAAAAGTTTCGACCCATGTCAGCCTGCGCGGATTGCGCAGGCTGACATGGGTCGATACTTTTTGCAGATGCAGAAGCCCCCTTTTCACAGAGCATAATTCACTCGTTACAAAACTCGGAAAAAAATCAGTTTTAGTATTCTCTCAGAGAAATGGTATCTCGGTCTAATATCAAAACCAACAATTTTCCTCTACAAAGCCTCATTGTACTGACGGGGGTAGATAATTAAGATTCAGCTAGCACTTTTCGGATAGGTGGATGAATGTCTTTTTCCACTCACCGCAGAAAGCTGTTGACATTGAATAATCTGCATTAAATCGAAACAAAAGTCTGTCGAAAAAAGAATCGACCCAGCTGCACTTACAGTGTGCGCAGGCTTATTCGACTCGAAGCACGTTTCACAGGTTTTATAATACAGATGCGAGAAGCATGATAATTAGTTTTCTGTCATCAATTCGGTTAAAGAATCTTTTTTCTGGCGATTTTTCGCTTCTCACCTCTGTTGCATGTGAGGAAAGTGGTCAGTGGCTTGGAAAGAAAGTTGTATCTGTACTGGTATGAGAAAGCCAGGAAAAACATGCATAGGTGCACTGAGCGCCGTGATATGACCTTAGCTGTTAAAACGGCGTTAAACTCCAATGCAAACAAACAAAAGCTGATAAAATCAAAGTGCTGAAAGTACTGACAGACTAGCGAATTTGATTGTTTGATTGATTGATCGATTAATTGATCGTATGGTGTTTATTAACCCTGTTTTTAACATTATTTCTGTTATGTAGCGGTGGCCAGTGCACATATCCATGCTTTCCTTGAGTTTCTTGTACCAGTACTCCGTACAATATTCTTTCCAAACCACTGGCTCCTTTCCCACATAACCATCGTCAAAACGTGAGCGAGAAATAAATCCTGTTGCAATGACTATCATCAAGCCTTGGAAAGAAATTTGTTGAATATCAAACCAGCGACCTCCTGTTCTCAAGTCCTGTATGCTACCGACTGAACTGCGGGGGCCATATGTACTATTGGTTAACTATAATCCAGTTTAAGTTTAACCCTTAACCTGCTAAAAAACGTTAAATGAAACTTTTAAGCTGATGGTAAACACCTGAATATTGCTACTGCTATTTCACAGTTACACTTTTGAGAAAATCTGTCCTCTTATCGGACAATGCAGATCCAAGATCAGACTGCACACACTATCTGCAAAAAGTCATTGAGTCGCGGTAGTGCCAGTAAAAGAAACACGGGGAAAGCATGGACAGGTGCTCTGGCCGCCGCAATATCATTGAAATAATGTTGAAAACGGCGTTAAACACTATGCTGTCAATTAGTCAAATATCTAATAGCACAAGATGTAGTTAAATACATGTATTTAACTCTCCTTACAAAAAGAAAAATTTTACATCCGTCCAAATTCAAAGCTGTTGCAGACCATGAATTAAATGTGGCTGAACGGATGAAACATGATTACAGAAGGGCAGAAAACAATGTGGGAAAAGGAGAAAATGATGGATACCAGCATTTTCTCCTTTTCCCACAATGTTTACAAAGGGACCCTTCCCCAGTATCGTTAAAACTTGGGATTGTTTGGTAAAAGGTTAATAGAATAACAGTTTAACATAATAGTTCAACTGTACACAATGATCTAAATAATGAATGACTGAGGGAATGAGAAGGGTTCTCTGTCCAGTGGGAGTTGATATAGCTAGGATTTGCTACAAGTTAACCTAGGTGTATCTATTAATAGATTCATTCATAATGTTACAGTTGTGTAGGAATAAGTGATTTTCTGCTTTGCATACGTCACTCAATTTACATATAAGCAAAGATCTTGTACCTTATGAATGACATCTTGTTCAAATCGGAGAGGTAGAGATTTAGTGGCTTATGTCTAAATTGTCATTTATAACAGAATTAAGATTTCTAACAGAAAGAAGTATTTTCTGTGTGGCAGTATTTGGCAACTGTGGGGTTGTGAATCTAGGTCAATACTGATGCGTATAGACTAGCTTAGCTAGTCAAAAATCAAAAGGGGAAACCATACAACAAAGGCAAGTAACTATCAAAATAGTTTGGAACAGTTATGCCCCTTTTTCGACTTTTTTATAATTTGTTGTGCAAAAACTTACATTTTATTATGATATCTCTGTCATTACTGAATATATTTACTTTAAAGTCGAACTGGTTTTTAACCCTCAAAAGGGGAACCCATATAACAAGGGCAGGTAACGATCAAAATATTTCTGACACGGTTATGCTCCTTTTCGACTTTGAACTTTCACTGAAAAAAAATCTATTTCTACTGCAGCCGAACGTTGGCAGCCACATGCGGTGCTCTTGTTGTTGCCTATAGTAAAGATTTCAAGTGACAAATGTTTACCAGACGAAACAACTTTGGACTCGTCCAAAATGAAAGTGTTTGTAGATGACAAAACAAATTAGTTTTGGCAGTATCTTTTCGGTTTTCCCCAATTGAGAGTAAAAATCACGTCACTATGAGTTTTCCTTACAAAAACACGTATCAACTTTCTCCCGACAAAAAAAAAATGTGTCAAAATCTAGTTTTATGCTGCTTTAGACCTTAGGCTGCAAAGCGTGACTCGGGCCGCTTTTGCGGACAGTGTACATCAAGATCAGATTGCACAAAACGTGCGGTCTGATCTTTGATCTACACTGTCCGCTACGGTATTTTTTTTCCGGTGAAATCAACTTTGCAAACGCAATATTTGGGTCTTTGCTATTGGGTGGAAGTTTTCGTTTTATCTTTTTAGCAGTTAAAAACCTTTACCAGATGGCGTCGCACCACTTCGAGATTGTTTCCGGGTGGTAGTATCAAAAGTTGTCCCATGTGAAATTTTGCAGTAGCACTTTTGTTGCACTGTTTCATGTAGCTGAGAGGGCTTGGTGATATATAATTCAGATTTGCTTTAAATCTGGGCGGTGGGGGATTACTTAGATGTGTTTTATTATACACTGACAGGACTATTTTGTGTCAGCGGAGGAACAAAAACTTGGGTTTCATGGCTGTAACAGACGTTCCTGAGAGGGAAAATCATAGGGTGCAGGCCTGTGCTGGTTGGGATTTAGCGAAAAACGCAATCGGTTGATATGTTTTTTTTTTTTTCATTTCTTTTTAAGGACTACAGACGGACTTTTGACAGCAACAGACGGAGAAGCGATAGTTTTGCCATTAAGCGATTTCTGAAGATGGAAATATGGTCAATTTCTCTCTATTTTTAATGCAGCGGGGAAAAAAAAACGGTGGTGTGACACCAGATGACAAAAATTTTCAACTAGTCCAAGCTGAAAGCCGTATCTCACAACAAATTACATGTAGATGTGACGCAAATGATGTAACTTGTTTTGAAAGGGTAAAAAATGTTGTGGGGAAAAGGAGAAAATGCTGGTTACCAGCATTTAAACCTTTTCCCACAATATTTTCAAAGGGCTTTTTACTCATGGTCGTTAAAACTCGGGATTACTGGTAAATGGTGAAGGGTTAACTCTTTACCACACAATCCTGACTTTTAACGACCATGGGAAAGAAGTCTTTAGAAAACACTGTGGGAAAAGGAGAAAATGCTGGTAACCAGCATTTTCTCCTTTTCCCACAATGTTTTCTACCCTTCCCGAAACAAATTTCAATTTTTTAACCACATTTATTTTGTCGTCTGCAAATGCTTTCAATTTGGACCTGTCTAAAATTTTGTCGTTTGGTAAAGAGTTAATTTTAAGGTGAAGTAAAAAAGTTCCCACATTTCTAGACACTGGATAACCTTTATCCTGGTCAATAAAAGAAATGAAACTTTCAAATTGATAGTACAAACCCAAATTTTCCTTTTTCAAAGGTATTTTGGGGGGAAAGATATTTCCTTATCGGACAGTGTAGAATCAAGATCAGACTGCACGTTCTGTGCAGTCTGATCTTGATCTACATTGTCCGCAAATGGTCAGAGAGTCTCGCTTAGCAGCCTAAGGGCTAAGGTTAAAAAGGCTAATATGTTTATTCGACGAAGCAAAGAAAATATACGTAAATTCAATCGATAACAACTGTACTATAAAGAAAAGTAACTGAACCCGAAAATGCATATACAGTAAATTTACATATTTCAAGGTACTTTAACCTTTAACCCGGTAAATAAGTCAGATGAAACTTTCAAGCCGATAGTAAAAATCCCAAATGTTTCTATTTCAAAGATATTTTTTTGGAAGGAAATATTTCCTTATCGGACAGTGTAGATCAAAGATCAGACTGCACGTTCTGTGCAGTCTGATCTTGGTCTACACTGTCCGCAAAAGGTCTCCAAATGGTGCTTAGCAGCCTAAGGTTTAAAGGTCTGAAACTTTGTTTGTAAGGTCATTTTCTCTCTCTCTCTCTGGTATTTAGTCCACGATACTCGATGGAAATTAAACGAATCATTTACGAAACAATTGCTTGTTTTAACGACATTGAGGTGGAATACCTTTGAAAAACATTGTGAGAAAAGGAGAAAACGCTAGTAACCATAGTAACCAGCATTTTCTCCCTTTTCAACAATGTTTTCTAGGTTTACTAAACAATTCCATGTTTCAACGACCTTGAGGAAGAAGATCTTTGTAAACATCGTGAGAAAAGGAGAAAAAGGCTTATGATCACCATTTTTACCCTATTCCTCAAAGTTTTGTACTGTTTACTAAACAACTCCTTTTTACGACCTTGAGGAAAGAGGGCCTTTGAAAACATTTTGAGGAAAGAAGAAAACGCTGTAACCAGTATATTCTTCCTTTTTCACAATGTTTTGTATTATAACAGAAACAACTGTAGCTCGTCTATACCAATAGGAGTCCAAATTTTGTCGTTTTGTAAAAGGGTCAAGGGGATTTTCGATAGCCATGAGTTGATATTTGGCCCTTAACAGATGTGCCAAGTTGGAATTTAAATGGGCGAGTCAGAGTATTGGTAGAACATCAGCAAAGGTCTAATGTTACCATGCCAGTTGTGATTACGGAATCGAAACTCATGAAGACCAAAATTCTTTCATAGATTTCTAACGGAGTGATCCCTACTGAGGATTGAACCAAAACCTACCTGTTCAGTTAACAAACATCCAACCGCGTCGGCACAAAAGCTAGCTCGACCGCAGCCCACTGCACGCCGCGGTATCTTTTCTTTTCATTACACTTGGCAATGGGTTAACCCTTATCTTCCTAAATAAGTAAAATGAAACTTTCAACCGGTAGTAAAAACCCGAATATATTCTAAATTATTTTTAGGAAAACAAAATCTCCTTATCGGACAGTGTAGATTCAAGATCAGACTGCACGTTCTGTGCAGTCTGACCTTGATCTACAATGTCCGCAAAAAGGTCATTGAGTCGCGCATAGCAGCCTAAGGGTTAAATGCATATCGACAAGCAGACAGCTTGTAACCAGCAATTCGCTTGCATAATAGCAAGGTCGTTAGTGAAACACTACCTTTTGGAGAAAACTAAAAAAAAAAAGATCTACAATAACCATTAATTAATCTGTTGGTCAACATAACAGAGTCTGATTTTAATGAACTTACCACAGAATAATAAAGCTTGAAATGGCGTTTCCAAATCATGATGTTTTTATGCACCTTATAGGGTCGTCAGTACCACGTACGACCCTATCATTCTTGGGCATTGAATTATACATTGTAACTTCTGCCACAATGGGATGCAGGATTGGGTGGGGTATGTGGATGGGAATGAGTTATCCTTTGTAGCGCTATGCCTAACTTAAATTTTGTTTGCGTAGACATGTAGATTAAGACCAGATTGCCTCTTGCGGACAGTGTAGGTCAAGCTCAGACAGTACAGAACACAGACTCTGATATTTGGTCTAAGCTGTTCGCTATTTTGTGAAATATTCTGACAAAACGTCCGCGGAATAGCAATGTTTTCGTGACTGGGACAGTCCACATTAGTTTTATGGTGCTGTATATGGATTAAATGTACATACCACGGGCTAGGAAACACAAGAAATTCATGATATGTGCACTGGCCTCCGTGATAACGCACCTTGATGTTATAATTGTTTGTTCATCTGCAGTTTAGCCAAGCCCCCGTAGCTCAGTCGGTAGCGTACAGGACTTGAGAACAGGAGGTCGCTGGCTCGATCCCCGGCTTGGCCAATTTCTTTCCGAGGATTGATGATAGTCATCGTGACAGGATTCATTCCTCTCTCATCGCTGACCATTGTTTCGACGTTGAAAGCAGCCAGTGGCTTGGAAAGAATATTGTTCGGAGTACTGGTAAATGAAACTTCAGGAAAGCATGGGTAGGTGCACTGGCCGCCGTGATATAACTGAAATAATGTTGAAAACGGCGTTAAACACCATGCAGTCAGCCAATCATCTGCAGTTTAACGCCTTTCCAATAGTATTCCAGTTATACCACGACAACCAGTCCATAAACCTACACTCCGAAGCCGCTAGCTGCTCTCCGAAATCAACAGTCAAAACCCTGTCTCACGGTGGGTGAGGAATGAATCCCAACGCAACGACTTTCACACTTTACTAGACAACAAAATTTAAGACTTGTCTACATTGGATGCATTTGCAGATGACCAAATTAAATTAGCTCAAATGACAGGATTTGTTTCTGAAAGAGTAGAAAACATTCTGGAAAAAAGGAGAACATGATGGTTACCGACATTTTCTCCTTTTCCAACAAAGGCCTAAATTACTCAGGGTCGTTAAAGCTCGGCATTTTTTGATAGACTTAATTTTGTCCTCGTAAAGAATTTTGTACAAACAGAAATTCAAACAGACAATCTTTCGTTTACAAGCCTGGCCCATTACATCATGGCTACCCGGGTTCGGCTAGCATAAGTGTAGAGGACGCAAAATAAAAATCAATCTTTTTTATATGGTGAATAACATCAAAAAACAGATTATAACTTTGAACCAAAAGTGTGGGGAGGGGGGGAGGTCACGTGATACTTACTCGTTCACCATCGAGGCTAGTTTTCACTCTTTCATTGCCATTGGCAACTTTAGCTGCTTTTGCGAAGAATATAGATCAAGATCAGACTATACCGAACGTACAGTCTGATCTTGGATCTACATCGTCCGATACAGCGCCCTAAAATATGATAAAACTTTTATCTTTGCTAGAAGAGTATCCTTTGCTTCCCCCGCCCTCGAGACATTTAGTTCAGAAAGAGTATGAAATACAACTAACTGAAAATCTTCTTAATGAAACTAAAAAAGTTTTTTCTATTTGCAAACGATGTCGCAAAACAATACAGAAAAACGGAGCGACAGCCTGTAACAAGCAACTGCTCGTTGCCAAGACTGAAAAGGCGTGAATTTTGCAGTGCAATTATATCGAGACGACCTATTTCTGACTCTGGAAATACGATCCACTTAAACAGATTCTTGTCTTATAGGAGGCTTGACTAAACAAGCGGGCGGTATAGATCAAAGATCAGACTGCACATTCTGGGGAGTCTGATCTTGAGTTATGTCGTCCACAGAAGCTCTTATTTTCACCTATGGCGCTGAAAGGGTGGAAAAAGTTGTAGTCCTATTGGAAAAGGATCAAATTAACTTGTTTTCGGGTAGTTCGCAATACAAAGAGGTGGACAGGGCTTTCGTACTTTAAAGAAAATCCTTCGCCCTTTTTTTTTTTTCAAGTTTGAGTTTTGTATTCAAAGTGTGTATTCGTGCGTAAAATCTATTAGCATCTATATGTATAGATTATTTCTATTGATAAAAATCTAGCTTTGAAAACAAAAATCCAGTTTAACCTTCACCTCTTTTTGCTTCATACATTTAGGTCAACAAGAGTTTTACTTCGTTGACCCCACCCCCCCTTTTCCCCATTACCAGACAAAAACAATTTTAGCCCTCATCCTGCTAAATAAGTAATATAAAACTATCAAGCCCATAGTGATTTTTAAATCCGAACTTTTGTAAATTCAAACTTATTTTTTTTCTAGAAAGAAAATCTCTTTATCGAACAGTGTAGGTCAAAGATCAGACTGCACGTTCTGTGCAGTCTGATCTTGATCTATACTTTTCGCAAAAGGTCGGTGAGTCGCGCTCAGCAGCTTTAGGCTTAGACTTGTCCGTTTTTGAAAGTGGTTGCAGACGAAATATCAAATGTGGCTCAAATCAAGAGGTATGTCTTTGATATGGTAGAAACTATTGCGGGAAGAGATTAAATGCCGGTTACCATAATGACGTGCACTGATTGGTCAGCAACTGAAATGACAAGCACCAGTCCGCCAGGAGATTTGCTGGTTGCACACAGTCTAAAGCAAACGCATTTGAAGTTTTCTGATGCCACTAAAGTGATTGAATTTGCTTTCGAAAATATAGAAAACATTGTTAGAAAAGGAGAAAATGCTGGATACCAGCATTTTCTCCTATTCCAACAATGTTTTCAAAAGGCATCTTTCCCAAGTCGTTATAACCCGGAACTGCGGTGTAAAGACTTAAGTGGTGTTTCAAGCCCCTTTCCACCGTGTTTGAGTCATACCACCGTGAAAGCTCAGGCATTCATCTTTCCTAGGTTTCAACAGTACTACGCTGAGATTCTGCAGCACCTTGCCAAAGGACAAACCTCCTTGACTAACTCTGCGGGCCGAGATCGAGCCCAGAACCCTTATATTTCTTATCCAAGTCCATAACGACCTGAGACTTACGGCTGTAATGATTGGCTCTTCGCTTGATTGACAGTGGTATGTTTTCACGAAAGTTGTTGTTGCTCTCATTTTCAGCCAAATGCCTTCAACTAACACCCTTCACTAGACGGCAAAATTTGAGAGTAAACCAATTTGAAAGCAACTGCAGACGACAAATTTAAATGTGGCTTAAATGAATTGTCATTGACAAGTGTGCATAACATTGTGTTAAAAGGAGAAAATGCTGGTTACCACCTCTTTTTCCTGTTCCCACAATGTTTTAAAAAGCTTTCAGGCTCGTTCAACCAGGGGGTTGTTTGGTAAAGAATTAATCTTTAATAATTGAGTCATGCTCTGTGAAAAGGCGGCTTAATGCATCTGCAAAAAAAAAAAAAAAAAAAAGTATCGACCCATGTCATCAAGCGCAGGCTGACATGGGTCGAAACTTTTTGCCATTAGTAAACTTCTGCGCTTCAAAGGACCATTCTACCTCATGATCCAGGCGGTTTTTAGAGCAAGATGGATTTTTACGGATCCATAATTATGTGATGACTAAATCGGTATAACGCATCACGGAGATGCATTAGCTTTTGCCAGAGCATGGCTCAATTACATTCGGAGGCATAAAAGGCTTTCAGTCATGCATACTTTCGTGAATTGACCGTAATACCGCACATCGTGATTTTTTTTTTCAAAGTTTTCAAATAGAGAGAGTCCCAGCTCTTAACTTTCGACCAAATTTTAACCCCTGTAAATAATTTTTTTAACTTATGACCTCATGAAACAGTTTTGTTGCAGACGAGCATGGTAGCATAGTCGGTAGCGTACAGGACCTGTTTAAAACCGAAAGGGTGGATAGCTGGTTCGGATTTCCCTGCTCGGCGAATATCTTTCCGAGGATTCTCACCGCTGATCTTTGTTTCGACGATGGTTTTTGTGAGTAAGCAGCCAGTGGCTTGGGAAGGATGTGGTGCGAAGTACTGGTAAAAGAAACTCCTGGAAAGCATGGATAAGTGCACTGGCCGCCGCAATAAAACTAAAAGTTGAAAATGGTGTAAATCACCATCCAAACAAACAAATTAGAAAAATTAACCCGGAGCTACATGCTTTCTCTTCTTTTGCCACACCGTTTTCATGTGTCTTGGTCAACATTATTTCAGTGACACTGCGGGGGCCAGTGACCTGTCCATGCTTTCCCGGGGTATTTTTACCCGTACTATGCGCAACATTCTTTCCAATCTGTCGGCTAATGTACCTTTTTAATATCGTCAAAACAAAGTGATGAGGGAGGAATTAATCCTGTCGAAATGACTATCATCAATCTTAGGAAAGAAGTTGGCTGAGCTTACGAACCAGCAACCATTAAGTTTCAAGCCCTTTATCTTACCGACTGAGATACCGAACCCGGCTGGAAGATACGAATTTGTTTTCGAATTTACACTATCTGTTGGTTCATCTGTGAAAAGTAGTCTCTTATGCGAATGTTTATGTGGAATAGTCCTTTGACATGCAGAAAATTTACCAATATTAAAAAGTCTCGACCCAGGTTGAGGTCGCAGTCCGCGCTGGCTGCCGATGAGTCGACACTGTTTGCAGATGCATTAAACACCCTATTCACAGAGCATGGCTCATAAATTTGTCGGCTGGTTGAGAATTAAGTTCCAGTCGAGGGGGTTTAAAAAGATTTCGTGACATGACTGGTGATGAGTAATTTCCAAAATCCGTTAGTCACGAGGTCTAGATTAGCGCATTTACCACCCGCAGACGAATGGTTTCGTCCCGTAGCAGACGAATTATGAGTACATTGTGGCAAAAGAAGAAGTGGTTCGCCATGAGTGATTTCTCTTTTTGCCACGATGTTTTTCATACGCATTCGTGTATGAGACTGTATTTTTGTTCATTGTCTGTATTTTACGAGGATTTTTCGCAGTCGTCTGTCGAAGGCTGTTTTACTCTTCACCATACTATCGCATGTTTGAACGACCTAGGGAAAGAAGCCTTTTGAAAATATTGTAGGAAAAGGAGAAACTGCTGATTACCAGCATTTTCTCCTTTTCCCACAATGTTTTCTACTCTTTTTAAAACCAGATCCTGTCATTAGAACCTCGATTAAATTTTCATCTTCAAATGTTTCCAATTTGGATCAGTCTGAAATTTTGCCATCTGGTAAAGGGTTCTAAAAGACAGTATGGGTGTCGGAATAGAGGCGGCAGGATCGGCGGCTGCCATCCAGATATTTTGTTTGATTCTAAAACGGAAAACGAACAAAAATAAGTTAACCCTTAAGCTGCTGAGCGTGACTCACTGACCTTTTGCGGACAGCGTAGATCAAGATCAGACTGCACAGAACGTGCGGTCTGATCTTGGATCTACACTGTCCAATATGGAGATATTTTTACCCCCAAAATACCTTTGAAATAGCAAAAAACGGGTATTTTAACAATCGACGTGAAAGTTTCGTTTCATTTATATAATTGGAGTCTGATCTTGGATCTACACTGTCCAATATGGAGATATTTTTACCCCCAAAATACCTATGAAATAGCAAAAAACGGGTACTTTAACAATCGACGTGAAAGTTTCGTTTCATTTATATAATTGGCGTGCAACACACGAAAAGGGACCTTCGGGCATTTGCGTAAAGTGTTGTCTCGGATTAGCCTGCGCAGTCTGCGCAGGCTAATCCGGGACAACACTTTACGACTACATAAGATTTTTTCATACAGTAGACTTTCGTGACACGGAAAATCGCACAAAAACGGGAAGTGTCGTCTTGGATTAGTCACAGACTGCACGGACTGATCTTGGACGACACACTTTTACGCATAATGTCCGAAGGCCCCTTTTCGTGCGTTGCACGCCATATAACAGCTTAAGAGTTCATAACGGCTTTGCAATATATATGCTCAAGGTGTCATAGGTTTTTTCTGCGTCATTTGTTTGTTGTTTAGTTAACATCGTGTTCAGCATTAGTCATATTAAGGCCGTCAGTGTACCTTTCCATGCGGTCCTGGAGTTTCTTTTTGAATATTTTGCACAAAAATCTCTATAGTCCACTGGCTGTTTTCACACAGGAACATCCTCGAAATAATGTTCAGCGACAAGAAAAAAAGATATTCTGTCACAACGATTTGATTACCAATCCTCGAAAAGAGATTGGCCAAACTGGTAATCGAACTCACGACCTACTTACCCTGTAGAACCAACCTCCGCAAATGTATCTAAAACTCGTCTTCAGCTCCGTCGTGCTGAACGTTCTAATAAATACCAGAGCCCTTGCAGCACTTTGATTATTCTGACTCTGGGATTGTTACTATTTTAAGCATGTTGCATTTTTCGTCAAGATTTCGCCCCGTGTCTTGAATTCTAATTTTTATAGTTTATCATATTCTCAACTCATTTGTTTTTATCATTAGATTGGGCAAATAAAACGTTTTTATGTTTCTATGATAATCATATAGAATGGTTGTCAAGTAAATGAGAAATCATTTGCTGTTTACTAAGTGTTGGATGCAATTCTCCTTTTCTACGATGTTCTCTTTTGTAGAGAGTATAACAATTTTCCGGCTTGTACCTGCGCAGAAGTAGAAAACGGGCCAGTACATAAAAATGTTTATTTTGCGGATTCGGTAGGAAAATTATATTTAATAGATGATTCCACTTCTTACATGGCAGATAGTGAATGAAAGGCACTTTCTAGTACATTAAAAAAATATTGATCTACTGAATTTAACTCTTTACCATACGACTTATATACATCAAAAGCATTTGTAGACGACAAATTTAATGTGGCTCAAACGATGTAATTTCTGTTTGAAAGGATAGAAAACATTGTGGAAACAAGAGAAGATGTTAATAACTAGTATCTTCTCCTTTTCCCACAATGTTTTCAATAGCCTTTTTTGTAGGGTCGATAAAACATGGGACTGCTCTGACAAAGGGCTAAATAAATTGCATTGCAAAAAGTTGGAATTTCACATACGAAAAAAAAGATACATGAATTAATGGCTTGTGTAATTTTGCATCCGTTTTCAATGTTAAAAGTATACCTTTGCTCTTTTACTATTTTTGTCAAGAATTTGACGGAATCACACTAATGACGTCATCATATTGAAGCTATTCGATAGAGAAATGTTCAGTCGCATGACAAACATCTTCAAAATAAACATTTTGTTTAAATAAAGATAAAAAATAAAAAAGAGAAAAATATTATAAGTAAAGATGAAGTTCGGTCTACATGTGTTTAAATCCTGTACATCAAAATGCAATATTTTCACTCGTGACTTTGCCACACGTTAACTTTTTTAGCGCAAAATATAATTGAGCCATGCCCTGTGAAAAGGGGGCTTAATGCATCCGTGAAAAGTATCGACCCAGGTCACCCTAAGCAGTCCGCGCGGGCTGACCTGGACCGAAACTTTTCGCTATTGGTCAATTTTCTATATGTCAAAGGACCAGTCTACCTCATGATTTAGACAGTTGTTCGACAAAATGGATTTTATGGATCCATAATAACATGACGAGTTCCTTGGTATCATCCAGATGCATTAAGCCCCCTTTTGTCGGAGCGTGGTTCATATCTTAATTTGACCTGCAAAATACAATCACCTGAAACTCAGAAAGATTTGTTATCTTAGAGGCTTGACTAAACAAACGGATGGTATAGATTCAAGATCAGGCTGCACGTTCTGTACAGTCTGATCTTTATTTATATATAGAATACCGTCTGTAACAGGCCATGTTCGCCGTTTGCGCCAAAAGGACGAAGGTACATGTATAGAATTTTGGGAATCACTTAGAATCACTCAGTGAAAAAAAAAACTATCTCGGTCTCACATCAGGCTTTCTTTCCAATCATAAAACACTCCTTTCAGACATGACACTTGCACAAGCGACTCGAATTCACCGATGTATTTGAAGAAAAGTTGCATGTTTGTTTTGATTGCTTGTATGGGCCGTTTAACGCCGTGATAAACATTATTTCAGTTATATCACGGCTGCCAGAACACCAGTACATGCTTTCCTGGAGTTTCTTTTAACTGGGCAAACTCTCTTTGAAAAGGGGTAAATCATGTCTCTGCAAAAAAGCATCGACTCATGTCAGCCTGCGCTGTCCGCGCAGGCTGACACGAGTCGAAATTCTTTGCTATTTGCAATTTTTCTACATGTCAAAGGACCATTCTACATTTTGATTCAACAAGCTTTAGACAAAATGGTTTGTATGGATCCATAATTATGTGATGACTTGCTTGGAATGATACATTACAAAGATGCATTAAAACTCCTTTTGCCAGAGCACGGCTCAAATAGAGTTTTTCGCAGATGTAACAAGCAATTGCTTCTCGTTGCACAATGTTTTCTTTGGCTCTGAAAAGAAGCGATGTGATAATCGTGTTAGTATGATAATTCATTACACACACACACACACACACACACACACACACACACACACACAGAGTATTTATATCGACGACAAAATCTCAGACTTGTCAAAAATGATGAGATTTGTCTAGATCTATAAAGGATGAAAAATAGCGTGAGATCTTCTTCTTCTTTTTCAAATTCCACTTCTTCTTCAAATTCTTCTTCTTCGAATTCTTCTTCTCCAAACTTTAAAAAATCTTCATGTACATGTATATATATATACATGGTAGCATGACTGAAAAAAGAAATCGTTCAGGTTAAAAATAAATAATGAAACGATATTGACAAAATGTATGTATATTATGCACTTTTAACTGCTATCTCCTTATTTTAATGATTGAATGTCTAACCCATTTGCCTTCAATTTAGATAAAACTGTTAAGGATTTAGTCGTTTGGTAAATATAGAAATCGTTTAGTTAGCGAAGTATGCATTATAATCACCTCAGTGGACAAAACACACTTTGCGGCAAGTTCAAAGATGCTTTGATCAGAATTTCTCGCCCAAATATTGGGCAGTGAAGATCCAAGATCACACTTCACGTTTTGTTGTGTCTGATATCGATCTACACTGCCCGCGAAAAAAATCCACACTAAGTTACAGTAAGCATGCTCACAGCTACAAACCAAACACGTTTTTAATTTTTAGACTAGCGATTCTAAAATCGCTAGTCTATTACCATCGAATAGACATTACATTGGACCCAGATCCAAATGTAAACAAACAAACAAAGAAACAAACACCAACAATCGACAGAAATAACTCTGTACTAATAATCCTATGTTACAAATCGTAGTTCTGTGAAATTTGACATAAACTACAACATTCCTGCTATTCCAATTTGATCAATGTTAACTTACAAATTTGTAGACTGACGAAGATGTCATCGACAAGGTACAAAATGTTCGCTTACATGTAAATTAAGTCAGCGACCTATGCAAATCAGGCTCATTCTTACTAATTCTACCGCAACCTTTTTCATTCAAGTGTTTTTCGCGGCTGTTGTATGTCTCGTCTAGCTACAGGTTCGTCCAACCGACAAGAAAATGAAAAAAGCATTGAATGTTCATCTAAAAGTGAACTTACAAAGTATTCAAACGCCAAATCATCAAATTAATGTACATTGTATTTTGTATTTGCTTTTTCATATAAGATCAACAAACACATTTTTTCATGATATCTCCTATTGTGACAAGTAGATAGCTATGAGCGTTGGGTAAAGTCACCGGATCGAACCGGATCGGACTTTATAACCGGATTGAACGGGGCCGAACGGATTTAGACTTGATAACCGAAATGGGCCAACGAGAACCGAATCGGAATTAATAACCAGATTGGACCACTTTCTTTAGTCTTGTATAAAGCGGGTTGGGTCATATGCCTTCCAGTTTGTAAGAACCAACCAAAGTTAACCTTTACCAGGGTCGCTTATTCCACATCCGCCAGCCTGTCAGTTCTTTCAGTACTTTGATTTGTTTCTAGGGCCAAGTCACACGCAGGCAATGTTCTTGATTTTAACCTAATACCTTTAACCTTCTCATCGTCACATGCGATTTTAAATTTTCTTTTGCGGAGTGATTGGATCAAGATCAGGCTGCATAACACGTGTGGTATAGATCTTGGATTTAAACCGTTCGATATCGTGCCATGTATTCATACCCAAAACATTTTAAACTTTGGGAAGGTTTTATCACTGACGGAATATGTCGATTTCATATTTTGACGCTCTAACTCTTTACCAGACGCTAAATTTTGGGCTCGTCCAAATTTGAAACATTGCAGACGACACTTTAAATATTAGTAATAATTATTCAAGGTTAAATACTTAACTTGCCGTGCGAGACTTTAGATTCATTCGCCGGAAGGTATAGACAAAGATCAGCCTACACATACATCAAGTCTGATCTCGGACCACACTCTCCGCATCTTCTAAAATAAGCGCTTTCATTCATATACTTGCAAGTAAATGACAATAAGATTAATAGCAAATTATTGTATATTAGTGAAGAAAATGAATTCGGGAATAAATTGGTTAATTCTTCAACTGTCAAAAATTGAAGTGGACATTCCAAAAGCTGAAAAAGGTCATTTCATTCTAATGTCAGGGTTGTTTCAGGTAGAAACCCTTGGAGATTATCGATGAATTAGATCTAAGATCAGTATGTGCATTCTCTACAATCTGATCTTAATCTGCAGTTATCCAAAATCACATTTAATCGTTCCCACCATCCTCGGGATTATAGGCCATCTTAACTCTTTACCAAACGACAACATTTTGGACTGGGCCAAATTGAAAGCATGTGCAGACGACAAATTAAATGTCGCTAAAATGATGATTTTTCTCTTGGATAGGGTAGAACACATTGCGGGAAAAGGGGAAAAAGCTTGAAACCAGCATATTCTCCTTTTCCCACAATATTTTCAAAAGACTATTTCTCCAGGGTCGTTAAAACTCAGGATTGTTTGGTTAAGAGTTTTAACTGAACTCCAGTATTCATTGAATAGTCCACGAATGTCAAGGGTAGAAAACAATGTGAGAAAAGGAGAAAATGTTGGTTTCTACCATTTTCTCCTTTTCCAACAATAATTTCAAAAGGCTATTTCTCCAGGGTCGTTAAAACTCTGGACTGTTTGGTAAAGAGTTTTTACTGAATTGAAGTATTCATCGAATGGCACACGTCGTTTGCTGCTTGACAAATTGTTTTACTACAGTTGACATAACTGTAGTAAAACAATTTGTCAAGCAGCAAACGACTTTTGAAAACATTATTGCAAAAATAGAAGATGTTTGTAAAGATAAATCTTATCCTTTGCCACAATGCAGACGCTTGTATTTACTTAGCCTAGGCTCATGCTGAATATCTGTGAGCTATGCTCTGTGAAAAGGGGATCTGCAAATCTGCAAAAAGTATCGATTCGGGTCAGCTTGCTTAGTCCGTGCTGGCTGACCTGAGTCGGAACTTTTTGGTATTGGTCAATTTTCTGCATGTCAAACGACCAGTCTACCTCATGATTCAGTCGATTTTCATACAAAAAGGATTTTACGGATCCCAAATTATGTGATGATTGGCTTGGTATAAAGCGTCACTGAGATGCATTAAATGCCATTTTGCAAGAACATGGCTTATATATTACAAGATTTTTCCCCCAAAGTTTCTGCTTCAAATTTATTTCAAGAGGTTAATGATTTCTACTTATCAACGGAAGCTTCACACTGTAGACAATACAGATGTTTCAGTGAAATGTATGCAATTTGTTGTCAGAGCAACGATAGACTGTTGCACATCTTTATTTACATAAATTTCGTTTGACACAACGGTAGATGCAAATGGGTGCGAAAACGAAGGGTATAGGATTGATTGAATTTGCGTTTATTTATCGTCGCCATCGGTTGCCCATATGGGCGACGCCCCCTGAAAGACTGTTAGTTTTGTTACGGGGGATAATGCAAGATACAGGACGAAACCCATCCTAAGTCACGCCTGGTTCTTTAACGTCCTCGGTGTATAGCACCGTCACACAGGACCTCGGTTTAACGTCTCATCCGAAAGAATATTAGAAAATTTAAATGGCCAGCCGCAGGGCTCGAACCCACACCCTAAAGTGACCCAAGACTTTATGTTTACAAGTCCTGCGCTCTACTACTTGAGCTATGCGGGCTGGGCTGAAGGGTACATGACTTAGATTCATCACACCAAAGTCAAAACTTCATGAGAACTTCACGCTACACTACTCTGGGTGTTCTGAATTTAAAACCTATTGATTTACGTTTCTAAATGAGATTTCTTTCACGTAAAATAATCTTTTGAATACTCAGAAGTCTTCTGAATTAATTTCTGGTTGGAGAAATTCCTTTTTTCTTTACCGATACGAGACTCCCCCTCCCCCCTTTCCCCCACCCTCCACTTCTATATACTTTGGCCTGAAACAACCTGGCAGAAGACAACTTTGAAAAATATTCCTTTTCTCTTTTCCTGACGACAAAAGTTTAGACTTGTCAAAATCCAAAGCATTTGCAGAGGACAAATCGAACGTGGCTGAAATTGTCGGATTTGTTTTTGAAACGGTAGAAAACATTGTGGGAAAAGGATAAAATGCTGGTCACCAGCATTTTCTTCTTTTCCCACAATGCTTTCAAAAGCTTTCCCACTTCAGAGTCGTTAAAACAAGGGATTGTATGGTAAAGGGTTAAAAATATCGAAAGTAGTTATGCTTCATTAGATCTACATTCATGTGAAAACATTGTGGAGAAAGGAAAATTACGAGCAATTTCTCCTTTTGTAACAACGTGCTTAACGTTTTCCCACACAATCCCGAGAAAGAATATTTTTCGAAAACATTGTGGGAAAGGGAGAAAATGCTGGTAACCAGCATTTTTTTCTTTTTCCCACAGTGTTTTTCATCCTTTCAAAGAAAAATTTTCATCAGTTGCATAATATTTAATTTGTCGTCTGCTAATGCTTTCAATTTGGACAATTCTAATACTTTGTCGTCTGTTAAAGGGTTAAAAGTCGTCCGCTGCTAGACCAAAAATGTTTTGAGGAGGTGATGTTGAAGATGAAGTTACACTGACTGGTATCCTTATAAATAATTTAAGGCCCACCCGCGGCCAAAAGTTAACAAATCGGGATTCAAAATGCAGGCAAAGAGATAAAAGCAAAGTTATTTTTGTCAGTCTAACAATATGTTACACTATAGTCTGTCAGAGTTCCAGTCACTGGCAGAAAAATGTATTGTTGTCAATTTTAACTCTTTACCAAACGACAAACTTTAAGACTATTCCAAATTCAAAGCATTTGCAGACGACAAAATAATTGTGACTCAAAAATAGAAGTTTGTTCTGGGACGGGTACAAAACATTGTGGGAAATTGAGAAAATGCTGGTTACCAGCATTTTCTCCATTTCCCACAATGTTTTCAAAAGGCCCTTTTCTCAGGGTCGTTAAAAGTCTGGATTGTGTGGTAAAGGGTTCATGCTAAGATTTAGATTCATTTTTCTGCCAGCGACTGGACTTTTGACAGATTGTGGTGTAACACATTGTCCGGTTCACAATAATATCCATACTTGTAAACTCCGAATGTTTTACTTGTGGCCGGTAGTGGGCCTCTAAATACGGAAAAGAGAAGCTTCATAAAGGACACAGTTTAAAAGTGGAGTAAACTAACATAAAACAAGCAGAATGTTTTACACATTCAGCAAAAACAGAAATAGAAGTAGAAACATTTTGAAAATTGTTCATCTAAAAAAAAAAGATAAAAATCTATTTCTCCAGTTTAATGAATCAATTTATAAACCAATTTATCAATTATTGAATGAATTTGTCATCTTTTAATCACTGTATTGTTTAAAACAAAAACCCATAATCTATAAAACGATCAAAACACAATCAAAACAAATCAAAACATGTGTTAATCAATCATTCAGGGTCTAAATCAGTGCATATGCATGCCTGCATGAATCAATCAATCGATCGATTGATACTGCAGTTATCAGTCAGGGCATATTTAATCCATGTTTGAAACGTTAAACGCATTTCCATCAAATGATCAATCCATGAATGAACCATTCATCAGTGCATCAACCAATCAATCATCAACCACAAAAGAATTCCACGATCGAACAATACGTGCATCAATCCATGCACAAATCTATCAAAGCATCAATCAATTATCCCTTTATAAATCAGTGAATCAAGCAATACATCAATAAACGCGTCAATTTATTAATGCATCAATCTGTCCATCAGTCTAAACATATGTTCATTGATCAATGCATCAATCAATCGATTCATCACTTATAAGTGGCCTTTGCGCAAATCAATGCATTGCTCAGTCTGTGTATTAATCAATTTTGCAATCTCCAAAACAATTTACAAGAGTCTCAATCAAGATATATGTATTTGGTGGTTTGAATGAAGTGCATTTTTCCAGTTAATCGATCAATGAATTACTCGATAGGTTCATCAACCAACCATTGCATTTATCTATCAATAAATGCAATAATAATGTATGAATTCATTAATTAATCTTACTAGTTTCCAATTAATCAACTCTTCATTTAATGCACCAGTCAATAAATGCATCAAATAGTGTTTTCACCAGTCATGTATGTTATTCTTTGACTAATCAGCCACAGTAATAATCAGTTATGCTAGCTGTACATCATTCAAATGCACCAGTAAATAATTTCTTCAACCAGAACAGAACAAAACACATCTTTTATTTTCATGTCAATCGATCGTTGCATTAAGAAATGAATATAACGATGCATCGATGGTCGGTGCATAAGTCCATCGTTGCATCCATCATTCGATGCTTATCAATGAGCAAAGCTGCGTTACAGTCATAAATGCTCATAAATGCTTAAATCAAAGTATCTATTAATAAGTGCTCCCATTAATAATGCAACTATGATCTAGTTATCAATTAGTTTATGAAAGATGTCTTTATTGACCTGTCAATCGATGGAGTCATCAATCAATTAATTATGAATCAACATCACTCAGTGCATGATAGATTAATATTACCACCAATCGGAAACCAATCAGTGCATTTGTTTATCCGCAATCAACGTGTAAATGATCAATTTATAAATGAATAAACCAATGAATCATTGAATCGATCATTGAATCGATCGATCAACCAATCAATACATCAATCAATTCAACAAGGAATCTGTGCATCTAACGTCACATTTCATCTACGTGTATTTAGCTTTACAAGAAAACTATTAAAAAAGACTACGTATCACGTTAGAGTTCCCTCTACTCTCCGTGCAACTCTGAAAGCCAACGGTAGCTTTTATCAAGGGAAGTTTGTGGATGCTACACTTTGTTTTGTGAACTCAACCCTTGTCCAGCTAATTAAGTTAAATAAAAACCTTCAAGCCGATAGTAAAAACCCGAATAATGTTTTTTCAAACTGATTTTATGGAGAAAAAAATATCTCCTCATGGGACAAAAGATCAGACTGCACCTTCTGTGCAGCCTGATTTCGATTACACTGTCCGCAAAAGGTCCATTAGTCGCGCTTAGCAGCTTAACGGTTCATCGTAGAAACAAATAGCAACAAATCAGAGTGATGAACTTTAAAGTTTTGATATGAAATCTATATACATGTATCTGCTCTTAAAAATAAGAAATTAGTCAAACATGGTTGGTGACAATGGCGCAATGGTATCGGTCAAGGAACGGCAAAATACACCCAAATTTTTGCTTCAAACCACCACTCGTCACAACTCGGCCGATTTCGTACCTACATCGTCCGTGTAAAGGAGGTTTCCATTTTGAACTACCAATCACATGATCTTAATATGGCGGCGCCCATGTAAATCGCTTATCAACGACATAAACAACCACGGTGAAGTTATTCACATCCATCGACCAGTCGATGAAAGCTCCCAACGTAATTGATAAACCACGCAAGAGATTGAATGTACAAACTGTTTGCCGACGGAAATATTCTTTGAAAGATGTCGATAGAAAATTGTGACTCATGTGTTCTTTTTTAAGTGGAGCCTTACAATTTTTATAACATTAAAACGGTGTACTTCCGTCGAAGAAATGTGCCGTGTAGGTGCATATCAAGCTACGTGATACAACCGAGGAACTTGATCATCGGATTTTCCGAGGTTTGTTCAATGTTCAAACCACCAGCCTCTTTATTTTATTAATATGGTCCCCGCTGTATATATACACAGATATATACACCCCTGTATACGCATTTTGCTTTATCAGGGGAGGTAACCAATCTAGCGATATTGTAAACTGGTCACTCATATAGATATATACTATTTTGACGATTGCTTTCATTAGATAAGCTAGATTAGCTGGATTAGTCAATCGGAGTGACTATAATATACCACGTCTGGCCGTAGTAGATTGTTTACCGCTGTTGGTGAAGGTAATCGATTATCAACGGGAACCAGCTCAAGTCTTCGCTGGTGAAAGATGATGCGGTTTGGCCTATTTCTCTCCGTGCAAATTATGCACTAGTCTGGATTACCTGCCCCTACAACTACGTTATAGGGTCAGGCAAATCGCAATAATGGCGGCCTCCATGGCGATCTTACGTTTCGCCCTATATTCTTTCCTGTTTTTCTCAATTTCATGTGATCCAGTTTTATCACTGAATGAAACGAGATCAATTTTGTACAAAATATACATTACCGAATCTAAAACGTGTTGTTTGGATATGGATTGAATATAAATTTTACTATGAATCATTTAAAGTAGCCCTATTTCCGGACATTATATCTCGGATACTTAAAGCATTTCTGATATGTACATGTATTTTTTCTCGCTAAATTAGAACGATAATTAAAAAAATAACTGCTATTACTTTTTTGCAACCGATCTGTTTTCAATTCAGTCTATAGTAGGATCTAATCAGGTGAAACAACAACAATTCGTTACTTCTGCATATAGCAAATGGGGCTGCCATTATTGCACTTTGCCTGACGTACTTTTGAAGTGCGGAGGGGTACCAGACTAATTATACACCGTGGATTATAGTTAGTGCTTGTTCCGGTGACAAAGTCGTTGAACGTTACGACATAAATGTATACATGTACATTATAATTTTTCAAAATCTTCAAATCACGTTAATTTGATTTTTGATCTGCTAAGAGACCACAAGAAACGAAAGTAACCTCCCCTGAATTTAAAGTAATCAAGAGTGACCTCCCATCACTCTTAGGATAGACGGGCAGAATTCTGCCCGTTTTCAGTAGCGATCCCTATACACTTTGCTGTATCAGAGGAGGTAAGTGAACTATAGGGTTGGTGACTACGGCGCCAATGTCTCTGTCAAGGTAACGTAAAACACATTCAAGTTTTCGCCGGCCTTCTCGACCGCAGAAAGTTTCCATATCATCGTATCCACATTTCCTCCTGAAACAAATTTGTCGCAGACGACATTGAAAACTATCCTACGAAATAAGGATTACCAACAGGACTGTAGGTTGATCCTTTATCAGACGATGAAATGTTTTACCTCCTATAATTCAAAGCACTTGCAGACGATATGTTTACTGTAGCTCGAATTATAATATTTGTCTTTAACAGGGTTGAAAACTTTGTGAGAAAAGGAGAAAATGCTGGTTACCAGCATTTTCTGCTGTTCCAACTATGTTTTCAAAAAACCTTTTAATGAAGATCGTTAGAACACGGGACTGTCTGGTAAAGGGTTTAATACAGGAATACATTTAAAACACTGTTGCAGAAGTACATATTACTCCTTTCGAAAATTTTCTCCTTTTGCCACTTTTATTTCAAGAGTCGTCCACTCCATAAAGCAAAATGTCGACTGTATGAGGTAATGAGGTAAAAGGTGAAAGAAAGATGGAGAGGGCAACGGAAAATATCGGTATAATCTTCACTTTGAAAGTGATCTAGATTTCTTTTGAAATATTTATTTTAAAAAATCGTCAATGCCCCTGAATCAGCCAGTCACGATTTTTGCTATGCCTGACTGGACCGCGTGTTCTTGACGGTATAAAAAGGGGTCTTGAAAGTTCAAATCTCTACTCTTGTTCGAGCACTGCAACAGCTGAGTGAAACTTTCTCTCGGAACAAACCACCAGGAAAACAGGTTAGAAATTTACCAGTCGATTTGCTATTTCATCATTTTTTTTTAAGTTTAAATATATATATATATTTTGTCCTTACCAACTTTATTTGATATCTTCAGTTGTCATTGATTCTTCTTTTTGAAATTCTTTTTATACCTTTTTCTCCGTACATAAACTTTACTTTATTTTTTTGCTTTCAAACTATTAGTCTCCACGTACACAATTTTTCATCAGTTTATTTATGTAATTCTTTTTCCCTAAATAGACATTTTCTTTTTTGGCTTTGAATTTATCGGTAATTTCAACTATTATTATCACTATTTTTAAATCTAATCGATCCATGCGCATATTTTTTTTCCTTTTTATCGGTTTATTTGCACGTAGTAGATTTCGTTTACTCTTGTATTGTGAAGACTTATTATTTATTTATTTATTTATTATTATTATTATTGTTATTATTATTATTATTATTTTGTTGTTCAACATTTTATTGATGTAATAATTACACTGTGTTCATTTTTCCATTTTCGATAGCTTTGTTCACATGCAAATTTCAATTACATTTTATTCACTGCTTTATCTTAATTTATCATTTTTATCAGTGAAATCCGAAAGTTTTATCAACCCTTTCCCAGACGACAAATTTCGTACTCTTTCATAATTCAAAACATCTGCAGACGACAAATTTGAAATTGGTACAAATAAGCCTAATTTTTCTGAAAGAATAGAAACGTTGTGGGAAAAGGAGAAGATTTTGGTTACCAGCACTTTTTCCTTTTTCCACAATGGTTTCAAAATTGTTCGTCCTAAGAGTTGTTAAAAGTCGTTATTGTATGGTAAAGGGTTAATACATATTAATTTATGTGATGCAGTCATCAGGGTCTAACCGATTATTGTACTTTTTACTCCACTGGAAACAAGCATTTTCTCCTTTTTCCACGACTATTTCTTTCCTTTCAAAGACAAATGCCGACTTTTGAAGCGATTTGTCGTCTGCAAACTCGTTCAACATAAGCTTGTCTAAAATTTTGTTGCCTGGTCTGGCGATTTATATAACTTATGCGGACAGATTAGATGAAGACCAGACTCAGACTGCGGTCTGATCTTGGATCGACACTGTCCGATAAGGTTTTTTTTTTCCCGCAAATTGGCAATGTTCGCTTAAATCACAATTTGCGGAAAAATTTACTTTATCTATTTATTTATTTATTTAGCCAAGAAAGGGTTATTCTTTGACACGACAAATTTTTAGACATGTCCGAATTTAAAAGATTTGCAGATGACAAAATTAAATGTACCTTAAATGATTGAACGTGTCTTAGAAAAGGAAGAAAGCATTGCGGGGAAAAAGAGAAAATGCTGGTTACCAGCATTTTCTCGTTTTCCACAGTTTCGAAAGCATTTTTTCTCTGTATCGTTAAAACGCGTGATCGTTTGATAAAGGATTAACAGTGTAAAAATTGCAGTGGTAAATAAAAACAACCCTACAAAGTATTGTTATTTCTTAACCAGTAGGATGCTAAGCGTATACCAGCCTAGAATGTACAAACGTACAAGCTGATATCTGATTTTTTTCCTTTCTTTTAAACCCTTTACTACACCATCCAGAGTTTTAACGACTTAAGAAAGAAAAGAGGATTTTGAAAAATAGTGATCCTATCGTCTGCAAATGTTTTCAATGATGGAAGATTCTAAAAGTTGCTCTTCTGATAAATACGAGTTTATGACGCTAGAGAACGCAGAAGCAGTGTATCAAAACGCCGGCTAGAGTAGATCATTCTCATCCGTCACAAAACATGCAGTCTGATCGTTGAACAACAGTTTATACCTTGCTAAGACATTCTGGACAAAAGTAACCTTGAAATTGCGATTATTTGGTTCTTAACATAAGAATGAAAATGTCTTTTCATGGATTGGTTTATTTCTGCCGTTTTCAACATTATTTTAGTTATTGTGGGGCGGCCATTGCACCTATTCATGCATTCCTGGAGTTTCTTTTACTACTACATGTACTTCGCACAGTATTCTTCCAAAGCTGCTTTCGCACAGTATTCTTCCCTGGCTGCTTTTCCTCGTAACCATAATCTAAACAATGAACAGCAGTGAGAGAGGAATGCAATGACTGTCATCAATCCTTGGAAAGAAATTGGCGACCCCTGGTTTTCAGTCCTGTATGCTACGGACTGCGCTACGGGGCTCTACCCTCTTTCACGGAACCAAGTGGCCTAGGAAGTCGCTATGTCATAGTAGCTACCTTAAAACTAATTGCATTGCAACAGATTGAGGCAACCGACATTTCTCACCACATCCTTTATTCTCTTCCCGCTCAATCGCGTGTTTTAGCGACCCTGGTGAAGAAGCCCTTTAACAACACTGATGAACAAGAAATATCTTTAAAAAAGATGGACGGCGAAAAGTTGTCAGCAAATAGGCAGGGCCCCTTATAATAAACATGTCCACATTTTTTACCAATCACAAATTTCTATTAATTCTTTTGTTATCAGTACCAAAAAGTAGGAATAGCCAGCACATTCTGCTGCGCCGAAAAAGCAGGTATCTACGAGAAATTACACCATCTAACGCGTAAGTTGTGGTCTACAAACACGTTCAATAAAAATAGGTCTGACATTTTATCGTCAGGCAAAGACCAAATCCTATTTTTTATAACATCCAAATGAGCTAACGCTCTCTACCGGTTGGACTCATTTACATACTTTGAATAATACGCAAAGGGACGTAAGAGCCTGGGCTATAGCATATCGTGTGTATTTTCTTTTCAGCGCAAGTATGAAATACCTAGTGGCGACAGTCTGCCTGCTGAGTATTACAGCTACCTGGGCTCATAACCCAATGTCCTGGAACCCGATGAATAATATGATGGGAAACATGGGAATGGGAAACATGGGGAACATGGGAAACATGGGAAACATGGGAATGGGAAACATGGGGAACATGGGAAATGGAATGGGTGTGCCACCTGCGGTAAGATATGAAGTTTGAGTTCTTTGCCCCGTCATTATCGATTCATAATTGAAATAATAAGTTAAAAAATCACTACAGAATACTTCTCGTTAATCCTTTACAGAACAGTTTTAGTGACCCTGAGAAAGAAGGCTTTTGAAAACCTTGTTCGATGAGGAGAAAATGCTGGTAACTAGCATGTTCTTCTTTTTCAAGTAATGTTTTCTACCCTTTCAAAGGCTCACAGCATCATTTCAACCAGTTTTAATTCGTCATATGCACATGCTTTCAGTTTGGACTAATTAGTATGAGCCACGCTCTGGTAAAAGCGGGCTTTATGCATCTCCGTGATCCATGATACCAAGCAAGTCATTACATTATTATGGATCAATAAAAGCCATTTTGTTTAACAACTGACTGATTCGTGAGGTGCACTGATTCTTTGACATGCGGAAAATTGACCAATAACGAAAAGTTTCGGCCAAGGTCAGCCTGCGCGGACTGAGCAGGCTGACCTGGGCCGATACTTTTCGCAGATGCATTAAGCTCCCTTTCAACAGAGCATGGTTCATATATTTTGTCCTGAGGTAAAAAGTCGAGTTAATCTGCATTTGATATGGGCTATGCGTGAAACTGTTCATATAGAAATGGAAATTAGTAATTCAAGCTAGGCTGCACGTATGCTCCTAAAAACTATTTTCTCCAGAGATGTCAAAAGTCATATTCATGCTTCAATGGATATGAGCTGTGCTCTGTGAAAAGCGGCTTAATGCATCGGTTAAAAATGCATCGATCCAGCTCAGCCTGCGCAGTCCGCGCAGGCTGACCTGGGCCGAAACTTTTTGCTATTGGTCAATTTTCAGCATGCCAAAGGGCCATTGTACCTCAAGATTCAGTCAGTTGCTAGACAAAATGGATTTTATGGATCCCTTGCTAGGTAATGACTTGCTCGGTAAGATGCATAACGGAGATACATTAAGCCCCCTTTTGCCAGAGCAGGGCTCATATATTGAAGTCGATTCATCAGCTGATTAACTCTTTTTTCGAGCTCTAAAATGCCCCTGAAAATGAAAATCAAGAAATCTTGTTTCGAACCCCGCTGGCGGCACCGATCACCTGAGAGTGTCCTTGGGCAAGGCGATGCAAAGCTCGGGCCAAGTACAGATGAAAATCGAAAACGAACCATCAAGATCGAAGTCATCAAGATACCGCTGATAGACTACCATGCCAAGAAATTGGCGTGATATAATGTCCCGATTTTACATGAAAATGGGCAGATTATTATCTTACAAATGAAAAGGGGGCTTAATGCATTCGCAAAAAGTATCGATTCAGGTCAGCCTGCGCAGTCCGCGCAGGCTGACCTGGGCCGAAACTTTTTGCTTTGGGTTAATTTTCTTCATGTTGGGTTAACTTTCTTCATGTCTTAGTATGGTAGGTGTCACAGGACAATTATACCTCATTATCTAGAAGGTTGTTGCACAGAACAGATTTCAGGGGTATATAATACAATGATGACTTGCCTGGTATCATGCTTCACGGAGATGCATTAAGCCCCTTTTTCATAGAACATGGTTCATATCATTTATTACAGCTGTTACAAATGGTTCAGGCGATTTACAATAGAGTAACATCAGGGCATAACAACAACAACAACGGAGGAGGATCAGGCAGCGGACACTATGGAGGTTCGAACATGGGTGGAAGTCAAGACCTCATGGCAATGTTGGTTGGACTGCTTTTGTCTAACCACTTGTAAGTACATGGCCCTACTTTCAAGACACATATGAGCCATGCTCTGTGAAAAGAAGGTTTAATGCATCTGCAAAAAGTATCGATTGCGCAGGCTGACCTGTGTAGAAACTTTTAAGATTCAGTCGGTTGTTGGACAAAATGATAGATCCATAGATATGTGGTGACCTGTTTGGTATAGTGCATCCCCCCATTCTTCGCCACTCGATTCCGTAACAACTGATCACCTTGGGTTTGCCGAATGTTAAACCCGTTTTTGCCAGAGCACCACTCAAATGCATAATTACCTCCCTTTAACCCCTATCCTGCTGAAGAAAAGAAATGAAACTTTCAAACCAATAGTATAAACCCAATTTGTCCTATTTCAGAGGTATTATCTGGAGGAAATATATCTCCTTATCGGACAGGGTAGATCAAAGATCAGACTGCACGTTCTGTGCAGTCTGATCTTGATCTACAGTGTCCGCAAAAGGTCAGTGGGTCGCGATTAGAAGCTTAAGGGTTAATAAATGCAATCGAGATAGACTTGATAACGTCTCAGGGTACAAGTTCATGTAGGTATGTAAGTAGATACACTGATAATCCGATTTCCGACAAGCCCGCATAGCTCAGGTGGTAGTACGTAGGACTTGTAAACATCGGGTCTTGGGCCACTTGAGGGTGTGGGTTCGAGCCCCACGGCTGTCCATTTAAAATTACTAATAGTCTTTCGGATGAGACGTTAAATGGAGGTCCCGTGTGACAGTGCTATACACCAAGCACGTGAAAGAACCAGACATAACTTTGGATGGGTTTCGTCCTGTATCTTGCACTATCCCCCGTAACAAAACTCTTCAGGGGCCGTCTCCCATATGGAGCAACTGGTGGCGTCAATAAATAAGCGCAAATTCAATAAATCACATGTCCGAAGGACTGTCTTTCTGCATTAGATAACCCAGCTAGGCGCGATCACCTTACTTCTGTAACTTGTGATTATTGTTGCAACTTCCTGATCTAGTTCAGATATCTATCACTAGTTCAGATATCTATCACTAGTTCAGATATCTATCACCGAAGGCAATTGTACTTACTGCGATGCACAGTTAAACGTCCAAATATGAAAAGAAACACCGTAAACATCTCATTATTGAGACTAATTGCTGATCGTACTATGATGTTATTAATCAAGTGATTGGTACTGACAGACTTACAGGTCCGAGGCTGGGGTTAATAAGAATATTCTTAAAAATGGTTTCTAAGAATTGATCCTGGATGTTAGACATTAAGGAGGAGAAATTTATCATGACAGTTTTAGTTATTTTATTTTTTTATGAATGACAAAAGTACCCGTGTCGCCAGCAGTGACGAAATGCACGAGGTTTTTCGTAAACCCTTTATCAGACGACAACATTTTTAGACGCATTCAAATTGAAAGCATTTACAGATGACATTGAATATGGCTCAAATGATGAGATTTGTGTCGAGAAGGGTAGAAAACATTATGGGAACCAGCATTTTCTCCTTTTCCCACGAAGACACGTGTAATAGGCTATTTTGTCTTCTGGTAAAGTGTTAATCCCTCTCGAGTATTGCTTCCCGGAAACCTAAACTGTAATCGTGCCATTTAGTTCAACTCTTTACCAAACGACAAAATTCAAAGCATTTGCAGACAACATAATAGATCTTTCTTAAATGATGATTTCTGTCTTTGTATGAAAAAGAGAAAATGCTGGTTACCAGCATTTTCTCCTTTTCCAACAATGATTTCAAAAGCTTTTTTCTTAAGGATCGTTAAAACTCGGGATTGTGTGGAAATGGGTAAAAGGTCGAGTCCTCTCATCTCTGGATCGAAATCCAGTACATGTACCTCGGATTTAATTTTTCTTACAGCAGACCTCAAGCGAAATCACTGTAGCCAATGGAGAAATTACATCTAAACGAAAGATTTCTCTTTTAGGCGCATTCTTTTTCACTTTTTTTTTTCAAACACTTCCTTACAGTAGAAAGTCTGGAAAGAAAATGTTAAAACTGGAGGAATTACTGTTTACAAGCGATTTTTTTTTTTCATCAGCACTATGTTACATATATTTCGAGAACTACATTTTCCATTGCTTCATTTCTTCGGCTGTGGGTCACACTATTTACTGGCTGTTCCGTCTACAATAGCAGTTAGTCCCTCAATACTTTTTCTCGCAGCACTCTTGTGCATATATGTTAGGAAAATGAACAAGTGTCGCGTGACAGTGCAATGTTATCGGAACCTACACGGTGTCCGTAACGTACTCAGATCCTTAACCCATAAAGTGAACAGAAAATGAGAAATGAAAGCATTAATATACTTAAAAGGCACTGCATCACAATGAAATGTGCTTTCGTAAGTACAGATGACCACGTTTGATTGTACATCATATATATTTTTCAAAATTTGCTAGGGATCACCATATTAGATTCACCCGATAGACCGTATGTGTGGCATGTACCAGGTATGGGTTTTCAATATGTTACATTGCAACACTGATGAAATAAACCACCAGCGGAAATGGAAGTTTTTAGTGCAAAACTGTATTGTTGTTACATATTCCCGTATTGAAATATCTACATGATCCCTATCAAAGTGTGAGTAGTATATATGATACCATTGATTTTTGTTTACTCGTGGTCCCTGCAGTAGGGCAAAACGAGCCTTTTCCTTGAAGAGTTCCACCGACGAAAATAGCAAGTATTCAGGTATTTAGCATTTTACCAGACGAGAAAATCGTAGATCCATCCTGAAAACTGAAAGCATTAAAGGCGACGATTCAAACTTGGCCCAAATGATGGAATCTGTCTTTGAAAGGATGGAAAACATCGAGGAAAAATACAAAAAAGATTTAAATCTTTTGCTATGTACAGGGACGGACCAGGGCGTCAACCAATGGACAGACCGGATGCTGGGGGTCATGGACCAGACATGGATCAAATGAGGCAATTACAGGAAATGATGCAAATGAACATGATTGGTGAAATTGCAAAAATGGTCGAGCACTACATGAAATATGAGGTAAGGTTAAAGATACATCCTTACAGCCAGAGAGAAAAAACGATGTTTAAACTTGAAAGTGTGTAGAATAGCTCAGAATTCGGTCAGTTGTGTAAAATAGATAAATCAGCAATATATCTGGTGTAAGGGATAGAGATGCTCAAAAGATTTGTTCTTATTTAAAACCGGAAACGACAACATGAATTTCTTTGAAGACTGCCAAAAAATGAAATGTATTTTCTCTCCGTTGTAATCTGTGCCACCTTGCAGACGTCCGAGGCAACATTTGGCATGAAGATACATGAATGATTATACTTTCATAAAATAAAGATGAAATAGATTAAAAACTGGCTGGAAAATAGTATAGATGTATTTCTAAAGCAGGAAACCAGGATCGAATATTTCCTTTGAAATAGCAATAAATTTTGAGAAGTATAAAATGAAGTTATGAAGGATGGTGCACACGAACACTGTCCTCTACCAAAGAATCCTGAGTTTTGACGAACCTAAGGAAGACGGTTTTCGAAAACATAGTGGAAAAAGGAGAAAATGCTGGTAACCACGATTTTCTCCTTTTATCACATTTTTTCCTACCCTTACAACGACGATTTCAACCATTCTGGCCATGTATGATTTGTCGTCTGTAAATGCTTTGAAATGGACAAGTCCAAAATTTTCACATTTGGTAAAAACCTAGTTATGGACTGACAAGATAGCAAGAGATGGCAGTGCACTACATAACGGATGATGTACGGTTAAATAGGATGAAGCGAAAGAAGGTTGTCCAGGAGCTAGAGATAAATGTTCCTAAACTTCTCGTGCATGCTGAATAAAATTGTTGATACAAATGAATATTGTCGATAAGTAAGCAATGATTTATCGGGAACTACATTAACCCTTAAGCTGCTAATCGCGACCCACTGACCTTTTGCGGACAGTGTAGATCAAGATCAGACTGCACAGAACGTGCAGTCTGATCTTTGGTCCACATTGTCCGATACGGTATTTTCTTTCTAGTGAAACCAACTTTGAAACCGCAGTGTTTCGGCTTTTAGTCTTGAGTAGAAATTTGCGTTTCATTTATTTAGCAGCTTAAGTGTTAAGTTCGAGATAAGGGAAGTTGAGGTGATGCTAATGAACGTTATCCATGAGATAGCAATGTATGATCATGAACTACATGCAGTTCGCAATAAGGGTGGTTGAGGTGATACGAATGAACGCCATCGATGAGATAGCAATAAAGTATCATGAACTACTGTAATTTCAAAATAAGGGTAGTAGAGAAGATCTAAATGTACGCTATTGGTTAGACAGCAATAAATGATCATGAACTGCATGAAGTTCAAGATAACGGTAGTTAACATTCGAATGAACGCTTATGATGTATTGGCAATAAATAATCACGAACTTCACGAATTTGGAGACCAAGCTTCTTCAGTGTCTGTATTCATCAACCATTCTTACGAACGTTCTCAGTCTGTAATGCAACATATGATTGGCTAAATCATTTGGCTTAGCAATTCAGAAGTTGTGTCACATTCAAATTTAGAACATCTTGGAGAACAATACTAAGAACGTTCTTAAGAATGGTTGGTGAAGGCAGACCCTAGGCGAATGAACAGTATGATAGTGATCGATAGCTATGACTCAATATGGACTACATAAAGGTAGAGATAAGGGGAGTTGAAGTGATACGAATGAACGCTCTTAATTTGATAGCAATGAATTATCATGAAAAACAAAAAGTGCAAGATATAGGTAGTTTGGGTGATGAAAATGAACGCTATTGGTGAGTTTTATAGCAAGAAAATTGATGTATTAAACCAGGATAGTTTAGGCGATACCAGTAAATGCTTATAAACGGACATGCTTTGCATGTACTACAAGAATCACTCAGATAAAACAATGTTCACTTAATTTTTAAAACAGCAAAGACTTGAAGTCGTAAATGTCATAATTACGTGAAATGATGCAAAATAAAGCAATTGGTGAAGTACAATATTGGATGCTAAATGGTTGTTCCGGGTAGGACCACCTCGATTGCCACAGCATGCTCCCAGTGAGACATCCAAAAGTTTTCTGTGGGATCTGTTGCCAGTCCTCTTGTAATTCTAAACCGAGCTCACCCGACGTTGGTTGGGCGTTATCTCTATTAACATCTGTCGTCGCTAAACCTTGATCAACGCGATCTGCAAAGTTATATATCTTTCCCCCCACCCACTTCCTTCTCTCTCCGTCCCATGACCGGGAAAATTTATCTTTGTGTCCCAATTTTTCCTACCCCTCTCTTCAACCTGAAATCTGAAGAGGTAATCTCACGCACAGAAAGAAAAATCTGAATTCAATTTTGATTCTTCAATTCCAATTCTCGTTATCTGATTGGCTCGTACAGAACGTCTCAGCCAATGAGATGGCTGGCCTTGAAATTCAGTATTAACCATTAACCTGCTATATAAGTTCAATACAACTTTCAAGCCGAGGATAAAAACCCAAATGTTGCTATTTCAAAGTTATTTTTTGAGTGGAAAATGTGTCCTTATAGGACAGTGTAGATCCAAGATCAGACTGTACGTTCTGTGCAGTCTGATCTTGATCTACATTGTCCACAAAAGGTTGCTGAGTCGCGCTTAGCAGCTTAAAGGTTAAAACAACATTTAGAATGGTTGGCGAATACGACTCCTGATGTAACACTAAAAATTCATTGCAGAAAAAGAAGGAAGCCTTCCACCAGTCGATCATGTCCCTGTGCCTGTTTGTCCAGGTCATTCCTGTACTGGAACAGAATAGAACGGAGGCAATGATGGAACCCATGCCAAAAATGGTAGGTCATGTACTATTCATGTTTACCTTGGGTTAACTCTTTACCATACGACCAAATGTTACACTTGTCCAAGAGCATGTTGCAGACGATACTCTCATTGTGACCCAAATGATGGAACTTGTCTTTGATAGGGTAGAAAACATTGTGGGAAAAGGAGAAAATGCTGCTTAACAGCATTTTCTCTTTTTCCCACATTGTTTTCAAAAGGCTTCTTCCCCTGGGTTGTTAAAATTCGGGATTGTGTGGTAAAGGGTTAAGAACGATTTTAGTTTTATCGCCAAAAACTTTGAAAATAACACGATTTCTGATTGGTTAAACCAAATGGTTTAGCCAATTAGATATTGTAGGCCTACTGTTTCTAAATAAAATATTAGACTAGAATGAAACTAAGAATGATTCGTGGAAATGAAGATTAAAACTGAAACTGTTTGCAGAGGACAATTAAATGTGGCTCAAATGAGAAGATTTTTCTTCGAATTAATAGAAAACATTATAGGGATAGGAAAAAATGCTGGGCATTAGCACGTCAACCACAGGGTCACGGAAACAAGAGATTTTTTGGTGAAGGGTTAAGTGCAGCATAAACTAGAACTGTCGCAATGCACCTTGTCACTGAAGCAGCACAATCAGAGAACGGTAGTAATTTCCAAAACAAAGATCACCAGAGACCTTGACCTTTGATCCATGTAACCAAAAAGCAATAGGGCACCTCCTTGGGGCATGAGTAACACCTGTATAAAGTTTCAGGGTCCCAGGTCAGACAGCTGTTGAGTTAGAGCACGGAAATGATTTTCAAACGAAGTTCACCGGTGACCTTGACCTTTGACCAATGTGACCAAAAAACAATAGCCTATTTTTCAGGGAACATGGCTCAAATACTTAGTTTCAACAAGACCACCGCATGCGGGTGCCAACGCTGGGCTGCGGATGCTTGATTTTCAGTGAAAATTCTAAGTCGAAAATGGGAATGACTGTGTCAAAAATACTTGAGCTGTGCTCTGACAAAAGGGGGCTTAATGCATCCCCGTGATGCATGATACCCATCTTCGCAAGCCAAGGATACTAAGGTAGTACGTAACGAACAAAGTGGAGTTAGTATCCTTGGCTTGCGAAGATGCATGATACCAAGCAAGTCATCGCATGATCATGGATCCATTTTGTCCAACAACCGATTGAATCATGAGGTAGCCTGGTCCTTTGAAATACAGAAAATTGACCGATAACGAAACGTTTCGGTCCACGTCAGCCTGCGCGGACTGCGCAGGCTGACCTGGGCCGATACTTTTCGCAGATACTTTAAGCCCCCTTTTCACAGAGCATGGCTCACTTTGATGTTGTATAGGTTCCCCTCTTGATAATAAACAACTTGTCCAAGTTTGAAGCAAATCCCTTCAGCAATAACAGAGATATTTCAAAATGTCAACGTTTTTCGCACGACGACGCAGGTGACGCCAGGGCTACTGCAATACCTCGACCTTTTTTTTCGAAAACAGCCGAGCGAATAATTACCGATTACTATTTTACAGGACTTTGAGGAACTACTGAAAGAACAGAAAGAATTTTTCGACGAAAAGAAACCAGAGGAGCGATCCAAATATCTGATGGAGAAGTTTGAGATGGACGAGATGGAGTTCGAGAAATACTTCTACTAGTGAGTAGTTTTCTACCAGTTTGTTTGTTTGTAAATGGAGTTTTAACGCCCTTTTAACAGATTAGGTCATATCACGGCAGTAAGTGCACCAAAGCACGTGTTTCCTTGCTTTCTCACACCAGTACTGACACAACTTTCTTTCCAAGTCACTGATTTTCTCACATGCATCAGAGGTGAGAGGCAAAAAAGTCCCTGGAAGAGCCTCAACCGGGTATCGAACCAGCAACCACCAGGCCACGAGTCAGATACACTAACCACTGAACTACCCGGGCGGGCTAGTTTTCTGCCAGACGATTTAATTTTAGACTTTTCAATTTTGATTTGTTTGTTTGCATGGTATATTTTCAACATCATTTCAGTTATATAGCGGTGGCCACTGCATCTATCCATACATTCCTGGCATCTCTTTTACCATTGCTTTTGCACAATGTTCTTCCCAAGCCACTGGCTGCTTTCCGAATCATCCATCGTCGATGCAATCATCAGTAGTGAGAGAGGGATGAATCCTGTCGCAATGACTATGATCATTTCTCTGAAAGAAATTAACCGACGACAAAATTGAAGCCCCGGCTAAATTGAAGACATTTGCAGACGACAAATTCAATGATAGAATTTGTCTGTGATGGAGTAAAAAGCAAAGTAAAAAGAAAAGGGGAAAATGTCGTTACCAGCATTTCCTATTGCTTTTTTCCACCATGTTTTCAAAAGTCTCTCTCTCTTTCTTCAGACATATTTCTGTGTGTATACAAACTGTCTGACTGGTTAAAACGCTCTGTTTCAGCCAATCAGATCCATAGTCTTGAAATTCAAAACTGGAAAATTATTTTGGTTATTCGTAATGTGTATTCCAATTCTAATTTTAACAGCATGGCAGCATTCGCCTGTCACAGCGCCTGGGAGTACATTGGAGAAAGCAGAGAAATGGAGAAGATGAATAAAGGAGAAAGCAACTGTCACGGGGATGACGGAATGGACATGTTTGACGACATGGAAAATGTTGGTGGACACATGGACAGCCACATGCATGACATGAGCGGAAGTGATTCCAGCAGTAGCGACTCCTCCAGCGGAAGTGACTCCACTAGCGGAAGTGATTCCAGCAGCTCAAGCGTCCGTCGTAGAAAATAGACGTTGCAGATAAGATGTAAATTATAGTCACCTAACTTCTCATAGAGCGGACGTTTTTTGATGTGTTGGGGAACAAAATCTTCGCACAAAATTATCAAAAGTTCCACTTTTAAACTCGGCTTGAGTGGATAAAAAAGAACTACCATCTGACATAATCTCCGGAAAAGAATTTCGACACGAAACATTTTCGATTACCATCTCAATGTCAAAGTTTTTTTTTCATTCTTTCTTATGGTTTCATTTTACTGAGATACCCTTGGTGGAAAAACTGACAACTCTTTTTTTTTTTTATAAAATTGATCAAGTTTCACACAAAATGGTTAGACTCCATCTGACCACAAGGTGAACGAGTTCTTTGGTATAAACGTATGTGTCACATATGTAACCAATGGTATATATTAAAAGAACGTTAGATTTTATATACTGACTTTTTCTATTTATCAAACGAGCTCAATGTCTTACTTTTTGTTTTCTTTTGCTGCAAGATATATTAGATCTGACATGAGTCAGCCTTCAGGTTAACCCCGTGGCTACTAAGCGCGACTTACTGACCTTTTGCGGACAGTGTAGATCAAGATCAGACTGCACAGAACGTGCAGTCTGATCTTGGATCTACACTGTCCGATAAGGAGATGAATCATTTCGACCGTGAGCCGTTTCTACAAAATTTTGGGGGCCAGTTGGTTCGGCTCTTTCTACTGAAAGTCTCGTTAAACCCCTGTTTTCCATGCATCCCTCCTTATCTATTTGTATGTCAAAAAAAAAAAATCAAGAAACAGTTACATTTTACTTGAAATTTTAATTTTCCACAAAACTCTAAAAAACAGAGTATGGAGTCAGCCGAACTTGGTTGAACAAATGTTAAACAAAAAAACATAAACAACAAACAAATGTAAGTGATATGTTATTCCAGCACATTTTCAAAGATTAACCTAATACTAAACAATCACACATTTTAATAATCTTTTTGAAAACATGGTGGGAAAAGGAGAAAATACAGGTGGTTTGTAATTTTTGCATTTCCCACAATGTTTTCTAACCCTAACAGCAAAATTCATCATTCCAGCCACACTTGTCACCTGTAAATGCTTTCAGTTTCGACAAGTCTAATATTTGTCATCTAATACAGAGTGAACCCCTTACCACACAATCCCGACTTTTAACGACCCTGAAAGAGAAGGCTTTTGAAAACATTGTGCGAAAAGGAGAAAATGCTGATAACTAGCATTTTCTCCTTTTCCCACAATGTTTTCTTTCCCATTGAGGACAAATTTTGTCATCTGGGCCTGCTTCAAAAGAAGGCTTTTGAAAACATTGTGCAAAAAGGAGAAAATGCTGGTAACCAGCATTTTCTCCTTTTCCTACAATGTTTTCTTTCCCATCGAGGCCAAATTTTGTCATCTGGGCCAGCTTCAAAATGTCGTCTGCAAATGCTTTCAATTTGGACCAGTCTAAAATAAAATTGGTAAAGAGTTAAGCTGAACTTTCGTGAAAAAAAAAAAACGCTCACTTGAAGTTACACTTTTTTCTACTGACCGGTTCCCTGGTAATGCATATCTCCCTGGAAATGATCAGACTGCACGACAGGAAAAGAAAGTTTTAGATAAAGCACCCACTTATACAACTGACACAAATGAAGAATTCAAATACCACCATGTTTACCTTTAAAATTCTTCATTGTAATTCTTTAAAAGACAACATAATTTCAAAATTTTCCAAATCAAAAACAATTGCAGACTACAATTTAAATATGCTAAAATAATGGGATTTGTCTTTAAAAAAGTAGAAATCATTGTAAGAAAAGAAGAAAATGCTGGTAATCAGCATTTTCTCCTTTCCCAACAATGTTTTTAAAAGCCTTCTTCCTCAGGGTCATCAGAGCACAGGATTGTGGGGTAAAGTAATAACATAGTTGGCCAAAGAACTAAGGAGATCTAGTAATTGATCATGTTGAACACAAGTTAACTGTCATATAAAGTTTGGAAATAAACCTTCATATGAAAAAATGAACACATTCAACATCACAACAAAGTGAATAAACAAACACACAAATACTTCTATTCATGTAGACATCTAAGGTGCTGCCTTATCCTTTTACCAAACCATATTGAGTTTAACGACCATATGGAAGGTTTTTTTTAAACATTGTGGCACAAGGAGAAATGCTGTTTCAGCCATATTACACACAAAGATGGGCAAGTTCACGAATAAGATAAATCTTGGATGATCAGCCAGATATCCAAGTACATATTAAATCTTGGAAATCTAGTTTCTAAGTACATGTAATAATTGTACAAAGTTTCAATACAAACATAGCAAAACTGCCAGAACACTTGGCAACACAAATATACCTATACGAGTCTCCACAGATTGATAGACAGGCTTACAGGCTGGTTCCAGTACAATCAGAAAAAAACATTTGAGTAGCACTCTGGAATAAGGGGTTTAATTCATCTTTGTAATGTATTTTATCAAGCAAGTTGTCGCATAACATACATTTGATGCAAAAACCAGCTGAATAATGAGGTAGAATAAACCTTTGACATGCTGAAAATTTACAGACAACAAAAAGTTTTAACCTAGGCCAGCCTGCACTGGCTGACCTAGGTCGATGCATCAAACCCCTTTTCACAGAGCATGACTCAGTAGTTATGTGGGGGTATATCACTGAACTTGTACTCATATATGAGTTCACATAAGCACTCCAAAAAATAAATACCAAGCAAAAAACAAAAAAGCTGGGTCAGTATTCACCAAAAATTCTTATTCTATATGCATTCACATAAGCACTCAAAAGGCACAAAAATAAATATCAAGCAGAAAAAAACGAGCTGGGGTCAGTATTCACCAACGAAGTCTTGTTCTCAAGAATTTTCTAACTTTGAAAGTAACACAACTTATGATAGGCTACACCGAATGGTTTAGCCAATCAGAAGTTGTGTTACTTTATAAATCTAGAATAAAACTAAGAACGAAATTAACCCTCGGGCTGCTAAGCGCAATTCGAGGACCTTTTGCAGATAATGTAGATCAAGATCAGACTGCTCAGAATGTGGTCTGATCTTGAATCTATGCTGTCCAAACACGAGACGATTTTCACCCCAAAATAACTTTGAAATCGCAATATCTGGGTTTTTACTATTGGCTTGAAAGTTTCATTTGACTTATCTAGCAGGTTTAGGGTTAAGAATTGTTGGTTAATACGGACCCAATTTGACATTATTCTCTAAACTCAGCAGCTCCAGCAGACATTTTTCCCCTTGTGCTAAACATTTAAAATCTTCCTGACACAAGGGGAAATCGCTCCTAACAAGCAGGTTCTCCCTTTGCTACAACGTTTCTATGTACCTGAGCTATGCTCTGTGAAATGGTGCATAATGCATCTGCAAAGAGTATCGACCCAGGTCAGCCTGCACGGACTGCGCAGGCTGATCTGGGTTGATACTTTTCGCAATTGGTCAATTTTATGCATATCAAAGGACCAGTCTACCCTATGATTCAGTTGTTTGTTAGACAAAATGGATTGTATCCATAATTATGCGATGATTTGCTTGGTATCATGTAGCATGGGGATGCATTAACTCTTTACCAAACGACAAAATTTCAGACTAGTCCAAATTGAAAGCATTTGCAGATGACAAATAAATGTGACTGAAAAATTGGAATTTGTTTGGGAAGGTTAGAAAACATTGTGGGAAAAGGAGAAAATGCTGGTTACCAGCATTTTCTCCTCTTCCCACAATGTTTTCAAAAGGCATCATTTTTCAGGGTCGTTAAAAGTCGGGATTGTGTGGTAAAGAGTTAAACCCCTTTTGTTACAGCATGGCTCATATTCATGTACCAAATCTCTATTTACACTGAATATTGTTATCTTACAGGGATATTTTTTAAGTCTGCTTTAAAGTTGTTTCTGGAGGTCATGAAGCAACACAAGAAGAGCACTGCATGCAGGTGTTAACACTTGGTTGCACATGCTTTTTCAGTAAAAAAAATCAAACCTGAAAAAGGGGTATAACTGTGTCAAATATGTATTGAGAGTTACCTGTCTTTCTGGTATGTGTTCCCCTTCTAATATTCAAAAACTAGCGCAGGTTTGAAATAAACATCTTAAGTAATAACATGGATATGAGAAAATGTCAATGTTTTTGCATAATAGCAACAACTAGATGTTTTCTTCAAGAACTGTTAAAGCCTTGCTAAAATTACAAGAAAATATATAACTGCTAAAAAAGGGAAATGTGCATACTATGTCATGCTGTAATGAAAAATGAGATCTTTGAATAAAAATATATAAACAAAGGCACTCACATAAAGAAAAACAAAACTACCTACTAAATGTTTCTTGGATTTTATACCAACATATTTCATATTCATTGAACTCTTTACCAAAAAACAAAATTTTAGACTGGTCCAAATTGAAAGCAGTTGCAGACAACAAAATAAATGCGACTAAAAAATTGAAATTTGTCTTGGGAAGGGTAGAAAACATTGTGGGAAAAGGAGAAAATGCTGGTTACCAGCATTTTCTCCTTTTCCCACAATGTTTTCAAAAGCCTTCTTCTTCAGGGTCTTTAAAACGTGGGATTGTGTGGTAAAAGGTTAACTCTTTACCAAACAACAAAGTTTTAGACATGTCCAATTTGAAAGTATTTGCAGATGACAAAATAAATGTGACTAAAAAATTTAAATTTGTTTCTGGAAGGGTATAAAACATTGTTGAAAAAGGTCAAATGCTGGTTAGCAGGAGTTTCTCCTTTTACCACAATGTTTTCAAGACTTCTCCTTCAAGGTTGTTGAGACTCGGAATTGTTTGGTAAAGGGCTAACTCGCTACCACTTGAACTAATTTGCAGAATACAAACTTTAAATACCCATGTAAAACATGGATAAACAACATGTACTACCGCATAACAACTTAACACTTAAGCTGCTGAATAAATGAAATGCAAATTTGTATTCAATACTAAAAGCCCAAACATTACGGTTACAAAGTTGATTTTAACCGGAAAGAAAATACCGTATCGGACAGTGTAGATCAAAGATCAGACTGCACATTCTGTGCAGTCTGATCTTGATCTACACTGTCCGCAAAAGGTCAGTGAGTTGTGATTAGCAGCTTAAGGGTTAATCAGCCATGCTCTGTGAAAGGGAATTTAATGCATCTGCAAAAAGTATCGACCAAGGTCAGCCTGTGCAGTCTGCACACGCTGACATGGGTTCAAACCTTTTTGCTTTTGGTCCATTTTCTGCAAGTCAAAGGACCATTCTACCTCCTGATTTAGTCGGATGTCAGACAAAATGGATTTTATGGATCTATAATTATGTTATAAATTGCTTGGTATGCACCACAGAGATGCATTAAACTCCCTTTTGCAAGAGCTCTGCTCAAACAAATACTAAGACATTGTGATAAGAAGAGAAACTGCTCAGTGAATGCAACCTCTTTGTCACAATGTTTTGAAAAAAAGTTTGCGGCAAAATGAAAAGAAGTATTTTGCAGGTGATACTGTGTTTAGCAGTATAAGTCCTGTTCTAAACATACATGTATAACATTCAACCAAATCACAAAAGCTTGGATTTGTCTGATAGAAAAGCGTTTGCAGACGACATATTAAATCAGGCTTAAATGGTTGAAATTGTCTTTGAAAGTGTGGAAAACATAGTAGGGAAAGGAGAAAGTGCTGATCACCAACTTTTTATTCTTTTCCCATCATATTTTCAAGAGCCCTTTTTCTTTAAGGTTGTTAAAACTCAGTATTATGTGATAAAGGATTAGGACAAAAAAGCATTAGCAAACAACCAATTAAATGTGGAGCAAATGATTGAAAGTGTTACTCAACAGAGTAGGAAACAATGTGGGAAAAGGAGAAAATGCTGGGTGGCTGGCAACATTTTTTCTTTTTTCCATATTTCCAAAAACTTATATGCTGGGACTGTTAAAACATGGCATTGATTAATCAAAGGTTAATTCTTTATCACATAATCCCGACTTTTAACGACCCTGAGGAAGAAACCTTTTGAAAACATTGTGGGAAAAGGAGAAAATGCTGGTGACCAGCATTTTTTCCTTTTCCCACAATGTTTTCTACCATATCAAAGGCAACATTCCTCATCTGAGTCACATTTAAATTGTTGTCTGCAAATGCTTTCAATTCGGACAGCTCTACATTTACTTAGAGTTAAATAAATAAATATGCATCAAAGGTATATGAGCCATGCTCTGTGAAAAGTGGGTTTAATCCATCTCCTTGATGCAATATACCATCACATAATTATGGATCCATAAAATCCATTTCAACAAACAATTGACTGAATCGTGACACAGACATGCCCTATGACATGCAAAAAATCATCTTCACTAGCCAAGGGTGACAATCCCCACATAGCTCTATTCACCCTTGGCTGATCAAATTGAAATTTGTAAACCCCATGATGCGCTACCCACTGGATTTTGTTAGTTATCACCCTTAAATTACACCAATCAAGTCACGTAGTATACCCTTTGGGCAAAATCCATATACCCTTTGGGCAAAATCCATATACCCTTTGGGCAAAATCCATACAAATATTCTCACAGTCCATCGCATAGTGATGGAATGTATCCTAGAACTTTAGTTAGCTGATTTGTTACAGTGAAAGCATCTTCGCAAGCCAAGGTGACGAGCACTACGTGGATCTGACCCCTTGGCTGATCGAGTTGAAATTTGTTAGCCTCGCGATATGAGTAATCATTGGTTGCAGTCAGGACTGAAAGCACCAATCCAACAGCGCGTTACATTTGCTATCCAACATCAGCAGAACGTAAATAAAAATGACCACAGGAGAAAGTTATTGGATATGCTGGGAATTATAACCAACAAAATATAGACGAAAAATATTTTCTTCAACCTTCACTGTCACAAATCAATTAAATGAAGTTTTAGGATACATCCCAACACCAGATGATGGACTGTCAAAGTAAGTGTGTGGTTTTTGCTTCGCGAAACCTAAGATTTCAACAATATATTTTGACTTGATAAATCGTCTCTCAAGTTTGCGATCTGAAAAGCAGTCAAGTGTTGGCGAATTACGGAGAAAGCATGCTGAACAAACTATAACTGAACCAAACCTTAGTGGCCAATTGTCAAGGACCCCTTTTAAAACAACAACACCGAAGCCCTTAACAAATCATAGCCCAACACCTAGAAAGGTACACAAATCTTTGGCCAAAAGAGTTATGTTACGCGACGTTTGATTGGTTTTCCATGACGTAAATCTAAGGGTGATAACAATCAAAATCCAGTAGGTGGCACATTGCCGTGCTAACAAATTTCAATACGATCAGCCAAGGGGTCAGATCCACGTAGTCACCTTGGCTTGCAAAGATGCAGTGAAAGAAAAGTACTGTAAATATTGTTTTTCTATATATTTTTATGATTCATGATTATATATTTGCCAATTCTCTCCTGCGTTTGCTTTTATTTATATGTTTTGCTGATGATGGATTGCAAATGTTGTGCTATTTGACTCATCCATTTAGAACAGACTGCAACCATTGAATAAGCGTATCTCAGGTATAACAAATCTTAACTTGATTAGCCAAGGATGAAAAGAGCAATGTAGTGAATGTCATCCTTGGCTAACTACTATGGAAGAAAATTAACCAACAGAGAAAAAGTAAAAAAAAATCAGCCTGCTCGTGCTGCATAGGCAGAACTGGGTCGATACTTTTTGCGGATGCATTAAATCCTCTTATCATAGAGCATGGCTCATACATATGTATGTAGATACAATCAAAGGCACATTACATCAAAATACTGTTCTCCTATACCAGTTTACCAGAGTTGCAGATATGGATGGTATTTTGAGGTTCAAAGAGTAACATTCTTTTCATCACTAAAACTAATGTTACTGAGAGAACTCTAATCCACAACATAGATTTAATTAAAGAACCATTGCTGCAAGACTTTAAATGATTCCCCCACTTATCTGGACCTCTTGTCAACAGGACTTGTCGCCTGAAAATGCTTTCAATATGGCCGAGTCTACTTCATCTACTGCTAGAGAGTTTATATACATATACAACACAAGGCACTTCAAAACAAAAAAGTTCTGGAATGTTTAAGAAGTCCAGGAAAAAGCACATATAAAAATGTGGGGTTCAAAAACCCTATTTATAACACATATGTAAACATTTACTACATGCAAAAATATCAATGCAGCCATTTGACATCCCTGGGAAAATATGGTTATATAGTACAACAATACATAATTTCATTTTTCTTCTTCAGTGTATTAGAGGGGATTAATTGAAGCAAAAAAAAGCAACAACTAAATATTTCCTTCTATATAAAATTAATGTCTATTTATATCTTTACCACACGATAAAATTTTAGACATGTCTGAATTCAAAGCATTTGCAGATGACAAACTGAAGGTAGCTAAAATGATGAAATTTGTCCTTGATACAGTAGAAAACATTGTGGGAAAAGAAGAAAATGCTAACTACCAGCATTTTCTCCTTTTCCCACAATGTTTTCAAAAGCTTTCTCTTTCAGGCCCGTTAAAACTCAGGATTGTGTGGTAAAGGCTTAAACAAAAACTGATTCCTGGAGGCACTATATAAGCAAGTCACAAATACAAGAGTAATTTAACTGTTTTACAATTCAATCCAATGTTTTCATGACCCTAAAGAAGACTGCTTGTGAAAACATAGAAAGAAATGCTGGTAACAAGCATTTTCTCATTTTCCCACAATGTTTTCTACCCTTTCATTGACAAATCTCATGATATACATGTCACACTAAATCTGTCCTCTGCACATGCTCTCAATACAAGCTAGTTCAACATTTTGTTGTCCTGATGGATGGAATTGATCACAGAAAGTTCACAATTGCCAGCAGGATAAAGTGTGGAAGCAACTTTGAAACATACATAGAGATGGCACAAATAATGCATAAACTTATTTCATTATCCTAAAAGGAAAGCTCTGGGGCTATATCCTATATCCAAAAACCATTATGAATTCTAACTTCACGACTAGCCATCTGATTGGCTGAGACAGAACCTCTCAACCAATCATATAGCACATCTGCTGCAAAATAGTTTCAGGCTGTAATAAGTAAAATATGTTGAAGACATCGCCTCACTGTCCATCCAAACTTGACTGACTGCCTGTACTGGATCTCCTCCTTCGGCCACATGATAACAGATCTTTCTCTATCTGTTCCAATTCTTCAAACGAAAGACGCTTTTTGGTCTTCCCCTGCATGAGATCACTAGGAGCAGAGTGAGCCGACACACATGAGCTTGTCAAGGAATCATTGCTGCTAATCTTGTTTGAGCTGACCTTACCAGAGCTAGATCTGTCCGATCTGAAATATAAAGATTTTTCATTTTTCAGGCATTTTATGCCATTTTTACCAGTATTCGGTTTGTATCATTGTGGTCAGTGAACCTATCCATGCATTCCTAGTGATCTTTATACAGAATATTGTGCAACACTCTTGCAAAGTCACTGTCTCTTTCCAAAATAACATCATCAAAATAATGTTAACAATATATCAAATGGCAGAATTTGGACTTGTCCAATTTGAAAGCATTTGCAGACAACAAGCTATATGTGGCTTGAGTAATAGTATTTACCTTTGTGTGTAGAAAATAATGAGGTAACCCCAGTTAGATAATAATTGATGACACAATGAATATGCTCAACTACAACCTATTAGAAAATTTGAGCCATGCTCTGTGCAAAGGGGGTTTAATGCATTTGCAAAAAGTATCATCCCAGGTCTGCCTGCGCATTCTGTGTTTCTGTGCTTTTGGTAAATTTTCTGAATGGCAAAGAATTTCTATCTCCAGATCCAGTTGATTGTTAGACAAAATGGATTTTATGGATCCAAAATCATGTGATGACTTTCATGGTATAATGCATCAGGTAGATGCATTAAGCCCCTTTTACCAGAGCATGGCTCAAATACTACTGTTGATGCGCTAGAAGTAACCAGATTCAGAAAATAACGCTGGTAAAGGGAAGAATTGATCCTTATCCCACAATAGTTAAAAAAACCTGTCCATTGCCCTGGCTTCAGAACTAGTATTTGTAAAAGAAGGCTGAATTAATACTGGTTCTTACAGAGAAAGCTGATGTTTTCCAACTCGGATCATTTTCAGCAGCTCTGCTGGAGATGTTGACTCGGCTTTGCCAGGTGCAGGAGAAAACATTGGGGTGGATGGTAGCAATCTTGTCTTCTCTCCTATAAAAGTTATATATAACTACAATAAGTATGTCTATAGTTTATGAATGAATATTTAATCTACAAAAACGAAACAAAATTTTCATCCTGCAGCAGACTAATTTTGAAAATACAGTAGCAAAAACAGAAATTCACACAAACAAGTATTTTTCCTTTTGTTTTCAATGCATTTATGTATTAAACCTTAATTCATATTCATTATTCATATTAACAAGGAGTCCTGCATGGCTCAGTAGTAAAACGTAGGACTCATGACATAAAGGCCCCTCGGAAATACATGAACATGTGAGCTGTTGCCATGATATGACTGAATTAATGTTGAAAGCAGTGTACAACATGGAAAACATTGTGGGAAAAGGAGAAAATGAGTAACCAGCATTTTCTCCTTCTCTTACTATGTTTGCAAAAGCCCTCTTCCTCAGGGTTGTTAAAACACAAAATTGTTTGGCAAAGAGTGATACATAAAGAGCAAAGGAACCAAAATCATGGAATTTTTACTTTAGGCCATTGTGCCTATTTTATAAATAACCAGTTGTTGGTTATCTTTTCAGTAGTGACACTAACCTCTTTTTGACTATCACTCTGTATAAAGACATATTTTTCTCTATTACAGCCTCTAATTTTGTGGACAAAGGTAAAAATACATTTGGGCCATGCTCTGGCAAAAGGGGGCTTAATGCATCTCCGTAATGCATGACACCAATCAAGTCATCACAAAATTATGGAGCCATATTTTTTAAAAATCATGAGGTAGACTGGTCCTTGGACATACAAAAAAATTACCAACAGTGAAAAGTTTCAGCCCAGGTCAACCTGCACATACTGCCCAGGCTGACCTGGGTGGATACTGTTCGCAGATGCATTTAGCCCCCTTTTCACAGAAAGGCTCATTTAACAGGTTGAAAGGTTGACTAAATGGATATTAGACCAGCAAGGGCACCACATGCGGGTGCCAACACTCGGCTGCAGTTGCTTTTAGAAATAGATTGATCTTCAGAGAAAATTTTAAGTTGAAAAAGGGGTATAACTACCAAAAATATTTATGGTTGCCTGCTGTACTGGTATGGGTTCCCTTTCTTTGTTAGTCTTGAGTTTGAAGTAAACATTTTCCGTAACGGCAGAGATATTATAAATGTCAAAGTTTATGCAAGACGTAATGACATGGCCATGACAATACCTCAACGATTTCTTCGGAAAAAACAGCCAAGCTAATTAAAAAAAAAAGTACAGTGACACACAGGAAAACCACAAGATAGGTAGGAAATTGCTTTAATTAAATGGAAAACATTAGGAGAAAAGAAGCGATTGCTTGCTGCAAGCAATTGCTCCTCCTCCGGTAGTGTTTTAGAAGGTTGCCCATGTATACCAGGATTACCAATCCTTTAAGACACTATCAAACAGCCAAATTTTATAGAATTTCTCTTGAGTTATAAAATCACAAGAATATCATGCCATTTGGACATACAGGATTCAAATAATTTTCACAAATGCAAAAAAAATAAAATTTTTACTCACCTTTGTAAGATTTTGGTGGCGTGGGTGGTTTTGAATTGCTAGGGGACAGCTGCAAAAACTGCGCTTTGAAAAACTCATTCCTTTCATTTTCTATCTGTTTTCTCTGTAAGAGAAAAGAATGCAAATAAGTGATCTAATTCTGTAAAGGATCTTTGAAGACAAGACATGTCGTAAGTCATATAAAGGAAAAACATTAACCACTTTACCAAACAATCCCAGGTTTCAAGCATCATGTTGAAGAAGCCTTTTAAAAACATTGCAAGAAAAGGAGAAAATGCTTGTAACCAGCATTTTCTCATTTTTCAACAATGTTTTCTACCCTTTCAATGACAAATATCACCATTTCAGTAAAAATTAAAATTGTTGTCTGCAAATGCTTTTAATATGGAAAATCTTTACTTTTTATGACCCTTAGAAAGAAAGCTTTTTATTAAAAAAACACAATTTTTTTTGTCACTATGTTTTCTACCCTATCAAGGACAAATTTTGTCATTTAGGCCACTTTTAATTTGTCAGCTGTAAATGCTTTCAATCTGGACTAATGTAAAATTTTGTCGTTTGGTATAAAATCTAAGTCCCATAAGAAACAGATTTTTAAAAACATTGTGATAAAGGAGGAAGTGCTAGTAACCAGTATTCCCTCTTTTTCTCACAGTATTTCCTAGAAAGATTTATTCATTTGAGACAAATTTGTCATCTGCAATGGTTTTCAATAAATACAAGTCATAAATTTTACCATCTGGTAGAGGATAAAATTAGAAACTCTGTTGTAGATACCTCTTGTTGAAGTTGCAAGGCCAGCTCTGTAAATTTCTGTCTCTCTTCCTCGAAGTTGGCTTTTTCTTGATAAAACTTTCTTCTCTGTTCAGACAGGCTTTCTTTCTCTTGTAGGATCTGGGATTCTTGTAAGAATGAGTTTTCCATTGATTTGGACTGAGTATGTAATGACTTCTGTAAATTTAAGAGGAACAAGTCAATGACATTGTTAGAAAGTAATAATGAACGGATTTCTATAAAACATCAAGGGAAAAAAATTAAAAACTATGTTGACCAATTTTTCTTAATGAATGATAAAAAAGTTAATGTTTGCCTTACTTAATTAACTTAAAAACTTCCAAAACAGTCTTAGCCTATTCCCAATATGACAAGATTTTGGATTTTGGGACTCGTCCAATGTGAAAGCATTTTCAAACAAGTTTAAATGTGTCTAGAATTAAGAATTTTTTCTATGGAACGGCAGAAAATGTGGGAAAAGGAGAAAATGCTGGTTACCATGCTGGTTACCAGCATTTTCTCCTTTTCCCACAATGCTTTCAAAAGCCTTCTTCCTTAATGTTATGAAAATATGGGATTGTTTGGTAAAGGGTTAAATTTATAACATATGTCATTAAACATATGTCCTTGTAATTCAACGATTCTTCTACATAAAATTGATAACCAGCATTGCATAGCTTTCGAATACACTGAAATTAAATTTGACTCAAAGGATATAGAGAAACTCCAGGAAAGTAAGAATAGGTGCACTGGCAGTTAAGATGGAACTGAAATACTGTTGAAAACTCCATAAAACCCCGAGCTGTCTTTGATGGGGTTTAAAACATTCCTTTTCCCAAGATGTTTTCAAAAGCCATCCCCACGGGAGTAGTTGACACTAGGAATTGTTTGGCAAAGAATGACCTCTTCATCATACAACAAAATTTGAGCCTTGTTGAAATTGAAAGCATTTGCAGATGACAAAATAAATGTGACTCAGTAATTGAAATTTGTTTGGTAAGGTAGAAAAAATTGAGGAAAAAGGAGAAAATGCTGGTTACCAGCATTTTCTCCTTTTGCCACAATGTTTTAAAAAGGCTTCCTCCTCAGGGTCATTAAAGTCAGATTGTGTGGTAAAGGTTTAATATACAAACCAAAGTTAGAAACGAAGAAAGAAAGCTGACCTGGATTAATTCCTCTTGCTGCTTCACTATTTCCTTATACTTTTCAATCTGTCTCAAGAGTTTTTCCAATTCCTCGGACTTTCTGTGTGAGTCTTTGTTATCATGATATGTGGACGGAGATTTAATGGGACTAGTTGATTTACCTGAGGTTTTCAAATCTACAAAAAAGAATGATGGTAAGATCTAAATCATACCATGTGTGGCAATCTGAACATATTACTTAACTCTTTACCATACACTCATAAGTTTTAATGACCCTGATTTGTTTGTTTGTAGTGGAGTTTAATGCCATTTTAACAGCTCAGTCATATCATGGCGGTCATTGAAGCACCCATGTGTTTCCTGGCTTTCACACACCAGTACTGACACAACTTTCTTTCCAAAGTCTTTGACTACCTTTCTCACATGCATCAGTGAAAAATCGCCGGAAATAACGACCCTGAAGAAAATGCCTTTTGAAAAACGTTGTGGGAAAAGGAGAAAAATGCTGGTTACCAGATATTTCTCCTTTTCCCACAATATTTTCTACCCTATGAAAGACAAATACCATTATTGGAGCCACCCGATATTTGTCGTCTGCAAATGCTTTGAATTTGGACAAGTCCAAAATTTTGTCTTTTGGTAAAGAGTTAACCACTTTACAGTAGACTAGTCTTAGACCAATGAAAAACTAGTAAAAGTGACAAACAGGAAATGAAGGAAAGTAAAAGGCTGCAATCAAACTGTTTACTGTTTTAACAACCCTGATGAAGGCTTCTGAAAATGTGGGAAAAGGAGAAAATGCGGGTAAACAGCATTTTCTCCTTTTCCTACAATGTTTTCTGCCCTTCCAAAGACGACCTATTATTTGGACCACAATTAATTTGGTGTCTGCAAATACTTGCAGTGTGAACACATCTAAAATTTTGTTGTGTGGTACAGGGTTAAGAAAACATTCTGGAAAGAGGGGAAATTGCTTGTTACAGGCTGTCTTCTGCAGGGATGTGCAGTAATATTAGTGGGTAATAGGTTAACTCAAAACTGCTGGTAACCAGAATTTTCTCCTTTTCCCACAATGTTTTCTACCCGTTTAATGACAAATTTTATTATTTGAGCCACATTTATTTTGTCGTCTGCAAATGCTTTCAATTCGGACAAGTCTAAAATTTTGTCTTTCTATAAAGAGTTAAGGGAGTAAAATTCCGACTTTTTTTTTTTTTTTAATGTTACATGCCTCTATCTTCTCCAAAGTACTAAAGTTCAGGGTCTGTATTCACCAACCACTTTTAAGAACGTTCTCAGTCTTATTCTCCAGGATTTTCTATATTTGAAAGTAACACAACTTCTGATTGACTACACCATTTGGTTTAACCAATCAGAAGTTGTGTTACTTTCAATTTCAAAAAATCTTGAAGAGTAAGACTAAGGATATTCTTGAGAATGGTTGGTGTATTTCAGTCTTATCTGAAAAACTCACTGGAATGTGAAGAATTTGAACACTTCTTGATACTTTCTCGTATCTTCTTGCATGTGCCCTGGAAACTTTTCTGTAGATTTTCACGCAAAATATCATAAGGCATCTGAAAATAATCTGATAAAAAAGAAGAAAAAAATGAGCCAAATTATATGAAAAGACACCTAGCAATAAACTTCTACCTCTTACCACACGACTAAATCTATGACTTGTCCAAGCTGAAACCATTTGCAGACAACAAAGTAACTATGACTTGAAAACTGAAATGTGTCTTTGTATGGGTTGAAAAAAATAGTGGTGAATGGAGAAGATGCTGAATACCAGTATTTTTCTACTTTTCTCATAGTGTTTTCAAATGGCTCCTTCCTCAAGGTCGTTAAAACACAGGATTTTTTTTATAAAAGCATCATTTGGGTCACCATTTGTCACATGTATTATCAAATAGGTGTCTGACTCTGGACTTAACATAATGTTGAATATTTCTGTGTTAAGTCTAGCAAACAGCATACTTCAAATGCTATGACCTCAGTTATTTTTTTCCACATATTAAAATGGTACCAACAAAAATATTACCCAATTCATGCCAACTATAAAGGCTGAAAAACTTCAAAACTTTTAAAATTAATAATGAACATAATTATTATTATCAGTTGCACACCACTCTTTTGCATATTGCAGCAGACCACTTTTGAAAACATTGCAGCAAAATAGGAAATTGCACATATGGCGTACCCTTTTGCACCAATTATTTCACAAAATGCTTTTCAGATAATGTCGAAAGATTCTGTACTATACCCACCAACCATTCTTAATGCTTTACCACAAAATCCCCAGTTTTAACAATCCTGAACAGTAAGGCTTTTGAAAACATTGTGGGAAAGAGAAAATGTTGGTGACCATCATTTTTTTTTGTTTCCCACAATGTTTTCTAGCCTAATACAGTGTTTCTGCCAGCTTCAAATTTTTGAGGGTCATTTGTGACCCCCTATCCTAACTTTTGAGGGTCATACAGGAAAATTATGGGTCACTGTTATAACCCATTATCATTCAATCCCATGTTTTCATTAACTCTATAGTGGAGGGTTTAGAAAACAGTGTGGTGGAAGGAGAAATTGCACAGATTGTGCAATTTCTCCTTTTTCCACAATGTATTCTATCCAGTTAGAAAACCAGAAGCATTTTTTAACATTATGACTGGTATATAATCTTTATTGTTAGTCTTTTCTGTTTCTTTTTAATTGGTTCGTCTGCCATTTCTGTATTGAAGAGCGTCTGGACTACTAAGACCCCCAAATACGTTTAAAATCCGGATATTTTCGGAAGCGACGATCAATTGACGCTGGGAGCCGTAACATATACTGTCAATGTAAATAAACATGGCCGACAAAATTTTCAACCTTCGCTTACGAAACGTTCTTTCACACCTTGGTTTCGCTAAAAGTCACGGTTTTGTACGAAATTGTTCTTTTGGTTGAACTGATATTTTGGTTGCGCCAGAAAAAACGCACAAGGCCAATTCTATTGCGCCCTGAAAGAAATAACTGCGTCAAAAACGCAAGATACGCGCTCTAGCGGAAACACTGCTAATAAGAGAACCACAGTTCACTTGTACCAATTTCAAATTTGTCATCTGCATTCAATTTTGGTTTGAAAGAGTCAACAATCTGTCGTTAGGCTTAATTTTGTTCTGATTACAAATTCCATCACTAGCTAATCTGATTGGCCAACAGAGAATGTCTTTACCAATCAGATGGCCAGTTTTGGATTTTGGGATTAGAGTTAAACTTGAATGGTTGGTACTATATACTGACCCAGTTCTGCAATGTATTCTGCTGATCTTGACCCTGTCAACTGATCTTGTATCTACACTTTGACATTTTGTTAGGTACTTTGGTAAAAATAAGCCAACAGATAATCTAATCTGGGTATTTTTAATTGATTGAAAGGTTTTGAAATTGATTCATAGAGTGCTCCTAGAGTTAAATATTTTAGACTATGTATTCATATAAGGATTTACCATCATGTAGATTGTGTGACTGGGATGATGAAGTAGAGAGATCAGTTTCACTGCTGCTAGCTGACAAATTGCCATTCTAAAGGAAAAAATAAAATAGATCATCAGGAGTGATGAAACTGAATTAAAAAAATATGTTTACTTGTCTGTAAATGAAACAAGAGCACCAAAGCTTGGCTGCAAGAGCTTTTCTGGTGAAAACTCCTAGTTGCAAAAGGGGCATAATTGTGTCAAAAATATTTTAAGGGTTACATGCCCTTTCGGTATGGGTTCCCTCTTAATAACTAACAACTAGCCAGGGTCCACATTTACCAACCATTCTTAAGAGCATTCTTAGTCTGATTTTGCACTTAGGAAGTAACACAACTTCTGATTAGCTAAACCATTTGGTTAAGCCAATCAGAAGCTGTATTACTTTCAAATATAGAAAATTCTTGGTTTTGTAGTAGATACAGACAGTAATGACAGAGGTATCAGAAAAAGTCAAAAGCATTCACACAAAGACAACAATGCAGACAGCTTATAGGAGAAAACAGCTGAGCTTGAAATTCAATTATACTTGTCTGTGAAGTAATAATAGAAATACATATCATGAAAATTTACCATATATTTCTAACCTATCAAAGATGACTCAGATCATTTAAGTCACACTGAATTTATCGTCTGAAAATACTTTCAATTTGAGGTCTAAAATTTTATCCTCTGATAAAGAGTTAACTCTTTACCAAACAACAAAACTTTTGTCTGGTCCAAATTCAAAGCAATTGCAGACGACAAATTAAATGATTAAAATGATTTCATTTGTCTTCGAAAGAGTAGAAATCAATGTGGGAATATGAAAAAAAAGCTGGTTTCCAGCATTTTCTCCTTTTCTCACAATTTTTTCAAAGGTCATTTTCCTTGGGGTCGTTTTAACTTGGGATTGTGTGGTAAAGGCTTCAACAATAATTTTGCTGGAGCAAAAAGCTGACAAATAATGACTTACAGTATGATCTGGTGTCTCCAGTAGTCTGTTCAACTCTCTCTGCATATCCATTAAACAGTCCCGGAGATCACTGTTCTCTACACGCAGTTCCTGCTGTTTCTCTTCATAATTTGATATCACAACCTGATACATTTCATCTTGCCTGTTGGGAAGGACGAAATATCCCCTTTATCACATGTGGAATCCTTTATATGCTTGTTACATGTAACTGTCCCTTTCTACACATGTTTTCCTAAGTTGTTAATGCATAGGTGGCAACACTTTATTAACCCACTAAATCAGGGATGTGTCTAAATTACAAGCATTTGTAGATGACAAATAAAACACTTGTATGATTTGAATGATAGAATTGTCTCTGAAAGGGTAGAAAACATTATGGAAAATAGAGAAAATGTTGGTGACCAACGTTTTCTCCTCTTTCCACAATCTTTTCAAAAGCGTTCTTCATCAGAATCATACAAAGATCAAAACATAAAAAGAATTGCTTGGTAAAGAGTAACAAGTCATATTATAGCAGTTATGCTATACCATGGTAATACCTTGCATGATAAAGTCAATTTCAGATACTTTTTCTCCCAGTGTAGATTGAGATCCCCAAGTTCCAGTCATGGCAGATACATTTCTTTACAAGTTTGAAAACATTGTTGGAAAAGGAAAAAAATGCTGGTAACCAGCATTTTCTCCCTTTCCCACAATGTCTATTGCCTTTGAGAGTACTATTTCAGTATATGAGCCAAATTGAACTTGTCATCATCAAATACTTTCATTTTGGGTAAGTCTAAAATTTTGTTGTCTGGGAAAAGTTTAACTGTTTACAACATGACAAAATCTTAGAGTTGCCTAAATTGAAAGTATCTGCTGATGACAAATTGAAAGATGCTCAAATGATGAGATTTTCTGGGAAAAAGTACAAAATGTAGAGAAAAGGAGAAAATGCTGCTTACCAGTATTTTCTCCCTTTCCCACAATGTTTTCAAAGGCTTTCTTTGTCAGGGTTGATAACTCTGGATCATGTGGTAAAGGATAAACCATGACTTATCAGTACATGTACTTACTTGTTTGCTGATGATGCATTCTTCCACTTACTTCTCTTGCTATCTCCCCTGTGTAACAAGCCTACCATATCCATACCTGGTAACGAAAAAAACCAGAGTGAATATTTGACTAGTACTTTGAATCAGAAAGCACACTTGACTGCATCATTACTCAGAATGCAAACTGTTAAACCCTTTACCAAACAATCATGAGTCTACATGACTCTCAGAAAGAGGGCTTTTGAAAACAATGTGGGAAAAGGAGAAATTGCTGATAATCAGCACATTCTCCTTTTTCTGCAATATTTTCTTCCCTTCCAAAGACAAATTTTAGTTTCTGAAATGTTTTAATTCGAGTCTAAAATTATGTTTTCAATTTGGACAAGTCTAAAATTTTGTCTTTTGGTACAGGGTTAAAAAGCGACACATGAAAAAAGGTCTGTTTTGAATTCATGTGTGTCAACTTTGTATACTAAAATTAGTAGCCTTAATCTGTACACAAAAAAATTTTTTACCTCACTATTATAATTATGCTTGTTTGTTTGTGTGGTACTTTAAACATTATTGCAGTTCTTTCACCCTTAAGCTGCTGATCGCCACCCACTCACCTTTTGTGGACAGTGTAGATCAAGATCAGACTGCACAGAACATGCAGTCTGATCTTTGATCTGCACTGTCCAATACAGTATTTTCTTTCCGGTGAAATCAACTTTGAAACCGCACTGTTTGGGCTTTTAGTATTGAGTAGAAATTTGCGTTTCATTTATTCAGCAGCTTAAGTGTTCACAGCAGCTAGAGCACCTATCCATACTCTTCTTGAATTTCTTTTACCAGCACACTGCACAATATTCTTCCCAAGCCACTGGTTTCTTTCCCCACATAACCACAGTTGAAACACTGATCAGCCCTCTTAGTAAATCTTTACCAATTAGAAAAAAAAAATAGAACAAATACAATAAATGTACCTAAATTTGCATGGCATTGTTATTTCGGACAAAACAAAAGAGTTTGGTAATGACTTGGATAAAGTTGCATTTCTATCAAACAAAATGAACAGGTATGTACAATGTTTACCTATTCTTCTATCTGGGTTTTTGTCCATGAGTAGCTGGTGTAATCTTTCCATCAGTTTATTAATCTCCCGTTGTTTTTTCTTCAGTTCATGTTTGTACTGGGCATCCCTGTCTTTAATGATTGACTGTAGCTTCTTCAGCTGGATTAAACAAAAACAAATGACAAGCACTCCAGGAAAAGGGGGTTTAATGCACCTCCTTCATGCTTTAAACCAAGCAAATCATTATTCAAATTGAAAAGACTTGCAGTTGACAAATTAAACATGTTTCAAATAATGGAAATTGCAGGTCAAAGGGCAGGAAACTTTGTGGGAAGTGGAGAAAATGCTGGTTACCTTCTCCCATAATGTTTTCTGTTTTAATGTTACCTTCTCCCATGTTTTCTGACACTGTCTCCCTCAGAGGTGTTAAAACTGGGGACTATGTGGTAAAGTGTTAATACTAACCTCTTCTTTTTCTGTTTTAAGTTTGGCACTTAGCACTTTCACCTTTCCATGAGTCTGTCTGTGTTTCTCCTGTTCCTGAGCACATTCTCTTTCAAGTCTCTCTTTGTCAGCTTTGAGACGTTTGGTGAGTGAGTAGTTTTGTGTTATATCACTGTTGAGTCTATGAAGTCTGTAAGAAATGTAATGACTGATTAATTGTATGGTGTATAGCATTGTTTCCTACATTATTTCAGTTATATCACAGTGCCCAGTGCACCTATCCATGCTTTCCTGGATTTTCTTTTACCTTTTCTATGCACAATATTTTTCCCAAGTCACTGGCTGCTTTCTCACATAACCATTGTCAAAACAATGATCAGTGGTGAGAGAGGAATGAATTCCACTGCTATGACTATCATCTTCCGACTGAGCTACCTGGGCTCAGTAGAAGAAATATGAGCCACAGGCACATAAAAAGACTCCCAAGTACAAATCAACCTTTACCAAAAATCCTGTGTTTTAACAAACCTACAGAAGAAGGCCATAGAAAACATTGTGCAAACAGGAGAAAAGCTGATAACCAGCATTTTCTCCTTTTCCCACAATGTTTCTTACCCTTTCACTAATAAATTACATTATTTGAGCCACATGACTTTTTCTGTCTTTTAGCAAACCTTTTTCAAAAGCTATGTGAGATACAGGGAAATTACTTCTAGCGGAATCTTTTTGCAACAATATTTTTGGACAAATTCCTGTTGTCTATGTTTCAAAAAGACGTTTTCATAGATATATACTGCATTTTTTTCTTCACGCAATGACCTACCATACACAAGGAAAAAAATGAAAAATCAAAGGATGTAATCTAGAGGAAACAATTTGGAGCCAACTTCCACCAATTTGTCTGATTTTTCGCCTCTCACCTCTAATGCATGTGAGAAAAGTAGTCAGTGGCTTTGGAAAGAGAGTTGTGTCAGTACTGGTGTGAGAAAGCCAGGAAACACATGGATGCGTCACTGATCGCCATGAAAGGACCTGAGCTGTTTAAATGGCATTAAACACCAATACAAACAAACAAACCAATTTGTCTCCCTTACCTGTTTTCCAAGTCTTCCTTAATTCTCCCAGTTTTCTGGTGCATTCTCACAATCTCATTCAGGTTATTTAGAGCAGATGTTGTGAGGCTGACACCATCACGGCTTAGAGGCTGCAGACCCAAACCTGTCAATTCCTGTAATACATGTATTCAAGTTGACACTTGTTACGAGCCACACCCTTTCCTCTCTTTATATGTACATGTAGTTTAGACAAAGCGAAACAGTTTTAACTCTTTACAAAATATACAGAGAGACTTGGCAACTTTCAGCACCAGCATTGCTTTACTTTTGGCTGCCACCAGGCTTTTAAATATGGTTCAAATGATGAGAATTGTCTTCATAAGACAATATTGTGGGAAAAGGAGAAAATGCTGCTTACCAGCATTTTCTCCTCCCCACAACTTCTTTTGGGTCGTTAAAATCCATTACTGTTTAGTAAAGGAATAAAACAATACCAAGTATAAGAAAGTAAGAATATTTGGATGCAGGTACAAACTGTCACTGAGGCATTTTTATTGAAAAACTGGTTAGCTCAGTCTATTGTCTTCATCCAGTGCTCCATCAAAGTGATTCTTTGGAAGTATTGGCTTGTTGGTTTCTTGGACAATATTTGGTCACTGCAATGCCTTGTTATCGACAATCGAGTTCAACCTAAACAAGGTTTGTTACAATTTCTCAAGCTAACAGTTGTAAATGTACATAATAACTCAATTCATTAGACTTCATTGTAATATATGTAATTATAGGTCTCAAGTTTCTTCTTGACATTGCTGACTTAAAATTTTCTTATTAAAATAAAAATCAGTACATATGTACATGTATATCACAAGATTTAGTTCAGGCAAAGGTGACTACACTAGCTTTTGACCCAATTTTTGGTACCGATACATCTGAATGAATAAATAATAATTTGCGACTGATAAAAATGTGGACATGTTTATTCTGCAGACTCCTGCAGGACTATTTGTGAGCACTTTTATGACAGCAATATATAAAGATTGTGACTGAAAACTAATCGATAAGCCAAGGCGCTTATCACACCATAGCAAATGAAAACGACAAGGGATAATTCCTTTCTTTTACTAATTGATAATTTCATAATTTTAAGCGAACCCTATAACCTACTGCCTTATGTCTACAAGTGTCATGAAAAGTGGTTTTATAAATATGGGACATGCTCTGTGAAAAGGGGGCTTAATGTGTTTGCAAAAAAAGTATCAACTCAGGTCAGCCTACAGTCCGTGCAGGCTGACCCGAGCCGAAACTTTTTGCCTATGGCCAATTTTCTATGAAAGGACCAGTGTATCTCACGACCTGGTCGTTAGACAAAATAGATTTTATGGACCCATGATCGTATGATGACGTGCTAGGTATCATTCATAAGGAGATGCATTAAGCCCCCTTTTGCCAGAGCAGTGCTCATATATAAGCACCAAGAACCAACACTGCTGTAAAGCTAGCTTTAACTGTACATAGTACAGTCTGATGCATGTCTGTGATACTTCAGCAGTGTGTGAGATGTTTCGAGCTTGCATGAATGACAAAGCCATTACACATTACATGTGCATTTTCAGACACATACATTCTATTGTCCTCATGGATGATTACTTGTGCCTCATAACTCACAACCATGGTCTATTGAACAATACACCTCATTAGTATACCTCATGACTGAAATGACTGTTAGACAAAAAGGATTTTATCAATCCATAGTAATATGATGACTTGTTTAACCCTTTCCCAAATGACAAAATTTGGACTTGTCCAAATTCAAAGAGTTTGCAGACGACAATATTAAATTTGACGAAAATGGTAGAAAGTTCTCAATAAGGGTAGAAAACACTGTGGGAAAAGGAGAAATTGCTCGTTACGAGCAATTTCTCCTTTTCCCACAGTGTTTTCAAAAGACTTGTGCTGCAGACACGTGAAAACCATTGCTTGTTTGGGAAAGGGTTAATACCGATATAATGCATCACAGAGATGCATTAAACCCCCTTTTGCCTAAGCATGGCTCCTATTTAATTAAAAATTTCACTTTAGCGCAATATGCAAGACAATTATGAAAAAGACGCACTTGCTGGCGAGATTGCTTTGTATTATTTTCTCTTCATACAGAACCACAAAAAAGTTTCAATATTCATATTCCAGTACCTCTTAGAACCTCTTAGGCCATCTATCTTTTTTTAAAGATATTTCTTGTTTCTCAGTATCTGACCAAGCTGAAGCTGAAGCAACCTTTGATGCTTTGGTCAACTTTTTATCTGTTCATTAAAAACCCCGTGTTTTAATGACCCTGACAAAGAAGGCATTGGAGTCATTGTGAGAAAAGGAAACCACCATTTTCCCCTTTTGCCCTAATTTTTTCAACACTTTAGAAGAAATCTTTCATTATTTGAACTGCATTTTAACCCTTTCCCGAACAATCCCGGGAATTCACAAAACCTGAGAAAGAAGCCTTTTGAAAACATTGTGCAAAAAGGAGAACCAGCATTTTCTCCTTTTCCCACAATGTTTTCTACCCTTCAGTTCCCAAAACAAATTTCAAATTTTCAGGCACTTTAATTTTGTCTTCTGCAAATGCTTTCATCTAAAATTTTGTTGTGGTAAAGAGTTAAACTTTTGTCTGCAAATGCCTCGAGTAGGTACAAGTCTAGAATTTTACCATCTTAACATAAAGAGTTAAGCTATAAAAAATTTAATTGTTTAACTTTTTTTACCAAACAACAAAGTTTTGGGCTCATCCAAACTGTAAGCATTTAGCAGACAACAAATCATAATTACGTGGCTAGAGTTATGGATTTGTCTTCGTAGAAAACATTTTAGGAAAGGGAGAAAATGCTGGTCACAAGCATTTTCTGCTTTTCCTATGTTTTCAAATGCCTTTTTCCTTCTTTTGCCTTTTTCCATGATTGTTTCGTAAAGATTAAACAACTCCCAAACAAATATATCCATATTTACTCATTAACTTCTGCAGATTTTTTCCTTTGCAGTAGACCTCCTTAGAATACAATATAGCAAAAAAGCAATATTGCTTAATTGTAATGAATAAAAGTGTAGCCTAAACTTACTCCATTTAAATGAGTAATGCAATCCTCAATGTTGTCTCCAGTACAGAAGGTATTCTCATTGTATATACTAGTGGAGGACAGTGAATCTATAAAACTACTCATCATGTGGAACTTGGCAAGTGTTGCATCATGGGTATTGTAAGACAAGGGAGATAAGTAGTCTTTCCCAGCATTCCTCAGAATGCTCCAATCTGCCATCCTGAAAATATATGAAGAGACAATTCACTTGCAATGTATCTAACTAATTATTGAAAACTGATACTTATGTTAGGGACACGAAGGTAAAACATTATGGGAAAGGAAACTATTTTTGGACAGTATGGCAGACAATGTGGGAAAAGGAGCATTTACTTATTAAACAATTTTTACTCCTTAGTGTTACTGGTTACCAGCATTTTCTTCTTTTTCCTCTTCTGTCTCAGAGTCCTTAAAACTCGGGATTGTGTGGTAAAAGATTAAACAATCAGAAAAGGGAAATAATATACACATGCCTTAAGTAAATGTAACAACAGGAGATATTACAGATGAAATTGCTACAGCAGAGTTACTGTTTCTAAATTATTCTTTTATAGAAGTAAAATACTGTTACTTTCTTTCCTAAGGAGTAGAACATAAAAAGTCTGGAGGAGCGCATACCTTTGATCCGAAGGGTAGCTCCGACACTATTTTGTGATTGTTTCTCTGCTACAAAATCACAAAAATAATGTTTGAGCTTACCTCTCAGTTGGGGACAGAAGAGCACAGAAACTGAAACTGAGATAAGAGAGTGAGGGACGAAAAAAACCCCAACTAGGACGGTATAAAATCTATAAATTGTTGATTATCTAAGTCTATTAACCCTTTACCAAGCAATGCCTACATTTAACAACCTTGAGAAAGAAGATTTTTGAAAACATAGTGAGAAAATGAGAAATTACTTTGCTGGAAACTAATTTTTCTGACCTATCAATGACAAATTCCATCATTTGAGCCATGTTTAAGTCTTTACCAAATGACAAAAATGTAGACTGGTCCAAATCGAAAGCATTTGCAGACGACAATTGAAATATGAATCAAATGATGTAAATTGTCTTTGATAGGGTAGAAAACATTGTGGGAAAAGGAGAAGGCTTCTTCCTCAGGGTCATTAAGACTCGGGATTGTGTGGTAAAGGGTTAAATTGTCGTCTGCAATTGCTTTCAATTTGGACAACTTTACATTTTTGTCATCTGATAAAGGCTTAAAACTTTTACAAAATGTTAGTCCGGACATTAAAATGACCTTTTTTTTCCCGCATTACTAAAAACCCTGTTAGGAAAGGAATAATTTCTATTTGCATTCCCTGCTTGTTTCTCAGCACTATCAACTAAAGGCTGGGCTAGGTGCCTATTAGTTTGTAAAAGCCATTTTCGCACAGTAACAGGTAAAGTATATCACAGGGAAAAGGGTTTAAAAACTCGGTCACTTACAAGTATCAAGTTAATTCTACAAGTTATAAAGGTGGCATTGACATTTGTCAATATTATTTTATAGAACAGGATAATTGTTCGAATACAAATCTCCAGTACAATTAACTCTTTATATACCAGACGACAAAATGTTAGACTGGTCTAAATTGAAAGCAATTGCAGACAACAAATTAAATTTTACTCAAAATATAAAATTTGACTTTGAAAGTGTAGAAAGCAATGTGGGAAAAGGAGAAAATGTTGGTTACCAACATTTTCTCCTTTTCCCACAATGTTTTCAAAAGGCTTCTTCCTCTGGGTCGTTAAAAGTCGAGCCTGTGTGGTAAAGAGTTAACTGTTTTGCTCTTTACCAAATGACAAAATTTTGGACTTGTAATGATTAGAGGTACTATGCAGATGACAATCTCCTAATGTTTTAGCTCTATAACAAAATTTGATGACAAAATTTTAGACTTGTCCAAATTAGAAGCTTTTGCATGTGACAATTTCAATATGGCTCAAATGATGTAATTTGTTTTTGAAAGGTTACAAAATGTTGTGAGAAAAAGAGAAAATGCTGGTTACCAGCATTTTCTCCTTTTCCCACAATTTTCTTCAGAAGGCTTTTTCCTGCGGGTCTTTAAAACTCTGGATTGTGTGGTAAAGGGTTAAAAAGCGATTTCCCTCTGTAATGTTACAACCTGGAATTGTTTGGTACAGGGTTTTAATGAGCTTATTGCCTCCTGGAGAAAATTTGATAGTTGCATGCTGCAGACAACTTTTGCAGATATTGTGGTAATAAGAGAAACTGCTTATAATTAACAACTGACTCAGTCCAGCATTTCAATTTTCCCTGGAAGTGTCCTTAGCAAAGAAATTTCAGAGCCCTAGCCTAGTGCTGGTGAAAGCCTGGACATACATAATATGTGAGATGTCGCCGTGATATGATAGGAAAAATGTTGAAAGCTGTGTAAATCACCTTTCAATCAATTAGTGTTTTAACCAACCATGAGGTCAGATGAAGAAGACTTAAAAACACTGCGGGAAAAGAAGGAAATGCATGTAACCAGATAGGCAGCATTTTCTCCTTTTTCCACAATGTTTGCTTGCTTTTCTAAATACAAATCCAATAACCTGAACACATGTTACTTGTCGTCTGCAAATGTTTTCAATTCTGACAAGTCTAAAATTTTGTTGTCTTCTAAAGAGTTAAATGATACCAAGTACCAAAGTAATACAAAGCAGAATCAATTATTTACAGACCAAAATACAGAAATAAAATACCTTACCCATCCTCCATAATTTACATGTCAAGACAGATCACACATGCAGCACAAAATTTTTCCCAACACATACATGTATTATAAAATACCTAACAATCACCAAAACATGTATAATAAAATATCTTACAATCACCCAAACACTACATAATAAACCCAATCTATATGACCCTGTAAGTTTATCATCCCCCTACAAAATCCTTACTAATCCTTACTTCAGCGAAGCAATCAATTAGTTTTGAAAACATCATGGAAACAATCTAGACTCCTGCAAAGAAAATCCATCCACCCATATACACAATATCGATTGACCCTTCTCTCATGTACCCATGTGAACATTTTTGGGTTAACTCTTTATCAAATGACAAAAAAGTACATTTTTCCAGATTTAAAGCATTTGTAGAAGACAAGTTATATATGACTCAAATTGTGGAACTTGCCTTAGATACTTTAAAAAAAATTGTGGGAAAAGGAGAAAATGCTGGTTACCAGCATTTTCTCCTTTTCCCACAATGTTTTCAATGGGCTTCTTTCTCAGGGTCGTTAAAACCCGGGATTTTGTGGCAAAGTGTTAACTCTTTCAAAGGACGGAACTTTTGACTTGCTCAAACTGAAGATAAAATATTGCTGAAGTGGTGGGATTTGTCACTGACAGAGGAGAAAACATTGTGGGAAAAGGAGAAAATGTTGGTCAGCAATGTGTTCTCCTTTTCCCAGTATGTTTTTAAAGGCATTTTCCTTCAAGGTTATTAAACAATGGGATTATGTGGCAAAGAGTTAAAAGAATCTTATCTCCTCTTTTTTTCTTCAATGAAAACTAAGTTCTGCCTATTCAGGACAATTTTCTCAAGAAAATAAAGTACCCACAGCACAGGTTCAACTGAAATGATGCTTTGTAGAATTGGATAGAGCCCCCCTACCCCCCCACCATCTCCAGTGAGCCTGCTTCTAGTATCCTTTACACAATCATCATTCTTTCTAGTTTCCTATTTGCTCATTCAGACACAATCTGACGCATATAGACCTACATACAGCAGAAGAGGTTTGAAAAAATTGAGGCAAATGGGATAATTGCTCATTTGTCAAGATATTTTTCTTTATAATCTGTGTTCTCCAGCTCTATCCACAGGACATGTTCTTCTTGTGAATAGTGCTTTGAAAACAGAACTAATGCCATGTATAGAGATGCAAGTGGAGAGCCTTTTACCAGACCACAAAGTTTCATACTTGACCAAATTAAAGGCATTTGTATGTAAGTGATTAAATGTGACTCAATGACAACATCTGTAGCTAAAAGGGCGGAAAATATGAGAAAAGGAGGAAATGCTGGATAGCACCATTTTCTCCTTTTCCCACAATGTTTTCTAAGGCATTTTTCTTTAGAGTGGTTTAATAAATATGGGATTGTTTGGTAAAGGGTTAAATTCAATACCTACTGAAATAATATAGCTGCAGTCCATTGTGAAATGAGGATGACTGATATAAAATAAAGTTAACTTCAAGTGAAACAAGTTGGCTTCTTTTGAAAAAGAAGCCAGGAGAAGTCGGCATCAATGTTTTCAAATAGTTTATTGGCTTTTGATTTCAATATATTCAGATATTTTGGTAGATGTAAACAAACAAGTTAGGCATTAAATGAATGAGTAAAAAACATTTTTTTTTTTCAATCTTGCTGGTGTAAAGGCACAAAACATATTCCACATTGTTATAATATTCTAGGAATTGGAGGCCATATGCTATTAACATGCTCAGAAATGCATATTTTTTTCAAAATTCAAGGACACAAAATCGAAGATGATGATCCAATTTAGCTCATTTTCAAAAGGAACAACCCTCTAATGAATGTCTGTAATGTGTGCTCAGATAAGCCAAATTTTTTTTTGGAAAGGAGAAATTGTTCAATTAAAATTTGATACAATATGCTAATTCCACTGAAGAGGCAAGAATCTTACCTGATAACAACAAATAAAGGTGGCCTATACATAATACTAGTACCAGACATGTTAAAAATAAATGTAACATTTTTTAATCTTTTAACAAACAGCAATTTTTGGACTGTCCCAACTAGAAAAAGCATGCAGACGACAATTCAAACTTTGATAATTAATGTGGAAGATGGTGCTTTGATGTGATGGAAACCATTGTGACAAAAGGAGAAACTGCAGTGACTAACAGCTTCTCCTCTTTCCACAATATTTTGAAAAGTTGTCTGCTGCAGACATGTAAAATAAAGAGGTTGTTTGTCTAAACGTTAAAAATTTAAGAAAGTAGATAAATGAACCATGTCTGAGAAAAGGGCGCTTAATGCATCTGCAAAAAGTATCGACCCATGTCAGCCTGTGCAATCCGCCCAAAACCAAAGGACTACGGACTCTTTTGAGGTGTGCGGTATGGAGGGCGAAGAGGCACGACTCTTTTTTCCCGGTCATAAGTTGATTTTCGCGGGATTCTCGCATAATAGAAGCAGCTCTGTGTGTTATTTCATCAAATCTATATCATTGTAAATCCATAGAATTTTTGTATAAAACTGAGAAAAATGCTAGAGTCTAGTCAATTTTGAAAGATAGAACTTGAAAACATAATGATCAACCTATTTATATCTACTTGTGGGGTACAAGTTCTCCAGAGAACTCGTGCTCTCGAGATTAGGGTACAAGTTCTCCAGGGTACGAATTCTCCAGATAGTATCAAGTCATGTGATCTTTTCCTGCGGTGTTCTTTCTCTTTTTTTTTTAACAAAATTTTTTTCTCTCTGCTTAGATTTATTTGTTTAATGAAAAATTGCAATTATTGGAGAGATCATTTACTATCAATATAGTATAATAAATCTTTTTGAAAATCCGTCATATAAAAGAAAATGTTTATTTCCTATTTCAGTTTTTTTTATTTCGGTTTGTTTATAAAACCATGACGAAATAGACTGTGTATCACAACAATTTCGCAAAAACAAATGGATTTAGACAGCGATTTCTGTGGCAGTCTGCCTTTTAAACTCACCACTGTTGGAGAGGTCTGATGACCTCTCCAATGAGGATGATTGATATAAGATAAAGTTTACTTCAAGATTATTTTTCATGATCATCAATTTGACACTTAATTTCACTGAAAATCTGGGTCAGCAGTGTTTTAGAAATGAGGCGTATGATTCCAGATGCTTTGACCAAATACAGCACTATTTTGCTTAACTGATGACTGTGTAAGATAAGAAAATCATTATGGTTGTATTACACTGAAAATAGGAGTAGTTATGCTAGGTGATAAACACCCATCTCCAATGAAATGAAAGAAGAAAAGCCAAGGACCTTGTCCAAGGTCTCAAACAGTCAAATTCAATCAAACCCTGGGTTGGCTTTCACGATTAAAAGCAGGAAACAACGCAATATACCAACCACTTCATCAGGAAAGGAAATTTTCTGACCACATTGCAGATGACCAATGTTTTACCAGCCATTCTACAAGTTTACTCATCAGAAAACCTTTACAATAGCAATGAGTCAAGTATCTAGTACCAAGCCCTTCTTACAGATATCTTTATGATAAAAACTCAGCAGATTATGGGCAGAAAAAAAAAACCCAAAGACACAGTAAAATGTATGGTTGCATGCACGTGTTTGGCTCGTCTAGATGTCTAAAAAGTATAAAGTAACACCTCGAAGAATGTCAATATGTAAATCCAAAACTGTTGTAGAAAAGCAGGCTTTGACCACCAAAGTGATAAGAAGTAACCAAACTGCTCTTGGAACTTAACTCTGGGCCCAGAACCGTTGACTGTCTGTACAAAATGTGTCTATCCTGACAAAGATGTTGAGTGTGACAGACACATGTAATGCCAAGTCAATTCTAACGAAAGAAAGAGACAATGAAGAAGAAACTGAAAGTGAGGTTGAATATGAAAACAACATCAATTATACAGTATATAGAAACAAATGGAAAATGTCCATAACTAAATATGAAACATATATGATAAAACTGACTGCATTTATTAGGTGGGCATGTAGGTCACATAAGTCTAATAACCTCAGTGTATACTGGGGTAATGGATCAAGGGTAACAAATCTTTGTGATTGTGCATCTTAGAAAATTTTCATTCGACTGGACAACTGGGACCCTGTATGAGAATTTTGGGTGACAGTAATTAGGACAGTATATTTACAGTTTCATAATTTCATATCTTATCAACATGCAATAGATTAAACAACTTTACGATGCATACAAACAGAATCAAGCAAAAACATGCCTTGAAAATATGTTTGCCATGATTCTTTCAGTAGGGTAATGTTGCTGATATTAGTCCAGCATCCAAAATTAGTTCAGATTCTGGCTGAAAGCGTTGTCTGCATTTCCATGCTTGAGGAATAGGGACTGGTTTAAAATGTAGTTTACTGGAAACGTTACTCACTCAAATGGGTAAATACATGTATTTTATTTTGAAAATGAATCAAAATAGCATTTACCTCAGTTGGTTACATCCCAAGATAGACACAATTCTAACCCTGTGCCTCCATGTGCTAATTAAGTACATGTATATTAAGTATGTAAGAATATACCAGTAGATGTATTTCAAGGCTTTATTACAAGTTAAGGTTTGTTGAAAGTCTTTAACTTGCTTTTTATTGAAGCAATTAGAAATGACGATATTTCTTTTTGAGCATGACAATTGTCAATTAATTGTCGGATTCCACATATGCCATATAGCCTAGATGCAACACTGCATAATGATCAGGGGCAGATCCAGGATTTCAGAGTGAGGTGGATATAATATTTCAGAAACGCAAACGATACATGAAATGCTGATTAACTCTTTACCAAACAATCCCATGTTTTAATGACCCTGGGGTAGAAAGCTTTTGAAAAAATTGTGGGACCAGCATTTTCTCCTTATTTCACAATGTTTTCTACTCTTTTTGAAACCAGTCTAGAATAATGTCATTCTGGGAAGAGAGCTATGACAAAAAAAAAGACTGACCATAAGCCAATGTGACACAAACAATGTTTCCAAATTCAGTTTTTAAAAATAGAATCTGATGACATTTTATCTAATTTTTTGTGTGTCTTGCATCTAAATCCATGGTCAGAGAGTGGGGCACACAGAACTGCAAGTGATTGTGTTTTACAAATTTAGATGCTTTAACTCTTTACCAAACGACAAAATTTTAGACTTGTCCAAATTGAAAGCATTTGCAGACGACAAAATAAATTTGACTCAAAAATTGAAATTTGTTTTGGGAAGGGTAGAAAACATTGTAGGAAAAGGAGAAAATGCTGGTTACCAGCATTTTCTCCTTTTCCCACAATGTTTTCAAAAGGCTTCTTACTATGGGTCATTAAAAGTTGGGATTGTGTGGTAAAGGGTTAATCGGAGATGATGTAGATTGTCAGTTTACAAAAGCGGTTCCTAGTACCTAAGGATGACACTGTATAGATAGAAGCGCTTTATTGTTTAACACCTTTACGTGATACCAGTGCTGACCTCTTCATACAGCTTTCAAAATGTTTGTTTACCACTTCAACAATATAGGTCATAACACTGCAAACATCCTATATACACCTGATAGAGCTTGACATTTTCGTTGAGTGGAAAAAAATCCTATTTCAACATTTTTTTCAGCTTAGAATCTCAGTAGAGGACAGTGTTGACATGCCCAGCTGGGTAGCTCAGAGGTTAGCGTATCTTAGTGTTGACCCAAAAATCAGACCAAAAATTGTCAATCGGGAAAGGATTCAGGCACCCATCTTTAGACATCTATCAAGTTCAGATCCATCCAGACACCATTAATTACATTACCTATAACAGTAAGGTTACCCCATTGTTTTCCTCTTAGGTATCAGATTATTGCCTGTTAATGGCTTGTTATGGCACAATTACATTAACCATTTCACCACACTGTCAGGTAATCATCAGAGTGATCATCAGTAACCCTTAGCCTGCTAATCGCGACCCACGGACCTTTTGCGGACAGTGTAGATCAAGATCAGACTGCAGAGAACATGCAGTCTGATCTTGGATCTACACTGTCCGATAAGGAGATATTTCCCCTACCACCATAACTTTGAAATACCAACATATTGGTTTTTACCATCGGCTTGAAAGTTTCATTTATTTAGCAGGATAAGTGTTAACTCTTGAAACTCTTTACTAGCTAGACAAGAAATTTTTGGACTTGTCCAGAATGAAACCTTTTAAGATGGTGAATTTTTCTCAAATTTTTAGTTTTTTCCTTAAAAGGGCAGAAAAAATGTGGAAAAAGGAGGAAATGTTGGTTACCAGGCTCTTATTTCTCCATGTCAATATGCTTGCTTGTAATCCAGGGCTTTGGAGTTTGAATCCCTGGCTTTAAAAATTTTCTTTCCAAGGATTGATAAGAGTCAATGCTTCAGGATTCATTCCTGCCATTCCTTTTATTATCATTTGAACATTGTTTTTGTGTGAAACAACCACTGTCTTTGAAAAACCATTGTGAAAAAATACTGAAATGAAAGACAAGGAACACAGAAACATGGTGCAAATGAGATACATGGACAAAGGTACCCATAACAGCAATCTACATCCATCTTCATCAGTTAACAAATAATGACAGCACTGGATACTTGACACAATCTCCATACAAGAAACTATCAGTATTCAATTACCTTGGACAACCTTTTGAGAAAATGACCTTCACATTCTCATAGAATCAGAATATTGCACAGACCAGCTTAACACTGTAAGCAATACATGTAAATACATTTAACCCTTCACCATACAATCCTGAGTTTTGACAACCTAGAAAAAAATAGGCCTTTGAAAACATTGTGGGAAAAGGAGAAAATGCTGACAACCAGCATTTTCTCCTTTTCCCACAATGTTTTCTACCCTTCCAAAGGGAAATTTCAATTTTTCAGTCATGTTTGTCATCTGCAAATGCTTTCAATCTGGACTTGTGTACAATGTTGTCATTTTGGAATGAGTTAAAGAAAGTTTCCATCCAATAGTAAAAACCCAAAGATCAGACTGCATGTTCATTTTAGTCTGATATTGGTAAACACCATATGCAAAAGCACACTGAGTCACACTAAGCAGGCTAAGGGTTCAAATCTCTATAGAAGTTAATACCATGGCAATGATACATGTAGCATATCAGTACCACTTTAGAGTTGACAGAAGTACGGTACTACTGTCTAAAACTAGAATCAATTCATGGAATGGTGTTTTATGCAGCTTTCAACAATATTTAGGTCATACCATAGCCACAGTTCACTAATTTATATATGTCTTGGATTTCATCAGTGCTTGTCTACGACTCTGAAGTGTTTTGCCCAAGGGCATTCCTATGAATGTCCTAGATCAAACCTGGGACCTTTAAAGTTTTTTATCCTACATCTCTATCACTAAGTCAGCCAGGTCTCCGTAACTCTGTACCATTCAGAGCCTAGTTTAAACAACCCTGGGAGAAGATGCCTTAAAAAAATAAACCATCATGGAAAAAGCAGAAAATGCTGGTTACCTGCATTTTTCTCTTTTTCCCACAATCTTTTCTCCCCCTTTCCAGATAAATTCAATCATTTGATGCACATTTCTTTTTTTTCTGCAGATGATTTAGATTTGTTGTATGGTAAAGTCAAAAGAGTTTAGGAAAAAGGAAGAAGACAGAATCATTGCACTGTAAAAGGAAACAATGAAGCACTGTAATAAAGCCATTATAGAATATTAGTTTAGGAAACTGAATCCAAGCTGAAATTTTTTGCTAATAAAAACCAAAAATTTAGACAAAATCTATACAAGAAAAGAATTTTGAAGACATCATTAGTATAACTTGCCATTGTATTCCATGTTAGAAATATCCCCTGAAACAACCTGTCCATACAGAAAACCAGTAATAATGATACATGTACCAGTACAAGTAGAGGTGATCAATATCAGACTGAGGTAACATCTTGCAGCCTGGCTCAGGTGTACACTTATTGATTGTCCCAGCAAACGATATCCAGTACAAGCATATTACAAAGCTGAATGAATATCAACCCTTTACCAAACGTTGAAATTTTGGACAAGACCAAATCTAAAGCATTTGCAGACAACAAAAATACATGTAGCTAAAATGATGATTTCTCTCATTCATAGGGTGGAAAACATTGTTAGAAAAGGAAAAAATGCTGGTTACCACAAGCTTTCTTCTTCAGGGTCACTCAAAACTGGGACTGTGTGGTACTGGGTTAAAGTGTAGAAAGAGAGGAGAATGGAACGGTTATTTTACTCTTTAACAGACTACACAATTTTGGTTTGACCAACGAAAAGTTTTCCAATTTTGTCCCTGTAATGTCATCATCCATGTAGCTAGATGCATGCAATCAATTTGATCATTTTTTTTTTTCTTGACGAAAAGATTAACCCTACCCATTTATCATATAAAAAAAATACTTAAAATTATGTCAAAGTATCGGTAAATTTAAGGTACTTTTCATCATGACCACCACATATCAATACATAGTAGTAGTATTGTATTTTCATCAAAATCAATGTCTTTCTTCCAATTTTCCTTCAAGACATCCTCTATGCACCATTTTCCCCTTCTTAATTTCATTGACAACATTTTTTTGACATTTGGTAGCAAGATTTTTGAAATGGCAATATCAACCAACACATGCCATGGCAAGTGTTTTAGAGAAGTGGATAAAATTAACCCTTAAAGCTCCTTTCACAACTATTTTTTTTCTTTCGCAGCCAGTGTAGATTAAGATCAGACTGCACAAAATGTGCAGTTGAATCTTTGATCTACTTCGTCTGCTTTGCTGAAACATTCTAGACAAAGTTGACCTTGACATTGAATTTATTTGGGTCTTGTTCTGACATTTAAAATGTCTGTTGCATTTATACAGCTAATATAAATGATGGCATGTTTACTCAGCTTGTAGCCTGGGTATGCGCTATCCTTAAAAATTCATATTTTACTTACTACAATGCAGCTTATCACAATTAGCAACAGAATAAATTTTGGTAAAATCAAGAAGAAAAATTCTTTTTCTATCCCCCCCCCCAAAAAAATGGTAAAACTAACAAGACACTAAAACTTTGGACAAAATACTTGTTGTGAATAGATAAACCCCTCTTGAAAACTCGGCCGACGTAAAGTTTTCTTCTGGCGTTCCTGTCATGTGACATAATCCGTATGGCTATACGCATGTAATAAAGGTAGATGATTTCTTTGTCCATACAGAAAAGATTATAGTTTACCACATCCATTTAATTAACATACATAGAAAAAGAAATGTTTAGAAAAAGGATGCTGAAATAAAGGAAAACCTCAAATAGTTTTCATCATGACTACAAAAATTTAAGGCCTAGTTTCATACTTTTGTCAAAATCAATAGATTTCTTCAAATTTTCTTTCAGATCATCTTTTAAACTTGTGTAATTTTCCCCTCCTCAATTTCATATCTTTGTGAAGCTACCTGGTACTTTCATGCCATCAATGGCACATCAATCAAAAGGGAAAGAGTCAGAATTCATTTAACCTGTTTTCCATATACCAAACTTATCTTAATAGTACATTTGATCAGCTACCTGGAATCGACCAGACGCTTTCTAATTATTTTGTGAATCATTTTCCAAGAGAAAAAGTCATTCCCAATGTAAGCCAGAGCGTATTCCTACAGGTCAAAGCCTCTATTTATCAGACATATTTTCTGCATACAGTACATTGTAGTTTTCTTTTTATGCATAACTTGCAGTGTTCCCTCTAAGATCATTTTTTGGGAGTGCACATGTGCTCCCTGGAGTACAAGTTTAGGAGAGCAAGAGAAATTCTAGGAGTGCACTTAATAATGACAATTTTAGAGCATCTATGTAAAAAAGTAAGGGTCTGTTGTATTGAAAAGTTGCTTTGGTGAGTCCCACTCTGCAGTCCTCTACTCTTTAAAACAATATGGGTAATTAAAAAAGATGATGCTTGTTATGTTTCGTTACTGATGGAACCAGTTTCAGAAGGACAACTTAAACCTGATGGCCAGTAGAATTTTCCATTTCACTGTCAATTTCAGAGGCTAATCAGCTTTCACTTATTGTTTTATGGAGATACTTATGTAAATTTACTGTCTAAAGTCATGTATAAAGCGGAGTAGACAGTTTCAAATGCCTATGATCGGATGATGCCAAACCGATTTTTGTTGTGTCATGGGTTTTCTTTTTTTTTTCACGGATTTTTTTCTTTCATGCCTGTTAAGTTTTGGAGTAATATTTCTGCATGATTTGCCATAGATTTGTCTTCTAGAGTAGCATGTAACTTCAAAACCTGTAATTTTACACTAGAAAAGCAGATCGTTACCATTAATACTTTTTCATAAATGTCAACAGTTTGGTTAGCGATGATAAAAAGTGACTTTCACACTTGATACTTATTGTACATGTCAGAATTTAGATCTTTCAAATATCATGTAAAGACAGTACTTGTTGCCAGTCGATTCGCTAGTGCTTAAGTTTTGAAGACATTTTTTTCTAATTTGTCCCAATTGGCGCCACTGGTGATTGATAGCGGGAACCCTGAAACCTATGCATGCATGCACATTTCACTTCATATTTTTGATTATTAAATTAAGTGTGTGAATGGGAATCCTGACTCGCTAAAAAACGAGAGCTGACATATTGTGATAACAGAACTTTACAGAGACTAAATTAACTTCTGGAACATGCACAGTAATTGTCAGGCTTAGTTTTGATTTCTTTGAAATTAGGTCAATGGTTACTTACATTATAAAACTGGAATTGCAAACAGACAGCAGTTACATTTTGTTAATCTTTTGGTGCACATGTCTTTGCAAAAATCAGTCATTTCACTATCTATTAAGCAGTGTTTCCACTCATATTTTTTTGGTGGAGTGCATGCGCTCCCTGGACTAAAAGTTTGGGAGTGCAAAAGAAAATCTTGGAGTGCACTACAAAATAATGAGCATTTTAGAGCATCTATGGGGGAAAGTAAGGATGTGGTGTATTGAAAATTTGTTTTAGTGAGTATCACTCTGCAGTCATCTGCTTTTGAAAACAATATGGGTAATTTAAAAAAGAAGCTGCTTGCTATGTTTCCTTACTCACGGGACCAGTTTCAAAGGGAAAACGTACAACCTGATGACCACTAGAATTTTCCATTTCAATGTCAATTTCAGACACTAATTAGCTCTCACTTATTGTTTTATAAAGATTATGAACATTTACCGTACAAAGTCATTGATAAAGCTGAATGGATAGTTTGAAATGCTTATGAGAAGATGATGTCAAACCAAATTTTTTTTTGTCATGGGTTTTCACGTTTTTTTGCAGTGATCTTTTTTTCATGTCTGTCAAGTTTTGAAGTAGTATTTCTGCATAATTTGACAGACATATGTCAATTAGGGTAGCAAGTAACTTCAAAACATATAATTTTACACTAGAAAAGTGGATTGATACCATTAGTACTTTTAAATAAATGACACCATTTTGATTAGCAATGAAAAACGCTGACTTTCACACCCAATACCTAATGTATATGTCAGAGTTTAGATCTTTAAGATATCATATAAAGACAGTACTTGTTGCCACTGCTTAATTTTGGAGACATTGTTTTCTAACTTGCCCCAATTGGCGCCACTGATGATTGACAGTGGGAGCCCTGAAACCTGTGCGTGTGTGCACGTTTCACTTCATATTTTTGTGCGTGATTATTCAGTTAAGTGCATGAATCATGCACATATGTGCGTGAATGGGAACCCTGTCAAGAACCTTATTAGTAGTAGAAATGAACAATATTGATGCTTAACACTGTTTGAAGAGAGGCCGGTATGATTGGATTTCTGTTAGATGCATGAAAAGGGAGGTTGCAGCAGGGGCTAGTGGACCTTCCATATTTCAAACAGAAATTTCATTCAAAATTGTCGTCGTCAACTGAACTGCTCCAACTTCAAATTTGTCGCGTGGTAGGTGTTAAAAACAGTATATCGAATTTAAACAGTACACGTGTCACAACCCTTTATCGTTAGGACATGTATGGAACTTGTTTTAAATAGAAAATTTTATGAAACTGCTCACAAAACTGACGATTTATGGAAGGTGACGGAACCTTTAGCTGATTCAATTAAATCGTGTGCGGTTAACAACAGCTTCTCTTTTGCATGGACGATACATGCAGCAGCATCTGTGGTTGGTCGTCCAATCAGATCCGTATTTCCAGTTCAAAATAACATACTGGACGTAGCTGTTGGCATTCTTAACACACGGTTCAATCCAAGAGTATTTAAGAAAACAACATGTAGTGAACCAATTTGCATCACGTGGTCAGGGTCAGGTTCTCGACTGAATCACTTTGTTCCACTATTGAGAAGAATAGACAATGACTGCGTGGATCTTACAGATGAGACTGATTTTCCCCCATTGCCTTGCTCTCCATCATCTAGCTCTGAAGACAATGCAACTTCTCCGCACAGAGAAAAATGTAAAAAGTTGCTTTATGAAGATCTCCAGTCATCTGAATCAACACAGGATTTGGGGGAATATCAGTTTAACCTTCCATTAAAATGTTTGCAAGAATCAAGCAAACCTTGTGATGAAAATTCCGACAATTCATTCCATGTGGCTCCAAAAAATGAAATCTCCTTTACAAAAGAAATAGATATTTGTGTCTCAAGCCACTCAACTGAATTACCAGCCTGTTCTAATTGTCAAAATGTTTTGCCAGGAGAAAAATTCATGTCTGTACCGGAACTTTTTAAGGTAGTGATGACATATGATCAATTAGATGTAAAAGATACAATACCTTCAAGACTTAAGGAAAACATATTCTTTGTGGTGAAGAAGCATGACGTAGGAAAGGGCAATTTTACAGATGATTGCGGTGTTTGGTTAAAACCTTCACTTAAAACCAGCGAGATGCTGACAGGCAAGGATGGCAATTTAACCACGATATCAAAAAAACAGGGTGTATACTGCAAAAGCATTAAAAACAAACTGACTCCTCTTGAACCGCAACCGCATCAAGATGAAATATTAGTGGTCAAAAGATATTATTCTAAAGTGAAGAAGGATCCCAAGTATCAACGTAGGATAAGCTGGTTTCAGCACATACCAGCCTCATAGGATTTGTCTAAATTAAATACACAAATCGTAGAATATATAGGAATCTTTCCAGGAAGCATTTTACATGGAAATGCAAAACAAACCAGTCAAGAATATGTCAGGACCACTGAAAATCAGAAAGATATAATAAGAGACTGTTTGGAGCATAAAATTAAACCGATCCAAATTCTGAAAAAAGTTAATGAAATAGACAAAGACAATCCCATTAGCAGAAAAGTACCCATTAGGTACCTGGTACTGTGAGATTTTTTGGAGTTGGAGGTATGCAGGTCAACTATATTCCACACCAAACCTTGTCTGGCTTTATGCAGTACAGGCCAAATGCAGTTGTTGTGCAGCTTGGTGGAAACGACATCACAGCGAATTTGTCACCGAAACAAATATACAAGAAATTGATTGAATTAGGGGAATATATGAAGAATAACAGAATAAACAATGTGTATGTTGTCGAAATTGTAAAACGTGGAAACTTTGTGAAGCCTCCTGGTCTAACCAAAGAATCGTTCAACAAACAAAGAAACAATCAATTGACAATTGAAATGCACACTAAAGGACTATTTCATAAATCTGAAAGTGAATTTCCCCTACGACTATGATAAACAACTTGTACATTTCAATCAATCTGGACTCTACACGCAGTTCTTTGCTGTACAACGCCCGTTCTTTAAATCCTAACCCCTTAGCTGCTACGCGCGACTCACTAACCTTTCGCGGCCAATGTATATTGAGATCAGACTACACAGAACATGCAGTCCGATCTCTGATCTACACTATCCGATAAAAAGTTACTTTAGTCTGAAATAACACTATTTGGGGTTTTACTATCGGCTTAATAGTTGAAACTCTTAGCAGGATAAGGGTTTAAGAAAGATACTGTATACTGTATGTATATGTATTGTATGTACTGAACATTCACATGTATCATCCGTTGTATATGTTAAATTTATGTATGTGTAACATGATAAAGTGCTCTAATTGATGTATGCATGCTGAATAAACAACATATTCCTCATTTTCTTTCTAGCTTTTTATTCGTCAGTGTGTTTCAAAATGTAGAAAATATAGGTAGTAAACGTCGGTTGACCGAAGAAACCATACAAACGTTTAACCCTTTACCACGCAGTGCCGACTTTTAACGACCCTAAGGAAATGGCCTTTTGAGAACATTGTGGGAAAAGGATAATTGCACCATTTGACCCACATTGAAATTTTCGTCTGCAAATGCTTTCGATTTGGACAAGGCTAAAATTTTGTCGCCTGGTTAGTTAAAGTGTTACGGAATATTTCACCTTTTACCAATATAAATTTCATATTTCGAACAGAAATTTCATTCAAAATTGTCGTTGTCATTTGAACTGCTCCAACTTCAAATTTGTCGCGTGGTAGGTGTGAAAAACAGTATATCGAATTTAAACAGTACACGTGTCACAACCCTTTATCTCCGTGCGATAACAATTTTGCCTTTCGGAACTTGAATTTCGGACGTTTAAAATGGCAAGAACAGAAAAAATATACTATATAATAATATAAGTACAAAGTCAATGAAATTTTCCTGAGTTAAATAAAGCAGGAAATATTCTTTACCAAACAACAAAATTTTATACTAAGTCATTTAGAATATAACAGAATAAACTCATATGTTAGACAACTTCGTTGAAAAAGGAGAAAATACTAGCCACCAGCATTATTTTCTTCTTTTACCACATTTTTTTTTCGAAAGGCTCGTTCCAGGGGTTTTCATTCGTTCCAAGTTTTCATAGGTATTTTCTCCTACAAAATTTACAGTTCTTTGCTGTAATAAAGCTTCTATAGCAATTCCCGCAAAGCTCATTCTTGTCCCATACTGATGTGTATTCCACTAATATAAATTCTGTTGTCGTCTGCAATCTGCAAAATCAAGATGAAATTTTATCGACCAGTTATTACTCCTATTCATTAGAGTTATCTCCCTTCAAGTACTTATAAATAGATCTGCTTGATCATGGCTACCAATTTCACCACATGTTATCTGATCGAATTAAGACAAAAATATATAAAATTTCCCAACTATTTTTGCAACTATGAAAAAAAAACATCATACTGAAGAAGAGCACACAAAAAAATCATGCATTCATAGCTATATATGTGCTGTGGCATATCAATTTCTTCTGTGGCGTACCTGTGGTGTATATTTCTGCTGTGGCGTATTTTAGTGTGACCGAGTGGAGACACAACAACAAAAAGTCTGAGCAAAGCTGCAAATCGGGGGTATTCCTAACTTAAATCAGCAAGACTGTTGTCTACTTTTAGAGCACCAATATACACTAATTGGTGACGCCAATGACCGCTTAGTACGCAATTGGGTATGTTTCTGAGCTCGAAAACCAGGCGAGTCGACGACGATAGGTGATCTCTGTAGCGATTTCTGGAAACGAACATAAATAGCCCTCGAGCCAATTACTAAAATGTATTGGTCAATATGAGTGAACTCAAATACGAAGATTTCTTTGTTAGGATAAACATGCATATATACTTTACCATCTTACCTTTTTTTGAAACGTTTGTTGTCAACGGAATTTGCCGAGATGAAATTCGGGCTATCAATTTAAGCGCCGGCAGTGAGATTGCCACGTCCGTATTCAATCAAAGTTACATTCACATAGTGATAACTTGAAGGACATGCATTAGCACAGGAAGTCTGTTCTTTATAGGAGAAAGTACAGAAAAATGTATGCCCTAATTCAAACCGGTAACTTTACCTGAGCGAAGCGTCATTAGTAACTAGATCTGGCCGTAGTTTCGAATTAGGTAATCCTGGGAAAAATTTCTTCAAGTTAGATACTTTATTTACCAATAAACGCATACACTTCTGTAAAAGTTTGTATTTTTGTTCTGAATCTAACAAATGCCGTGGATGTTTAAGCCGCTCTCCATTTTTTTTAAATCAACTTTAAATACGGACTTTCGGATTATATTTTTGGCGCGAAGTTATTGAAAATTTTATGGGGGAAGATTTGTTTCAATGGTTTCGTTGCAATACTCGAATTTACGTCTAATGAAACAAATAAGATCTAGATATATCATTTTGTCGGAAAATGGCCTTAAGATAATGTTTTTCAGTTAATCAAGTCCAACCTTGATATTTACAACATTTCCCATGACGTTTCTTCCCTTTTAAGGACAAATCCCATTTTTGAGTTATATTAATTTGTCGTCTGCAAATGCTTTCAGTTTGGACAAGTCTAAAATTTTTCTGTTTGATAAAGACTTTAAAAAGTGTATGGCCTCTGGTGTTCAATGCCACAGAGATACTGTGATGCTGGGATGTCATTTCAGTCGATATTTGATTCTACATATACCATGATCATTTCAGCGTGGTCTGTATTATGTATTATACTAGTACAGGACCTTCCATTTAAGGCCAGCAATCTCTGGCGTTGGTGGCAAGTGATTCCGACAAACTTGTCTACAGATTAGGGTAGGCCAAACAACTTTTAGTAGGCCAAACAACTTTTGGTAACACTGCCTGAATTGTCTTTCTGGCAGCTATCAGGGTTTCTCCCAAGAAAAGCTCTTACTTACTTTTTTGGTAGTGGCATCTATGATGGTGTAATGACAACTATGTATGTTTATCCTGGCACTTGCATTAATTTCGACCCAATAACAGGGTGCCATATAATTTCATGTGATCAGTCAGTTGGTCATGTGAACACGCATAGTAGTATGCACCTGTCAATTGAGACTACTTTAAAATAAGCATCTCAATAAGAGAATGAAAGTATCTGTTATGCTGACACACTAAATATGTAGATATAAATCTTCTTTGACACAACATTTTCAACAGGTACACGTCACCTTTATGACGTAATCTATCATTCATGACATCAGGCCAAGCCCCGTAGCTCAGTCGGTAGTGTACAGGACTTGAGAACTGGAGGTCCTCGGTTCAATCCCCGGCTTGGCCAATTTCTTTCCGAGGATTGATGATAGTCATTGCAACAGGATTCATTCCTCTCTCACCGCTGACTATTGTTTCAACAATGGTTATGTGGGAAAGCAGCCAGTGGCTTGGGAAGAATATTTGTGTGGAGTACTGGTGAAAGAAATTTTAGGAAAGCATGGATAGGTGCACTGGCAGCTGCGATATAACTGAAATAATGTTGAAAACGGCGTTAAACCCCATACAATCAATCAAACCCCATTCAATCAATCAATCATGACTTCAGTATTGCAGCTGCATATCCAGAACACTATACACAGATCTTCATTTTTTCTCAGAGTGAAAAAGATGTTAAATTGATATGTGTATTATTTTGGCCGAAATATTCAATTTAGTCCGATACAGATTATAAATGAGAAACAGGATAAATAGAATAGATGGTTGGTCTCTAGTACTGGGAGAGTTTATTGGGCTTGGCCCCGGAATTTTACCCGATTCGCTTCTGGCTCACTGGATAAGATTCCTACGCCTTGCCCAGCTAACTTTCCTTACACTAACCATCTACTCTCTCTCTATATATACTCCCATAGAAATTGTACCCCAGAGTCCATTTTCTACGTACAATATGGATTGGGGAGTATATACATTTTCTATGTAGAATATGGACAGGGGAGTACAAGTCCTATGGAAGTAAAGGTTTGTCATTAAACCAGTGATCGAGGTCATTTCATTAGAAATGACAACACCTAGATATCATCTGGATCTAGCAAGGGTCAGCTGCTGGCTATGTATGGCCTATGTTGTCTTGGTTAACATTTCCTTGTGACCGTGATGACCTCACCTTAGTTAGGTTAACTCTTTATCACATGACAAAATTTTACACTAGTCCACATTGACACTTTTTGTCAGACAACAAATTAAGTATGGCTCAAATGATGGGATTTGTTCTTGAAAGGGTAGAAAACATTGTTGGAAAAGGAGGAAATGATTGTCATCAGTATTTTCTCTTCTCCACACAATTTTTTCAAAAGCTTTATTTCTCAGGGTCATCAAACACGCACAGAATTGTGTGGTAAAGCATTGAACAGCATCCATATTTGACATTTTTGACATTTTCTTGTATCTATCAGGTTTCAGTTTCAAAGAATAAAAGGGGGTCCTGCATGGCTTAGTGGCAAGGCTTTTTTAATCAGTTATCCAGAAGTCCTGGATTTGGTCCTAACTCAAGGTGCTGGCATTTTGTGGGAGTTTTCTTTGGCAAAGCACATCAGAATGCCTAGGTGTGCAACATTTCGTTGAAAACTATGTTCATCGAAAATGATCCCAAGCCCTGACCCTTACCCAGATGAATTGTGGCCTGAATTTCTCTTCCAGGCAGAGCTTTCCATGACATAAAATCTAGAAATTTAGCAATCAGTATTTTAAAACATACATGGATTTCGACGAAATACATTTTCTACAAAATGTCGTGCCAGAACGCCCACCTTGCACTGGTGAAAGCAGACTATTAAGTGAGCTGTTGCTATAACAGAAATGAGTCATGCTCTGTGAAAATGGGATTTAATTATAGATGCATCTGCAAAATGAATTGACTCATGTCAGCCTGCGCAATCCACACAGGCTGACCCGAGTCAATACTTTTTGCTAATTGTAAATTTTTTCTGCATGTCCAAGGACCATTTTACCTCATGATTCTGTCAGTTCTTGGACAAAATGGAATTTCTGGAATGTATAATGATGTGAAGTCTTGCTTGAAATAATGCATTACCAAGATGCATTTAACTCCCTTTTGCCAGAGTGCCACTAATGATTATCATTTTGAAAGCGACAGTGATCATCATTTAATCAAGCACTTTAGAATACCTCCACTGGTGAAAATAAACCGTTAAGTTAGCTGTTGCAGTTATATAACAGAAATAGGTCATGCTTGGTGAAAAGTTTCGACCCATGTCAGCCTGCACAGGTTGACTTAGGTCGAAACTTTTTGCTGTTAGTAAATTTTCTGCATATGTAAGGACCAGTCTACCTCATGATTCATTCAGTTGCTACACAAAATGGTATTTCTGGGTGGTGTCAAGTCTTGCTTGTAATAATGCATTACAGACATGCATTAACCCTTTACCACACAATTCCAACTTTTATTGACCATAAAGAAGAGGACTTTTTAAACATTGTGGGAAAAAGAGAAAATGCTGGTAACCAGCATTTTCTCCTTTTTCAACAATGTTTTCTACCCTTTCAAAAACAAGTTTTAATTTTTGACTCATATTTATCAAGTCATCTGAAAAAGCTTTAAATTTGGACAAGTCCAAAATTTTGTCATTAGGTAAAGAGGTAAACTCCCTTTTGCCAGAGTGCCATCAATATAATGTTGAAAGCAGCAGTGATCATCATTCAATCAATTTTATAGGCAGAATAGTATTCCCAACAATGATATCAGCTTTTAAAAACCTAGTTGCTAGATTTGCGAAAAAGTGATCTACCAATAAGAAATACTGGAGATGAAAAAAGGAACTAAGGTCAACATGAAAGATTTCATCTTTCTAACCCACAAGAAAAAAAAAATTGGTTGCAAGGATGTACAGTATACTTGTCTGTCTAGTCCAGAAAAATCTTGAGTGGAGTATTTATTCAACAATCAATATACATGCATACCCATACAGGGACATAAAATAATAGAGCTACGAGAAAGAGATTTTATAATCAGTTTTAGTCTATGTTCTATATGAGAAATGAAATTGCAACATAAATTGTATGATTTGAGGCAAATCCAACAAAAACATGCAAGTTGAAACAGCAACTAGCAAACTAAGAGCCAACACTCCAATTGACAGGGAAGAGGTTCTATCATCTGGTGCACATTTGAGAGAGCGTTGATATTTGGACAAAGATTTTTTATTGTAGCTTGTTTCATACAGTCCTGCTTCAGTAGTATCATTATAAGGATTGCACAAACAGGGCCATATGTAGATAATGTTAATTTCTAATTGTATTGTATGTGTAGAGTTGATTGGCGGAGTACTTACTGTAGAAAGAGTCACTATCTGGTTAAGCTGACTGGAATTGATTTGCATGAAAGAATAATTACCATTCTGTGAAATACTTGCATTAGAAGCTGTTAAATTTTGACTTGTATCTGGATTAAATGCTGGATGCATGCTAATGCTCTTTGAAAGGGTATATGGATTAGAAAATACTTGCTCTGCAGTAAAAGTGGTGGGACTGATCTTGACTGTTTCTGCTGCTAATAAAAGTGATACAAGGTAAGGTTGTACAGAGGATACCTCTGATACATGAAGGGCTAATATACCAGAGGTTGAAAAAGTACCTGACGGATGCCCTGCACTCTCAGTGGTGTTAGTTTCAAGAGCATCTACAGGTATATTTGTACTTACCTGTAACAGAGACAGAATTGATAACATTGAAGATTCAGGACTGACTGTTGTTTCAGAGAACATAGTGTTTATCATCCTGTAAGAGGAAGGAAGAAAGTTTGTGTTGTCAACAATACTATTACTGTATGTATCTAAGGATAATGATGTATCAGTAACAGGGGGACTTGGAGATATTTCAACAGATTGCAAAATGGTTGAAAGAGTATTTTCTACCATATATGAAGTCTGTGGAAGTATTTCAGAATAAGTTGTAGGTAGTACATTGGACAGTTCTCTGCTGACACTAGATAAACTAGAATATACATGTAGTTCTGTGTGTTCTGATGTGATTGTGTCCTCAATCAACTTTGAAGAAACAAAGGTGAGAGGAGGTGTGGAAAATGCATCAGCAGTTGCTGAAACTGATTCACTAAAGTAATTTTGTTCAGTCATTGATAGCTGAGAACTTAGCAGGTCATTTACGCTGGTTGGTTGTGATTCTTCACTCTCAGAGGCACTGCTAGTGCTCATAGAACTGACTGCATATGAGTCACAAGCTGTGGACTTATCTAACAATGATAACGGAATTAATTCAGACAATAGAGGAGAAACCAAAGTGTCAATAAAATGTTCAGTGTTGGTGTCATGTGAGCTGTCTGTCTCTTTTACAGGAGTACCTACAACTTGGGAAGTATAAATAAGTGTTTCTTTTTCTATATGTATTTGGGGTATTTTTGATGAAAGAATTCTTTCTGAAGGGTATTCATTGTGGATCTGATGTGTGCTATCTGAAACAGTCAGAGGTCTACTTTCAAATGATGATGCATGAATACTTGGTTGTGTAAATAAATCAGATGATGCAAATGAGAAACTTGTCCCTTCAACATCTTCTATGCTAATTTGGTGTTCACTGTCTGTTATACTTAAAGCTGTATTTATAATTGGTGAATTGTGGATAACAGCTTGTGCTACTGAGTCAGATGAAACTGGTGAAAGGATGGCTTCATCAGTATATTCAGTGTTAACATAGTATGAACTGGACTCTGTAGATGAAAACAAACTAGCAAATAGTGAGGTATACACAGACCCCTGTGTTGATACACTGGATGGTAAAAGAATTGTTCTTGCAGTGTAATCTGTGCTGATATCATATGCACTGTCTTCACTGGGTGTAGGAAAATTTGTCATAATCTGTTGGATAACAAATGCTACATGCTCAGAGGCCATGCTTGTCATAGTATTTGGTATGGGAGTGACAACAGATGAGGTGGTCAGTAGCTTGCCAGATAAACTAGACTCAGACACTGATGATGTCAGTGTGGGAAGGACTTCAGATGAGGTGGTTGAAGACTTGGTAGTCGAAGAGGAGTCAGAAACTGATGATGTCAAGGGTTGACTGTTTGTCCCAACAGCTTGTTCTGTACAGTGAGATTCATCAGGTACATCTACAAAGATAAACACAAAATAAATTTTCTTTAGAATAAAAGGATCAAAGACAATTTGTAAGATAAATAACAAGAGCACTTTTGGTGAAAATTCTAAGTCTAAAAAGGGGCATAACTGTGTCATAAATACTTTGGTGGTTACCTGCCCCTGATTTATGGGTTCCTATTTTGATGGTCAACGTTTGAAGATGGTATATTCATTAATGACAGAGATATTATAAAATGTCAAAGTCCTTGAAACAAGTCAAAAAAGTGGCGTAACTGGGTCAAAATTATTTTGATGGTTACCTACCCCTGGTGTATGGATTCCCTTTTTGATAGTTAACAATTAGTTCAAGTTTGAAGTAAAATCTTCGATAAGACAGAGATTCCAATCATAAAATTACAATGTTGTTGCATAATGACAGTACAGACAATGACGACACCAGGACAATGACAATATTTCGATCTTATTTAAAAAAAAAAACAGCCAAGCTTATGAACACAGTGAAACTCTTCAACCTTCAGTCTACCCTTTCAAAAGCAAATGAGACATGCTCTGGCAAAAGGGGGGTTAATACATCTCTATTAGGCATGATTCCAAGCAAGTCATCACATGATCATGGATCCACAAAGTCCATTATGTCTAGCAACCAAATGAATCCTGAGGCAGAATGGTCCTTGGACATGCAGAAAATTGACCAATGGCAAAAACTTTTGGTCTAGGTCAGCCTGTGCAGACTGGGTCAAAATTTTTTGCAGATGCATTAAGCCCCTTTTTCACAGAGCATGGCTCCATTTTTTTTTGTCTGGTGCAGGAATTTATCAGAGTATTTCTTCAAGGGAGTTTAATATTTCCTTTATCATGTTCAAAACTCTTTTTTTCCCTTGCAGATGACTACTAATAATTTTCTTGAGGCTACAGGACAAATTGCTTACGATAAGCAGTTTCTGCTTCACATGTACATAATTTCAATGCATGTTGATAAGTCAAATTTGGTTCAACAGGTAATGCATTAACCCTTTACAAAACAATCCTGTGTTTTGTTAAACTCTTTACCAGACGATAAAATTTTAGCCTTGTCCAAACTGAAAGCATTTGCAGACGACAATTTCAATGTGGCTAAAATGGTGCAATTTTTCTTTGATGGGATAGAAAACATCGTGGGAAAAGGAGAAAATGCTGGTTACCAGCATTTCCTCCTTTTCCCACAATGTTTTCAAAAGGCTTCTTTCCCAGGGTCGTTTAAACCCAGGATTGTTTGGTAAAGGGTTAAGCTTAAAAAATGGCTTTTGGAATCATTGTGGTAAAAGAAGAAAATGCTGGTGACTAGCATTTTCTCCTTTTCCTACAATGTTTTCAAAAGTTTTCTTCCTCAAGGTCATTAAAACTTGGGATTTTGTTAGGTATAGGGTTGCTAGAACAGATAATTTAGCAAAGGTTTTGCTAAAACATAGGATAATTTAGCAGAGGTTTAATCCTTTACCAAACGGCAATAATTTAGACTGATCCAAATTGAAAGCAGTTGCAGACGACAAATTAAAAAGGTGGCTCAAATGACAAAATTTGTCCTTGATAGAGTAGAAAACATTGTGGGAAAAGGAGAAAATGCTGGTTACCAGCATTTTCTCCTTATCCCACAATGTTTTCAAAAAGCATCTTCCTCAAGATTGTTAAAAGTCAGGATTGTGTGGTAAAGGGTTAAAACAGAGAATGTGACTTACAAGGAAAAGAGAAATGCCTTGTACACTGGCTGGATGGATAGATATCTGTTGTAGAACTGCTTTCCTCCAACACACTGTTGTTCACTGAGGCTATAGATACAAGTAAGCATCAGACATTAACCACCAAATTGCTTGTGTGGATGGTGTAGATCAAGATCAGACTGCAGATTGCGGAAAACACGCAGTCTGATCTTAAGTCTACTCAGTACACTGTTCTGTTACAGAGAACTTTGAAATAGTAATATCTGGACTGCCTTTCCCGATAAAAAAGGTCCAATTTATAGGTTCAGCCATTTACAGGTTAGAGTGCTATAGAAGCTTTTTTGAGGGGCCCGGGGCAACACTCATCAATATTCCTAGATCACCTGTGGGTGTTAACCCTTAACCACAATATTCAGAGATTTAAGGAATCTTGGAAAGAAGGCTTTTGAAGGCCTTTTGAAGACACTTGGAAAGAAAGCTTTTGAAATATTGCAGGAAAAGAGGAGGAAATGTTGGTAACCGGAATGTTTCCTTTTTTCCACAATGTATTCTAACCTGTTAAAAACAGCTCTTATCTTTTCAAAGACATCTGCATGTATTTTAGTTACGCGGTCTAGAAATGTGTTGTGTTTGAAAGGGCTAAGGAAAATTTTCTGTGCGAGGGGAGGGGGTGTCAATAAGCTTTGAAGATTTTACCTGTCTGCTCTGACACATCAGTGTCTTGTGCAGGACAAATATTAATACGCGGTGCGTAAATTGCCGCTTAAAAAGTGCCGGCGGAAAATGGCAATAAATAATACATCTGTGGAAAAATCAAGCCAGTTTTTTGCTACAAATTTCTTGAAAAACAAAATGATTTCAAACATAGAAAATATTTTTTGAAATACCAATTTTTTACTGCAAATCTCTGTAGAGAGTTTCTAAATATAAACATAGGGAAAACCGGGATTTGTGCAACAGACTGGCAACAAAAGCACCTTGCAGGGCTTATACTGGGGCTTTTTCCCAAGCTTATAGGAGCTGTGTTTCTAAATGACTGGTGCATAGGTTATATGTTAGCAAACCATGGCTGGATGAATCATACAAGGAAGGTTTTAGCGAGTAAACATAATTTTTATTTTGAAGTTTGTAGCATTGACTGCTGCCTTGAAAAGTACTCCGGTTCTGTACCCAGAATTACCATATCAGAAAGGTTATGTATTTGAAAAATGCCACCTAGCAGAAGAAAATGGAGAAGTTGATGTCCAAACATACCGGTAGTCAGTAACAGGATGTGCACTATCATAGGTCACTGAGGCTCCCTTAGTCTGATAATGGAACATCAAAATTTTCATTGGTTGATCATTGAACCCCATTACTATAAATAGCATATTGGCTCATCACCTCCATATTGTATGTAATATATATCATGTTATTATAGATGATACAGAGGCTTTGTGCCATTGTTCTAATTTTAATATTTTTTAGAAGAAAGTCCGATGAAAATTTTGGTGTTCTATGATAGACCGATACAGCTTCAATGACCTTCTGGTGTAATCCAGCAATGGGTGTTTGATAAGTATATCCAGGTAGAACATGCAAGTTGTGACATATCAATTTGATTTGGCATGGAATTTCTTTCTAAAAATACAAAACTACATGCTGATTGTGGCCAAAATATGATGGCCCTGGCAGAGATTAACAAGTAGTCTTAACTTTGTATCAGACAACAAAATTTTAGACTTGTCAAAATTGTAAGTACATGTGCTGGCAGCTAGATGACAATTTGAATGTGGCTGGAATGGTGAGTTTTTTTTCAGAGGGTAGAAAATATTGTTGGAAAAGGAAGAAATGTAGGTTACCAGCTCTTTCTCCTTTTCCCACAATGTTTTCAAAAGCATAGCTCCTCATAGTTGTTAAAACATGGAACTGTTTGGTAGAAGGTTATGTAAGTGGAGCAATATTTGGAGAGAATATCTTTCAGGTAAAGAGGTGATTACACTTACATGTGAAGCAAAGTTTAATCTGCATATCCCTGCCATTGTAGTCATATCTTGTCTTTTGAAAATGAAATGGATCCGCTGTCAAAATAAGGTAGCACTTTGATGTTGTATGAACTATACCCCAGCATTCCCTGCCGTCATAAACATAGGTAAGGCATGTAGATTCACATGTGTAACGGTTTGCGGAGACATAATCAGTGTTACTTAGGGAACACATTTCATCTTCATAGACTTGGCTCATCTCACATGTATCTGTAACAAATGATTTAACCCTTTACCACAAAATCCAACTGTAACAACTTTTAGGAAGACTGCTTTTGACAACATTCTAGGAAAAGGAAAGCATGCTTGTTACCAGCATTTTCTCCTTTTCCCACAATGCTTTATACCCTGTCAGTTTGAAAGAGTCTAGAATATGGGAAAGGGTTGATTATTTTCAGTAATTATCCACTAAACATGGCTTTTTACATCTTTGAGAGAAACATTTTTAAAAGAACATTTTAAGAAGGAGTAGTTTGTAGTAACAAGGAGTAATTTGTGGTAACAAGATATTGCCTCTTTTCCCAAGTCTTTTTTCAACCCTTTTCTCAAAACTGCACTCTTTTTGACTATCAGTTGATTCTAATTATGCATACCCTGCAAATCAGTTGTTTCCCTGGGGAAGGGGAGGCGGGAAAATACTTGAGTCTATCTGTCCATCCATCTGTCAAGCCATCGGTGTACATATATGAGTGCCTATATATATTTGTGTACTTAGCGGTATTTTATTTTGAAAGCTCTTGAAATCAATAAAGCACTTTGGAAAATTAATCATCTTACATTATTTTCAGAAGAAAAAAAGTAATTGACCACTTCTTTTCAACAAAATCAAATGAAAGAAAAAAGTAGAAAGAAAAAGAATTGTTCTAACCCTTTACCACACAATCCTGACTTTTAACGACCCTGAGACAAAAGCCTTTTGAAAACATTGTGGAAAAAAAAGAAAATGTTGGGAACCAAAGTTTTCTCCTTTTCCTAAAGTGTTTTCTGCCTTTCCAATTGCAAATTTCAGATTTTGAGTCCCATTCATTTTGTTGTCTGCAAATACTTTGAATACATACAAGTCTGAAATTTTGTTGTGTGGTAAAAGGTAAAACTTCTCCACATTTCTCACAATTAGTTTTCCCTTTATTCTCTAGGTGAAAAAAGGTTTACCAAACATCAGCATTTTACACTTGTCCTTAAACATATAGTGTACACTGAAAGCATCAGCAAATGATGAATGTCTCTAGTTAGCAATATTTTTCTGATTTTTAACAAATTTTATCATTAGCTTTCTTCCTGAAGATTGCGTACACATGGGATTGTCTGGTAATGGCTTAACCCTGTACCAAGCAATCCTGAGTATCAAAGATCCACACAAAGAAGACTGTTGGAAACATTGTGGGAAAGGGAGAAATGCTGGTAACCAGCATTTTCTCCATTTCCAACAATGTTTTATACTCTCCAAAAAAATTACTTCAATTTCTGATTCACATTTGTTTTCTTGTCTGAAAATGCTTTCAATTTGGAAAAGTCTAAACTTTTGTTGTTTAGGAAATTGATTGACTGATTGATTGAATGGTGTATTATGCTCTCAACATTATTTCAGTCATATCATGGCAACATCTCAAATATTCATGTACTTCCTAGGCTTCACCAGTGCTACGCTGTGTGGGAAAGAGTTAAAGGAAAATCCAGTGTCTTGAGAATTATTATTGTAAAGTTAAAAAGGTAACAATACCAGAATCCTTTTCACAGATAAATTGGTGAGTGTCATTGCAAGGTGCCCTCTGCAGACTTGTTCCACTACTTTGGACTGTCCAACAGTAATCAGCCGATCCACTGTTTGAAATGTCATCTCCTGTCTCTAGCCATTCAGGCACAGAACTATCCTTTTGCCATTTCAGAGAACACGAATCATCCTTATTGGTTTGAACCAAGCCAGTCCAAAGAGAGTTCATTCTGCAGTTGTAAAAATCTTACCTATGCATGGCAGACAGTCCAATGACTTGCTCAAGACAGCACTAAAACTCAGTACTTGGCATACGAAAGAGGTTTTTGTGACGAAAAAAGTTGTCTCCCAACATGAGGGAGGATTTAACTTTGACAAGAAAATCAGCATCAAAGCAAATCGACCGATACATGAAAGCCAAGATAAATGTGTGTGTCACAGTTCCTACATCACATCTGGTTTTGCAAAGATTTCACAAATTCATACAGGTGTGAAAACCACATGTATGCTTATAATCCACCTTTTACAAAAGACATTGAAATAATGTTTTTAATTTTGAGATTGTTTTCATATAAGAATTATTATATCAAAAAATAGCTTTACACTAATGTTGCCTTTAACCCTTTACCGTACAATGCTGACTTTTAATGCTGTGAAAGAAGGCTTCTGAAAACATTGTGGGAAAAGGAGAAAATGCTGGTAACCAGCATTATCTCCTTTTCCTACAGTGTTTTCTACCCTATGAACGACAAGTTTTATGTTTTGGGAAACTTTAAATTTGTCATTTGCAAATGCTTCCACTTTGCATAAAGCTAAAATTTTGTCGTCTGGTAAAGAGTTAAAAGAGTTGATGCAAAGTATTAAATATCACTATTGTCTTCAAATATTAGGATGGCATTGGGGAATGAAACAAAAAAGCTGAAAAAAAAATTTCCTCTGGAGGGACTTAAACCCATGACTTTCAAAACAATCCTTTAATCCTTTACGATACAATCCTGATTTTTAACAGCCCTCAGGAAGAGGGCTTTTGTAAACATAGTGGGAAAAGGAGAAAAGCTGATAACCAGCATTTTCTCCTTTTTCCAACAATGTTTTCTATCCTCATTTGGACAAATCCCGTTATTTGCACTGTAATTTAGTAATTGTCTGCATATTCCTTTAATTTGGGAGAGTCTAATTTTATGTTGTGTGGTAAAGAGTTAAGCAAAACAATCAAGTTATAAAATTTCAGAAAATCAAGATTTCACTTATCTTACATTAATCCCTGGGCCCACCATTCTTCAAGGAAATACTCTATGGCCTGTCGTTTTGAAAGCGTGTCAATCTGAAGTAGCCTTGCACCAACTGAACTACAAACAGTGTTTGCAGTATTCCATGTCACATGGCTTGTAAACAGTACAAAATGTTGTCTGCTTGTAGTGGGAATGCTGGGATCTGAAAGAATAAATGGTATAAACGTTACCCTCTAACTCGGACCGAATCATCGCATTATCATTCGACTGAGATGTCCTTTGCCTAGCAGCAGACCACCTTTGAAATGTGACAGAGATATATATATTCTTTTTTAATGACATAAAGGCAGCCTTAACTCCAAAAGCATTCAGAAAGAAATAAAATTGTTCTGATAAGCCCTAATCCTTTACCACACAATCCCAACTTTTAACAATCCTGAGAAAGAAAGCTTTTGAAAACACTATAACAGAAGGAGAAAATGCTAGTAACCAGCATTTTCTCCTTTTCCCACAATATTTTCTACCCTTCCAAACACAGATTTCAATTTTGAGTCATTCATTTTGTCGTCTGCAATTTTTTCAACTTTGACAAGTCTAAATTTTTGTCGTTTGGTAAGGACTAAACTATGGTATTGAAATCCATTGCCACTAAAAGTAAATAACCAGTGTACATATGAGCCATGCTCTGGCAAAAGTGGGCTTAATGCATTTCTGTGATGCATGATACCAAGCAAGTCATCACATGATCATGGATCCATAAAGTTCATTTTGTCTTTAACAGACAGAATCATGAGGTAAACTGGTCCTTTGAAATACAGAAAATTGACCTATAGCAAAAGCTTTCGGCCCTGCGGAGTCTGACGGGGGTTGATACTGTTTGCAGATGCATTAAGCACCTTTTTCACAGAGCATGGCTTGTTTGTTTGTATGTTTGTTTGTATGGTGCTAAAGACCATTTTCAACATTATTTCAATTGTATCATGGCAGCCAGTGCACCTATCCATGCTTTCATCAAGTTTTCTTCTACAAGTATTTTGCACAATGTTCTTCCCAAGCCACTGGCTCCTTTCCAAAGTTATCATTGTCGAAACAATAATCAGTGAAGAGAGAAGAATGCATCCTGTTGCAATGACTATCCTCAATCCTTGGAAAGACATTCATCAAGCGGGGGATTCAAACCAGAGACCGCCTGGTTTCAGGTCCTATATGCTACTGATTGCACTACCAGGCTTGGCCTTGTGTGGAGAGAATACTTGCATATTTACATATTTCCATGTGAAAATCTTTGTAATCCTTTCCAAAATGATCCTATGCTTTCAAAAACATTGTGGGAAAGGGAGAAAATTCTCGAAACCAGCATTATCTCCTCTTACCACTGCGTTTTCTACCCTGTCGAAGACAAAGGCTGATCATTTGAGCTATATTTGATTTGTTGTCTGCAAATGCTTTCAATCTGGAAAAATCTACAATAGTGCTGCTTGAGAAAGACTTACAGTAATGGGGATCCTATGCAGACTAAGTGATTAATGGGTTGGATTTGTAATCAAGTAATCCTGGTTTGATCTTGGCTGGCAGTGCTGGGCAAAGCACTGAAGAACTCAAGCTTGGTATTAGTAAAAGTCAGGAAAAACGGTAATAAGTGAGCTATTGAAAGTAGCATTAACAGAATAAACTCTTTACCAAACAACAAAATTTCAGGCTCTTCTACATTGAAAGCATTTGAGCCATGCTCTGTGGAAAGGGGGCATAATGCATCTGCAAAAAGTATCGACCCAGGTCAGCCTGCGCAGTCCGCACAGGCTGACCTGGGCCAAAACATTTTGCTATTGGTCAATTTTCTGCATGTCAAAGGACCAGTCCACCTCATGACTCAACAGATTGTTAGGCAGAATTGATTTTATGGGTCCTTGATTATGTGACGACTTGCTTAGCTCTTTACCACACAATCCCAACTTTTAACGACCCTAAAAAGGAAACCTTTTGAAAACATTGTTGAAAAAGGAGAAAATGCTGGTTACCAGCATTTTCTCCTTTTCCCACAATGTTTTCTACCCATCCCATAACAAAGTTCAATTTTTTAGTCACATTTGTCATCTGCAAATGATTTCAATTTGGACTAGTCTAACATTTTGTCACGTGGTAAAGAGTTAGTATAATGCATCACATAGATGACAGAGCATGGCTCATTTACAGACATTAAATGTGGCAAAAATGATAGAATTTGTCTGTGAAAGAGTAGAAATTACTGTGGGCAAGTCCTTCCCAAAAATGTTTTTCAAAATTTGAAAAGCTATCTGAAGGATTGTATGAATACATGGGAGCACTGGATAAACCCTTTTCCAAAAAAATCAATTTAAAATTACCTTAGATAAGAAGGTATGTGAAATCATTGTGGGAAAAGGGGGAGAAAAATGCTGGTGACCAGCATTTTCTCCTTTTTTTCCCAACAATATTTTCTATCCTTTCAATCAAATATTCCACCATTTTTGTCTCATGCAATTTGTGGTATTCAAATGCTTTGAATTAGTTCTAACCCAAATGCTTTCGATTAGTTCTAGTCTAAAATTTCAATGTTTGATAAAGACTTATTTTCTACCCTTTCAATAAAATATTTGACCATTTTTGTCACATGTAATTGATGGTATTTAAATGCTTTTAAGTAGTTCTGGTCTAAAATGCTTTCAATTAGTTCTAGTCTAAAATTTTCTTGTTTGGTAAAGACTTAACTCTTTCCTGCACAATGCAGCCTTTTAACGACCCTGGGAAAGAAGCCTTTTGAACACATTGTGAGAAAAGGAGAAAATGCTGGTAACCAGCATTTTCTCCTTTTCCCTCAATGTTTTCTACCCCATCAAAGAAAAATTGCACCATTTGAGCCACATTGAAATTGTTGTCTGCAAATACTTTCAATGTGTACAAGGCTAAAATTTTGTCGTCTGGTAAAGGGTTACGGGTTAGAAAAATAAATCTTTTTTAAAAATGAAGAACTTACTATTACTTGGCACTACTGTTGAAGGACACACATAAGTGACATTAGCAGTGGACGGATCACAGCACGAATATGGAAATACACTGTTGTCTGCTGTATTTGTTGTAGATTGTATGTGATGATCTAGAATGAGACCAAAACAGGAGAGAGAGGGTTTAAGCCTTTATCAAACAATCCTGATTTTTACCATCAAAGAATCCAAAAAGCTTTTGAAAAGATTGTAGGAAAAGGAGAAAATGCTGGTCACCAGCATTTTCTCCTTTTCCCACAATGTTGTCTACCTTCTAGGAGACAAGTCCCATCAATTCAATTGCATGTGATTTGTCATCTTCAAATACTTCTAATTTTGACAGGTCTAAAATTTAGCCATCTGGTAATGAGTTATTACATATCTATCGCTTACTCATAGCTTATATAATGTCCATATGAGAAAATGCTAACAGAAAAATCGTGGAGAAATGAGCTGTTGCTTATTACAGGCTATTGCTACTCTTTCTACCAATGTTTCAATCTGGTACAAAAAAGACATGGGGTCATTAAAACATGGCATTGTTTGGTAAAGGGTTCATTCACCCTTGTACCGGTCTAGGTGCATTTTGAATATGTTCCGAGAGCATAATCTTTGCTCATATTAACCCTTTACCCCACAATTCCAAGTTTCAATGACCCTGATGAAGAACCCTTTTGAAATTATTATGGGAAAAGGAGAAAATGCTGGTAACAAGCATTTTCTCTTTTTCCCACAGTGTTTTCAACCCTTTCACCAAGATCTGCTATCATTAATTTGAAGAGCACTTATTTTTTTGGCTGCAACTGTGTCCAAGTTGGACTGGTCCAAAATTCTGTTGTCTGGTAAAGAGTTAAAGAAATTTTTATGATTAAGGCTGAAAAGTAGGTAACATACCAGTCCATGCCTGCTTCCTGTAAAACTTGTATGGATCAGGAACAGAATCAAAGTTTGAATAATAAAACAAAGAATCTTCCGCAAAGTAGATGTAACAGTTATGTGAGCTTGTCCCAGATAGCATGTAGGCATAGGCCCAACATTCTGTTTCATTGTAGGTCCAAACGGAACACTGGTTCTCACACTCGTATTGTGTCACATGATATGGACCTAAACCTGTCCCTTCTCCAATCACATTGCTCTGTGGTCCATTGTATACCCAATGACTGGAGACTGAAATATACAAATATACTACCTGCTCATTGGACCATTCGTTGACTCCCTACCTTCTGAAACAAATTAAAATAGATGTTGACCCACCTTTTTGTGTGGAGAAAATTGATATTTTGTAAGAATGTAATATGTCTACACTCAGCTGGAGAAAAACAAAAAAAATGCATTTGTCTGTGATAATTAAGGTGTAAAAACTGTCAAAGAAAACCTTTCTTTTCATTAGTGAGTCTTGTCGATGAAAGTTCACCAAAGTGCTACCAATAATTGCATGGAAAAAACTAAATGGGCCATACTCTGACAAAAGGGGGCTTAATGCATCTACATAATGCATCTCCTTGCAACTCGTCACATAATTATAGATCCCTAAAATCCATTGTGTTTAACAACCAACTGAATTATGAGGTAGAATGGTTCTTGGACATACAGAAAATTTACTAAAAGCAAAACGGATCGACCCATGTCAGCCTGCGCAGACTGTGCAGGCTGAACTGGATTGATACTTTTTGCAGATGCATTACCCCCCTTTTCACAGAGCATGGCTCAAATACATTTTACCTGTATCAGTGGTCCCCATACAGATAAATGGATGGGACTCATTGCATTGGGCAGTCCTCCATGTCAGAGATGCTGTATCAAGTACAGTACACAAAGAAATATCATACAGATCTGTTGTTGGTTGTTGGTTAGAATCCCAGTTGGTGTAAGTCATGTCTGTACAGTCTGACTGCAGTCTGATATCTGGATAGTGTTGTGGATCTGGCTCATGTTGGCCCAGCCAAAGGGTACCTTCACTGTAATTGTACAGTAGTATAACACTTACCATACTTTTTCATCTCCTAACAGAACCTGAGTTTTGACAATGTGCAACAAGAAACACATTGCTTATAGCTAGCCACAATATTTTCACATGTATTTTCATTATCATACATATATTATCTGGCTCAAACAAGTGGCTAGAAGTGACTGCAAACCCAAGAAAAGTTACTAAAACAACAATTTTTTGTATGTATTAATCTTTTACCAAATAATCCCAAGTTTAAATAACCCTGAAGACAAAAAAATGCTTTTGAAAACATTGTGGGAAAAGGTGAAGCAGAATTTTCTCCTTTTCCCACAATGTTGTCTACACCACAGAGACAAATCTTACTTTTAGAACCATATTTAATTTGTAAGCTGCAAATTATTTCAATTTAGACAAGACTAAATTTTCTCTTGCTGGTAAGGGTTACACCATATTTTATGTTGATTATCCCTTTACTTCATGATAAAATTTTAGACACGTCCATATTGAAAGCATTAACACACAACAAGTCAAATGTTGAAATTCATGTCTGAAAGGACCCAATAGAAAACATTGTGGAAAAAGGAGAAAATGCTGGTTAAAAGCATTTTCTCCTTTTCCACAATGTTTTCAATAGCTTTCTTTCTCAGGGTCGTTAAAACTTGGGACTGTGTGGTAAAGGGTTATACACATTTCATAAGGATTTGTCAAAAGCTGTCTGCTGCAAATCTTTCTAGGAAAGAAATGAATTGATGAAACAGTAAAGTTTGTTATGTATAAGAGTGTGTTTTCTTAGTCTGGGATTGCTAAAAACATGAACATTACTTTTGAGCTACAGAATTTATATGCTTATGATATTTCTTGTCCCATTTATATACAGGTAATTCTTCCACTGCCCTTTGCCTCCTTGTCTATATGTGAAATGTCATTCTGACAAGTTTTCTAAAGGAGAAATGTACAAAGCCTGAATTCTCTCTGATAATCATTTGCCTATATTTCCGTCTATTCGATCCCCTTAGCAATAAAATTTGCGCATGCGCAAAGTGAACTTGTCGTGCACTGTTTTCGCTGATCATAAAATATCATAAAAAGATGATTTCAAAGCTGCAAATTTGTTTCAAGAGGTAATTACATGACATCTTTACTTTTCTGAGAAAAATCAAAATTTTACCCTTAACCAAACAATCCAATGTTTTCAAGACCATGAGAAAAGGGGCTTTGTTGGAAGAGATGAAGATGCGACCAGCATTTTCTCCTTTTCCCACAGTTTTCTGGCCTTTAAAACCCCTCCCTTATCCTTTTAGTTATATTATGATATATCGTGTGCAAATTTTGTTCTTTTGTATTGTGTTAAATCTATGAACTATCATTAATGAAAAAATGTACATAAAATGAATACCTAAAGTTAAGTACTTACCTAAGAAAGCCATTTGACATATATTTGCTGATTAACTTTGACAACATTTCAGATGCAATATCAGAGTCTATGTTCAGAAGTGTAGACTGGTTTTCTTTACACAACATGAAAGCTGTGTTCCATGTTGTGGGATGTGTAAACACATAGACTGGTCTTGGAATCATTGTAGAATTGCCATACTCTGGTATACCTATGAAATGAAATGATAAGATGACGCTTTTAAAAATCCTTCCACAAAATAGGCCGTATTCAAGTGAATATATTATGCTTGTCATTAAACAACATAAATGCATTGAGTGCACAGCTCAAGTTAGCCTGGACCCATGTCAAAAGTTGATAATAATTAAATTCACTTACATAAATTAGAGCCAAGTATAAAGGGAGGAATTGTGTTGGATATCGTGCTCATAGAAGTAGATGAACATGCATCACCTGTTTTCTTATATTAACTCTTTACCCAACAACAAAAATTTAGACCTGTCTAAACTGAAAGCAGTTGCAGACAACAATTTAAATGTAGCTTAATAATAAAAATTTTCTGTGATAGGGCAGAAAACATTGTGGGAAAAGAAAATGCTGGTTACCAGCATTTTCTCCTTTTCCCATAATGGTTTCAAAAGGCTTTTTTCTCAGGGTCGTCAAAAGTCAGGGTTGTAAAGTAAAGGGTTAATTATCAGTTTTCTAAAAATACCTGTTTTTCATTTTTGTAAAAAAGATCTAATTATGCTCAGGCTATCTAGATCTACAGAGAATTAGGTAATATTAATCAAGAGCTATTCAAGTATTACTGACCACAAGTTCTATTTGGTTCTGAGGAGTCATCAGCTGTGATATCGTCATAAACAGTGTGATTTACTGCAGCTAGAATTAAAGAAAAAATGGGTGTTCTGGTAAAAGGGGTTTAACTCTTTACCAAATGACAAACTTTTAGACTTGTCCAAATTAAAAGCATTTGCAGAATATGACAAATTAAATGTATTACTGTAAAAATCGGAAATGTTTGTGTCCTGGAAATCTTTGCGATTTTCACGTATTGATAAAAATCGCCAAGATGTCCACCAGGGTAAATTCAAGCTACTACAGTAGGTATATTTTACCTTGACACCGTGTCATATTAATAGAGGCAGTTTAGTATTGCCAATGAAACACATTGCATCGAAGTAAAAATGGAGACTTATTCAACTGAAAAATAGTCATTAGTTTTCTGTACATAGAGTAGAAATTTTAAAATTATTTCTTTCACTCTTTCAGAAATTAAAATATGAGTAAGGTCAGTATTTGATAATTAGCAAAATTTTAGACGGGCAATAATATTCACTTTTACAGTAACTCACAACATGAAATTTGTCTTTCATAGCCTAGAAAACACTGTGGGAAAAGGAGAAAATGCTGGTTACCAGCATTTTCTCCTTTTCCCATAGTATTTTCAAAAGACTTCTTTCTCAGGGTCGTTAAAAGTCGGGAGTGTGTGATACAGGGTTAAGTCCATCTCTGTGATGCATTTTACCAAGCATGTCATCATATAAGTTCTATGGATCTAACAACCAACTGAATCATGAGGTAGACTGTCCTTTGACATGCAGAAAATTAACCAATGGCAAAAAGTTTCTACCCAGGTTGGCCTGGGTAGGCTGACCTTGGTTAATACTTTTTGCAGATGAATTAAACCCCCTTTTTACAGAGCATGGCTCAAATGTAAAGACGCCATCTCAAAAGTATCTGAAAAGAATCACGGGCAAATGCTCATTACAAATTTGGTGAATCAAAGCAGGAGTTTTAATTAGTTAATTAGAGTTTTAATACATTGCTGTGTAATAATTAATACATGACCACATTACCTGCTACAGCCCACTTTTTTCATCTGACAGCAGACCTATGGTTTTTCCTTTTTCTACATTGTATTCACGTAGTGAGCCTTCAGCCTGGTTTTCAGCATTTTCTTCTTTTCCCACAAGTTTTAAAAGGCCTTCTTATTCAGGTTGTAAGATGATTAGTTTTTGGAATTTAGAGATGGAACAATATTTAAAAATGGTTATAAATACAAAGCAAGATCTTTACTCAAAACAGCAATGAGAACCCACCTACCTTCAAAACAAGTTTTCACATGCAGTGTTGAATAGTATCTTTGCAACATTTTTCCAGAAAAGTCAAAATAATTTGGCCTGCCTACAACATGGAGTATACATTTTGTGGAGGTGATAGAAAATCCCCAACATTCTTCGATCACTTTGAAACCATTTGACACAAAGAATGGTATTTCTGTGAGACAGGCCGTTTTGCAGTCATCAAAGTTAGTGAACCCAATGGTAAGATCATTGTCTGGTGTAAAGTCATAATGCGTGTCACCAAGGTAACCAGCATGTTCAACAAACTGACATGGTCCTGGAACAAAATGACGGTGTTTGTGATAAAAAGCTTAGCGTGATTAAAGCATCAACCAACAGAAACAAACAAAAACATCCCATCAACTCTTTACCAGACGACAAAATTTTAGACTGGCCCAAATTGAAGCATTTGCAAATGGTAATTCAAAAGTGACTTCCATAATGTCATTTATCCTTGCAAGGTGACAAAATATGGTTGAAAAGAGAAAATTCCCCTTTTCCCACAATGTTTTCATGAGCCAACTTCCTCAGGGTCATTAAAAGTCTAAAATCTGTGGTAAAGGGTTAATAATGGTGGCTGGGGATAAACGTGAAGGCTGACATAGATTTTTCAGTATTAACCTATGTAATAACAATTTTTATACACTTTTACTCTTGACGAGACAACAAAATTTTGGACTAGCCGGTATAAAATGGATGGATCAAATGTGGGTAAGTGGTGGTTTTATCTTTGAAAAGGTAGAAAATATTGCGGTAAAAGGAGAAATGCTAGTCACCATCATTTTCTCATTTTCCTACAATGTTTTCAAAGCGTTCTTCCTCATGGACATTAAAACATTAGATTGTGTGGTACAGAGTTAGACACAGAACAAAATTTAGAACAGATCTATAAAACCCAAACAGTCTCTATAATTTTACCTTTTCATTGCAAAAAAACTTGAGTAAAATGCAGAATCTTGCTTGTTAGAAAATATGATATTGTGAGAATAAAAAGTTGCAGTAAATATAAAAGAAGAATTGCTTGTTACAAGAAATGGCTCCTAATCCAATCATGTTTTCTATAATATTTTCAGTTTAGATGTATACATAAAGGAAGTTAGACTATATACCCGTCTGGTATTGACAATAGAATGGTTTCCTGTCCAAGCAATGCCCTTTAGTGTAGTCATGACGAGCTGGCTCATTGTAACCCGCATAAATTTGGTCATGGACACATCTTGCATCTGCATCTCCATCAGGGAGGGAATCAGGGGAATTCCAACTTGGCAGGAGGAATTCGCTAATAGGGTTGCATTGTAGCGAATAGATCTCATCTCCAATCACTGTTATTTTATTGTGGAGGCCTATCCAAGCTTCATCTCCATTCCTGGGAAGCAAATCAGGGTCTGTATTCACCAACCATTCTTAAGAACGTTCTTAGTCTTATTCTTCAGAATTTTCTAAATTTGAAAGTAACACAACTTCTGATTGGCTGAACCATTTGGTTTAGCCAATCAGAAGTTGTGTTACTGTCAAATTTAATAAGACAAAGAACTTTCTTAAGAATGGTTGGTGAATGTGGGCCCTGACCATTTACTTTATCTTGCATCTTGCAGCTATGGTTTTTCATAATATTGTGCCAAAAGGAGAAATTGCTCCTAGACATTTCACTACATTGCACAACTGACCAAAATGTGTAAAATTCAAAGGAAATACTTTATGCAGCTGCATTAAGCCCCCTTTTCACAGAGCATGAATCATTTTTTTAATATAAAGGTTCCTTTTGTCCAGAATGTCTCAGCACAGCAGACAGTGTAGATCAAAGATCAGACTGCACAAAATGTGCAGTCTGATCTTGATCTCACTGGCTGCAAAAGCATCCAAGGTACATAAAGTGTTAACCCTTGGACCACTAAGCGCGACTCACTGACCTTTTGCAGACAGTGAAGATCAAGATCAGACTGCACAGAATGTGCAGTCTGATCTTGGATCTACACTGTCCGATAAGGAGATATCTTTCTCCAAAAATAAATTTCAAGTAGCATCATACGGGTTTTTATTATCGGCTTGAAAGTTTCATTTAACTTATTCTGCAGGATAAGGGTTAACTTACTTCACAGGAACTGAACTCCAGGGCTCATGGAACACAAAATCCAGGGGAGAAATAAACAGAGAGTAAAATGTTGGACTGTACAGTTCCCCACCAGTTGCCTGACAGATAGACTCTGCTTCATGCCATGTTCGTCTGTCTGTATGAAGAGTGATTGTAACCCAATTGTTCAACGGTGGGGACAATGTGAAAACTGGAAACAGAAACTAGAAAAGCTCAAAAACAATTATATAGTTCCTTTGCAAAACAAATTTGATCATATTTAACTCTCTACCAAACAATTTCATGTTTTGACTCTTTAAGAAACAACAATATTTCATACTCTTCCAGAAGTCAAAGCATTTGCAGATGATAAACTGAATGTAGTTTGAATGATGATTTCTGTCTTTGATAGCATAGAAAACATTGTAGGAAAAGGAGAAAATCCTCTTTCATAGACAAATCAAATATTTTCAGCTCCATCTAACATATCACTTTGCAAAAGATTTCATAATGGACAAGTCTAACATATTTTGGTTTTGTAGAGACTTAACCATTTACCACATAATCCTGACTTTTATCAACCCTGAGAAAGAAGCCTTTTGAAAACATTGTGGGAAAAAGAGAAAATGATGGTGACCAGCATTTTCTCCTTTTCCCACAATTTTTTCCACCCTTCCTGAAACAAATTTCAAATGTTGAGTCACATTTATATTGTTGTCTGCAACTGCTTTCAATTTGGACTAGTCCAAAATTTTGTCGTTAAAACTAAATTAAGCTGTGATTCTACTACAAAAATTAGACTTCAATAGAGCATATTCATAAAAACATCAGTATAACAAGAGGGCCATGATGGCCCTGGGTCGCTCACCTTAGTAGAGTGCCTTTAAGGTTTTTCTTTAATTTGACCATGTGACCTAGGTTTTGACCGCAGGTGACTCAATTTCAAACTCATATTTCATGAATACAAACATTCTGACCAATTTTCAAGTCAATTGAGCAAATAATGTGGCCTCAAGTGCCCTAAAGATATTTCTTTAATTTGACCTAGTGATCTAGATTATGACCCCTGATGACCTAAATTTGAACTGGTCTTTGACTATATCAAAAGAAACATTTTAACCAATTTTCAAATCAAATGAATAATAAATGTGGCCTCTTGAGTGCCCACTAGCTATTTCTTTAATTCGATCAAGTGACCTAGTTTATGACCCCAGTTGACCCAAATTCAGACTCATGTGAGATTTTACAAAGACAAACATTCTGACCAATTTTCAAGGCAATTAAGCAAAGAATGTGGCCTCTAAAGAGCCCACAAGGTATTTCTTTATTTTGACCTAGTGACCTAGTTTATGGTTCCAGGTGACCCAAATCCAAACACATCTGGTATTTTATCAAGACAAACATTCTGGCCAAATTTCAGGTCATTTGAGCAATAAATGTGGCCTCCAGAGTGCAAACAAGGTATTTCTTTAATTTGACCCAGTGAACTAGTTTATGACCCAAGTTGACCCAAATTAATCTTATGTGAGACTTTATAAAGACAAACTTTCTAACTAATTTTCAAGGCAATTGAGCAAATAATGCGGCCTCGAGAGTGCCAACAAGGTATTTCTTTAATTTGACCTAGTGACCTAGTTTATGACCGAAGATGACCCAATTTTGAACTCAATGAACTTGTTGTGCTTAGATGGGCAAGCAAACTTAGAAGAGAATCACTACATACCAAATATCAAAGCTCTACGCCTTCCAGTTTTAAAGAAGAATTTTAAAGTTTTCCTTCTTTGTTCCTATGTTCGAACTGTGACCCACGGGGCTGGGCCAGTTTTGACCCAGCGGCATCATATGAACAAACTTGGTAGAGGTCCACTAGGAAATGCTACATACCAATTATCAAAGCTCTACACCTTCCCGTTTAAGAGAAAAAGAAATTTAAAGTTTTCCTTCTTTGTTCCTACCTTCGAACTTGTGACCCCCAGGGCGGGGCCAGTTTTGACCCAGGGGCATCATATGAACAAACTTGGTAGAGGTCCACTCTGAGATGCAACATACCAAATATCAAAGCTCCACACCTTTTGGTTTCAGAAAAGAAGAATTTTAAAGTTTTCCTTCTTTGTTCCTATGTTCGAACTTGTGACCCCAGGGGCTGGGCCAGTTTTGACCCAAGCAGCATCCTTGGAACAAACTTGGTAGAAGTCCACTAGGAGATGCTACATACCAAATATCAAAGCTCTATGCCTTCCCATTTAAGAGAAAAAAAAAATTTAAGTTTTCCTTCTTTTTTCCTATGTTTGAACTTGTGACCCCCGGGGCAGGGCCAATTTTGACCCCAAGGGCATCATATGAACAAACTTGGTAGAGGTCTACTAGGCGATGCTACATACCAAATATCAAAGCTCTATGCCTTCTAGTTTTAGAGAAGACGATTTTTAAAGTTTTCCTTCTTTGTTCCTATGTTGGAAATTGTGACACCCAGGGCGGGGCCAGTTTTGACCCCAGGGGCGTCATATGAACAAACTTGGTAGAGGTCAACTAGGCAATGCTACATACCAAATATCAAAGCTCTATGCCTTCCAGTTTCAGAGAAGATAATTTTTAAAGTTTCCCCTCTTTGTTCCTATGTTTGAACTTGTGACCCCCGGGGCAGGGCCAATTTTGACCCCAAGGGCATCATATGAACAAACTTGGTAGAGGTCCACTAGGAGATGCTTCATGCCAAATATCAAAGCTCTATGCCTTCTAGTTTTAGAGAAGAAGATTTTTAAAGTTTTCCTTCTTTGTTCCTATGTTGGAAATTGTGACCCCCGGGGCGGGGCCAGTTTTGACCCCAGGGACATCATATGAACAAACTTGGTAGAGGTCCACTAGGAGATGCTACATGCCAAATATCAAAGCTCTACACCTTCAAGTTTCAGAGGAGAAGATTTTTAAAGTTTTCCTTCTTTGTTACTATGCTCAAACTTGTGACCCCTGGGGCGGGGCCAGTTTTGACCCCAGGGGCATCAAATGAACAAACTTGGTAGAGGTCCACTAGGAGATGCTACATACCAAATATCAAAGCTCTGCGCCTTCTAGTTTCAGAGAAGAAGATTTTCAAAGATTTTGCTTTTTTTTCCTTTTTGTTGCCATGGCAACCAGAGTTGTGGGTGGAATTCAATTCTTTGAACAATTTTGGTAGAGCTTCACCCAAGAAACATCCCTGTGAAGTTTCATCAAGATTGGCCCAGTGGTTTAGGAGAAGAAGATGTTTAAAGAAATTGTTGACAGACGACGGACGACGGACGACAGACGACAGACGACGGACGACGGACGCCGGACATAGGGCGATCACAATAGCTCACCTTTAGCACGTTGTGCTAAGGTGAGCTAAAAACTAAAATATTAACCTGAAACAAAATTATGACAATTGTATCAATTACATAAATCTTAACCCTTTACCACAAAATCCTGACTTTAAATGACCCTGAGAAAGATGCCCTTTGAAAACATTGTGGGGAAAAAAAGGAGTGCTGGTACCCAGTACTTCCTATGTTACATACCCTTTGAAAGACTACTTTCATGTTGAAGTACATGTAACATTTGATTTTTTTATATGTAAATGTTTCAACCCTTTACCACAAAATCCCGGCTTTTAATCACCCTGAAGAAGAGGACCTTTGAAAACATTGTGGGAAAAGAAGCAAATGCTGGTAACCTATCAAGGACAATTTCATTTTATGGGTCACCTTTAACTCGACAAAACCTTGGACTTTTCCAAATTGAAAAAATTTGCAGACAGCAAATTAAAAGTCACAAAAATGATGATTTCAATTTTTGAAAGGGTAGAAAACAGTGTGGAAAAAAGAGAAAATGCTGGTTACCAGCATTTTTTCCTTTTCCCACAATGTTTTCAAAAAGCTTTTTCTTTAGGGTCACTAAAACCCAGGACTGTGTGGTAAAGGGTTAATTTGTCGCCTGTAAATCCTTTAAATTTGGACCAGTCTAGAATATTGTCGTTTGGTAAAGACTTAAATTTGGACAAGCCTAAAGTTCTCTCATTTGGTCAAGAGATAAAACAATAATTATAGAAAACAAAATAAATGTAAGATACACACCTAGGCTCAAACTGTAAAGTAGAATATGAAGACAATATCCAGCTTTCATGATGTTTTCCGTTTAACTCTTTACCACACAGTCTCGATTTTTAACGACCCTGAGGAAGAAGCCTTTTGAAAATATTGTGGGAAAAGGAGAAAATGCTGGTAACCAGCATTTTCTCCTTTTCTCACAATGTTTTCTACTCTTCGCATAACAAATTTCAAATGTTGAGTCACATTTATATTGTCGTCTGCAAAAGCTTTCAATTTTGAGTGGTCTAAAATTTTGTCGTTTGGTAGAGTTAATTACATTTTTCACAATTGTTATTCAACTCAAAGTTACTAATCAATTGACGGTTTTGGATTCTGAAATACCTTGAAATGCAAATAGAAAATTTTCTTGTCTTCAAAGTAGAGCTCCTTAATCCTTTCCAAGACAGTGCCTAGTTTTAAGGACCCTGAGAAAGAATGCTTTTGAAAAGAGTGTGGGAAAAGCAGCACTGTCTTTTTTACAATTCAAGAAACAAATCCCATCTTTTGCAACACAATGGTTTCTCATCTGCAAAAAGTGCTTTTGATTTGGACAAGTCTAAAATTTGTCAGCTGGTAAAATATTAACTACAAGAAGTGAACTACATTAGAAAGTTCAATAAGTTCTAGAATGCAAGCAGACATTGCAAAGTGTTCAAACTATATAAAAACTATATTTTTTTTCATTTTATATTTTTCTATAAAGCATCTGAAGAAAAGAAAAAAGTTGAATAAGGTTTCAATAATTTCCAGTGAGCATTGTAAGAAATGGAAACATTGCTAGTCCATCTTCATTTTTCACACGCTGTTTTTTCCAAAGTGCTCATGCTGCAGTTACTCCATAATTTGCTCTCAAGAGGTAATGCCGGAAACAATTCTGTCAGCATAACCTTCATATGAACTGTAAATACTAACCCTGACCCTTTTACCAGAGGACAATATTTTAGACTGGCCAAAATTCAAAGCATTTTTTTTGCAGACGACAATTTCAATGTGGCTCAATTTATGTGGTTTTTCTTTGATAGGGTAGGACAACATTGTGGGAAAAGGAGCAAATGCTGGTTACCAGCTTTTTCTCCATTTCACACAATTTTCAAACAAGAGGGCCATGATGGCCCTGGATCGCTCACCTGAGTCAATAGGCAAAATTTCACTTCAGGGTCACTCTAGAGCGCACACAAGGTTTTTCTAAGATTTGACCTACTGACCTAGTTTTTGGCCCCACATGACCCAATTTCGATCTCGTCCCAGATTTTATCAAGACAAACATTCTGACCAAGTTTCATGAGGATCGGACCGAAAATGTGGCCTCTAGAGCGTACACAAGGTAAAAAGTTGACGACGGACGACGCACACCGCACGATGGACGCCGGACACAGCATGATCACAATAGCTCACCATGAGCACTTTGTGCTCAAGTGAGCTAAAAAACAGAAGTCAAAAGAGAGCACCACATGCAGGTGCCAACAATTGGCTGTTGTTTTTCGACGGATCAAAATTACCCTAACAATTTTTTAAAAAGGTCACCCTAGGAACATTTCTGTGAAATTATTTCAAACTCTGACCAGCCATTCCAGAGAAGAAGAATTAAGAAATTCCTCTTCATGTCCCTATGGTGCAAATAGCCCCCACCACCAGAGCCATGTTTCTTGACAGATCACAATTTTGCAAAAAATTTTTGAAAAAAGTCACCCAAGGAACATTTCTGTGAAATTATTTCAAAATCTGACCAGCCGTTTCAGAGAAGAATTTTTAAGAATTTCTTCATGTCCGTATAGTGTAAGTAGCCCCCAGTCACCAGAACCATGTTTCTTGACGGATCATAATTTCGTGAACAATTTTTGAAAAGGGTCATCCAAGGAACATCTCTGTGAAGTTATTTCAAAATCTGACCAGCCGTTTCAGAGAAGAAATTTCAAGAATTTCTTCATTTCCGTATAGTGGACAAATTTTGAAAAGGGTCACCCAAGGAACATCTCTGTGAAATTATTTTAAAATCTGACTAGCGGTTTCAGAGAAGAAGAAATTTTAAGAATTTCTTCATATCTGTATAGTGCAAGTAGCCCCCATTCACCAGAGCCATGTTTTTTGACAGATCAAAATTTCGTGAACAAGTTTTGAAAAGGATCACCCAAGGAACATTCCTGTGAAATTATTTCAAAATCTGACCAGCGGTTTCAGAGAAGATTTTTAAAGAATTTCTTAGAAAATTCCATTTCGTTGCCGTGGCAACCAGAGTTTTTGATGGAATCAAATTTTGTGAACACTTTTTAAAGAGGACCTCCCAAGGAACATTCCTGCCAAGTTTGGTCCAAATTGGCCCAGTGGTTTAGGAGGAGATGATGTTTAAAGAATTGTTGACGACGAACGACGCACGACACACAGACGCACGACGAACGACACACGATGGACACCGGGTGATCCTAAAAGCTCCCCTTGAGCACGTTGTGCTCAGGTGAGCTAAAAAGACCTACCTGTCAGGGCTGTTAAACCAGGATTGTGTGGCAAAAGGTTCAACATTTTTTTTCAATGCTTTCTACATAGTAACTGGCTTTAAACTGGTTGCAGGACTTTTACCCAATAATTGAAACAGTCTTGACTTACAAGTAACTTGTTACCATACGACAAAATTCTTTACTAGCCCAAATCCAAAGCACTTGCAGACAACAAATTAAATGTGGTTCACATGGTGATTTTGTCTTTGAAAGGGTGTAAAACATTATGGTAAAAGGAGAAAATGCTAGTAACCAGCACTTTCTTCTTTTCCAACAATGGTTTCATAAGCCTTCTTTCTCAGGGGTCGTTAAAACTCAGGATAGCGTGGTAAAGGATTAATTAATGCATCTTCGTCATAATATTATACTATACCAAGCAAACAGTCACATAAGATGAACCCATTTGATATAAAAACCAGCTGAATCATGGGGTAGAATGGTCCTTTAACCCTGTACCACACAATCCGGAGTTTTTACGACCTTGAGAAAGAACCCTTTCGAAAACATTTTGGGAAAAGGAGAATATACTGCAAACCAGCATTTTCTCTTTTTCCAACAATATTTACCCTGTTTTCAGAGGCAGATTCCATCATTTCATCTGCATTTGTTTTTTTGTGGTCTGCAAGTGCTGCCATAATGGGACAAGCCTAAAAATCTGTCATGTGGTAAAAGAGTTAACATGCAGAAAATTTACTTAAAGGTCAGCCTGCACAGAGCATGGCTCAAATATATACAAGGCTGCAAAGTGCAAAGACACTTTCCAAGAACTGGAGAGACATGACAACAGAATCCATTCCTGTCTGGCTGCTGAATTTAAAGTAGTTCTGCTTTATTAATGTAGGAAAGCAGCCTGATGGTTTTTAAAAAGCATGGTGCAAAGTATTGGTTACAGAAAACACTGGAACCCAGATAGCAGCAGAACTCAAATAGGAGCATAGCTAGCAAAAAGTATTGTGTACTCAGTGGGCATTTCCAGGTGTGCTTATTGGGAGGTGGGGTATGCTCACCTTCCACTTTGGTGACTGGGTGGTGTATCTCCTTCAGCAAATTTTGAAAAAGCAGATACCTTTCAGTGGTCCCTTATGAGCATTTTTGTCCAACTTTGGTGCCTGTGTTGTGTGGACTAAATGAGTCCTTTCATAAGGATTTTTTTCCAAAGTGTACTGTTTTTTTTGCGTATTGTTTACTTTGCCCTTGCCAAGGATAGGTGCACTGACTGCTGTAGAGAAACTGAAATACTGTTGAAAATGGTGTTAAACACCAAAACAAACAAATTTCCATGAGAAACATGCAGGTGCTGTAAGACCTAGAAGGTAAACATCAATGGTCAGTTCTCATAATGACTACAAATAAAACATATTTGTACAGAATTAACCCTTAACCAAACAATCCTGCCTTTTAATGACCCTTAGGATGAAGCCTTTTGAAAACATTGTGGGAAAAGAAGAAAATGCTAGTACCCAGCATTTTCTCCTTTTCCCTCAATGTTTTCTACCCTATCAAAGACAAATTCCACAACTTGAACCACATTCAAATTGTCGTCTACAAATGCTTCCAATATGGACAAGTCTACATTTTAGTTCTTTGTTAAAGAGTTAGGCCTTAACCAAAGAATCCCGCCTTTTCATGACCCTGAGGACGAAGGCTTTTGAAAACATTCCAGGCAAAGGACAAAATGCTGGTTACTAGCATTTTTTCCTTTTCCCATGATGTTTTCTACCCTTCTATAAAAAAAAATTTCAATGTTTATTTTGTTGTCTGCAAATGCTTTAAACTGGGACAAGTCTAAAATTTTGTTGTATGTAGAGTTAAATGGAAACCTTTACCATAAAGGCTGTTCTAACCCGTTACCTCTTTTCACAGAGCAAAATTCACTGAAGACAACTTTTAACACATCCAAGAAAATGAAAAATTACCAACAAGAATTAAGTTTTGAATCTTGAATGTGAGGGAAAACATTGTTGCAAAAAGTGAAATTACAAACATGATCGGCCCAAATTCAAAGTACATGTATTTGCAGACAATAGAGTAAATGCCTCTCAAAATTTGAAATCTGTCTTTAGAAGGGTAACAAAAACATGGTGAGAAAAGGAGAAAATGCTGGTTATCAGCATTCTCTCCTTTGCCCACAATATTTTCAAAAGCTTTCTTTCTCAGGTGTTTAAAAGTCATGGGTTATGCTACGGTTAACTTGTGACCAACAAATGCTTTCAATTTTGACAGTGTAAAACTGTTTTCAGTACAGAGTAAAAAAAATGTGGAGTTGCTCTAGGCCAAGAATAGAAACCCACTGCTGAATATAGCTTTTGCTTGTTTTGAATGGGCTTTGCACTGCTTGTCATATCATCACTACTGTTTCACCTATTCATGACATGTAGATTTAAAGTAGCAAGAGCTGCCAAAAGTAAACAAAGCAGGCTTTATAATGCATTTAGATTTAAATCGTATCATTTAAAAGTATGGAAATTATTGTGACGATGAAAATCCATTTTTGCACATTAGGTCCAAATGTTAGTCGCAGGCAGAGAAATCAATTGCAAAACTAAATTAAAAGTTGCTAGGTCACTCTGTCTTTTGCTTACTTTTTGCCCAATTTCAAAATTCATTTTTCTGCCAGCTACTTAGACTTGGACCAACCACACAATAACAGACTGTCATCTTCACAATGTTTTCTTCCAATATTTTCCATACTTTTGAATGCTATGATTGAAATTCAAACGCATTTTAACACCTATGTTGTCTTTTTGGCCTTTTAACCAACACTAGGCAGGGGCTTTGCAGGAAATTGCCCGAGGACAAACTTGGGCTTTTCTGTAAAACTGAAATAGTTCATAAATTTCCATATCTACTAAAGTCATCATGCAATACAATGAGAAGGTTCTGCATTTCAAGATACTACAAAACATGAATTTTTGACAGTAGTTTTTCATTTATTTCTTATACATAACAAATTATACACAGCAAATACACATGTATGTGAACATTTTAAATTAAATACCTGTTGTAAAGACTTAATACAATTATTTATAGCTCTGCTTAATTGCTATTATATATGGGCAATAAATTTGAAGGTAAATACATGTACATATAAATAATAGTTCTTTTAATAAATATATCAGAGTATTTAACCAGTTCATATTCCTTTTATACCAAATTTGCTCAGCAGTCTACCAGATTTTACTTTTACTACACAGTCCCGACTTTTAACATCCTTAAGGAAGAAGGCATTCGAAAACACTGTGCGAAAATAAGAAAATGCTGGTGATCTGCATTTTCTCCTTTTTCCACAATGTTTCTTTCAAAAACAAATGCCAAGACTTGAGCCAAATAAAGAATGTCATCAGCAAAATGCTTAAAATATGGAAAAGTCTAAAATTTTGTTGTTTGGCAAGTTAATCCTTTACCAAATGACACAACTATGGGCTTTTCTAAATTCAAAGCATTTGCAAACAACAAATTACGAAGTGTGTGGCAAATGATGGGACTCGTCTAAGAAAGGACAGAAAACAATGTGGGAAAAGGAAAAAATGTTGGTTACCAGCATTTTCTCCTTTTCCCACAATGTTTTCAAAAGCCCTCTTCTCCTGGGTCGTTAAAACAAGGAATTGTCTAGCAAGGAGGTACACACCATCAGCATGACATCTGGGATGGCACAAAGAAATGGGACATTATGGTGTCTTAATGCCCATGACACATATCACAGTGAGCTTGATGTTCTAGGTAACTGGACAAGGTTAATCACAACCGTGATCACACTCTGATTCATTTTAACCATTACCATGACGACTATAGATTTGTTTTTGGGATTGGCACGAAGAGAAAGGGTCAGTAATTACCATGGTTTCTGTACCAATATTGTATTAAAATTTAAGGCTACATCTCAGAGCTTGATGTGGTATGCACAATGGACAAGGCTTATCACCAACATTACATTTTGATTCACTTTTTATCATTACAATGACAACTACAGATTTGTCTATAGAATTGGAACAAATAGAAAGTACTGGTAAGTACCTTGGTTTCTGTACCAATATTGTATAGAAATTTAAGTCTATATCTTAGAACTTGATGTGGTATGCAACATGGACAAGGCTTATCACAAACATCACATTTTGATTCACATTTAACCATTACCATGACAACTAAAGATCTGTCCATGGAATTGGCACAAAAAGAGAGGAAAAACCTGGTTTTCTGTGCCAATATTGTATAGAAATCAAAGTTTATCTCTGAGCTTGACGTAGTACGCAAAATGTACAAGATTTATCACAAATATAACACTTTGTTTCACTTTTAAGTGTTACAATGACAACTATAGGCTTGTCTATGGGAATGGCACAAACAGAAAGAAAATACCTGGGTCTCCATGCCTGTATCACAGAGTATCCTTTGTATATCCCTATGGGCTTGATAAAGAATGCAAAGTGGACAAGGCTTATCACAAATATTACACTTTGATTTACTTTCAACTGTAAATGGTTGTCTATGACAGTCTGCAGAAAATCTTGCACATGACTGCAGTATCATCTCTCTGTCACCATGGCAACATATACTACATAAGTTGCTATGGTAACCGGTCACTGAATTGCAGCTATTCCCATCTGGCTGGTCAGATGAATGTTTCTGGTGATCTTTTGAACTCTTCATATGTGAAGTCACAGCAGTGGAGGTTGTTTTTGTCCTGAAATTACAGGAGACAATCTTTTCTTAACTCCTTACCAAACAACAATTTTTTAAAGGCTAGCTCATTTGGAAAGCATTTGAAGATTATAAGAAGATTACACAGCAGTTTCTCCTTTTCCACAATGTTTTATGCCCTTTCAAAAGACAAACACAATCACATGAACACCATTTGATTTGTCATCTGAAAATGTTTTCATTTTGGACTTGTGTAAAAATTCGGTCATTCTGTTAACCTTTTACCACATAATCCCGAGTTTTAACACCCTGAGGTAGAAGCTTACCCTGAGGTAGAAGCCTTTTGAAAATATTGTGGGAAAAGGAGAAAATGCTGGTAACCAGCATTTTCTCCCTTTCCCACAATATTTTCTACCCTATTATATACAGAAATCATCATTTGAGCTACATCTATTTTGTCTTCTGCACATGCTTTCAATTTTGTCGAGTGCAAAATTTTGTCGTCTGGTAAAGAGTTTAAAAGACTACATTGATACAGAGAGTTGTAAAGTGATCATGACTATATCTACCTAAATCACAAAAAAGGAGGAAATCAAAAAAAGAAATATTAAAGATCATCAAAATCAACTGCACTATTTGATAAATAAAATGGGCAAACAGTATTCTTTTGGGGATAAAATATAAATATTTAAATTTCACAATTATAAACCATCACTGTGTAACCACATTCCACTATAAGGACTTTTTTTCTGTCAGGACTGCAATACCTACAGTCAAGAATGGTACTGTAGAATTAAAGGGGCATAAAATTAGCTTATAACCCAAATTTTTCCTTGTCTTTTTTTTCCCATATTTTGTAGGGAAAAAAACATAAGGCCACGATTGCTTACTCTTAGCTGTGGAAAGAAAAAAACACTGCAAAACAGGGATTTAAACCCACAATCTACCAAACCATAACTTACTGGCTTTCCTGAGTTATCTGGGCAACTGTTATTCTTCAGTATTCAAAATCTATTTACACCTTGTTAACAATAGTGGATATCCCATTACGAAGAGAAAATTTACAGAAAATATACCCGAATCCCATTTTCCCATGTTTTCCACATGCAATTCTTTCTATATTTTGGTTTTTAAAGCCATATTGGGAAAGGAATGAAAATACTCAATTTTGGCTAGCCAGCTACTTCTTTAACTCTCTACCAAACCACAAAATTTTAGACTGATCCAAATTGAAAGCATTTGCAGACGACAAATTAAATGTGGCTCAAATGATGAAATTTGTCCTTCATAGGGTAGAAAACATTGTGGGAAAAGGAGAAAATGCTGGTTACCAGCATTTTCTCCTTTTCCCACAATGTTTTCAAAAGCCTTCCACCCCAGGGTCGTTTAAAGTCGGCATTGTGTGGTAAAAGGTTAAGAAAACCTTCAGGCAGTATGAGAAATTACTTGTTATGAGCGATTTGTCATCTCATCATGTTTTCACATTTTCATTAATTATTTAACTCTTTACCACACGACAAAATTTTAGACTAGTCCAAATTGAAAGCAGTTGCAGACAACATAATGATTTTAAAATTTGTTCTTGGAAGGGTAGAAAACATTGTGGGAAAAGGAGAAAATGCTGGTTACCAGCATTTTCTCCTTTTCCCACAATGTTTTCAAAAGGCTTCTTTCTTAGGGTCGTGAAATCCTGGGATTGTTTGGTAGGTGTTTAATCCTTTACCAGACAAAATTTCAGACTTGTCCAAATTCAGAATTGTTGCAGATGACAAATTAAATATGGCTCTACTGTTGAAATAAGTCTCTGAAAGGGCAAAAAACATTGTGGAAAAAGGAGAAAATACTGGTTTTTCTCCTTTCCCACAATATTTTCAAAAGCTTATTTTTTCTCAGGGTTTTTAAAAGTTGGAATTGTGTGGTAAAGGGTTAAACTTAATTTATGTTGATTATTCATACATTAAAAGGAAGATGACAAAGTTGTACAGCACAAACCTTGTAATTTTAAGGAAAGGACTGAGCTGAAATTTCAATGCTTCTGTTTTGGATGACAACATGACTGTGCATATATATAGCATGCAAGGTGAAAGCTCAGTGCACTAAGTCTAACTAAATGCCTTACCAAACACCAAATTTCAGACTTGTCCTATTTGAAAGCATTTTGCAGACAGCAAATTAACTCTTTACCAAACGAAAAAATTTTAAATAAAATAAACATAGTCACTCAGTTTTTCAATATTTCGGCCAGCGGCCTTTCTCAAGAAAAGAAACGTAAATTTATCTACTTTGTAGATGCACGTCGTATGCCATTGTTGTATACAGGATGTGACGTCATTGTGAAATACACAACGTTTGATCCCATGCTAATTAAATTAACGTTAATTGATAGCGGGAATCTTTGACGTTACACCCCGCCGGCCGGTGAGTCCGTAATTTCTGCATCCAAGTTGATTCGTACATCAATCTCTCTGTCTTGCAGCCTGATTTTATTTGTTGTAATATAGAAAAAACAGCATCCTCTTCTGAATGGTCTTTCTTTGAAAAATGACCGTTAATCGGCTTGTCTCTCTGCAATTTGATGTCACGCAAGTCACGCACGTTTCAAGGTGATCATGATTTGGAAACAGACACCATTGGTGCAAACATATATTTGCTGTGCAAAAACTCCCATTTTTCATTGGTGAAAAAAGCCAAGAATAACCCTGGAAATGATGATTTGCCTTTGTGCTCCATACCTGACTGGTTCGAACCTGAAGAAACAGAACTCACATACCCAAAATGTGTCGATACACATGAAAATATGCCAACCAAAGCGACCCATAGCTCATTTCACAAAATTAAAACCTACAAAGCAAATACAGATAAGAAAAATAATAATCTTAGAAGTGGAAATATTCAGTGCAATGCTAACCGGAAATATGGTTGCACAAATGAACATACATATCAAGAACCAAGATGTTCAGTTGTTAATCTTTCAAAACATAAATTAACTGACGCACAAATTTCTCTTCTTGAAAAAGGACTTAAATTCATTCCAACCAGTGGCAAGATAAATAAGATAAAACTTCTATCGGATTTAGCTGAGTGGGAACGTAGAATGAGACTGAAAGAATTCTTTTATGACAAAGAAGGAAACCTGAATGATGCATGTAATGTGCAAACGAAATTCCAATCGAAGCAGAAAAGTTATTTTATGCCCAATCCTGGGAGAGATGTGCACCTTGACCTATATATAGAACTTGTAAAGACAGATATAATAGAAAATTTGAAAAAGAAAGGAAATTTCAACGTAACGAAGGAAGAAAAGGCGGCTTTTTTTGAGCTTCTAAACAACCCAGATATAGTGATTCGCCCAGCCGATAAAGGATCGGGTATAGTCGTAGTAGATAAAAATGAATACATAAGTGAACTATTAACCGAAATGGATAGAAGTGATATATATGAGAGGACGGAGCAGAAGCAGATTGAGGACAGTTATAAAGAAATAAAAAAACTGGTAGATAAGATGCATAAGGAAGGGGTGATCACAAAGGAAATGAAACAATATCTAATGCCAAAATATGCAACTGCTGGAAAACTTAAAGGGAACCCAAAAATACACAAAAAAGACATACCGTACAGGACAATTGTCAGTGGTATAAACACACCTACTGAGAGAATAGCAGAACTAGTAGAACATGAACTAAATCAGTACGTCGAATCTTCACCAAGCTATATACAAGACACAGATGACTTTATCAATAAACTTGCAGATTTTAATGACAGAATACCAAAAGATAGTATTTTATTCTGCTTTGATGTTTGCAAGCTTTACCCATCAGTTCCTAGGAAAGAGGGATTGGCTGCATGCAAAGAAGCTTTAGAAACGCGCTCAACAAAATTAATTGACACCGAAAATGCTATGAAACTGATCGAGGCTGTACTTGACAACAACATATTTGAATTTGGCGACAACTATTTTATTCAAAGAAAAGGGGTGGCTACTGGTTCCAAATTAGGAAAAAACTTTGCATGTTCCTACATGCGAAAATGGGATGAGGAACTTCTGAAATATTCAAAACAGCCACTCTTCTACAAGAGATTCATTGATGATGGTTTTGGTATTTGGTGTGGGAGTGTAGAAGAACTTCAGGGGTTTGCAAAACATGCCAACAGCATACATAATGACATCAAGGTTGAGTTGAGAATGCACACGAGACAGATAGAGTTCCTAGATACTCTAGTGAAGATAGCGGATGGTAAGATCTATACGGACCTATACGTCAAACCAACTGATAAACAACTTTATTTGAATAGCAAATCTTGCCATCCTCCATCAACAAAGAAAGGTCTGGCATTTGGATTGGGTTTACGGCTAAAAAGAATATGTGAAAAACCACAAGACTACGAATATCAAAGGAGAATCCTGATAAAGAAATTAAGACAACGTGGTTATAGTAGCAAAACAATAAATTCACAAATGGCGAAAGTAGACAAACTAGATAGGGGCGAACTATTAAAGAAGCGAAAACGTAGAAAAGAATCAGACAGAGTGCCGATAACTGTAACCTATTCAAACCTCCTCCCAGACTTGAACCATATCATCCGTAAACACACGAGAGTATTATATAACTCAGAGAGAATGACGAAAGTGTTTCAAGAACCTCCTATGGTTGCATACAGAAGGGACAGAAATCTTGGCGACTCTTTAGTTCATGGAAAGACGAATAAACAGGTTAAAAAATCAAGTAAACCATGCAAATTACATTGCGACAAATGTGCCCGCATTTCCGACAGCGATAAAATTATTAGTACAACAGGAGAAGGGTTCAAAATCCCGAATTACAACAATTGTAGACAGCACAGCGTAGTCTACTCAATAAGCTGTAAGAAATGTGAAACGGTAGTATATGTTGGAGAGACTGAACGGCAGCTAAATGAGAGGATGACGGAGCACTTGCGTGACATCAAATTGCAGAGAGACAAGCCGATTAACGGTCATTTTTCAAAGAAAGACCATTCAGAAGAGGATGCTGTTTTTTCTATATTACAACAAATAAAATCAGGCTGCAAGACAGAGAGATTGATGTACGAATCAACTTGGATGCAGAAATTACGGACTCACCGGCCAGCGGGGTGTAACGTCAAAGATTCCCGCTATCAATTAACGTTAATTTAATTAGCGCGGGATCAAACGTTGTGTATTTCACAATGACGTCACATCCTGTATACAACAATGGCATATGACGTGCATCTACAAAGTAGATAAATTAACGTTTCTTTTCTTGAGAAAGGCCGCTGGCCGAAATATTGAAAAACTGAGTGACTATGTTTATTTCAAGTGTTGAATTCCCTACGGAATTATTTGTATTGAAAAAATTTTAGACTACTCCAAAGCGAAACCATTTGCACACGACAAATTAATGTGCCTGAAAAATTTAAATTTGTTTCTGGAAGGGTAGAAAACATAGTGGGAAAAGGAGAAAATACTGGTTACCAGCATTTTCTCCTTTTCCCACAATGTTTACAAAAGGCTTCTTTCTCAGGGTCGTTAAAACTTGGAATTGTGTGGTAAAGGGTTAAATGTGCTCCATATGATAGGAATTGCCTTTGAAGGAGCAGGAAAAATTGTGGGAAAAGCAGAAAATGCTGATGACAAGCATTTTCTCCTTTTTTCCCCTATGTTTTCTCCTTAGGCTTTTTAAAATTCAGGATTTTTGGTAAAGGACTAAAATCTTTGAGGCATCATCAGTATCATCAACTATGTGAGAAGCATGAGAGGTGAAGGTATAGGCAGATATTAAGATTCCACATGTCAGTAATCTAAATCTTTTATGATTATTTATTGATTGTTTTGAATTAAATATTGACCCAATTTTCCTTTATTGAGTGATGGGAGTTCACTAAATTCACACTTTCTGGGTATTTACCTCAAGCTGGCAAAATATGCCTCATTCTTGCACTAGAGGTATCGACCTTGTAAGCACTGATAAAATGAAATGGAAAATTTAACTGTTTACTGTGCAACAAGTTTCTGACTCATCCATATTGAAAGCATTTGCAGATGACTGATTAAATTTAGCTCTACAAGTGGAATTTGTCTCTGGAAGGATAGAAAACATTGTGGGTACAGGAGAAAATGCTGGTTATCAGCATTTTCTCCTTTTCCCACAATGTTTTCAAATGCCTCTTTCCGTGGGGTCATTTACATGTATATAGAATAGACTGGTAAAGGGTTAAATCAGGAAAATAGACCCAGATATTTTATTTCTAGTAATGGTAACAATACCCAATAGAATATCATAAAGTCAAGATTAGTCTCATACTGCTTGCTCCAAGCAGGCTGATCTAAATCAACACCTTCACAAAAAGCAAACGAACTTGTGCTCCACCGAATAAACTCTAGTTTTTCTAGACATAGATCCTAAGCTCTCTTTAACATTTTTGAACTACTGAAATGAACCATGGTAACGAAATGTTATCACAAGTATACCAACTCCAGAAAACAATGTGATGAAATTTTAAGAGTGCTTCAGCCATTATCTTTACCATGAATAATGGAATGCTCATGTACAATGTTTCTTTAGGCATGTTTAACCCATTAACTCATAATCTCAGGTTTTAACGAGCCTGGGAAAGAAGCCTTCTGAAAACATTGTGGGAAAAAGAGAGAATGTAGGTAACCAGCAGTTTCTCATTTTCGGACAATAACCAGCAGTTTCTCATTTTCCAACACTGTTATCAACCCTTCAAAAAACAAACTGCATCATTCAAGCCATATTTGATTTGGCGTCTGCAAGTGCTTTGAATTTGGACCAGTCTAAAGTATGACCAGTCATACTTTGTTGCATTGTAAAGAATTAACCCTTTCCCAAACGACAAATTTTGGACTGTTCCAAATTGAAAGAGTTTGCAGACGACAATTTTAAATTTGATGAAAATGGCAGAAAGGTCTCAAAAAGGGTAGAAAACACTGTAGGAAAAGGAGAAATTGCTCATTACGAGCAATTTCTCCTTTTCCCACAGTGTTTTCAAAGACTTGTACTGCAGACACGTGAAAACCAGGGCTTGTTTGGGAATGGGTTAAGATTAAAAGTGCCACATACAGAAAATTTGGTCAGGTGTAAGGAGCTATATAAAGCTGACTGATAGCTGTACATGCAATAAATGGGTCAAGCAATGCAATGAACAAACTGCACGAAATTTTTCTCTAACCCTTTACCAAACAAAATCCCGAGTATTAACGACTCTGAGAAAGATGGTTTCTGAAAAAAGTGTGGGGGCGGGGGATGAGAAAAAGCTGGTACCCAGCAATTTCTCCTTCACCCACAATTTTTGTTAGCCTTTCAAAGACAAATCAGATCTTTTGAGCCTTACTTCACAAAATTTTGTTGACTGTAGATGCTGTCAATTTTCAGGATTGTTTGGTAAAAAGTTAAACTTTAACACTTGAATATTAACAAATATTTAACATACGGTAGTGTGACACCAGAAAAATTTCTTGTTTATTGCAATGTCTACTTTTCCCACATTATAGTCAAAATCTGTCTGCTGCAAGATACATCAAATGCAAAGACTACAGGAAGGAACATGTGAATTGAACTTTTGCAACAGGTAACAGTTACTGTATAACAGTCCTACATACCTCCATCATTTAGACTGAAAATAAATTTCAATTATTGAATATACGTAGACAAGGGAAGGGGTAGATAACCATGCTTGATGATGTAATACAAATATTGTGTAAACTGTTACAGAGATTTCTACTGGTTAAAAATCATTTACCAAGTTTCTTAATTTTTAATCAATGATTACAAACTATCACTTAGTTACTAAATATACAGTTACTATATTGATATTTCAAGTCCCTGTAACCCACAATTTCAAGGCCATTGTACGGCAAAAAACAACTATTTATCAGATGAGCCCTTGCTTCAATGACCCTGAAGAAGAAAGGTTAAGAAAACATTGCTGAAAAAGCAGAAAATGCTGGTAACCAGCATTTTCTCATTTTTCCACTATGTTTTCAGCCTTTCAAAAGACAAAAATCATCATTTTAGCTACATAATTAAACTTTATTGTCTGCAAAGTGCTTTGAATTGAAAAACAATTGTTGCATATGGAGAAAATTCTGGTAACCAACGTTTTCTCCTTTTCCCACGATGTTTTCTATCCCGTCAGAGAAATTCAGCTTGTTTGTACTGATTCTAAGTTAGTTGTCTGTAGATTTTGAATTTGGAAGAGTCTAAAACTTGCTGTGTGTGAAAGGGCTAAAAAGGTGTCTGCTTTGGGTAAATAAAAATGCATCTACCAGTTAACTTCTTTAGCAATTTAACCCTTTCCCACACAAACCCAAGTTGTAATGGCTGTGGAAGAAGGCTTTGAAAACATTGTGGGAAAGGAGAAAATATTGGTAACCAGCAGTTTCTCCATTTCTCATAATGTTTTCTACCCTTTCAAAAACAGATTTCAAATTTTGAGTCACATTTATTTTGTCGTCTGCCCATCCTTTGAATTTTGTCGTTTGGTAAAGAGTTAGGGTTAAAAAAGAGTCGGTATTTTCAAGATTGGTATTTTATATAATACAATGTACATAATATACATGTGTAAATATGATTATTAAGATACATGGAATAACATGAGAGATACTATAAAACACAACATACTCATCACCTTCTGAAACTAAGCAAAATGGTGATATCAACCCTTATGCTGCTAAGTTTGACTCACTGACCTTTTGCAGACAGTGCAGATCAAGATCAGACTGCACAGAACGTGCAGTCTGATTATGGATCTACACTGTCGGATAAGCAGATATTTTTTCTCCCCCCAAAAAATAAGTTTGAAATAGCATTATTCGGCTTCTTACCATTGGCTTGATAGTTTCATTTAATTATTTAGTAGGATAAGGGTTAACTTTTTCAAGCATCTCTTATATTCAACACAAAATTTTAAAGAAAGTAAAGTTCTGTTCTTAAATTTTGTCCATACTCCATTATTAAATTCAATGCTCCAAAGATAACTTGTTTATAAGTTTGAATGGCATTTTATGCCTCTTTCAACAATGCTAAAGTGATATTACAGAACAAGCTCGCTAACTAATCCCTTTCCAGGGCATTTCTAGGTTTCAACAGGTACTTGCTTTGAAGTGCCTTGCACAAGGACACTCCAAATGAACATAGCTTGCTGGGATGGAACAAGAATTTCATGATTAAGGTTGAAAGCTTTAACTACTGAACATCATAGGAATCAACTCCCCTTTCATTCTCATCCCACTGTTACTTTGCATAGTGGATAATTTATAAATAGCATGCACTGTCACCCTAAATCCAGGACTACATTCGTACATAAACATCTTTTACAAAATTTACTTTACAAGGTAAAACATTCATTGGGAACAACATTCATGTTACAACATTCATTTTGTACAGTGAAACATTCATTTTACATTAATTCTACAGGGTATAACATTTTTGGGGAACAACATTAATTTTACAACATTCATTTTGTAGGGTGAAACATTCATTTTACAACATTCATTTTACAGGGTAAGACAAAACATTCCTGTCTATATTACCTTGTCAAATGACATCTACATCCAGTTTGATAGCTCTGTAGTTAAAGTTGTATTACATGAAAGTTAAATCATATTTTATTGAAATTAACCCTTTACCAGATGACAAAATTTTTGACTCATGCATTTCAAAAAGATTTGCAGATTACAAAATAATTGAAGCTCATATGATGTTATCTTTCTTTGAAAGGCTAGAAAACCTTGTAGGAAAAGGAGAAAATGCTGGTGTCCAGCATTTTCTCCTTTTCCCACAAAGTTTTCAAAAACTTTATTCTTCATGGTCTGTAAAAACATAATTTTTTTGGTAAATGGTTGAATCAGTATATTATAGTTTTTTAGTATACATGTACCTTGCACTTACAGCATACGATAACAACCTGGTTATTTAAACATGCAAGAAATATGAGTGTGTCATATAATTAACCCTTTACCACACAATTCTGAAGTTTTAAAGACCCTAGAAAAGAAAGCTTTTCAAAATAATGTGGGAAAAGTAACAAGTTATATTTTCCTCTCCTTTTCCCATTGAAAACACTGTGAGAAAAGGAAAACAAGAGGGCCATGATGGCCCTGTATCGCTCCACTGGCTTATAAATATAAACCATAAAGAGAAGTCTTCACTATATAAGCCCTTATAAAACTTTGACCCCAGGGCTACAGTCGGACTAAATGGGGAATATGTGTATTAGAAGAATAACATGCCAAATTTAGGAGTTCCTGGCCTTATGGCTAGTAACATAACGGTGTCTGAAGTTTTCACTCCATAAACCCATGTAAAACTTGTGACCCCTGGTGCAGGGCCAAACTTGATCCTAGGGCTGTAACTTGGACCCTCTTTGTAGCTGTCCACTAGATAATGCTATAATTATGCAAAATTTGGTAGCCCTAAGCCTTATGGCTATGTACACCAAGATTTAAAAGTTTTCCCTATATAAGTTCATGTAAATCTTGTGAACCTGCACCCCCCCCAAGCATGAAGCCAAATTGCAATTTGACCCCAGGACTGTAATTTGGGCACTTTTGGTAGACCCCCACTAGATCAAGCTAAATGCAAAATTTGGTAGCTCTAGGCCTTAGGGCTAGGTACAGGAAGATTTTTAAAGTTTTCTCTATATAAGCCTATGTAAAACTTGTGACCCCTGGGGCAGAGCCAATTTTGACCCCAGGGCTATAATTTGAAGAAACATGATAGAGGTCTACTACATAAAGCTACATGCCAAATTTGGTAGCCCTATGCCTTATGGTTTCAGACAAGAAGATTTTTAAAGATTTCCAATATTTTTCATTTTTGTTGCCATGGCAACCAGAGTTTTTGAAGGATTCAAATTCTTTCAAAAAATTCTGAAGAGGACCATGGCAGGATCATTTCTGTGAAGTTTCGTGAAAATTGGATGGGTAGTTTCAGAGAAGAAGACGTTTGAAATAAAAGTTAACGCACAGACGGACGGACGGACAGACAGACGGACGCACGACGGACACCGGGCCATGACATAAGCCCGCTGGCCTTTGGCCAGTGGAGCTAAAAATGCTTGTGACCAGCATTTTCTCTTTTTTCCGCATTTTTTTTTTTTTTTTTTTTTACACTTTCAAAGACAAATCCAATCATTTCTGTCCCTTTTATTTGGTTGTCTGCAAATGTAAATTGGTCTAAAATTTTGTTGTGTGGTTGAGAGCTAACTTAACTCTTTACCAAACGACAAAATTTTAGACTTGTCCAAATTGAAAGCAGTTGCAGACGACAAGTTAAATAAGGCTTGAAAATTGAAATCTGTCATGGGACAGGTAGAAAATATTGTGGGAAAAAGAGAAAATGCTGTTTACCAGCATTTTCTCCTTTTCCCACAATGTTTTCATAAGGCATATTCCTCAGGGTCGTTAAAAGTCGGGATTGTGTGGTAAAGGGTTAAGACCTCCAGTTCTGAATATGTGAAAGAGATTAGAAAATGAAATTCATAGCAAGCTTCAAAAAGCAGCAAATCAAATTAAAATATACGAGGGACACTTTTTAAGTTCGTAGAGTAAGCCTATAACTTTTTAACGCGATTATGAAGTTGCACGATTTTTTACACAGAACTTGCGTAATCATTCCTCTCTCGAACGGTGTCACGGTATGCGGTGCACGAGGTCCACATGCGCGCTGCGCTGGGTATTTTCAACATGGGTTTTATACACTATAGTAAAATATAGCGTTCAATATGGATGGAAAAATCTCTGAACAGAGGGTATATTGTAAGATTCGAGCACAGCTCGGGTTTCCGCCAACAGAAATTCATGCTGATTTGCAAAAAGTTTATGGGAATGGTGCTTTAAAATATGCTACAGTTTGCAAGTGGGTACGTCGTTTTAATGATGGTCGGGAGTCAATTGAAAATGACCCTCGGGTGGGTAGGCCGGTTTCCGTTTTGATGGAAAAGAACGTTGCTACTGTGAAAACGTTAATTGAGGAAGACGCACGTTATACCATGCAAGAGATAGAAGAATTAAGTGGCATTCATTCGTCAAGTGTTTTGAAGATCTTACATGAACGACTTGGGCTACGTAAGATCTGCGCGCGCTGGGTGCCCCATTTGCTCACTGACGAGCAGAAACAAAGTCGGACAAAGTCGGGTTAGACTTGCATCGCAAGTTATAGAAAAATATGATAAATGTGACCCACGTCATTTGGAAGAGATAGTTACAGGTGATGAAACCTGGATCTATCATTTTCAACCTGATTCTAAGGCTAAAAATAAGGTTTGGGTTTCATCTGAGGGCGACAGACCTGTCATTGCGCGCCGTTGCAAAACATCAAATCGCATGTTGTATGCGATATTCTTTTGATTCGAAAGGTCCAGTCCTTCAAATTCCAGTCCCGAAAGGTAGTTCTGTCACTGGAAAGTTTTACAGAGAAAGTGTTCTTACTCAACTTGTTGATTTCTACCAGAAATGCAGACCGCGCACCGGTGTCCGCGGCATCAAATTACTCCATAATAATGCACCGGCCCATAAATCCGCTATGGTACAGGAATATCTCAAAGAATCTGGGCTCGATGTCTTAGATCATCCCCCATACAGCCCTGACCTGTCCCCCTGTGACTTTTGGTTGTTCCCAAGACTAAAGGAAATGCTGGCAGGGCACCGTTTTGAATCCCGTTGTGGTATAGGCAGTGCGGTCTACCAGTGTCTGCAACATATACCTAAAGAGGACTACCGGGCGGCGTTCCGGAAATGGGTAGATCGGTGTAAAATGTGTGTGGAGGCAGACGGGGCATATTTTGAAGGTCTTAGATAAATAAAATTTTGATATTTCAAGCGGTTTTAAAAAGACCGCCCTACTCTACGAACTTAAAAAGTGTCCCTCGTATAATTGGTTTTAATCTTTACCAGAGGACATTTTAGACTAGTCCACATTGGAAGCCTTTGCAGATGACAAATTGAATGTGACTCAAATGATGTAACTTGTTTTTGAAAGGGTTGAAAACATTGTGAGAATAGGAGAAAATGCTGGTTACCAGCAATTTCTCCCTTTTCCACAATGTTTTCAAAAAGCTTTTTCCTCAGGGTGGTTAAAATGAAGGGTTACGTGGTAAAGGGTTAAACCTAAATTTGTAACAATTAAAAGCAAAACAAATTTCAGACTTGTTCAAGTTGCAACCATTTGCAGATGACAAATCAAATGTGGTTCAAATGATGGGACTTTTTTTTTTTTAACTTCAGAGAAGATTTCTAGAAAAGGAGACAATACTGGTCACTAGCATTATCTTCTTTTCTCACAATGTTTCCAAACGCCCTCTTTCTTTGGGTCACAGAAATTTGGGATTGTTTGATAAAAGTTTAATACAAATTTACAGAAGATGACTCTAAAAAACACCCACGTAAAATAGGCATAATCAGCATGAATCAAGTTTTAATGTGTTAGCCCCTTACCAAATGACAAATTTCAGACTGGTCCTCATCAAAGGTGTTTGCAGACAACAAAATTAAAGTAGCCAAAATGATATGATTTGTCTTTAACTCTTTACCATACAACAGACATGCAGACTTGTCCAAATTGAAAGCATTTGCAGACAACAATTTCAATGTGACACATATCATTGAATTTGCCTATGCTTGGGTAGAAAGCATTGTGGGAAAGGAGAAAATGCTGCTTACCGGAATTTTCTCCTTTTTTCCATGATGTTTTCAAAAGGCTTTTTTCCAAAGGCAGCTAAAACTCGGGATTGGGTGGTAAAGGAAGAGCAGAAAACATCATCAGCAAAGGGAAAAAATGTTGTTTACAAGCTTTTTCCCCTCTTCCTAAAATGTTTTCAAAAGTCTTTTTTCCAAAGGTTGCTAAAACACAGGATTGTCTGGTAAATGGTTAACCCTTTACCACACAATCCCGAGTTTTAACGACCCTGAGAACGAGGTCTTTTGAAAACATTGTGGGAAAAGGAGAAAATGCTGGTAACCAGCATTTTCTCCTTTTCCCACAATGTTTTCTAGTCTATCTGATACAAATCCAATCATTTGTGCCACACTTATTTTGTCGTCTGCAAGTGCTTTCAACTTCGACCAGTCTAAAATTTTGTCGTTTGGTAAAGAGTTAACATGCATGAAAACAATATAGCAAATTAGGAGATCGTTCATGAAGAGTGATTTTTCCTTTTGCCATGATGTTTTCAAAAGAATCCTGATGCAAAACAAAACAGCAGATTGCAGGTAGTAACATGTTAATCATAGATAAGGAGATTTTCAAATCTTAAGATATACCGGTACCACAATTTTGTTTGGGCAAGAATATTTCAAGAAACATTGGACAGTGTAAATCCAAGACCAGACTATTTATAATTATTATGAAGTCTGGTCTTGATCCAATCCATCTGAAAAAGCAGCTTATGTTGCTTGTTGAGTTACTTAAAAATAAACAATTCTGGTTACAAAAGTCATATTAGTCATAATTCTTGGTTAGTGAATATGTAAACAATTCTGATTGGGTAAAAATGATTAATAATGTCAACTCTTTATCAAACAATCCTGAGTTTTAACACTCCTGAGGAAGTAGCCTTTTGAAAACATTGTGAGGAAAGGAGAAAAAGCTGGTAAACAGTATTTTCTCCTTTCCCCACAATGTTTTCTAGCCTATCAAAAACAAATTCCATCATTTCAGCCTCATCTAAATTGTAGTCTGCAAGTGCTTTCAATCTGGACAAGTCTTAAATTTGTTGTTTAGTAAAGAGTTAACTCTTTACCACACAATCCCGACTTTTAACGACCCTGAGAAGGAAGCCTTTTGAAAACATTGTGGGAAAAGGAGAAAATGCTGGTAACCAGCATTTTCTCCTTTTCCCACAATGTTTTCTACCCTTCCCAAAACAAATTTCTATTTTTGAGTTACATTTATATAGTCGTCTGCAAATGCTTTCAATTTGGACAAGTCTAAAATTTTGTCGTTTGGTAAAGTGTTAACTCTTTACCAAAAGACAAAAACGAAGATTTGTCTAAACTGAAAGCATTTGCAGATGACAATTTAAATGTGGCTTCAATGATGGAACTGCTTTTTGATAGGGTAGAAAACAGTGTGGGAAAAGGAGAAAATGCCAGTTACCAGCATTTTCTCCTTTTCTCACAATGTTTTCAAGAGCCTCTTCTCTAAGGGTCATTAAAACCTGTGATTTGTGTGGTAAAGGTTTAATTGCTTTGTAATGTGACAAGAAAGCATGAGAAATCTACTACCATACAAAAAAAACTTTGTCCCTGAAGTCAAGGGCTTTTGAAATCATTGAAGCATAAACAGCAATTACTTGTTACAGATGATTGTTCCTCATTCATCAATGTTTCCATATCATTCAAAAAATCATGTTCCTTTCATTCAAATAGTTATCCTTTCCATTACATCTGTTAGCAACAAGCACCTTGTATGATTATAGCTTAATTATCTTTTTACCATAAGACAAAAATTTAGGCTTTCCAAAATTGAAAGCACTTGCAGATGAAAACATAAGAGAATGATGGTTACTAGCATTTTCTCTTTTTCCAACGATGTTTTCACAAGGTTTCTTTATAAGGTTCGATAAAATACAAGATTGGCCTATATTGTGAAACACAAGCATGGTGTAGCCCAACACCAAACAAATATTTTTACAACCCCGAGGTTTGAAAACATTGTGGCCACAAGCATTTTCTACTTTTCCCTCAATATTTAAATATTTCTTTCATAGACAGGTTCCATCATTTCAGCCTCATCTAATTTCTCCTCTGCTAAAGCTTTCAAAATGGATGAGCCTTAAATTTTGTCATCTAGTGACATGCTTATCTGCAAAGTGTAAGTATTTGTTTTGAGTCAAAGTGAGGAAAGGTGCAAATGATAAGTTACTCACGTTCATATCTCCATTTGTCTGAACTTCTTTGGGTTGAGGTAACATCTCCATTGCTTCTGGTGAATTATATGCCTCTTTTGTGGAAGATTCATATGGACTTGGTCCAATCAGACTGAGTATTACAGGTAAATATACTAACCCATGAAACAGTCCGAAAAGCACTACACTCATGAATACCTAAAGTAGAAAATGTGAGCCATGCTCTATGAAAAGGGGACTTAATACAACTGCAAAAATTATCTACCCAGGTCAGCCTGCACCGTCCATGCAGGCTGACCTGGGCCAAAACTTTTCGCTACTGTCAATTTTCTGTATGTCCAAGCCTTCCAAGGACCAGTCTACCACATGATTCAGTCCCTTTGTTAAAAAATGTGGCTATTATGGATCCATAATTATATAATGGCTTGATGTGCACACTGCATCATAGAGATGCATTATGCCCCCTTTTGCCAGAGCATTGCTCATGTCTTTTATTTTACATAGAGTAGAAAGTATGTCTTTTTGAAATAGGGTTCAAAAGGACTTGGTCTGACCAAGCTGAGTATTACAGGTAAATTTACCAACATATGGAACAGCCCCACACTCATAAACAGCTACCACAGAAAATATGTATGTTTGGAACATGTTTTATATGGACAGTGTATGACATGTAACCCATGAAACAGTCCAAAATGCACAACACTCATTAACAGTTATAACAGAAAATATGTGTGTTTGGAACATATTTTATAGGGACAGAGTATTACAGTTAATCCATGAAACAGTCCCAAAAGCCCAACACTCATAAACAGCTACAACAGAAAATATGTGTGTTTGGTAGATGTTTTACAAGGACAGTGTATTATAGGTAACCCATGAAACAGCTTAAGCTACACAACATTCATAAACAGCTACAACAGAAAATATGCGTGTTTGGAACATGTTTTATAGGGACTGTGTATTACATGTAACCAATGAAACAGCTACCATAGAAAATACATGTATGTGTGTTTGAAACATGTTTTATATGGACAGAGTATTACATGTAAGCAATGAAACAGCTCAAACAGCCCCACAATCATAAACAGCTACAACAGAAATTGTGTGTTTGGAACACGTTTTAAGATTTATCCAAATGCAAAGCATATGCGTACAGTACATCAAAGGTGGCTAGAATGATGGAACCTGCCTATCATAGGGTAGAAAATATGGTGGGAAAAGGAGAAAATGCTGGTTACCATGTTTTCAAAAGCTTTCTTTCTCAGGTTTGAAAAAACTTGGGATTGTGTGGTAAAGAGTTAAAGGGGAAAAAATCTGCCAAAATACTACAATCTCAAGGCCTTTTCTGCCAGAATATTTGGTAAGTAATAGACCAGAGGATCAAGATTAGATTGTACCTTCTGTAGTTCAAAGTCTTCACAAAAAGTCTACATATCTCTTTATAAGCCCAAACCTGACAACGAAATTTAGACTGGTCCAAATTGAAAGTATGTGTAGACAACAAGTTAAATGTGATTCAAACAATTGGATTTGCTTGAGAGAGGGCAGAAATCATTGTGGAAAAAGGAGAAAATGCTGGTTACCAGCATTTTCTCCTTCTCCCACAATGATTTCAAAATTCTTTTTCCTCATGATTGTTAAAACACAAGATTGTTTGATAAAGTGCTATTTCAAAGATGTATCTAACATGATTTACATACCCTGAAAAACATTACAAAACCGAAACTTTTGCTGTCCGCCAACAAGACGAATGCTAGGAACGTACTAAATCCGCCATTTAATACTGCTGGTCCAATAGTTGACAGTGTTCTTTTGGCTCTCTCTGAAAAAGTGATATCAGTTCAGTATGTCAATACCATTTAAACTTGTTTACCCATTTACTAAACAATCTGGAGTTTCAACAACCCTTAGGAGGAAGACTTTTGAAAACATTGTGGGAAAACCAGAAAATGCTGGTAACCAGCATTTTCTCATTTTCCCACAATGTTTTCTACCCATTCAGTGACAAATCCCATCAAGTCTGAAACTGTTTAAGACAACCATTTTCACAACTCTATAAAAGTTTAAGAAACAGACCAAATAGAAATAAGAAAAGTAAAACAATATCATAATATTACTATAAAACTGACAGGTAGATCTTTTAGCCACTGTGTTTTCACATCACATTCATGTATCAAGCACTAAACCTTACTTCCTGATGGTTAACTATGTTATGCTAGGATGTTTTTCAAGTTATCTGCTGCAATTTTGGTTAACCCTTAACCACACGATTCCAAGTTTTAAAAACCCTCAGGGAGAACGCTTTTGAAAACATTGTGGGAAACCAGCATTTTCTCCTTTTTCCAAATTATTTTCTAAATTTTCAGAGAAAACTTCCATCATTTCAGACATGTTTAATTTTTTGTCTGCAAATGCTTTCAGTGTAGACAAGTCTAAAATTTTGTCGTTTGGTAAAGAGCTAAGGAGAATGCTGACCCTTTACTACCCTTAAATATCCCATGTTTTCTTAATCCTTACAAGAATGTTATTTAAAACATTGTGTGAAAAGGAGAAAATCCTCATAGCCAGCATTTCTTCCTCATACCACAATGTTTTCTGCCCTTTCAAAGACAAATCCAATAATTTGAGACACATTTGTCATCTGCAAAAGCTTTTGCCAAACAATCCCAGGTTTTAATGACCCTGAAGGAAAAATCCTTTTGAAAACATTGTGGAAAGAGGAGAAAATGCTGGTAAGCAGCATTTTCTCCACAATGTTTTCTAACCTTTCAGAAACAAAATTCAACTATCTGAGGCACATTTAATATCACAAATATCTTCAAATGTTTGAATTTGGACCAGTCTAAAATTTTGCTGAGTGGTTAAAAAGTTATTCTAAAATATTGTCATCTGATAAAGGGTTGATTCGACATGTTGTTGTCTGCAAATGCATTCAATATGGAAGACACTAAAATTGCATCTTGCAGAAAAGTGATATAAATGTTCACCTTCTTTATTTCCAGCAATAGTCATAAATGTATGACCGACATGAGCAGAATAGTCCACAGCAAGTCCCACACAAAGGATTATCAGAATACTGCTGGCTGTATCTATGGTAACGCCCCAAAACTGTAGGGTACCTACAACATCCACCTGAAATCCAATCATGTAAATGTTGGTCCTGTAGTTAAGATGTTAGTTATTTTTCAATTCCTGCCTATAGTTTTGGTTCACTGGAAGTGCCCTTGAAGCAGAGAGTGCAGGCACTGTGCCTACTACTAGTGAAATTCAGGCAAAATAAAGTGAACTGTCACAGTAATTATTATTGACATTCTACTGAAAATGGTATCAAAGCCAGTTCAAGCAAGCACATAATAAAGAAAGAACTGTAGAATATCATATGCACAAAACTCCTACGAATGTTTTTAAATGCTACAAGTGACTCATTTAATCCTTTACCAGCCTTTATATAAGCCTTTTGAAAACATTGTGGGAAAAGGAGAAAATGCTGGTAACCAGCATTTTCACCCCTCCAACAATGTTTTCTAACCTTTCAGAGACAAATCCAACCGTTTGAGCCACAGTTAATTTGTCGTCTGCAAATGCTTTTAATTTGTTCAAGTCTAAAATATTGTCATTTGGTAAAGAGTAAATACTCTTGTAATTCAAAGGACCAAAACATTTAGTAAAGCAGTTCACATGAAGGCTTAATCATTAGAGACTTAATTAACCCTTTACCGCACAATGCTGCCTTTTGACGCCCCTGGGAAAGAAGCCTTTTGAAAACATTGTGGGAAAAGGAGAAAATGCTGGTAACCAGCATTTTCTCCTTTTCCCACAATGTTTTCTACCCTGTCAAAAAAAAGTTGCACCATTTGAGCCACATTGGTATTATCGCCTGCAAATGCTTTCAATTTGGACAAGGCTGAAATTTTGTCGTCTGGCAAAGGGTTAAAGACAGTCAGTCTCAGCTAGTGAAAATTGCCAAAACCAAACTAAGCTGTAAACAGACAATTTATGTTTACAAAATAATACTTACAACAGTGAAGAAAACACAAGTAAACACAATTAAACTGGTCCACAGATTGGCTATCAAAATAAGAGTCGCCACAAACACACATGCAGCTGCCAGTGCAAGGTTTCTATACAACTCTCCCTTCAAAACCTGAAAACACAAGTTATGCATTGAGCTGGTATCCTCCGACAAAACAAGCATACTTTTCTAAAGAAAAAAAAAAAAGACAGAAAGATATGACTGACCTACAGACAGATTGAGAGCAAGAAAAATTGCCCACACAATACCCCTCTGCCTCTAACTGTTGCGTGATTTCTCAGTTTCTCAGAAAATATGTGTAAGACTTAGCAAATACTTGAAGCTAATAAAATTAGAGTATGAAGAAACACACACCTTATTTGTTTCATTATTTAGATATTTAAACCCGTAAGAAAAACAATGGCCCCTGTGAAAGTGTATATGGTCCAACAGATCCCTTATACTCTCCATAGCTTGTATGTCTCCTGCCGAACTTGTCTGTCGAACATGATAAAATGGTATATATGATGCCTGTGAAAAAATAATAAAGGGCATTGAATCCTTTGCCGAACACTAGCAATCTAGTGTTTTAACGACCCTGAGGAATAAAGCTTTTGAAGACATGCTGGTACAGCATTTTCTCATTTTCTTCAAAATGTATTCTATCACTTCAATGATAAACTGTTTAACTCTTTACCAAACAATAAAATTTTTGACTTGTTCAAATTGAAAACATTTGCAGATGAAATGTCAAATTTGGCTTAAATGATGATGACTGTCTGTGAAAGTGTAGAAAACCTTGTGGGAAAAGGAGAAAATGCTGGTTACCAGCATTTTCTTCTTTTCCCACAAGGTTAACAAAAAGCTATTTCCTTTAAAGTTGGGATTGTGTGGTAGAGATTTAAGCCATACTAGATTGTTGTCTGCAAAGGCTTTCAATTTGGATGAGTCTTAAATGCTGTCATTTAATAAACAGTTAAATATTCAGACAACTCATTACAGTAGGAAATTTAGTTACCAGCATATCTATTGGGAGCATAATTACTTCCATTCCATTAATCCTTCACTAGTCAGCATAATTTTAGACTTGATCAAACTGAGAGCATTTGCAAATGACTAAGTTAACATGGCTTAAACGATAAAATGTGTATCCAAACATTGTGGAAAAAGGAAAAAACATTGTGGAAAAAGGAGAAAATGATGGTTACCTTTATCCACAAGGTTTTCAAATATGTCTTTTCTCAGTGTTGTTAAACCTATGGAGTGTGTGTTACAGGGTTAAATGTATAGACCATCAATATGATCTAAATACACTGAAAAACAAATGAAATTGCTAAATATGAGAAAATCCACTTTTTCTCACAGTGTCTTCAATCATAACTATACATGTTTCAATTAGCAAGAACTAACATCCTTGTGTCCTCTGTCATAACAAGAGCACAGCATGCAAGTGCCAATGCTTGGCAGCAGTTGCTTTTGGAAATAAATTGATTTTTAGTAAAAATTCTAAGTTGAAAACAGGGCATAACTATGGCAAATTAAGCATGGATATGTGCACTGGCCAATGTGACATACTAGTAACTGAAATAAGGTTGAAAACGGCATTTTATTTCATGCTTTCCGGTAGGAGATCGAGAAATAGCGGTGAACATATTTTTCGATATTACATGGGTACGGCCAGTGAGAATACCGACCACGGGGAGTTTGTACTGATTTTTATGGAAGTCTCGACAAAAAAAGGCGTTAGAAGCATGAAAAATAGAATATTTGTTTTTTTTCAGTGAAAGATCGAAATTTATTTCATCGAGTGAACATCATCGGTAATACTTTCATGAGTGGCACAGCCACGAGTGAAAATATTACCGATGATGTTCACGAGATGAAATAAATTTCGATCTTTCACTGAAAAAAACAAATATCCTCTATATATACCATACAATCAGCCAAATTCAAGTAAAAGCCCACCTTTATTCTATATGGCAACGTATCTGTAAACTTGATGTATTTTCCATAAAACCTGCCCTCTCTTTGTTTGAGAAAGTATAAAAGTATTTGATAGTATACTTCACTGGATGTTGGCCGCCTACCTGCAAGAAGAGATAATTGATATGCCTAGTCCATAACTGTTTGGATATTTTTGACCTTCTAAAAACGAGTACAATGACAACCATTTGAAGAAAACAAATTATCATTTTTAAATAGTGTAGAAAGTATGAAAAGGAGCAAATGCTGGTCCCTGCAAACTGTCCCTTTTCCCTAAATGTTTTCCAGCACTGTAAAATACAAAAGTAAGAAAGGTCATTCTGGCACAGTAAGTTTAACTCTGTACCAAACAACAAAATTTTAGACTAGTCCAAATTGAAAGAATTTACAGACAACAAAATAAACGTAACTCAAAAATTGAAATATGTCTGGGAAAGGTAGCAAACATTGTGGGAAAAGGAGAAAAAGCTGGTTACCAGTAAGAATGTTTTCAAAAGTTGTCTTTCTCAGGGTCATTAAAACTCGGAATTATGTGGTAAAGGGTTAACCCTTTACCACACAATCCCGGCTTTTAACGACCCTGAGAAAGAAGTCTTTTGAAAACATTATGGGAAAAGGAGAAAATGCTGTTAACCAGCAATTTCTCCTTTTCCCACAATGTTTTCTACCCTTTCCAAAACAAATTTCAATCTTTGAGCCAGATTTATTTTGTCTTCTGCAAATGCTTTGAATTTCGACTGGTTTAAAATTTTGTTAGAGTTAACTCTATACCAGACAAAAAAATTTTAGTCTCTGCCAGCCTGAAAGCATATGTAGACCACATATTAAATGTGGCTCAAATGATAGCGTTTGTCTCTGACAGGATAGAGAACATTATTGGAAAAGGAGGAAATGCTGGTTAACAGCATTTTCTCCATTTCTAAATATATTTTTAAAAGTTCTTCACACAATGTTAAAACATGGGTTATTTGGTAAAGGGTTAATCTAATCATTTCAACAAACTATGATCTATATAGTTTATTCAAAGTGTTTCTGAATAAGAGAGAAAGATAAAATAACTGTATACTTACTGGGCCCAACTTTATTTGTGACATAGGTACTATTTGTAGTTTTAAGGAAATTCTCAAAAGCTAGGAACCAAAACTTGGCCGAGTTTTTTTCTATGTATGGATCTTTGTTCATTTCTGCTGCCATCAGAGTAAGTTTGTCTCTGTTCTCAAAGTAATCCATCTCATCTGAATCAAAATATAAATGTTCTTTCTGAGAATGATGGTTTATGGTGCTTTAAATAGTATGGGTCCATGGATCACTGAAGCTCTGTTGGTCTATCATGGAACATTAAAATTTTCATTGGTTGATCAAACACTGAACCTTCCTAAAAACAGTACATTGGAGCATCGCCTCATTAATACCTGTATATACAATATAGAGGAGATGCGCCAATATCCTGCTTTTTATCACAGTGTATGATTGATCGACCAATGAATATTTTGGAGTTCCCTGATAGACAAACGGAGGTTCAAAGGCCTGTGATTATTAAAACTGGTTTAGACAGCCAGCCATTGGACGAACAATATAATATTATGTGGGAAAGGAAAAGATGCTGGTAACCAGCACTTTCTCCTTTTCCCAAAGTCCTTTCAAAAACTCTCCTTCCTCAGGCTTATTAAAAGTCAGGATTGTCTGGTAAAGGGTTACACTAGATGCTAATGATGTCTTCAAGATTAAACAGGACAATGCAGTTTTTTTCATGCTGGTTTGTTGTGATTAATCTTGCATTATCCTAATCTGATAGATGGGCTGGAATTGGGATAGGTCAAAAAAAAAGAAGAAAAAGAAAAGTGGGAGAGCATTATCCTGGGAAGGGGGGGGGGGGAAAGGGCACTAATGAAGACTTCATGGTATGTCAAAATGTTTTTCGAGGAAGGAGTTCCACGTTTAAATCTACCATACCACAGTACACAGCTGCATCATATCCTCTGTTTGGATATAGATGTTTCTGGGCTTTGATGTACTCTGTTGCATAGGAATCTGATGGAATGTAGTTGTATAGATCAAAGTCCTGACGCAGCTGAGTAAAACTCCAGAGATTTATACCTGCCACTGTCAGAGTGACCAATATCACAAGTACCTGCAAAAATGATTCACATTTTTTACTCTTTATAAAACAAGCCCCTTTTTCAAAGACCCTAAGAAGAAAGGACTTTGAAAACGTTTTGAGAAAAGGAGAAAATACTGGTAACCAGCATTTTCTCACGATGTTTTCTACTCTTTCAAAGATATATATTCCACCATTTTAGCCACATTCAATTTATCCTCTGCTAATGCTTTGAATTTGTCTAAGTCTAAAATGTTGTTATCTGGTAAGGAGTTAATCACTGTGCGAGTACATAGAGGATATGGTTTTTTTCGGTGAAGATCAAAATTTACTTCATCAAGGGAACATCATAGGTAATATTTTCACAAGTGGCACAGCCATGAGTAAAAAATATTATGGTATGATGTTCACCAGATGAAATAATTTCAATCTTACACCGAAAAAAAAACAAAAAAACAAGAGGGCCATGATGGCCCTGGATCACTCACCTGAGTCAATAGGTGAAATTTCACTCCAGGGTCATAATTGAAAGTACTACATGCCAAATAAATATGATGTTAGGCCCAATTTCAAACTCATCCAATACTTTATCAAGACAAACATTCTGACTAATTTTCAAGTCAACTGAGCAAGACATGTGGCCTCAAGAGTGACCACAAGGTATTTCTTTAATTTGACCTAGTGACCTCGATTATGACCCAGGTGACCCAATTTTAAACTCATCCTAGATTTTTTCAAGAGATTTTATGAAGACAAGCATTCTGAACAATCTTCAAGTCAATTGAGCAAAAAATATGGCCTCTAGAGTGCCCACAAGGTATTTCTTTAATTTGACCTGGTGACCTAGTTTATGATCCCTGTTGACCCAAATTCAGACAAATCTGAGATGTTATCAAAACAAACATTCTGACCAATTTTCAAGTCAATTAAGCAAGAAATGTAGCCTCTAGAATGCCCTCAAAGTATTTCTTTAATTTGACCGAGTGACCTAGATTATGACCCCAGGTGACCCAATTTTGAACTCATCCTAGATTTCATCAAGACAAACATTTTAACCAATTTTCAAATCAATTGAACAATAAATGTGGCCTCTAGAGTGCACACAAGGTATTTCTTTAATTTGACCTAGTGACCTAATTTAAGACCCCAAATGACCCAAATTCAAACTCATGTGAGATTTTATCAAGACAAACATTCTGACCAAATTTCAGGTCATTTGAGCAATAAATGTGGCCTCTAGAGTGCCCACAAGGTATTACTTTAATTTGACCTAACGACCTAGTTTATGACCCCAGGTGACCCAATTTCGAACTGACTGAACACGTTGTGCTCAGGTGGGCTAACAAACTTAGAACAGGTTCACTACATACCAAACAACAAAGCTCTATGCCTTCCAGGTTTAGAAAAGAAGAATTTTAAAGTTTTCCTTCTTTGTTCCTTTGTTTGAATTTGTGACCTCCGGGGCAGGGCCAGTTTTGACCCCAGCGGCATCATTTGAACAAATTTGGTAGAGGTCTACTAGGAGATGCTACATACCAAATATCAAAGCTCTACACCTTCCAGTTTTAGAGAAGAAGAATTTTAAAGTTGTCATTTAAAGTTGTCCTTCTTTGTTCCTATGTTAGAACTTGTGACCCCCGGAGCAGGGCCAGTTTTGACCTCAGGGGCATCGTATGAACAAACTTGGTAGAGGTCTGCTAAGAGATGCTACATACCAAATATCAAAGCTCTACGCCTTCCAGTTTCAGAGAAGAAGAATTTTAAAGTTTTCCTTCTTTGTTCCTATGTTCGAACTTGTGACCCCCAGGGCGGGGCCAGTTTTGACCCTAGGGGCATCATATGAACAAACTTGATAGAGGTCCACTAGGAGATGCTATATGCCAAATATCAAAGCTCCACGCCTTCCAGTTTTAGAGAAGAAGAATTTTAAAGTTTTCCTTCTTTGTTCCTATATTCGAACTTGTGACCCTGGGGGCAGGGCAAGTTTTGACCCCAGAGGCATCATATGAACAAACTTGGTAGAGGTCCACTAGGAGATGCTAGATGCCAAATATCAAAGCTCCATGCCTTCCAGTTTCAGAGAAGAAGAATTTTAAAGTTTTCCTTCTATGTTCCTATGTTCGAACTTGTGACCCCAGGGGCGGGGCCAGTTTTGACCCCAGGGGCATCATATGAACAAACTTGGTAGAGGTCCACTAGGAGATGCTAGGTGCCAAATATCAAAGCTCCACGCCTTCCAGTTTTAGAGAAGAAGAATTTTGAAGTTTTCCGTCTTTGTTCCTATGTTCGAACTTGTGACCCCAGGGGCGGGGCCAGTTTTAACCCCAGGGACATCATATGAACAAATTTGGTAGAGGTCCACTAGGAGATGCTACATACCAAATATCAAAGCTCTACGCCTTCTAGAATCAGAGAAGAAGATTTTCAAAGATTCTGCTATTTTTTTCCTTTCTGTTGCCATGGCAACCAGAGTTATGGGTGGAATTCAATCTCATGAACAACTTTGGTAGAGCTTCACCCAAGGAACATCCCTGCCAAGTTTCATCAAGATTGGCCCCTTGTTTAGGAGGAGAAGATGTTTAAAGGAATTGTGGACAGACGGACAGATGGACGCCGGACAACGACCGATCACAATACCTCACCTTAGCACTTCGTGCTCAGGTGAGCTAAAAAAAAAAAAATATTCTTTTATTTCATGCTTCTAACTCCTTTTCATTGGAACTTGTGAATTACAGGTGAGCTCTCAGTATTTCCACATCAGTGAGTTTATCAGTCGGTAAATTCACTGGTCAAAACGGTGAAATTATCTAACCATAATCCATTACTATTTCCGGATAAACTACCAAAAAGCATGAAATAAAAATATGTTAACTTCAGGTGAATATAGAGGTTTTGAGTGACCCTGTCATAATCCAATTACATGAGAAATACAATAAATATTCTTATATTGTATACCTGTAGATTTTCTGGCTCAAATACTTGTCTTGCACCCAGATAAAATACCACACATGACAGCAAAAAAGAACTATCTACGCATGGTCAAATATGGTACCAAATACATGTAGGGTATGATGATGTATATTCATGTGGAATACCTACATACTGATCTGCTATTTGATTGGTCAAAATGCTATTTGATTGGTTAAAATGATATGCTATCATATTCATCCACCATTCATTTAAACAAAGTTACTACCCACTAAATCAACATATTTTATTATCTTTACCATTTTTTGAATAAAATGTCAATAATTGCAACAATCTGTCATTGAAAGTACCAAGTATATAAGGAATATCATGTTATAACAACTTTCCTGATGTTTGTATTTGCTTTTTGCTGTGTAAGAAAATTTTGACATCTCGCTTGACCTTTGGTCTCCAGCAATATCGTTCATCAAAATAATATCATTCATCAAAATAAGAAGTGTAAATCCATTATTTCTGTTTGTTTACTGTTTAACCCTTTACCAAATGACCCCATGTGTTAACGAACCTGAGAAAGAAGGCTTTTGGAAACATTGTGGGATAAAGAGAAACCAGCATTTTTCCTTTACCACCACCATTTTCCACAATTTCAAAGACAAGTTCCATTCAGCCAAATGTAGTGTGTTGGCTAAAAATGCTTTCAATTGGGACAAGTACCAAAATTTGTCATCTGGTAAAGAGTTTACAATTTTTAAACAGCAGTTCAGATATATTACAGCACACTTTACTAGTAGTGCATCCAACACTCTTTCCATGCAAATGGCTGCTATTCAACATAAACAAAATGGAAAAACTGTTGAGTGTTGAGAAAGAAATAAAAGCTGTCATGGCGACTTTCATAAATCCTCAGAACAAAGATTGATCAAACTAGGGTTCCAGCCCATTACCCCTGATTTATCAGCCCTTCACAGAGCCATCGAGCAACAGTGGCTTACTGAATCCATCAAAGAATTATAGTTTTTTCCTATCAAAATGAAAATAAAATTACCTTAGAAACATTTTTCATTAATATTGGTGCATAAAATCTCTCTATGATTGTTGCTACAATGTCCTTTTGGCTGCAAGAATTTGGCCTATAGTTTTTATATATCACAAAACACAAAAACCCATCCCTGGTTTGTTCTACTCTTCTACAGTCTAGAGTCAATACAGCTACAAAGAATGTGGAAACCAACAGATAAAGCCCAAGTATTCCTAAAGCCGCATATGCACAAAACGCCCTCAGAGCTGGGATAACCTGCAAAAGAGTTGAATACTTTGTAGTATAACTCAGATATTCTCTATATGACGCTTTTTGTGTCTACAATAGAAAAACTTTTGAAAACATTATGGCAAGAAGATATTTTATTATATTGCATATTTGTTTCAGGTGATAAACCAAAGATATAACAAACTGTTTATCCCTTTACCACACATTCCTTAGTTTTAACAACTATGACAGAGAAGATTTTGAAAACATTGTGCAAAAAGGAGAAAATGCTGGTAACCAGTATTTTCTCCCTTTTCCACAATGTTTTCTGCCTAATCACAAACAAAAATTTTCATTTGAGAAATATTTAATTTGTTGTCTCCATATGCTTTCAATTTGGACCAGTCTAAAATTTTGCTTTATGGTGAAAACCAAACTAATACAACTGACACAGAAATGCTTTTGAAGGAAAATGAATGTGTGTTTTGTCAATGACATAGGAAACATAGTGGAAAAACTTCTCGTAGCTTAAATTTTCCTGCCACATAATAACCATCTTTTCCATTGGCTGTTTTTCAAAGTTACACAAAGAGAAAAATATGACAGAAAGAAACAATTTTTTTGACTCTTTACAAAACGACAAAATCACAGACTAGTCCAAATTGAAAGCATTTGCAGACAATAACATTAATGTGACTTAAAAATTAAATTTTGCTTTGGAAAAAGAAGAAAACATTCTGGCAAAAGGAGAAAATACTGGTTACCAGCATTTTCTCCTTTTCCATTATGTTTTCAAAAGGCGTCTTTCTCAGGGTCATTAAAAGTTGGGATTGTGTGGTAAAGGGTTAAACAAAACAGAAAAATATGGTGGTAAAAGGTTATCTGTTGCCTTGTAACTGGATCAGGAGAAAGAAAACTCCTGCAGTAGTCCTGTAATCATAATGAAAGTTGCAGGAGCGCAAGTGCCATGGTAGGAAGGCTGGCTTTCATAAAAATTTGAACCTGATTCACGAGTGGTAATCGGGAGAACGAGCTCCAAAAAGAGTCGATAGAATTTTGTTTCCTCAACACTTCAGAATTTAGTGGATTTTCATTTTGGTGCTTTAAAATTGTGGCAACTTTAATTCAAACCCTGCATATTTCTACTGACAAAAAAAGTGCTGTAGAAGGAAAACAAGAGGGCCATTGGCCCTAAAGCGCTCACCTGGGTACGGTCATCTAGGAATGAAAAGATCCTGGTTGTGATGATGTAAAATGCATGAGTGTAAGTGATCTACTTTTTGACTGCTTTAGCCTATTTTTGAATTTCTAATCTGGCTCAAATGTGGCCTCTACAGTCACACAAGGTTTTTCTAAGATTTGGCCCCATGACCAACTTTTTGACCTGACGTGACTTGATATCATTCTCTTACGAGATTTCATCCAGACAAACAGTCTGACTAAGTTTCATGAGTATAAGGCTGAAAATGTAGCCTTTAGAGTGCACAAAGGGTTTTTCTAAGAGTTGGCCCAGTGACCTACTTTTTGACCCAACATGACCCAATTTCAAACTTGCCCGTAATTTTATCCAAACAAACATTCTGACCAAGTTTAATGAGTATCAAGCTGAAAATGTGGCCTCTAGAGTGCACACAAGGTTATTCTATGATTTGGTCCAGTGACCTACTTTTAGACCCGATGTCACCAAATTTTCTATGTGTCCAAGATTTTATCAAATCAAACAGTCTTACCAAGTTTCATGCATTTTAAGCATGAAAATGTGGCCTCTAGAGTATACATAAGGTTTTTCTAAGAGTTGGCCCAGTGACCTACGTTTTGACCCGATGTCACCCAATTTCAAATTTGTCTGAGATTTCATCCAGACAATTATTTTAACAAGGTTTCATGAGTATCAGGCTGAAAATGTGGCCTCTAGAGTGCACAAAAGCTTTTTCTAAGATATGGCCTATCCAGACAAATATTCTGACCAAGTTTCATGAGTATCAGGCTGGAAATGTGGCCTCTAGAGTGCACACAAGCTTTTTCTAAGATTTGGCCCTGTGACCTACCTTTTGACCCAGCATAAACTGATTTCGAACCTGTCAAAGATTTTATCCAAACAAACATTCTGACCAAGTTTCATGAGTATCAGGCTGAAAATGTGACCTCTAGAGTTCACACAAGCTTTTTCTAAGATTTGGCCCCATGACCTACTTTTTGACCAGTCATAACCCAATTTCCAACCTGTTTGAGATTTTATTCAGATAAACATTCTCCAACCTATTTGAGATTTTATCCAGATAAACATTCTGACCACATGTCATGCATATCAGGCTTAAAATGAGGCCTCTAGAGTGCATACAAGCTAAGATTTGACCCATGACCTACTTTTTGACCCCATATGACCCAATTTCGAAGATGTCCGAGACTTTATCCAGACAAATATCCTGACCAAGTTTCATGCGTATCAGGCTGAAAATGTGGCCTCTAGAGAGCATACAAGCTTTTTCTAAGATTTGGCACCTTTACCTACTTTTTGACCCGACATGACCTAATTTCAAACCTGTCCGAGATGTTATCCAGACAAACATTCTCAGCAAGTTTCATTAGTATCAGGCTGAAAATGTGGCCTCTAGAGTGCACACAAGCTTTTTCTAAGATTTTGCCCCATGACCTACTTTAAGACCCCAAATGACCCAATTTCAAACTTAAGCGAGATTTTATCCAGACAAACATACTGAACAAGTTTCATGAGGATCTGGCTGAAAATGTGGCCTCTAGAGTGCACATAAGGTTAATTTTGACGACCGCACGACGGAAGACGGACATAGCATGATCACAAAAGCTCACCTAGAGCACTTTGTGCTCAGGTGAGCTAATAAAGGTATGTTTGGCAATGACATGGAAAATCTGGCGGAAAAGCTTCTCATCAGCAGCTGAAACTTTGCTGCCACAGGTTAATCCTCTATTGTATAGGCTATTTTTCAAAGTGACACACACAAAAAATTTTTTAACAAAACATTTTTTTTTTTACTCTTTGCAAAATTGAAAATCCTAGTGTGAAATAAAGTTAAATCATATCTACACATCATAACACTGCAGGAATTTTCCATAGATTGCTAATAAGTAATAAAGAAATAAATATTGGTAAAATTCATGATATATCTTTGTTTATGTTTTTTCTGTTGAGGGTGCTAGCTCAAGAGTTCCCGGATGTGTTGAGGGAACAAAATTCCATTCACCTTTTTTTGCACTAGTTCCCCTGATTACCACCTGTGCAATTAGTTCAAAGTAGTAGGTGGAGAAGAGAATGTCAAATTGCATCCTGGGACAGACTGCAACCTGATTCCAGTATAAACACACCCTCAGCCTGGTTGTTTGTGTTTGGGGGGGGGGGATAATCATTACTACCAACTGCTCCTTTTCCAACATTTTGTTAAAAAAAAAAAAAAATTGTCTATGGCATGTAGTAAGTGTAATAAGTGGTATGTGAACCACACAGACCTGGAAGGAACAAATAGATGTCATATTGCATCTAGGGACAGACTCTCTGACTGACAACCTGATTCTTGTATAAACACACACATCCAGCCTAGTTATATGTGTGTGTGTGTGTGTGTGTGTGTGTGAGGGGGTATATTACTTGTTACAAGAACTGCTCTCTTTTTCCTACATTTTGTCAAAAAATAAAGTGGAATATGAACCACACAGATCTAGAAGGAACAAGTTCCCAAACTGAAGAGGAGAAGAAATTTCAACCTACTGTACTTCCTCCAATACCAAAAGCCACAATATCTGTGATAGAAGTTACTGTAATGGACACGCCAGCATGTTGCAATGACAGCGCTATTTTCTCTTCAATGGTGCGCTGCTTTTCTTCTGATTTCAGATTTCTCCACGATTCCACTATGACAAACATGTCATCTACACCTATACCTGAAAATTTCATTATAGATACTTTGATTGTGGCATTGCTCTTTACTAACTTTGGTATTTCTGTTATTTCATGGTTGCATGTGTTACTTTCCATGTTCTTACTTTAAGTCTACCATAGCATGCACAAATTCTTGACATATTCCAATGAACAACCCATATGTACTGAGTTCATCCACAGCAAAACAATGGTCTGTTACCTATATGCATAGGCATTTGTCCAATCAAATTCTTTAAACCTTTACCAAATGACAACATCTTAGGCTTGTCCAAATTGAAAGCATTTGCAGACGACAAATCAAATGTTAAGCAAAACATGAAATTTGTCTTTCATTGCATAAAAAAACTTGTGGGGAAGAAGGAGAAAATGATGATTATTAGCATTTTCTCCATTTCCCACAATGTTTTCAAAAGCTTTCTTTCTCTGGGTCATTAAAATTCTAGCTTGATGGTAAAAGGTTAAAAAACTTCTCAGCTATTACTAAGAAAGTAACAGTGCTCTCTCAACATTTTTTACACGAAAAGATCTACAGCCCATGCAGAAACCACCACAGCATATTACATGTTCTTACAGAGAATCCTTGACATTTGTTGTTATCTATTTTGAGCTGGCTCTAGTTCATTAAAATACAGTTACTCATGCCTTACTATGAACTCATACTGGTGTACTTTCAAATTCATTTTCTGTTTTTGTTCCCCACCTAACCTCCCCTTGTTTCAAAAGATAACAAGTTTTGACCCTTGCAGTACTTAAGACTGATGGAGATATTTCAATATCAATTTCAATGTTGTTTTGCCAAACATCTGGCAAACCAGCAAAAAGTTTAGATCCAAGATCAGACTGCATCTTCTCTGCAGTCCGATCTTAGATCTATACTGTCTACATAGGCAATTAAATCATGTCTCAGCAGTACAAAGGTTAATAAATGTCAGCCATGCTCTGGCAAAAAGGGGCTTGATGCATCTCAGTAATGCATGATTCCAAATGAATTATCACAAGATTTGGAATCCATAAAATCTATTATGTCTAACAATCCACTGTATCGTAAGGTTGACTGGTCCTTTGATATACAGAAAATTGACCAATTGCGAAAAGTTTCGTCCCAGGTCAGCCTGCACAGACTGTGTAGGCTGACCTTGGTCAATACTTTTTGCAGATGCATTAAGCCCCCTTTTCAAGAGCATGGCTCATGTGTTTGTCATCAATGTACATTTGATGATACAGAGTTTTTAGTACTTACCTAATAAGAGAAAAGGCATCAAGGAATGGATTGGACCATATATAAATCCAAAAGCCATTGCTATACCATAGCAAAACAGGATTGCAAGACCTATACTCAAGATGCCAGCAAGGGATACATAAAACTGTTAGAGTGAGAAAGAAAGAAGACATATATGGCTAAATAAGTACAAGTACAGTCAAACTTGACTGAGGGCCACTTGTGTTTCGCAACCATCTGTGTTAAGTAACCACCATTGAAGTGCCAATGTCTGCTTTTCAATATACAAAAATTATAATAAGCAGTCACCTGCTGTAACAGATCAGGTATGTTTATACCCTTAGGTGGTTGCTTAAGACAGATTTTATTGCATTTTTTAAACATACATGTTCACTTATTACCCTACTTCATACTCCTCTAGTGCCTGATTTTTTTAACCCCTTTCAGCGCTATAGACAAAAACATGGTCTCTTGCAGATGGCTAAGATCAAGATCAGACTGCAGACTGCACACATGTTTTGTCAAGCCTATGGGGTAAGAAAAAATCTTTCTCAGTTTCAATGGATGGTATTTCAAGCCGTCAGAAGAAGTTAAGTTTATAATATTTTGTGCTCAAAGAGTTAAAACTCTGACAAACTGAGAATTTGTTTGATTTTTGAAGTTTTTACCATACTGCAAAATTTTAGGCTAGTCTTAATTGAAGCATTTGCAGATGACAAATTTAGTGTGGGCCAAATAATAAGATAGCCTCTAGAATAGAAGAAAACATTGTGGGAAAAGGAGAAAATGCTGAACCCTTGTGATAACATTGTGGGAAAAGGAGAAAATGCTGAACCCTTGTGATAACATTGTGGGAAAAGGAGAAAATGCTGATTATCAGCATTTTCTCCTTTTCCCACAATGTTATCACAAGGGTTCTTCCTGAGGGTATTTCAAAGTCAGGATTATGTGGTGAAGAGTTTATGGGTCAAAATGTTTCTCTTGATTGTTTCTTTATCAAGTTTTCTTTTAAAAAATCATTTTTCTTCTGAAATGGGGAAGTCAAGGAAATGAGTATGGGTTTGAAGAGCTATTCAAGATCCAGTAAATTTGTTTGTTTGGTGTTTAATGTTACTTCAGCAATATTTCAGTTATTTCGCAGCAGCCAGCGCACCTATCTATGATGTCCTGTAGTGTCTTTTAAAAGTACATGCACTTCCAATGATAGTCTTCTTTGCAGCTTTCTCACATAATCATCATCAAAACAATGATTAGCATAGAAGGGGGAAGAAATCCTGACTATAATCAAGACTTGGAATGAAATTAGGCAAGCTGGGGATTTGAACCTGCTGTCCTGTATACTAATGACTGGGCTTTCAGGGCTCCGCAATCCATTAAATGTAACATTGTAAAACAGCTATGAAGAATAGTAACATGATTTAATTTTTCAACAAATGACAGAATATAAGGTCTGTTAAAGATGAAAGCATTACTTTCGTAGACGACAAATTAAATGTTGTTCAGATAAAAGGATCTGTCTTTGAAAGGGTAAAAAACATTGTGGAGAAAAGGAGAAAAATGCTGGTTACCAGTATGTTCTCCTTTTCACACATTGCTTCTAAAAAAACCTTTGTGTTAAAGTCATTAAAAGTCAGAAGTGTGCAGTAAAGGGATAAACTTGTCATGCATTTAGAAGGAAATACAGGAACTACCATTGTGACCATTTATTCTTTTAGAATCATAGTTTCAAAAGCAGGGTGATGCAAGGCAATGAAGTGGTTATGAATAAATGAGTGTTTTTGAAGACAATATAGATAAAGATAGTGCTATCTATAAGCCCCTTTTCTCACAATGTTTTCTACCCTTTCACAGAATGTTTCATTATTTGAGCTACATTTCTTGTCTGCAATATTAGTTTTCATTTTGACATTCATTATGTATGGTTACATGCAAAAGAAAAATGATACATGAAATGTCCCATAGATAAATATTTAAGGGCAAACAGGCATGTCTATCTTGAAACATTTGGACTAAGATAAAGATCAAACAATTATCTTGGATCTAGATCATCTACTGTTTGGCAAGAAATTCTTAAGTCAAGAATTTTTCCACCAGCCAAAATAAGTAATATATATTTTGTACTGTATTGTACAGGCAAATGGAGTCCAAGGTATATATTCACCAACCAAATCATAAATTGCAGTCTTAGGCTTATTATAGATGTTGAAAGTAACACAAGTTCTGAGTGGGTAAACTATTTGGTTCAGCCAATCACTAGCTGTGTTACTTTCAAATATAGAAAATTCTTCAGAAATAGACAAAGAATAAAAATTAAACAGTGGTGGGTGAAGACTAGCTTGGATCTATAATAATGTCCAAAGGGCACTAATAGCATTTCTTAGATTATACTTATTCCACTATGCACTAAAAACGAGAGCTGTACATTAGACTCTGTAAAAAATGTTCACCCTTTTGAAACTGAAAAACAGCAACCAACATTTGTCCAAATTGAAAGCATTTGCCAACAACAAATTAGATGTTGCTCATATAGTGAGACTGCGTTATTTCCAAAATTGTTTTCGATATGGTAGAGAAAAAAATTTTTTTCTTTCAAATCATGTTTCTCTTTTTTGTCCTTTTTAACAGTTAAAAGTTCATGTATGTTTGAAAAGAGCCTGGACAGTATTCTTAACCTTTTACCACATGATCACAAGTTGAAACGACCCTGACAAAAAGCTTTTGAGAGCATTTTGGGAAAAGGAGACAATGCTAGTAATCAGCATTTTCTCCTTTTCTCATAATGTTTTCTACTCTTTCACAGAAAGTTTCATCATCTGAGCAACATTTCTTGTCTGCAAATGCTTTTAATTTGACTAGTCTAAAATTATGTCATGTGGTAGAGGGTTAACAGTATCATTAGTCTAATTCTCAGAAATTTTCTAAATTTTCAAGTATCACAACTTTGACTGACTTGACTCTTTACCAAATGACAAAATTCTGAACTCAACCAAATCCAAAGCATTTGCAGACAAAAAAATAAGAGTAGCTCAAGTGATAATTTCTGTCTTTGATTGGGTAGAAAACATTGAGGGAAAAGGAGAAAATGCTGGTTACCAGAAATTTCTCCTCTTCCCACAATGTTTTCAACAGCCTTCTTCTTCAGGGTCGTTAAAAGTCAGGATTGTGTGGTAAAGGGTTAACTGAATTTAGCAAATCAGAAGTTCTGTCCCTTTCTTAATCTAGGATAAAACTAGGAAAGCCATCTAGATATGGTTCACAAGTACCTTCTAAATTTCAAAGTAAGACAACTTCTGATTGGCTAAACCAAAAGTTGTGTTACTTTATAAATCTAAAATAAAACCAGGAATGCAAATGTGAGTGAAAATAGTCAAAATGGGCCCTAGTCAAAAAAGTAAGAAAATTAAAATAGGTCACATATGTTGGGATGACCAAGGCTTATCTTATTTTTGGAATCTTATTTTTGAAACGCCACTTACCTTATGTTCAACTAAATTAAACCGTCCTAGAACTACAATAATAAATATAAATACGATGATAAAACCAGCAGTAAGTAGTGAGATGTCAGCATTAACAGCTCCATAACCTTCATCATCAAACCTAGAGTAGAAAAAAATTACATTTACCCTTTACCACACGAGAAAATTTTACATTTGTCCAAATCGAAAGCATTTGCCGACAACAAATTAGATGTTGCTCATGTAGTGAGATTTGTCTGTAAAAGGACAGGAAACATTGTGGGAAAATAACATAATGCTGGTTACCAGCATTTTCTGCTTTTCCCACAATGTTTCCAAAAGACCTCTTTCTCAGAGTCATTAAAACTCGGGATTAGGTAGTAAAGGTTTAACCTTTAGAGCACTTAGCAATTTTATTTGAGCCATGCTCTGGCAGAAGGGGGTTTAATACACAACCAATGGAATCATGAGGTAGAATGGTCCTTGGATATGCATAACATTTCGCAAAAGCAAAATGTTTTGGCGCAGGTCAGCCTCCCCAGAAGCTTTTTGCAGATGCATTAAACCCCCTTTTCACAAAGCATGGTTCATTTGTTTTGGCAGTCGGTGTAGACCAAGATCAGAATGCCTTTTGCAGACTGTGTAGATCAAAATCAAACTACAAAGAACATGCAGTCTAATTGCTGATTCACATTATATGCTATTTTGAGACATGTTTATCATGTTTATCAAAAGAGCTGACTAAATTCATATGATGCAAGCCTTGACAAGCCTCATATATATGTTAGTCAACAAGTTTAATAACAATAATACATAAAAGCCGATATGAGATTCTGTGTATCCCATACAAACTAATGACAGACAAATAAGTATCCTGCATCATCACTTTTAGCCTATATACAGTTTATGGGACCAATATTTACAGTTGTAGTTTGGTTTGAAATGTATACATACACAGGAAGACAGCTCTGTGACATTACAATCAATAGTAGAATGAAATATTTTCTTGCAGGCATAAATCAAAATATTTCCACAATTCTGTTGATTTAAGTCTTTACCAAAGCACAAAATTTCAGACTTGTCCAAATTGAAAGCATTTGCAGACGACAAATTTAAAGTGGACCAGATGATGAAATTTTGGATTGAAAGGATAGTAAACATTATGGGAAAAGGAGAAAATGCTGGTTACCAGCATTTCCTCCTTTCCCAAAATGTTTTCGAAAGTCTTCTTATACAAGGTTGTTGAAAGTCGGGATTGTGTGGTAAAGGATTAAAAACACATTCCCTAAAGTTTTGGTTGTGGTTAACCCTTTGCCACACAATCCCAACTTTTAACAACTCTGAGAAAGAAGCCTTTAGAAAACATTGTGGGAAAAGGAGAAAATGCTGGTAACCAGCATTTTCTCCTTTTCCCACGACGTTTTCTATCGTACCCAAAACAAATTTAAATTTTTGAGCCACATTTAAATTGTCGTCTGCAAATGCTTTGAATTGGGCCAGTCTAAAATTTTGTCATTTGGTAAAGAGTTAAATGTTAAATATGAAAATCAGAAAATTTTTCCATGCACATACATCTTAGTAAACAAGCAGTCAGTGATGTCATTTTCCTGTGAAATGGCAAGGTAGTACAAAATTAAGCACATGTTGTGGTTAGTTTTGCCGGATTTATGCCCTCATAACTACAAATTAGCCATAATCAGGACCAAAAAAATGATAAGACACCAGTGTATTATCAAAAATTAGTCATTGATTTAAATCACTGCAGGAGGAGGAGGAGGTTTTATGCTATAAATAACTTTTGTATAGTGACAGTTTACATGACATAAAATATTGATGGGATTAATACTAGAATGTAAAATTTCAACTTACGTCCTAGTTGCATATACATAAGTTTTGTACATGTAGGGGTGTGGTGAGTTAGCCATGTCAATCATGTATTTTTCCCAGGCTAAAGCATACTTTTCACTCTGGAAATAATCATTAGAATCTCTTTAATTCTAAGAAACAATCTTTGTATCAACTTTATTGTAACATTACTAGAAACTTGCTTTTGCTCTAATGATTACTAAACATTACATACAAATTGCTCATTTGTCAAAAATAAATTATTTTCAGTCCCCCAAAATCAGTGCAGAATTAGGTCTAATTGCCAACATGACTCACTGAGCACCGATAGCTACTGCTTCACTACTATTCTAAAGTATGACAGTTACTGCAATTTCTTTCCAGAACCCTTAACAGTTTTGATAGAGTAACAACCCTTTTTGTTTAAATTTGACCAAACTGAGGGCACTTGTAGATGAAAACTAGTCTTAACCCTTTAACACACAATGCCAAATTTTAGCAACCATTAAAAGGAAAACTTTTGAAAGCATGTTGGGAAAAGAAGAAAATGCTGGTAACCAGCATTTTCTTCTTTTAACACAACATTTTCTACCCTTCAAACAAAAAGCAAATCGCATCATTTGAATAAAAATGTATTTGTCGTCTGTAAATGCTTTTAATTTGGACAAATTTAAAATTTTGTCGTATGGGAAAGAGTTAAACCTTGCAAAGGTTTATCAAGTAAAAGAACACTACATTCTATGCAGTAATAGCTAAAAATGCCCCAGCATCAGTCTGATATTTACAAAATCTATAAGATGACATAAATCTCAAATGTAATGCTTGGCAATGTCAAAACAATATTTGCATGACAAAAGCAGCAAAGAAGTTGACAACCATTGTAAAACATACCTCTGCCCTATTCTCTAGAACCCAGAGCATTGTTACTGAGTCTGCACCATGGATGTTCCCTCTGGCATCATATCTGATCCCTCCTAGTATATACTCCATACTGAACTCTGTGCCATACATTGGGCTGTTAAAGTATATAACTCTTAACCAATCGACAAAATTTTAGACTAGTCCAAATTGAAAGCATCTGCAGATAACAAAATAAATGTCACCCAAAAATTGAAATTTGTTTTGGGAAGGATAGAAAACATTGTGGGAAAAGGAGAAAATGCTGGTTACCAGCATTTTCTCCTTTTCCCACAATGTTTTCAATAGGCTTCTTCCTCATGGTCGTTAAAAGTCGGGACTGTGTTGTAAAGGGTTAACTCTTTACAAACTGACAACACTTTAGGACCAGTCCAAATTGAAAGAATTTGCAGATAACAAATTAAATTTGATCCCAAAATTGAAATTTCTCTTTTGAAGTGCAGAAAACATTGTGGGAAAAGTAGAAAATGCTGATTACCAGCATTTTCTCCTTTTTCAATGTTCTCATAAGCTTTCTTCTTAAACTCTTTACCATACCACAAAGTGTTAGACTTGTCCAAATTGAAAGCATTTGCAGACAACAATTCAAATGTGGCTCAAATATTGAAAATTCATTTGGGAAGGGTAGAAAACATTGTGGGTTACCAGCATTTTCCCCTTCTCTTACAATGTCTTCAAAGGTCATTTTCTTCAGGGTCTTAAAAACCCAGGATTGTTTGGTAAAGGGTTAAGCTTGTTGAAACTCAGGATTGTTTGGTAAAAGGTTAAAGTGGAGGTCAGATATTTGCACTTTAACTTTGTTTGTGAGTCATTTGATTTGCTTTTAAGAAAATAATTCAGCAGCAGTTCTGATCGCTCTCACAAGCAATCAGAAGTATGGCTGTATTTTTTTCTACAGACATGCATTTTATTCTATACTTAAGGCACAGGCCACTGAAACTCCATTGGCCTATTACTGGACAACGAAATTTTCCTTATCGGACACCATTACTATAAATATCACATTGGCAACTGCCTCTATATTGTATATAATCTTATTATATACAACATAGAGGCAGTCGCCAATGGGCTATTTATAGTAACAATGTAAGTGAAAATTTGAGTATTCCCTGATATACAGGCGATGCACCGATTCGCAAGTATTCGATGATCAACCAAGAAAAATGTTAGTGTTCCGTAACAGACCAGTGGAGCTTCAAAGGCCTGTGCTTAAGGTTTCATTCTTTTTCAAGAGCACATGCTGAAAATAGCTAACTGAAAATATTCAAAGAAAACTTGAGTAAAAAATGTCAGCAACAATTTGATCAATGCACTGAAACCAGCCGAACTTAAACATAAGAGCCATGCTCTGTAAAAAGGGGGCTTAATGCATCTGCGAAATATGTGAAAGTGTTTGCTATTGGTCAATTTTCTGTATGTCCAAGGACCAGTTTACCTTGTGATTAACCCTTTATCACACAATCCCGACTTTTAACGACTCTGAGAAAGAAGCCTTTTGAAAACATTGTGGGAAAGGAGAGAATGCTGGTAACCAGCATTTTCTCCTTTTTCCACAATGTTTTATACCCTGCCCAAAACAAATTTCAATTTTTGAGCCACATTTAAATTGTCGTCTGCAAATGCTTTGAATTTGGATCAGTCTAAAATTTTGTCGTTTGGTAAAGAGTTAAGTCAATTGTTACGAAAAAGTGGCTTTTGTAGATCCATAATTATGTGATAACTTACTTGGTATAATGCATTACAGAGATGCATTATGCCCCCTTTTGCCAGAGCATGGCTAATTTAGTATTATCATTTACTTCTAGTCAATGACTATGTCATAAAAGGAAGTATTTACAAAATATTCTGATAAATACAATGATACCCTGCGGGGCAATAATACAAAATAGTTATTACTTTTGACTCCCAGCACTAGGATTTTCACAATAAAAAGCAACTTTTGTGTACAAACCTGTATGTGATGTTTGACTGCACTTTTGTCAGGATTTCTTTAAAGTTGAGATTTCTAATTGTGGATTCATTGTAGTACCATAACTCTAGGATACTGTTAACAAGGCAGGTGTCTCCAATTCTGTGATACAAAAAATTATCTTGTAACTTATCCATCGCATTCTGATGAATCTGCATCCACCATTTTTGAAAAGATAGTGATGGAGAAATTGTTTGCGATAGTTTCAATGATGATGAGTTCTGATTGCTGACTCATTACAGTACCTTACTCTATCATACTGTGAACAAGGTGTGGTACAAAAACTAATCCTTAACTCTTTACCACACAACAAAAATGTAGACTTGTCCAAATTGAAAGCATTTGCAGACAACAATTCAAATGTGGCTCAAATGATGGAATTTGTCTTTGATAGGGTAGAAAACATTGTGGGAAAAGGAGAAAATGCTGGTTACCAGCATTTTCTCCTTTTCCTACAATGTTTTCAAAAGGCTTTTTCCTTAAAATCGTTAAAAGTCGGGATTGTGTGGTAAAGGGTTAATGGCCCACTAGTGGCCAAAGATGAACAGTTTGGGAGCCGAAGTATATGCAAATTTACTTCATTCAATTTAAAGTTTAGGAAATGACTGAGTCAGACAATGTGTTGTAGGATGTTCTATCAAAATATTAAGTTGCTGACAGAAAAATTATTAGTAAAGCAAGGTTTATAGCTGCCAACTTTAAATTATAGTTTCAAGTTTCATTCTGAACCATCAGTCTCAGATGTGATGTACTATGTATACCACAGTTAGTGGTGATTTAAAACCTTTGTAATGTTTTACTCAATCATTGCATTTTGATAAAATTTGTAGTATGTAATCAATGGTACATCCATATGTTGCCAAATTTGGTATGTTACTGTTCGGTAGGTATAGAAAGAAGTAATAGGAAAGTGCAAAATGTGTTCTCTAAATGAGGTTGGTGATGAATTTCATTATCTTTTTCGGTGTAATGCTTTTGATAATGAGAGAACACATATTCTGACGAGATCCCAATGTAGAAATCCGAATATCTATACCTTTAGAAATATTATGAACACAAATAGTTCCAAGAAACTAACTAAACTAGCAAAGTTTTTATTTATTGTATTGAAAAATTGTAAACTATCCACCTGACTTTGTTCCTATATTTTTCATTAATTTCATGACCGGTACTAAACCATACAGATTTTTCCATTAGTCTTTCCTCCCCTCACTCTGTTCACCTATGTATCAGTAATGTTTGTTTTCCTACTTTTCATACATCTTGTAGTTTTCCTACTTTTCATACAGCCTGGTAATTATTTCATGTTTTGTCATTACCTCATAATACATAAATTCTGATGTGCTGAGAGAATGAATAAACCTGTAAACTTGTTAACCTGTAAACTGTTCATAAATGGTTGGCTATTATCAAGAGCAAGTTGGATTTTACTCATGGATATTCTGTGCTTATGATTTTGCATATTTTGACCAATGATTTGCGACATATCATGTGACAAAAAGAAAATGATATTTGTTGGCTTTTAATATAAAATTTAGTAACTTGCATATAAAAATGTTATTGAGCTTGCAAAGGACATGCCTAACATTAATATCATTTTTCTTGACATGTTTAATAAAATGTTATCTCAAATGCCAACTTATGTCAAATCTAAATATACAAAGGCTGATCCAAAAGTTAATGGACAGTATGTGTAAAATAAAACTTAGGATTGAATTCCCTGTTATCGTGGTACTAAAACATTCCACCGTGTGAAGAAAAAATAGTGTATTGCCTGCTATTTTTCTGTTGCAAAAATCATGCTATAATACCTCATGTATATTTTTACGATAACTGATTTTCCTTTTGTCAGTTAACGATTTTAAATCAAGGCAAGGTAAGGGACAGCATTGACCAACTTTTAAAAAGACTTACTTCCGGTATTATCGTGGCATTGAGATGAGGCCCTGGAAGATTTACATGCTCGCCTTATTTATGTTCAAAACTTCGGCAAATGAAAATCAAGTTATTTTCAAAGTGTTGAGATGATTTTATGAAGAATTTTGAGTAACATATATAAATAAATTCTCCCTGTCATTTTGTAAGCGAGGTTTTACTTTGCGCACCTGTGAAAATGGAGGGAAAAACGACGTCTACAGATCTTTGATTAAAATAGCATCAAATACCCCATTTTGGACCTCTTTCGTGGATAAAAAATAAAGTGAATATATAATTTCTAGAGTGTTCTTTCATTTCAATATATCAGGGAACTCAATTAAAAAATATTTAGAGCTTTGAGAAGCAGATTTTTGTAATTAGCGAGTCAAAAATTTTGTCCGGGCCTCTTATTTTCATTCCCATATTTGGAAAGCGGTGACGTCATCATTTAACGTTCGCCTGAAATTTACTTTCCCGTTTGATAAATTTCAGTGACAGAAAAACAAATTTTAAAGAACTGTTATAATGATATTGAGTTTGTTACGCTGAGAAGATCATCAACTTCATCTAGGGGATAAAGTGATTTTGCAAAGAGCCAAGTTTTCTTACTATTCGGATGAAAGCTCGATTTTACCTACAATTTTCGGAAAATTTGCCGAAGTGAGTTTGCAAAGTGTGTTGACTGTAACAGACCTACAAATGCTCACGTGAGGACATCCTCAAGGAGACGCATTTCAGCCTCACTTTCGGAAATTGTAAATACCACGATAGTGAAGAACCCACGATAATACCGGAAACGACTATACTGGATATATCCATCTAAAATATTTTGCTGTATACTTAAGTCAATATTTATCTATATTGTCAACAAATTTCATTGTTGTTGAGTGAATGTTGATATAACTACAATCTTTTGAACACAGGCAGGTCATGATCTGTGGTGCAGCTCAAGACATTTTACATGACATTACGTCGTACAGGGCAGTTTAATGTTAATGTCTCAGTGTCCTATACTTTTCCGAAGTGCTCGCCCTTGTACTGGATACATCTCTCTTGTTGATGAATCCAGTCTGTCAATGTCCTTGTTAAAAGATGCCAAACTTGCTTGATGAGCAACTCACAACTTTTCCAAACTGTCAAACTGTTGTCCTCTTAATTCTGTCTTCAACTGGTGACTTTGACTAGTCGACCAGACTGCTGTTCATGGGAATCTTCCATGCTTTCCCGTGTCTCAGAAAACTGTGATACCAATTATAAACAAGTAACCGACAAACGGAAGGCTTATTTGTAACACTTTTGTAGATTTAGTGTCATCTGGCCTTTTCCCAAGATTTACAAAAACTTGTATGCTTGCCTAAAGTTTTGATGGATCAGTGACGTCCATTTTTAGACCAGATGCAGTTTGTATTTTACTCAACTTTAACAGAACCGGAGATTAAGATTCTTTACAAAACGATGTCATAGCCATACAGGTACAGGTAACTTTATTATGGCATTTCCTGCAATTCAGACGGTTTATATGGTCTGTAGAGCACATACAACAATTGGACATGCCTGATTGAAAAAGCAAAAACTGGACTGTGCTGCAATCTTGAAATTACCTCTATTCAGACTTTAATACATGGTTAAGAAATGGTTGTTTGGCCATAAAATTTGGTATTTTGGTAGTCAGTGTTGAAATAATCTGTTCCATAATATATAATATCATGAAAGTGCCTGGACTTCATTTTGCCAAGAAAATAGTGGTGTCTACGAACTTTTGGATAAGCCCTCGTATCTACCTCACATGTTCAGCACTCAAAGGAAAAAGCGAAAATACTGGTATCCAGCGTATTTTTTTCCTTTTCCTACCCTTTTCAAAGACAGATTCCAGTCACTAAAGACTCATTTAAACTGTTTACCAGACAAGATATTAGACTTGTCAAAGTTGCAAGGATTTGCAGACAACAAATTAATTATGGCTCATATTAAGGGATCTGTCTTGGAAAGAGCAGAAAACACTGTGGGAGAAGGAGTAAATGCTGGTTATCAGCATTTTCTCCTTTTCCTTAATGTTTTCAATAGGCTTCTTCCTCTGGGACGTTACATCTTAAGATTGTGTGATAAAGGGTTAATCTGTCATCTGCAGCTGTTTTCACCTTGGACACATTGAAAATTTTGTTGTCTGGTTAAAGGGAGAAAGAAGACAACCTAGAAAATAATACTTACTTGACACACAGACTGTCTAGATCTCTACCCAGTCCACCAAACTCTTTGGATTTTAGGTACATTTTATACATCTGTAATGAAACAACAATATACCAGTCTGAATCACTATTATGAAAGTATGGTATGTATGGTGTTTAATGCTGTTTTGAACATACATGCATTTCAGTTATATCCTGCTGGCCAGTGCAACTATCCATGCTTTCCTGGAATTTCTCTTACCAGTACTTTGCACGATTTTCTTCCCAAGCCACTGCTGCTATCCCACATAACCATCATCGAAACAACGATTAGCAGTGTGAGAGGAATAAATCCTGTTGCAATGATTATGGTGACAGATAAATAAATCCTGTCGCAATGACTATCATCAATCCGCTCAAGAAATTGGCCAAGCTGGGGATTCAAACAAGAAAACCCCTGGTCTCAAACCTGAATGCTACCAACTGCGCCATTGGGCTCTGTGCATGATTATGATATAACAAGCAAATAAAAAATGGTCACAAAACTAAACTATTCCTACTCTGAGATGGATAGAAAAAACCCTCCTCCTCTATGGCTCATATAGAGCTTGTGGGAGATTCCTTTGACAAGACAATGCAGTGTGCTTGTCCTGGTAATAACCAGGTAAATTATGAACAAGTGACCTGCGGTCTTAATAATGTCAAAATACCATGGCAAGGAGGGTGAAACCTCATGTAAAGATTCTGAAGGGGATATTTTACAGACACACACAAATATGAAGTACTGTATAGGTCAAATAGATCATCTTTATGAAAATATGGATGGATGGATGGATGGATGGATGGATGGATGGATGGGAATGGATGGATGGGTGGCTGGCTGGCTGGAATGGTGGGTGGGTGCGTGCCTGGATGGATGGATGTGTGGGTGGGTGGTTGGTTGGATGGATGGATAAATGGGTGGATGGATGGATAAATGGGTGGGTGGGTAGATGAATGGATGGATGAGTGGATGGGTGGGTAGGTGGGTTGATGGGTGGATGGATGGATGGATGGAAATAAATATGCGGGCATGTGGGTGGGTGGATCAGCAGGCGAATGGATGGATGGAGGGGTGAAGGGATAGATAGCTAGATAGATAGACTGACAGATGGATGATAGACAAACAGATGAATGGACAGACTGATGGCGTGACAGACAGATGGATTAGAGGGCAGATGTTTGAACTGGTGGGTGTGAGAATGCACACAGTTTGACAAACAAATGAACAAATCAAAGACAGGACAGATAGTCGACTGATCCTATAGATAAGCCATACTTCATTAAATACTGGTGGTGACAGGACATTTGGGGCAGTAATAATATAGGACACAAATCTTGTCTTCTCAGGAAAATTTGCATCCATCCATTTTTTTTCAGGAAGCACCCTTGAAGATTTTGGCACCCAGAGTTTGGCATCGTCTGTTGTCTGTTCAAATTTGTTGAGTCCAATTCCACAAACTCCACAAACCAAAAGGCATATGGCTATGGTGGCATATGGGTGATGGGCAACTGTAAGACCCAGCCTGAAAGATAAACCATAAATGAAAATCTCTGAATATTTTGATGTGCTGTTACTGTTGTTATAAAGTTTTTTTTTTTAGCAGCTGTTACTCTTTACCACAAAATCCCAAGTTTTAACAACCCTACAGAAATAGCCTTTTAAAAACCTTATGGGAAAAGGAGAAAATGTTGGTGACAAAGTTTTCTACACTTTCACAGACAGTCATCATCATTTAAGCCACATTTAGTATTTTGTCTGCAAATTGGACCAGTCTAGAATTTTATCATGTGGTAACGAGTTAAAAAGTTGTGTAAAAGTGCTGAGTACAGTAGAATGAAAGATTGAAAGCTAAAAATATGTAAGAATTCCTTCCATCCGTGTAACCAGTCAATCACAAGTTTTTAAAATTAGTTTCACAACAGAAAACCTATACCCCCAGTGAGTCTGTCGATCAATATAGGTTAATAAAAGTTAGTAACTATGGGTTCGTTTTCATCAGCTATTTTTAAAATATACCTTTTGTCTACCTTCACTCAAAAGTTGTACAAGGCAAAAATTAATATGAGCTATGCTCTGTGAAAAGGGGACTTAATGCATCTGCAAAAAGTATTGACCCAGGTCAGCCTGCGCAGGCTGACATGGGCTGAAACTTTTTTTGATTGGTCAATTCTCTGTTTGTCAAAACACCACTTACCTTATGATACAGTCGGTTGTTAGAAAAAATGATTTTCATGGATCCATCATTACTTACTTGGTATAATCCATCACAGAGATGCATTAAGCCCCCCTTTGCCACAGCATGTCTCATATGCATTTATCAATGATTAATACCACTCAACTGACTCAGTTGACAGCTTTTGAAACCAATATGGGAATAAAACAAGCAATAGGTTGTTAAAAACAACTGCTCCTTTTCTGGTACTATTTTCCAAATCATTAAAAAAGATGTATTCCTTTTATATAAATGCTTATGTTCTCTTTTTTGCAAGTCTAGATTAAAAACTGTCATCAACTGATCAATAAAAAGGCAGACTTTTTGCAAGTTTAAATTAAAACTGTCATCAGCTGATTGATAAAAAGTAAAATGCTCTTTATGTATGCTTACCCTCAAAATATTAGCCCCACAGACAACTTTTTCTTTTTCGATCTTCACCAAACAACAGAATTTCAGACTGGTCCAAATTGACAGCATTGCAGACGACAAATTGAAAGTAGCTCAAATGATGATTTCTGTCTTTGATAAGGTAGAAATCATTGTGGGAAAAGGAGAAAATGCTGGTAACCAGCATTTTCTCCCTTTCCCAAAATGTTTTCAAAAGGTTTTTTCTTCAGGTTCATTAAGACTTGTTATTGTGTGGTAAAGAGTTAATGTCTAACAGAAGCAAACAGAAAATTATTCAGTACATACTCCTTAACTCTTTAACAGAGAACAAAATTGTACACTCATTCAATTTCAAAGCATTTGCAGATAACAAATTTGTTATGGTTCAAAGGATAATTATGATTTGTCTTTGAAAGAGCAGAAAACATTGTGGAAAAAGCCACTATGTTTTCAAAAGCCTTTATTCCTTAAGTTAGGGTTGTTATAAAGCGAGATTTTTTTTGTTAGAGGGTTAGTTTAATTAGTTTAAACATATTTTTTTTTACATCGATTGAGAAACAAGTTCTTACAACTTATCCTAATCTCTCTTGATTCTGCTTCCTGGAAACTACACCAGTACTCGTGCCGAATGTGTGGGCCAATGAACAGTCCCAAAGTTGACATCCGCTCCCGGGTATCGAACTCAGGTGTTAGAGGGTTAAAAAGACAAATATCTGAGTCATATCCAACTTAAAAGAAATCACAGACAGCAAATTAAATATGTTTCAAATGATGGAATTTGTACTTTGAAAGTGTATAAAACAATGTTATAAAATAGAAAATGCTGGTTTCCAGCATTTCACTCTTTTTCCATTATGTTTTTTAAATGCTGTCTTGCTTAGGGTTGTCAAAACATCCCATTGTTGATTATGGTAAAAGCTTAAACAAACACACACATAAAAAAAAAATCAAACCTGTAAAAAAATTTCTCCAAAGTTCCAATGATAGTTTTGCTTATTTTCTGCAGCCATGATGGATAACTGATTTCTATTTCTGTATCAGCTGTGTTACTTCTGTCTGTGGTCCTTCCATCAGAAGGTCTACTATGCTCCTCTTCAGGTCTGCTTGACATAACTCTAGAATATTTATTCAGCCTCTACTTGTCCATCGACAAGGGCCATCTCTAAAAAGAAAAAAGAAAAAAAAAAATACATCTACAATGTTTCATCCCACTTGCTGACCTGTGTATTACAACAATATGAGTAATGTACACTTAAGTCGACATATACCACCATAATCAAATTAATATACCAGATTTTTATACCAAAATTTTAGTTAGTATCATTATTGTCATTATTATCATTATTATCAATTTTATACCTGTATCTTGCAAAATATCCTTTTAGCTCACAAACAGTACATGTATTCAGTATTCTCTGGTAAAGTCCTCAAATTTTTGGAGCACTCTCATTTAACCCTTTCCCAAACGATAAATTTTAGACAGGTCCAAATTGAGAGAGTTTGCAGACGACAATTCCAAATTTGATGAAAATGGCAGAAAGTTCTCCAAAAGGGTAGAAAACACTGTGGGAAAAGGAGAAATTGCTCGTTACGAGCAATTTCTACTTTTCCCACAGTGTTTTCAAAAGACTTGTACTGTAGACACGTGAAAACCAGGGCTTGTTTGGGAAAGGGTTAAGATATTTCTGTACAAGACTACTAGTTTAGTTTTTTATTCAATAGTTTCTTAAACTTTCAACTGTGGTGTTACATATACATGAGCAATGAAAAGGGGGTTTAATGCATCTGCCTAAAGTATCTACCAAGCTAAGCCTGCAGTTTGCAAAGGCTGACCTGAGTCAAAACTTTTTGTTATTGGTCAATTTTCTGCAGGTCAAAGGACCATTCTACCTCCAGATTCAGTCCATTCATTGAAAGAAAAAATGGATTTAATGGATCCATAATTATCTGATGACTTACCTGGAATAATGCACCGCAGAGATGTATTAAACTCCTTTTGCCAGAGCATGGCTCATATACAAGGTAACAATTATAGCTATACATATCTAGTCAATGCAGGTTTAGGTACAGAGAAAGAGACAAATACGAGGAAATCCAGGTAAGATACCCTTGCTCTTCTTCGAATAGATTCCCTTGGTTAGTTTGCATGCTCGTAGTAGACCTAGAATTGAACCTCAGACATTCGGACTGGGAGTCAAGTGTGATAACTACTTAGCTACCTCTCCATCCTAACAAGTTTTTCCATAAATCTATGCTAAGCAGTTAATTAATTACTTTGTGATTTGTTTACTTAAACCCTCAACTTATAACGAGCAACAGCAAGTTACGGGCAAGCCAGTAACGAGCAAAGCTCGTATCGCAGTAACACCGTTCTAGATTTTCTAAAAATAAAATTCCGACTTTATTCTGGGTTTTAGTTTTATCTAGATGGGGATGGCTTAAAAATTGTGTGTCTTCTGGTTAGTTGCACAGCATTACACATATCACAACCTTTCGCAAATTTTCTTGATTAGTCAAAAATGACATTAACTATTTACAGATCGGATGATTATTTATAAATCATCATCAGTTTAATGAGTACAGATTATCTAATTTCTAACTCACTTCTAGCGTATTTTAAATGTCTAATTTTGTATAAATATCCCAAAATTTCCATGCTAGGAAAAAATGGCATCATGAATTATCCTATTTTTACGTCATGCACCAGCTTTTTTTTTGCGGGAAAATATTGTGTCGAAGACATCATGACAAAACTATTTCTTGACGTTTCATGATGCCATTTACGGGGAAAGTGGGGTTTAAATTTTATTTATTTATTTTCATAAAATGTATAAAATTTATTCACATGTTCTGAAAGCTTGCTAATAAATCTTAAAGGTGTTTCCTTTATCCATAAACAGGATGTCTACCCGATAGCTCAGCAAATTTCTTTCCTCGGATTGTTAATTGTCAAATGTTGCTACAGGACATGCTCCTCTCTCACCTCCGATCATTTTTTGCCGACAGAGGTGTGGGAAAACAAATAGGCAGAAAAAAAAGAGCTACAAATGATCTGATTTTGGCGACCTATGCACTCTGATTAAAAAAAAGCAGTTAAAGCATGGGTAGGTGCCCTAGTCGACATGGTAGATCTATTTATAAGTCACACAATGTCGAAAAATGGCGTTAAACACCATACAAAGAAATCAGAGCATGTAGATCGCCTTAATTAGATTCTTTGTACTTTATTTTTCCTGTCTGCAATCGTCTCTTATTAGCACAGCAATCGATTGTAAGACTTCAACATAGATATAGGGTCCTCGCTAATCACAGGTATATATCATACGTTTCCACCCATATATCCCTAATTATCTGGATACCGAATTACACTATCTGCAGCATGTGATTTAAATGTGAACAAAACTGTTTGGGAATTTTCTTCAAATCTGTTTCCCATCTTTAAAAACATTATCTAAGTTTGTAGATAAGGAATCTTAACACTTAGATCTATATTAGTATTTACCATTATTCAAATAAGACAAGCTGACTGCTTACAATCTATGGAGAAACATATTTAACTCTTTACCAAACGATAACATTTTAGACTAGACCAAATGGAAAGCATCTGCAGATGACAAAATAAATGTGACCGAAAAATTGAAATTTGTTGTGGGAAGGGTAGGAAACATTGTGGGAAAAGGAGAAAATACTGGTTACCAACATTTTCTCCTTTTCCCACAATGCTTTCAAAAGGCTTCTTTCTCAGGGTCGTTAAAAGTCAGGACTGTGTGGTAAAGGGTTAACAGGTTGTCTCTATTTTTTTATAAATTGAAATGTAGAGTTAGAACTTTGTATTTCTTTGCTTTTTTGTATGATGTCTGATATTGTTTTGAATATTATTTCAGTTACAATGTAGATCTAGATCTATATTGCGGCAGCAAGCGCACCTACCATGCATTCCTGGAGTTTCCTTTAGCAGTACTCTACACAATATTCTTCCCAATCTACTGGCTGATTTCCCTCAAAATCATCGTCGAAAAAATGAGCAGGACGCACTGTGACAGAACATCATAAATCTCAAAAAATGGCGAGATCAAGATGTGGATCAGTTCTGATAATGATGCCGCAGTAGCACCCGGGTTGGATACAATTCAGATGACCTTAATGACCATCTAGACCCTTCAAAATATATGGCAGTCATACATGATTTTGTGGCGATCAAAGCTACTGGGAGTATTGCAGAAAGCAAATAGTGTTCCATGGAATGATATAGATCTAGATCTATAAGGGGTGAATATTTTTTTTTTCCTTCTCCTTTTTACATGCAATATGAAAAATGTGACTGTGAATATCTTCCTTTCTGTCCTTCTTAATTTTCTTTATACGACAGTGTTCCCACTCGCATCTCTTTTTGAGAGTGTATGTGCTCCCTGGAATACAAGTTTGGGAGTGCAAGAGAAATTCTAGGAGTACACTTAATATTGACAATTATAGAGCATCTATGGAGGACAGTATTGTACGGGTCTGTTGTATTGAAAATTTGTTTTGATGACTCTAACTCTGCAGTTGGCTGCTCTTGAAAACAATATTGGTAATTTAAAAACAGAAGATGCTTGTTAAAACTTCCTTAGTCACGGGACCAGTTTCAGAGGGACAACTTACAGCCTGAGAGCCAATAGAATTTTCCATTTCACTGTCAATTTCAGACACTAATTAGCTTTCACTTACTGTTTTATAGAGATATTTATGTACATTTACTGTTTAGAGTCATTGATAAAGCTGAATAGACAGTTTGAAATGCCTATGATTGGATGATGTAAGACCAATTTTTGTTGTGTTGTGGGTTTTCGTGTTTCTTGCAGTGATCTATTTTCATGCCTGTTAAGTTTTGGAGTAGTATTTCTGCATAATTTGACATAGATTTTTTAAATAAGAATAGCATGTAACTTCAAAACCTTTCATTTTACACTAGAAAAGCGGATTGATACCAATTTTGATCAGAGGTGATAAACAGTGACTTTCACACTTGAAAACTTGTCCCAACTGGCGCCACTGGTGATCGACAATGGGAGCCCTGAAACCACTGCGTGCATGCACGTTTCATTTCATATTTTTGTGCATGGTTATTCAATTCAGTGCGTGAATCACGCACATATGTGCGTGAATGGGAACCCTGTACGATCTAGATATACATCTACATACGATGAAGAAATATGTCCGGTAAATGATCTTTAAAAGTTTGTGAACTAATAATCATTACAAGTTTATGTTATTTGACTCTGAACTAAAATGAACAAAACTGTCAGGGATCTGTCTTGATTTTGTCAAGAAAATCCGGGACAGTTCACCATATTTCACATACATGTATACATCTATGAGAGAAGTATGCATTCTATGGATGACTTTTGATAATCCTCAAAATTAGTTCTAACAAAGCCTGGATTCAAACTCAAAACTATAATTTCAAGATCTAGCTCGTCACACGATTTATTAGATAAAGATATCTATTCAACAAATCATTTATTACGCTCGTATTGAGGCTTTGCCTTTTTTATATTACGATGACTGTGATAAAACTAAGAAATGCTGTCATTATTTAGTTCATCCGATTGGAATCCTTTGAAAACTTTTGCAACAATTACTTTACTTACGGTACTGGTAGCTGCATGCTTAATTATAATTTATATCCGGAATCAGGTACCATTCGAAATCATTGCAAGTAAAAGCTTTTTAGTAGAAGGCAATTCAGCTGTGATAGAGACGAATATTTAGTGTTTGAAATTCGCTTACTTTACGTTATATTTATAAGTAAACATAGAGAAAATAACATGATAACACTTACAATAAATAATACGCTATGTTTCTTGATTTGACATTTCTGTGTAAAGCAGTCAACCGTTAGATTAACACGTGACGTGCTATTTACAATGGATTAAAAGGGTCATAATTTAGGACGAGTTTCTATTTGTTTCCATATGAGGTAAAGTTTGCTTTCTCCCAGACATTTAAAAACAATGCAAAATCACTCTTATTTCAATTTCTTAACAATTTTCATTGCATACCCCTCGATATACATTCTCTTTCTGTAATTACCTGTGTTGAACTTTTTTTTTTTTAAAGATAATGACCTTTTTAATTATCTTTTTTATTTATTTGTTTATTTTTAAATTAATTGAATAGACCTATTCAGCTATTCTTAATCTAATTATAGATTAAAAAAAAAATAACATAACTTCTAATTGGCTAAAGCATTTGGTTTAGCCAATCAGAAGTCGTATTACTTTCGAATGTAGAAAATTTATGAGAACAAGGCTTAGAATGTTCTAAGATTACTAAGAATGGTTGGCAAATACAAGACCTGTACAAGAAGCTGTATTGAACATCGGACTAGATTAACAGATAGACAGTAGCTGAGAGCTTCACTTGCTGACAAACACAGGGAATATTTATAACAAATGTATAATTAATGGTTGTAAAAGAAATAAGATCTGGTTAAGACATGCAATATTTACATATTAATAGATTTGTTGTGCACATTTAAAGTAAAACTTATGACTGTTAGCACAATTAGCCAATAGACATATTGTACAAATTAAACAAGCATAATACATAATTTAGATACACAGGCAACTAAGAATTACACAGGCAACTAAAGTTTACAGACAAGCATCACATTAATAGAATAAAAATCCCAGGGAAGAAACATGTATACACACAAGCAAAACTACATTTCATACAAAATCACATTAGAAGCTATCACATAGAAGACATTGGGCAGAATGGAGTTTTTGATACAAGAGTATAGATCAATGCATGAGACCAAAATTGGCACCTACCGAAATTTATTTTAGACTTTACAAACCAGAAAAGTATTAGTAGATGACAGGTCTCAACATTGCAGGGAAAGGAAAAATCGCCTGATACAAGTGATATCTCCCTTCTCTTCAATGCAGCCAATATCAATCCCTGCTCTTTTAATGGATTGAAAAAAAAAGGCATGCTTAACTCTTTACGGAAATAAATGACAGAATTTCAAACTGGTCCAAATTGAAAGCATTTGTAAATGATAAATTGAAAGTAGCTCAGATGATGATTTCTTTCTTTGATAGGGTAGAAAATATTGCAGGAAAAGGAGAAAATGCTGGTCACCAGCATTTTCTTTTTCTCCCACAATGTTTTCAGAAAGTTTCTTCCTCAGGGTTGTGTGGTATAAGGTTAAAAAAAGTACAAAGCAACAAAACTAGATACATGTATGCACAAATAATATGTGGGAAGCAACTGTACAATGATAAGCAGGAAAGCAAGGGAAAGAAAGAAAATGCTGGTAACCAGCATTTTCTCCTTTTCCAATGTTTTCAAAAGCTTTGCTCCTCAGGGTCTTTAAAACACAGCATTGGTGAAGGGTCAAAGCATATACACCCAGTATAATCAGTGTTTCTTATTTCTTTTTAGCTCACCTGAGCACGAAGTGCTCATGGTGAGCTATTGTGATCGTGCTGTGTCCGTCGTGTGGTGTGCGTCGTCCGTCGTCAACTTTTTACCTTGTGTACGCTCTAGAGGCCACATTTTCAGTCCAATCCTCATGAAACTTGGTCAGAATGTTTGTCTTGATAAAATCTCGGACGAGTTCGAAATTGGGTCATGTGAGGTCAAAAACTAGGTCACTAGGTCAAATCTTCGAAAAACATTGTGTACGCTCTAGAGGCCACATTTTCGGTCAGATACTTGTGAAATTTGGTCAGAACGTTTGTCTTGATAAAATCTCGGACGAGTTCGAAATTGGGTCATGTGGGGTCAAAAACTAGGTCACTAGGTCAAATCTTCGAAAAACCTTGTGTACACTCTAGAGGCCACATTTTCAGTCCGATCCTCATGAAATTTGGTCAGAATGTTTGTCTTGATAAAATCTCAGATGAGTTCAAAATTGGGTCATGTGGGGTCAAAAACTAGGTCACTAGGTCAAATCTTAGAAAAACCTTGTGTACACTCTAGAGGCCACATTTTCAGTCCGATCCTCATGAAATTTGGTCAGAATGTTTGTCTTGATAAAATCTCGGATGAGTTCGAAATTGGGTCATGTGGGGTCAAAAACTAGGTCACTAGGTCAAATCTTAGAAAAACCTTGTGTACGCTCTAGAGGCCACATTTTCGGTCAGATACTTGTGAAATTTGGTCAGAATGTTTGTCTTGATAAAATCTTGGATGAGTTTGAAATTGGGTCATGTGGGGTCAAAAACTAGGTCACTAGGTCAAATCTTAGAAAAACCTTGTGTACGCTCTAGAGGCCACATTTTCAGTCTGATCCTCATGAAACTTTGTCAGAATGTTTGTCTTGATAAAATCTCAGACGAGTTCGAAATTGGGTCATGTGGGGTCAAAAACTAGGTCACTAGGTCAAATCTTAGAAAAACCTTGTGTACGCTCTAGAGGCCACAGTTTTAGTCAGATACTTGTGAAACTTGGTCAGAATGTTTGTCTTGATAAAATCTCGGACGAGTTCGAAATTGGGTCATGTGGGGTCAAAAACTAGGTCACAAGGTCAAATCTTAGAAAAACCTTGTGTGAGCTGTAGAGGCCACATTTTCAGTCCGATCCTTATGAAACTTGGTCAGAATGTTTGTCTTGATAAAATCTGGGACAAGTTCGAAATTAGGTCATGTGGGGTCAAAAACTAGGTCACTAGGTCAAATCTTAGAAAAACCTTGTGTACGCTCTAGAGACCACATTTTCAGTCCGATCCTCATGAAACGTAGTCAGAATGTTTGTCTTGATAAAATCTCGGACGAGTTCGAAATTGGGTCATGTGGGGGCAAAGACTAGGTCACAAGGTCAAATCTTAGAAAAACCTTGTGTGAGCTGTAGAGGCCACATTTTCAGTCAGATACTTGTGAAATTTGGTCTGAATGTTTGTCTTGATAAAATCTCGAACAAGATTGAAATTGGGTCGTGTGGGGTCAAAAACTAGGTCACTAGGTCAAATCTTAGAAAAACCTTGTGTACGCTCTAGAGGCCACATTTTCAGTCCGATCCTCATGAAACTTAGTCAGAATGTTTATCTTGATAAAATCTCGGATGAGTTCGAAATTGGGTCATGTGGGGTCAAAAACTAGGTCACTAGGTCAAATGTTAGAAAAATCCTGTGTACGCTCTAGATGCCACATTTTCAGTCAGATACTTGTGAAATTTGGTCTGAATGTTTGTCTTGATAAAATCTCGAACAAGTTCAAAATTGGGTCATGTGGGGTCAAAAACTAGGTCACAAGGTCAAATCTTAGAAAAACCTTGTGTGAGCTGTAGAGGCCACATTTTCAGTCAGATACTTGTGAAATTTGGTCAGAATGTTTGTCTTGATAAAATCTCGAACAAGATTGAAATTGGGTCGTGTGGGGTCAAAAACTAGGTCACTAGGTCAAATCTTAGAAAAACCTTTTGTACACTATAGAGGCCACATTTTCAGTCCAATACTCTTGAAAAATGGTCAGAATGTTTGTCTTGATTATATCTTGAAATAGTACAAAAATGTGCCATGTTGGGTCAAAAACTAGGTCACCAGGTCAAATCTAAGAAAAACGTTGTGTATGCTCTAGAGGCCATATTTTCTGTCCAGTACTCTCGAAAGTTGGTCAGAATGTTTGCCTTGATAATATCTCTGACTAGTTTGAAAATGGGTCATGACAGGTGAAAAACTAGGTCACTAGGTCAAATCTTAGAAAAACCTTGTGTAAGCTCCAGAAGCCACAGTTTCTGTCTAATACTCTTGAAAGTTGGTCAGAATGTTTGTCTCAATGATATCTCAGTAGCATTTGAAAATGGGTCATGTGGGGTCAAAAACTAGGTCACCTGGTCAAATCTTAGAAAAACCATGTGTACACAGTTGTGGCTACGTTTTTTGTTCAATACTCTTTTAAAGTTGCTCAGAATGTTTGCCTTGGTAATATCTTGGATGAGTTTGAAAATAGGTCATGTTGAGTCAAAATCTAGGTCACTAGGTCAGATCTTAGAAAAACCTTGTGTATGCTGTAGAGGCCACATTTTCAGTCCAATACTCTTGAAATTTGGTAAGAATGTTTGTCCTAATGATATCTTGGACCAGTTTGAAAATGTGTTATGTTGGCTGAAAAACTAGGTCACTAGGTGAAATCTTAGAAAAACCTAGTGTATGAATGACTCTCAGAAAGAAGCCTTTTGAAAACACTCTTTGAAAATGAGAAAATGCTGGTATCCAGCATTTTTTCCCTTTTTCACAATGTTTTCTACCCCTTTCAGAGACCAGTCCCATAGCTTGATCCACATATTATTTGTTTTATGCAGAAGGTTCAGACTGATGAGTTTAAAATTTTATTGTTTGGTAATACATATATCTCACAAGACGTTGGAAATTGGTAGTGCTTGGTCAAAAGGCTCAGGTGAGCGACTCCAGGGCCATCATGGCCCTCTTGTTATATTCCTTTACAGGGGTACTTATCCATTATGGCGGAAAAACTAGAGCAGAACCTTACAAACCACAGCATTGAGGGTAGTTTTTTGGTGAAGGGAACTAAATATACACTTTCTATGACAGACACTGAATTGTCATGGAAGAATAACAGTAAAACTGGAGGTATAGTGTACAATATATTTCCTTTTTTTAGCTCAGCTGTTTTTTAAGAAAATGTGGATTTATCGACGTAGCCCTGGTTTCGTCCTCTACGTTGTCGTGCAAAAACTTTGACATTTTATAATAACTGTGTTATTACTTATGAAATTTACTTCAGACTCTGAAAATCTGTTCACTATTAAAAGGGGAACCTATACAATAGGGGCAGATAAAGTTTAAAGTATTTTTGACACAGTTATGCCCCTTTTTTTTAACTAAGAATTTTCACTAAAAATCACGCAACTTGAACTGAGTCTTGGCACCCGCATCTGATGCTCTTGTTTTGTTCTGTTAGGAATATTTTTAAAACTCTTTAACCCTTTACTGCACAATGGCGCCTTTTGACGCCCCTGTGAAAGAAGCCTTTTGAAAACATTGTTTGAAAAGGAGAAAATGCTGATAACCAGCATTTTCTCCTTTTCCCACAATGTTTTCTACCCTATCAAAGAAAAGTTGCAGTATTTGAGCTACAATGAAATTGTCGTCTGCAAATGCTTTCAATTTGGATAAGGCTATTATTTTAGCGTCTGGTAAAGGGTTAAGAAACAATGACTTATGCAAATGAGTGCTGGTCTGGCAAGAAGGGGTTAAATGCACCTCCATGATGCATTATGTCAAGCAAGTCATTATAAGCTGTGCTCTGGCAAAAGGGGGCTTAATGCATCTCTGTGATGTCAAGCCATCACATAACTATGGATCCACAATAGCCACTTTTTTTACAACTGACTTATCCATGAGGTAGACTGATCCTTGGACATACATAAAATTGACCAATAGTGAAGAGTTTTGGCCCAGGTCAGCCTATACAGACTGCGCAGGGGGACCTGGGTCAATACTTTTTGCAGATGCATTAAGCCCCCTTTTCACAGAGCATGGCTCACATAGATTAGGATCCATAAAATCCATTCTGTCTAACAGCTAACTGAATCATAAGGTAGAATGGTCTGCTGACATGCAGAAAATTGACCGATAGCTAAAGGTTTTGACCCAGGTCAGCCTGGCGTCATTATTATCCAAGGCACTTCCATTGGAGAGACTAAAAACTACTTTTTGTTTGCTCTGAATTATGTTACAGATGCAACAATTGTACCTCTCATGGATATTATATCAGTAAAGACAGCAGCATCCAAGACATCCAAAACAGGTTCCATTGACAGCTGGATTTTGTGTTATGCACAACGCAAGAAGAAAAACCACCTCAGGAAAACATCCGTTGTGTTTTTTGGAGAGCAAAATGACTGTCAGGAATGGGCCAGTAACATTCAAAGAGGCCTGGATAAATGTAATAGTTTCTCAATTTTTTTGTTTGTTTGTTTGTTTAAAAACTGTTTAGAAGTAAGAGAAAACTAGATAGAAGTAACTTATTTTCTCCCACAAAATAGTTCATTGGATTTGTAGCAGTTTCTTATGATCATTGTGACATAAAGGAGATGTTGCACTAGCACTTTACCAAACGACAAAATTTTAGATTTCCCCAAGTTTAAAGTGTTCACAGAGGACAAATTAAAATTTACTCAAAACCACAAATTTTTCTTTCAAGGGTAGAAAACATTTGTTGTTACCAACATTTCCTCTTTTCAAAAATTGTTTTAAAAAGGCTTCTTGCACAGGGTTTTTAAATCCCAGGATTGTGTGGTAAAGGGTTAAATTTCCCCATTTACAACACTGTTTTACTCTTTATCACACAACAAAAATTTGGCCTCTTCCAAATTAAAAGCATTTGCAGATGACAATTGGAATAGGACCGGAATTATGCTTTTACTGTGTAAGGGTAGCAAACATTGTGGGAAAAGAAGAAAATGCTGGTTACCAGCATTTTCTCCTTTTCTCACAATGTTTTCAAAATCTCTCTGTATCAGGGTTGTTAAAACTTGGGATTGTGTGGTAAAGGCTTAAACATGTATTTATATAAACTAGTAAACCATAATTGATGCTGATAATCTTTATTTAACCAGGGTCAGTATTCACCAACCATTCTTAGGAAAATTCTTAGTCGTACTCTCAAGAATTTTCTAAATTTGAAAGTAACACACCTGCTGATTGGCTAAACCAGATTGTTTAGCCCAATCAGAAGTTTTTTTTTTTTTTTCTTTCAAAATCCATAATTAGGAAGACCAAGAATGTTCTTAAGAGTGATTGGTGAATATGGAACCAGGATATTTTTTGTGTGGTCCAAATTTGTTTCAGGGAGTAATCAAAGAGAAGAGCTTACTTGAATATGAAATTCTTTATCATGATTTCAAAAACTGTCCACTGGAGAGACAAGAGACATAGAAAATGTAGTAATATCAGGATTGTTTTCCTTTACCAAATGGTAAAATTTTGGACTCGACCAAATTCAAAGCATCTGCAGAAGACAATTTAAAATGTAGGCTCAAATGATGATTTATGACTTTGTTAGGGTAGAAAACGTTGTGGGAAATGGAGAAAATGCTGGTTTTATTGAAAAGCATTTGCTGACGACAAACTAGTTGTGGCTAAAATGCATTGAGAGGTTGGAAACATTCTGGGGAAAGGAGAAATCGCTGATGTGGCTCATATAATGGTGTATGAACCACATTTGTCTTTGGAAGGATTAAAAAGATTGCCAAAAAAAGAGGAGAAAATGCTGCTAACTGGAATTGTCTCCTTTCCAACAATATTTTGAAAGCTCTTTTTCTCATGTTGTAGACACATGAAATTTTTCTATAAAGGGTCAATGAATTGCTTAGATAATAAAAATGGTGTTTTTTTTTTTCCTTTTACTTTTTTTCTCTTCAGTTGAACAGCGTCCAAAAAGTATCCTTGTGCTTGTTAATCCAATAAGTGGGTGGAGTAAAGGAGAAAAACAGTACAGATCTAAAGTGGCTCCATTGTTTGAAGAAGCCAGTATCCATACAGATGTGAAAGGTCAGCTTAATCCCTTACCAGATTGGCTCAATCTCAAAATATTTCCAGACGACAACCTAAATGTGGCTCAAATGATGGAATTTGCTTTTGAAAGGGTAGAAAACATTGTAGGAAAAAGAGAAAATGCTGGTAACCAGTTTTCAAAAACCTACCTCTTCAGGGTCATTATAACAGGTTACAGAATGGTATTCTCATGTTAAATTTCTTAAATTACTTATAGTCTTTCGGATGAGATGTTAGACCGAGGTCCTGTGTGACAGTGCTATACACCAAGCACGTTAAAGAACCAGGCGTGACTTGGGATGGGTTTCATCCTGCATCTTGCACTATTCCCCGTAACAAATCTAACAGTCTTCAGGGGGCGTTGCCCATATGGGCAACTGGTGGTGATGTTAAATAAATGCAAATTCAATCAATATGTTGCCACTGATTTTGGTTTATGTGAGGTTCCGGTAATAGGTTTAAAAGGGCCTTTAAGTTGAAGGGTTCCACAAATGGAAATAAGACATATTAAGACGTATACCTTGCCCAGACGACTGTTTTCATTTTGCAGGAGACCACTTCTCAAACTACAGTGGTGAAAGGTGGAATTCCTTATGAAGAGATTTTTCACCATCCTTCAATGTTCTCTCATTTATTCATAAGTTAACTCTTTACCAGATGACAAAATTTTGGACTCATCCTAATTGAAAGCATTTCCAGACGACAACATATATCTGACATAAAAAACTGATATTTGTTTGTGGAAGGGTAGAAAACATTGTGGGAAAAGGAGAAAATGCTGGTTAGCAACATTTTCTCTTTTTCCCACTTTGTTTTCAAAAGCTGTCTTCCTCAAGATCATTAAAACTTAGGATTGTGTGATAAAGGGTTGAACTTGAATTTTCCCTTTTTTACAAAGAGTTATTTCAAAGTTGTCATCTGCAATTTGTTTCTTGATGTCATGAGGTAGAAAAGTTTTTGCTGTGAGTGCTTTATGAAATTATCACAAGAATAAATGTGTGGTCAGTTTCATAATGTACTTATACTTTTTTTTCAGTGACACAGAGGGCTGGACATTCAGCTGAAATTCTGGACACTTATGACATGACTTCAATAGACAGGTAACTGCATCAATCCTTTTTTTTTTTTTAATTATTTTTCTCTTCACCAGATGACATATTAGAGACTTGTCCAAATTGAAAGCATTTCCAGATGAATTATGACATGGTACTCAAGTCAAGGGATTTTTCTTTTCAAAGGGTAGAAAGTATTGGAGGAAAATATTAATTACCACTTATTTTCTTCTGTGTATATAATGCTTTCATTGGGCTTTTCCTCATATTCATTGAAACACAAAATTATATATTCATTGAAACACATAATAATGTGGTAAAGAGTTAACTCTTTAACAGAAGGCAATTTTTTTTAACTTTTTCTCCTTTCTCACTATGTTTTCAAAAGTTTTTTTCATCAGGGTTATGAAAACACTCTCTCTCTCTGTCTCTGTGTGTGTGTGTGTGTGTGTGTGTCTCTCTCTCTCTCTCCCCCCTCCCTTTGCCCAACTCTCCACTCTCCCCCTACCCTCTCTGCTGTTTCATTCAGTGTCATGTTGATGGATGGGGTTTTGCCATTTCAGTGTTGTGCTGGTGGGTGGGGATGGAATGTATAATGAGGTTGTGAATGGAATGATGAAGAGAAAAGTGAAAGAGGTTAATGTTGATTTGAATGATCCAAATTTGGAGCTTCCTATGCTCGACATACCAGTTGGAGTAATCCCATGTGGTAAGATACTTTTTTCTAGACTTTTTTAGTTGGGCTCTTTTAAATCTCTTTACCACACAACAATATTTTAGACTAGTCCAAATTGAGAGCATTTGCAGATAGCTAATTAATTGTGGCTCAAATGATTGGTTTTGATTATGAAATGTTCGAAAACATTGTGGAAACAGGAGAAAATGCTGGTTACCAGCATCTCATTTTTTCACAATGTTTTCAAATGTTTAATTTCCTGGGGTCATTAAAACTCACAATTGTACGGTAAAGAGATTATGAGCAATGCTCTGGCAATATGGGATTGATGCATCTGTGATGCATGATACCAAGCAAGCCATCACATTATTGTTGATCCGTAAAATCCATTTTGTTAAACAACCAACTGAATCATTAAGATTAGGTAAACTGGGTCCATATTCACCAATCATTCTTGAGAATATTCTTAGTCTTATTCTCCAAGATTTTCTATATTTGAAAGTAACACAACTTCTGATTGGCTAAACCATTCAGTTTAGCCAATCAGAAGTTGTGTTACTTTCAAATATAGAAAAATTCTGGAGAACAAGACTAAGAACGTTCTTAAGAGTGGTTGATGAATACGGGCCCAGGTCCTTTCATTTGCAGAAATTTGGCCAATAGCAAAAGGTTTCGACCAAAGTCAGCCTGAACTGCGCAGGCTCAAGCTGACCTTGGTTGAAACCGTTTTCAAAAGCATTTAAGCCCCTTTTCACAGAGCATGGCTCATGTAAAAGATGGAGGTATTGTCATAGCCTTGTTGTCATTTGCATCTGCATTGGTGTTGTGTTGTGAAAACTTTCACATTTTCTGATAGCTACCGTAACTACATGTATATGTACTAATGATAAGTTATTTACTCTTTACAAAATGGGAGAGCATGTAAATTCTGGCTACCATCATTTTCTCCTTTTCCCACTAAAGTTGCAGAAGCCTCCTTCCATGAGGCAAGTAAAGACATGGGACTGTTTGGTAAAGGATTAAGGTATTAAAACTTTTGATAAACAAGACTAACTACTTTTTGAACCTGTCTATTTATTTGCAACACATATGAATTGTCACATTAACAGACAAATGAGCTCTTTACCAAATTGAGAGCAATTGCAGACAACAAATTAAAGGTGGCCCAAATGACAAAATTTGTCTTGGATAGGTTAGAAAACTTTGTTGAAAAAGGAGAAAATGCTGGTTATCAGCATTTTCTCCTTTTCCAACATGTTTTCAAAAGCATTCTCCCTCAGCGTTGTTAAAAGTCTGGATCCTGTGGCAAAGGGTTAAAGATTTCATATTGAGTCTACTTCCACTTATCTCTGTACGGAATGACGAATTTTTAGATACTTCCAACTTGAAAGCAACTGCAGACTACAAATTTCATATTTGTGTAAATAAACTTACATACTTCGATATGGTAGTAAACATTGTGGAAAATGGAGAAAAATACTAATTGCCAGTATTTTATCCTTTTTTCCACAATGTTCTCAAAAGCTGTCTTTGTCAGGATGGTTAAAGTAGGGGTTCATATGGTAAGTGTTATCTAAATCTCTTTATTTGTTCCAGGTACAGGAAATGGTATTGCTGAAGCCAACATGGGTTGTATTGATGTAGAAACAGCAGCACTTTCCATTATAATTGGTGAGAAAAAAAAAAATAGACCAAATATGAGCCATGCTTTGGCAAAAGGTGGTTTCATAAATCTCTGTGATGCATTATACCAAGCAAAGTTGTTACATGATTGTTGATCTAGAAAATACATTTTGTCTAACAAAGGACTGAATCATGAGATAGACTGGTCCTTTGACATACATAAAATTTACATATAAGAACAGGTTTTGACCAAGGTCAGCCTGTGCAGTCTGCACAGACTGACATGAGTTGATACTTTTTTAAAGATGCATTAAGCTGTCTTTCCACAGAGCATGGTTCATTTATTGATGAAATAGCATGTTTGACATTTTACCAAGTAAAAGCGTATTTTTGCAACCTGATGAAGAGGGATTTTGAAAACATTAGGGGTAAAGGAGAAAATGCATTTTCTCCTTTTCTAACAATGTTTTCTACACTTGTAATGACACAATCCATCAACTGAGATAGTTTGATCTGTTGTCAGGCAATGTCTCCAGATGTTTGTTAACAGTATTTTCTCCTTTTCCCACAATGTATTCAAACGCCATTTTGCACAGAGTCATTAGATACATCTACACACGTTTTCAGCCAGTTTTCATCTTTATTTTATGAAATCACTGTCGCTGTTTCCAGTTTTCAGCCAGTTTTCATCTGTATTTTATGAAATCACTGTCGCTGTTTTCAGCCAGTTTTCATCTGTATTTTATGAAATCACTGTCGCTGTTTTCAGCCAGTTTTCATCTTTATTTTATGAAATCACTGTCGCTGTTTCCAGTGTTCAGCCAGTTTTCATCTGTATTTTATGAAATCACTGTCGCTGTTTCCAGTTTCTCTATCCCTTACACCATATGCATTGGTAATTTATGTTCACAGCTGAGAAATTTTGAGCCACTGTACACACTTTCAAGATTTAACAGCATTTTTTTCTTTCTTGCTGTAATAATGTATCTTTAAAACAAGATATTGTTTGATGGAGACTTAATCTGTTACAACAAAACTTCCTGAGCTTGACAACTTATGATAAAAAAGGTGCATTACTGTGTATGCAAGACCATAAACCATGGGGAACTCAGCACAATTGCAGTTCTACCACAGACAGTGCTGTTCATGATTATAAAACACAGAATGTACTAGATCTAAACTGTTTTCTACTCTGTGACATGAAACTATTTTAACCCTTTACCAAACTTTCACATTCTTTAACTACCCTGACGAAAAAGGCTTTGAAAACATTGTGGGAAAATGAGAAAATGTCTGTAACCAGCATTTTCTCCTCTCCTTTTCTTACAATGCTTTTTGCCCATTCATAGACAAATTTAATCATTTAAGACACATTTCACATGTGCAAATCCTTGCAATTTTTATAAGTCTTAAATTCTGTTGACTGATAAAAAGTTAACAAAAATTGTAACATATAAATCTTTTTTCCTGTCAGGAAAAAAAAGTTCATTTCAGTTATGTAGTGCTGTAGAATTGATTGATCAAATGATGTTTTTTGCCACTTTCAACATTTTCATAAGTCATATCACAGCAACAGCCCATTGGGTTTTACCTATACTAGGCTAGAGCTCTTAAGTGTCTGGCCCAAAGACTCTCTGATGAAAAGACCAGTGCTTCCAGTGAGGCTCGAACCTGGGTCCTCCAAGTTACGAGTCCTACATTTTACCATTGAGCCATGAAGGCCCTGTAGTGCTCTAAGAGGTGTTGTTGCTACAATCTGCAACAATGTGTCACTGTCTCCTTCCTAGAATTCAGGGCCAATACTGAGCAACAATTCTAAAGTCATTTCTCAACCTTTTACCAGATAAAAAAATTTTAGACTTTTCTAAATTCAAAGCGTTTGCAGACAACAAATTGAATGTGGCTTAAAAGATGGAAATTTGTCGATGAAAGGGTAGAAAACACAATGGAAAAAGGAGAAAATGCTGGTTGACAGCATCATCTCTTTTTTCAGAAGCTTTCTTCTCCAGTGTCGTTAGAACTTTGGATTGTTTGGTAAAGGGTTAATGTAAATTGCTGAGACAGAATGTCTAAGCCAATACGGTAGCTAGCCTTTAACCCTTTACCAGACGACAAAATTTTAGCCTTGTCCTAATTGAAGGCATTTGCAGACAACAATTTCAGTGTGGCTCAAATGGTGCAATTTTTCTTTAATAGGGTAGAAAACATTGTGGGCAAAGATGAAAATGCTGGTTACCAGCATTTTCTCCTTTTCCCACAATGTTTTCAAAAGGCTTCTTTCCCAGGGGCGTTAAAAGGCGGCATTGTGCAGTAAAGGGTTAAATTTCGAATTAAAATAATACTTAGAATTGTGAACACATTCCCAGAATGATACTTAGAATTGTGAACACAGTCCCAGAATAATCCTTAGAATTGTGAACACAGTCCCAGAATAATACTTAGAATTGTGAACACAGCCCCTAAATACAATCAAATCTAAAATGGATATCCTATTTTCTTTGCTAGGCAAGAAAAACCATGGTAACATTGATATGGTACATTGTGCTGGAGAGTTTATCATATTTTCTGTTCTTCTGGTTGGTTGTGGACTGTGGGCAGAACTTATTCACAAGACAGAACAGCACAGAAACCTGGGTGTTTTCAGGTATCCAGGTAAGTTTACTATTTAACACACAGTTCCAAGTTTTAACAACCCTGAAGTTTTGAAAACATTGTGGGAAAAGGAGAAAACACATCATCAAACCCTCATTTCTTAGACCCCAACTCATATGAATTATTGATACCTTGAGACTGAAGTTTTAGTTGAGAAGTCAGTAAGTACTGAATGTTTAAAACAAGGGTTTCTGACTTTAATTTCTTAGTTTAGCAAAATTTTTCTGTAATGTTGGATTAAATACAGTGCAAAATTCAGTTCTCTGTAATGCCGTACAAGTAATCTTGAATAAAGGGAAGTTAAAATGAAAGTAAAGAAATGAGGAGCTACTGTAATGAAAAGTGAAAGGTACATTGTAGACACTACATGTATTTTGAAAACAAGAAAGGGGACAACATCTTGAGAAGAGAAAAGAAGATACTATCTTGAAAAGCAGAAAAGAGAGTATGTCTTGGAAAGGGGAAGGTAGATACTATCTTGAAAAGTAGGAAGAAGATATTATCTTGAAAAGCAGCAAGACACTGCTTTCAAAAGGTCCATGTATACATGGATACTGGCTTTTTAACCCTTTACCAAACGACAAAATCCTAGACTGGTCCAAATTGAAAGCATTTGCAGACGACAATTCTAATGTGGCGCAAATGGAGAAAATTGTCCATGAAATGGTAGCAAACATTGTGGGAAAAGGAGAAAATGCTGGTTAACAGCATTTTCTCCTTTTTCCACAATGTTTTCAAAAGGCTTTTGTCTTAGAGTCATTATTGTGTGGTAAAGGGTTAAGCGGAAATTAGATACTGGCTTGAAAAGAGGAAAGTAGATATGGGGGTATTAATTAAATAGTTGCTGTAAAAGAGATACCAGTAAGTTATTACATGTACTAGCTTGAAAAGACTGAAGTAGATAACAGCTTGAAAAGAGGAAAGTAGATACTGACTTGAAAATGTTATCAAATTTGATGTCATCTTAATCCTTTACCACAAAATCACGAGTTTAAACAACCTCCATGAAAGAGGCCTTTTGAAAGTATTGTGGTGTCCAGCATTTTCTTCTTTTCCCACAATGTTTTCTGATCTTTCAAAGACAATTTCCCATCATTTAACCTTTTGCCCCACTTTACTATTTTAGACTCAACCATATTGAAGGAATTTACAGATGACAACTCAAAGATTTTTCCAATGATAGTCCTTGTCCTTGAATATCTAGAAAACATTGTAGGAAAAGGAGAAAATGCTGGTTAACAGGATTGTCTCCTTTTCCCACAATGTTTTCAAAAGCCTTCCTTGTCAGGGTTGTGAAAATTTGGGATTGTGTTGTAAAGGGTTAAGTCACATTTATTTTTTCATTTTTAAGTTTTCATCTGCAGATGCTTTCAGTTTGAACCAGTCTATTATTTTGTCATGTGGTAAAGGGTTAAAATGGTGTCAGACATGAAGATGCTTATTTGTTGAAAAAGATTTAACTCTTTAACAATCAACAAAATTTTACATCGGTCCAAATTGAAAGCATTTGCAGATGACAAAATCAATGTGACTCAAAAATAGAAATTTGATTTTGGAAGGGTGAAAAACATTGTGGGAAAAGGAAAAAATGCTGGTTACCAGCAGTTTTCTCCTTTTCCCACAATATTTTCAAAAGCTTTCTTTTTCAGGGTTGTTAAAAGTTGGGATTGTGTGGTAAAGGGTTAAAGAATTACATTGGACATTGAAACAAATGTAGTTTATAGATCTCCTCCATGTAACTATTTGAACTACCGGTATTCTGAAGGAAAAGATTACACTGTTAGAACAAAAAGCTTAACATTTTAAGACTAATTACTTATGTATACTTTTTCCAATTTCAGTTGTCATGTTCAATGAGTTACTTTTTCATAGCCCTCGGGCAGTTACTTTTAATATCCAGTACAAGAACAGCAGTATCAATAAGACAAAACAGGAAAACATAACTAAGAGCAAAAATGATGGGACCTCAGGAGATGAAAAAGAACAGGATGAAGAATTCCAAGGAGCTGTGGGTGGAATTTCAGAAGGGTTTGTGTATACTCCTTCTTACCATCTACTTACATGTATAGAAAGAAAATGGATTACAGATAAATTTTTGCCAGACATGATTGTTGACTTTTTAAAATGAATACCACACAATACCGGGTTCTTATGACCCCCCAAGGAAAAAGACATTAAAAACAGCATTTTCTCTTTTTCCCACAGTGTTTTTATCCTTTTAAAGACAAAATTCATTATTTGTGCAACATTGATTTGTGATCTGCAAATTCTTTCATTTTGGACCAGTTTGATATTTTGTCATTTGGTAAAGAGTCAAAAGCACTGGTACCCATTGTATCTCCAGTAACTATCCAGTAGAGAATAGGCAACATCCATTTTATTGACAAAAGCCATTATGCTCCAATTGAAAAGTTGCATAATAGAATTTCTTTATATCTTATTTTATCTTAGGCTAAAATTTTCATGGCAGACATGGATTATTTTGAAAAGAATTGTATTATCAAACCTGCTTTAAAAAAAATCAGTCTTTTTTTTTTTTAATAAGGACTATCTTTGTGCATGAATAATATCACAGTTTAACTCTTTACCACATAGCAAAATTTTAGACTTTTCCATTTTTAAAGCCTTTGCAGACAACAAATTTAGTGTAGATGTTACCAGCATTTTCTCCTTTTCCCACAAAGTATTCAAAAGCCTTCTTCCTTAGGGTCGTTTAATCCCAACTTTTAACGACCCTTGGAAAGATGCGTTTTGAAAATATTGTGAGAAGGAGAAAATGCTAGTTACCAGCATTTTCTCCTTTTCCAACAATGTTTTCTACCCATTTAGAGTCAGGTTTCATCAGTTGAGCCACATTTCATTTGTCATCTGCAACAGCTTTGAAATTGGACGAGTGTAAAAGTTTGTTGTTTGGTAAAGAGTTAAACTCGAGATTGTGTAGTAAAGGGTTAAATATCCAAGTCTCATGAAGTCTGGTACTGGGCAGATTTCTGCCTTGTACCAATGGATGTTACCTGTCGTTAATACCGAGATTGATAACAAACTGCCAGTCCATTGAGGATGGCAAGTAACACATGGATCAACTTATCAGATTTAGCTTTTATAGGATAGAAAACATTGTGGGAAAAGGAGAAATTGCTATTAACCAGGAATTTCTCCTTTCACCACATTGTTATCTAAAGCCTTATTATTAAGGGTTGATAAATTATTGGATTATTTGGTAAAGGGTTAATCATTGAAGGTCAAATATAATCATATCAAGCTCTTTGAAAAGTGAGTTAAATGGATCTGCAAAAAGTATCTGCCCATTTGAACTTGTGCACTCAGCGCAGGCTGACCTTGGTCTGCCTGTCAAAGGACCATTCTTTCTCATGATTCACTTGGTTTTATGATAGAACTGGGACATCTTATGTGATGACTTGCTTTCATAAGCTTTCTTTGTCAGCGTTGTAAAACTTGGGATTGTGTGGGAAAAGGTTAAAACTCCTTTTCCCAGAGCACTTTTTAATATTATATTCCCAACAAGACATTGTAGGAATTAATTCACTCACTTATTAAATTTTTCTTATGTTAGCTTTTCTTTTATTAATTATGCCCCCCTTCGAAGAAGTGGGGGTATATTGCTTTGCACTTGTCGGTCGGTCGGTCCGTCGGTCGGTCGGTCCGTAGACCACATTTTTGTCCGGAGCATAACTCAAAAAGTATTTCAGGTATCATCTTGAAACTACATAGGTGGATAGATCTCATTAAGGAGAAGTGCAATGCACAAGAATCATAACTCTGCCCATCATATTTATGGAGTTATTGCCCTTTGTTGATTTTCATACTTAATTTTTGTCCGGAGCATAAGTCTAAAAGTATTTCAGTTATCATCTTGAAACCTCATAGGTGGATAGATCTCATTAAGGAGAAGTGCAGTGCACAAGTACCATAACTCTGCCCATCATATTTTTGGAGTTATTGCCCTTTGTTGATTTTCATACTTAATTTTTGTCCGGAGCATAACTCAAAAAGTATTTCAGATATCACCTTGAAACCTCATAGGTGGATTAATCTTATTAAGGAGAAGTGCAGTGCACAAGAACCATAACTCTGCCCATCATATTTTTGGAGTTATTGCCTTTTGTTGATTTTCATACTTAATTTCTGTCCGGAGCATAACTCAAAAGGTTTTTCAGATATCATCTTGAAACTTTACATGTGGATAGATCTTATTCAGGAGAAGTGCATTGCACAAGAACCATAACTCTGCCCAATATATTTTTGCAGTTATTGCCCTTTGTTGATTTTCGTACTTAATTTTTTTCCGGAGCATAACTCAAAAAGTATGTGAGGTAAAATCATGAAACCTTATAAGTTGATAGTTCACATAAATGGGAAGTGCAGTGCCCAAGAATTGTTAATTTATCATTAATAATTTTTGAGTAATTACCCTTCGTTCGTTTTTACACTTTGAACTTAACAGTTTATAATCACATGTTATATTTAGAATTGGATGCCATTAGGGGGGCATACATGTTTTACAAACATCTCTTGTTATGAGTTACTACGTAGCCCTTAGGCTGCTAAGTGCAACTCACTGACCTTTTGCTGACAGTGTAGATTAAGATCAGTCTGCAGAGAACATGCAGTCTGATCATGGATCTGCACTGTCTGATAAGGAGATATCTTTCCTCCAAAAGTACTTTTGAAATAGAAAAATTTGGGTTTATACTATTGGTTGGAAAGTTTCATTTCTTTTACTTAGCAAGATAAGTGTTAACCCTATACAGAATTATCCTGTGTGTTAACAACCCTGAGGAAGAAGGCTTTTGAAAACATTTTAGGAACATAAAAAAAAGCTGGTAGCAAGTATTTCTCCTTTTCCACCATGTTTTCTACCCCTTTAAGTCTTTACCAAATGACAAAATTTTGGAATTGTCTTTATTGAAAGCATTTGCATACAACAAATTAAATGTGGCTGAAATGATTGGATGTGTCTTTAAGGTTAGAAAACATTATTGGAAAAGAAAAAAATGCTGTTTACCAGCGTATTCTCCTTTTCTCACAATATTTTCAAAGGCCTTCTTCTGTTTGTCTTCATGGGAGTTTTTGGGAAAGGGTAAAAGACACTTTTGCAACATTTGAACACCAGTCCTGTAATTTTCCTTCTGTATTATGCTTTCAGTAAGGACAAGTCTAAGATTTTTTTGTCTAAAAGGATATGGCAAAAGCTTAGTTGAATATGGCGAAAAGATTAGTTTACGGCAAAAGATTACTTGAGATTCTGATTTATAAAACAGGGAAGAATGGGTAACATTGGAGAAAGAGTACATTGGACCAATCACCTTCAGTGCCAATGTTTTTGGTGATGCAGACGACGATGTGGAAAGTCTTATTGCCACAACATCAGGATTTGCTATGAAACCATGTACCAGAATGCAGATGTTGAAGTTTTTAGGAAGCATGATTAAAAAAGATTTGGGTGTAAGTTTTTCTTTACCCTTAGAGTGTTGAATAAGCCAAGCTGACATTTTCATTCTAGAAAGAATTGCCATTTCAAGATTTCTTTGTCCATAGTACTGGTAATTCAGCAGAGAGGACAGTGTAGATCAAAGATTATACTGCATGTTTCTTGCAGTGTGATCTTGATCTACAAAGGCTGCATACACTATAGCCATGAAAGGCTCTTTAACTCTTTACCACAGAATCCAGAGTTTTAATAACCTTGAGGAAGAAGCCTTTTGAAAACACTGTGGGAAAAGGAGGAAATGCTGAAAACCAGCATTTTTACCTTTTCACACGTTTTCTACCATACTGAAGACAAGTCTATCAATTGAGCCACATTTAGATTGTCCTCTTAGATTGCAAACGCTTTCAACATGGATCAGTCTACATTTTTGTCCTTTGGTAAAGAGTTACATGTAACTTTAGTCAGAGTTAGCTGGTCACCAGCATTTTCTCCTTTTCCCACAATGTTATCAAAAGGCTTCTTTTTTCAGGGTCATTAAAAGTCATGATTATGAGGCAAAGAGTTAAGGGCTCAACATTTTCAAACATCCTTTTGTACGACATGGAAGAAAAAGGTTTTTGAACAGATTGTCAGAAAAGGAGAAAATGCTGGTATCCAGCAGTTTTGCTTTCCCATAATAATTTCTCTCCTTTCAAAGACAATTCTCATCATTTGAGCCACATCTACATATGTAATTTGTCATCTACAGATGTTTTCAATGTGGAAAAATCTTAAGATTTTGTTGTGTGGTAAAAGTTAACTTTTAGTTAAGTCTTTATCAAACACCAAAATGGTAGACCAGTCCAAATTGAAAGCTTTTGCAGACGACAAAATAAATGTGACTCAAATATTAAAACTTGTTTTGGGAAGATGAGAAAACGTTGTGGGAAAAGGAGAAAATGCTAGTAACCAGGATTTTCTTCTTTCCCGTAATGTTTTCAAAAGCTCTCTTCCTTAGCATTGTTAAAATTCGGGATTGTGTGGTAAAGGGTTAAGTCATGTTTTAGCTCACCCAACATTTAGTACAATGGCAAAAAAGTGACTGTCCATCATTTCTCAGTCATTTGTCCATCCTTTCAAAATTTAAATGATCTTCTCTTCAGGAATTATTTTTACAGCCAGGTTTTAGTGTCAGATGCAGCCTCCCTGGTTGGTAACAGTATAATAGTTTTTGCATAGTAAGGGATGAATAGACTTTAAACACCATTTATAAATTAGTTGGTTCAGTGGTACAGTCTCTGATTCTGGTTTTTAAGGTCCTGGGTACAAGTACTGTCGGAGGCATTTTTTACCAGCATATTTTCTTTAATTTTTTTCCCCATCTCAGGATTACCAGTCACATTCTTATGATTTTTTCCTATTAAAATATCAGCTTTCTAAGGCCCCCCCCCCCCCCCAAAAAAAAAAAAACAACCCTAAGAAAAAGCCCTTTTGAAGACCTTGTGGGAAAGGAGAAAATGCTGGTAACCAGCATTTGCACCTTTTCCTACAATGTTTTCTACCTGTGGAGGTTGAGACTTCTTAAAGAGAAAAGCAATATAGAGTGTGGTTAGATATAAAGCGCATGAGACCTATCTTACAATGATTTGTTTAGATGCATGCCTCTGTGTGATGGTTAACCCGTAATCGCACAATCCTTTGTGTTAACGACCTGAGTAAAAAGCTATAAAAGCAATTGTAGGAAAAGGAGGAAATCCAGGGTAACCAGCATTTTCTCCTTTTCCCACAATGTTTTCTATCTTATCCAAGATAGAAGTCATCCTTTGAGCTAAATTTAATTTGTCATCTGCAAAATTTATGCTTTCAATTTGGTTGAGTCCAAAATGTTGTTGTTTGGTAAAGAGTTATGCAAAATGCTAGGTAATAGTTAACCAAGCTGTTGCACTTTACAGAAGATGTTATTGAAACTAGGCACGATAAATTAGTATCAGTAGCATCACAATGATTTGAGAAAATTTGCTATATGTTGACATTTGACCCATTTGTGAATAAAAACTAGAACTCCTTAATGAACACCTGTTTGTTTAGCATTCTAACATTAGCTCATTTTGATTTTTTTTTTTTAAAACAGAGCCGGTTTGATTTTGTGGATTATTTCAAAACAGCAGAGTACAAGGTGAAAGTTGTAAATCCAAGTAATTCTGAATCTGAAAATGGGATTTTGGAGCGGATCCTTGACATAGATGGGGAAGCAGTGAAGATAAAACACCCAGAATTCTCTGTGAAGTAAGTTTAAATCTATTGTTTTTTTGCTCAACTGTTTTCAAAGAAAACATTGAGGTATTGTCATAGTCCTGTTGTTGTTTGCTTTTTGCAAAAACTTACCTTTTATGATATCTCTGTTATTACTGAAGCTATTTGCTTCATACTTGGGCTAGGTTGGTAACTATTAAAAGTAAAAGCCATACCAATAGGGCAGGTAACCCTCAAAAAAGTTTTTATACAGTTATGCTCCTTTTTCACTTTAACCCTTTACCACACAATCTTGAGTTTTAATGACCCTAACCATCATTTTCTACTTTTCCCACAATGTTTTCTACCCTTTCCAAAACAAATTTCAATTTTTCAGTCACATTGATTTTGTCGTCTTCAAATGCTTTCAATTTGGATAAGCCTAAAATTTTGTTGTTTAGTAAAGAGTTAAGTAGTCCTGTTGCTTGGCCTAAATATTTCCCAAAGCAACTACAGCATAGCCTTGGCTCCCACATGTAGTGCTCACTTTTAACATATTGTCCATTCTTATTTTTTCACCTTCCTTCATTTCTGTCAGACCATTAACTCTACTCCAAACGACATAATTTTAGACTGGTCCAAATTGAAAGCACTTGCAGATGACAAATTAAACATGATTGATTCACTAAAATTTGCCGTAGGAAATGTATAAAACATTGGAAAAGGAGAAAATACTGGTTACCAGCATTTCTCCTTTTCCCTCAATGTTTTCAAAAGTCTTTCGTCAGGGTCGTTAAAATTCGGGATTATGTGGTAAAGGGTTAACTCCTAGCTAACTAGACAATCCTTAACACCAGATTAATGAAAAAGACATTTTCAATCTGAACTAAGGGCAAAAACTGTAAATTGTTCGAGACTAGTGAAATTTCAAGATAGATTATCTTTTATCATGAAGACTATTCTCCTGATTGTATGAAGTTCCACAAAGTCATCATCATTATCATCATCATTATCATGATAATGATTTGCTTCTTTTTAAACTTTCAATTAAAAAGTCATCCAATTTTCCAAATAGCATTGAGAAATATTGCTGGCCAGTATCATAACCCTTTCAGTGCCACAGAGGCTTTTGCAGGTGGCATAGATCAAGATGAGACTGCACAGAATGTGCACTCCGGTCTTGTATCCAAACCATCCATTGTTTAGTTAAACTTGTAATATAGAAATCTTTTTGAGATGCAGTGTATTGCTTTTTAGCCATTGAAGGAAAATTGAGTTTGTATATTTAACACTGACAGAGTTCACTCTTTACCAAACAAAGTTTTAGAATCGTCCAAATTGAAAGCATTTGCAGACGCACGAATTAAGTGGTGCTCAAGTTACTGGATTTTTCTATGAAATGTTTTCATGTCATCTTTCTCAAGGTTGTTAAAAGTTGTGGTAAAGAGTTAATCTCTCATTGTGCCTAAAATTGTGACTGAAGAATTCAAACTATGATATTGTTTTCTGTTTTCTGTATTTTCAAATAACAGACACTTCCCCAAAAGACTTTTGCTTTTTGCAAATGTACCAGAAGATTTTCTTTTTTCTGTATTTTCAAATAACAGACACTTCCCAAAAAAACTTCTGCTTTTTGCAAATGTACCAGAGGATTACTATCTCAAGATGCTGAAGAGCCAGAAGTAGGATATCATCTTCAACCAAATCAGAATGATGAAGTATAGAGGGAAAGATGAAGTTCACAGATTTTTAGGCATTTAACTCAACACCTCTTGACTGTTGACTAAATGAAAAAATTTTACACTTGTCTAAACTGACAGCATTTGCAGACGATGATATAAATGTGGCACAATTGATGGGATTGTTTTTGAAAGTAGAGAAAGCAATGTGGGAAAAGGAGAAAATGCTGGTTATCAGCATTTTCTCCATTTCCGGCTATGTTTTCGTAAGTGTTCTTTCTTAGGGTCATTGAAACTTGGGATTGTGTGATAAAAGGTTAACCCTTTACCAAACAACAAAATTTTGGACTGGACCAAATCAAATACACTTGTAGACAGCAAAATAAATGTGACTAAAATCTTGAAATTTGTTTTAGAAAAGGTAGAAAACATTGTGGGAAAAGGAGAGAATGCTGGTTACCAGCATTTTCTCCTTCTCCCACTATGTTTTCAAAAGCCCTCTCTCATAGGGTTTTAAAATTCAGGGATTGTGTGGTAAAGGGTTAAAACAAATTTGAAGCAGATGACTTCAGAGATATCCTTGTGAAAAAGGAATTGCCAACTTAAATTAAGCGTTTACCAAACATTCCCAGGATTTAACAACCCTGGGAAAGAAAGGCTTTGAAAACATGGTGGAAACAGGAGAAATTGCTTGTAACAAGCAATTTATCCCTTTCCCACAGTGTTTTCTACCCTCTCAGAGAACCTCAGCTTCTTTGTATGAATTTCAAAATTGTCGTCTGCTTTTGTTTTCAATTTGTATGTGCCCAAAATTTGTCATTTGGGAAAGGGTTGGAGTCAACGTAGGTGAAAAGATTTTGAAAAAATAAATAGCCTGTTGCAAGCATTTTCTCCTTCTTCCACAATGTTTTCAATGGCCATTTGTTGCAAGACCAGCTCTTTACAGGAGGTGATATGTTAAAACAGATCTGTGTGAAACAAGCATAATTTAGGTTTTTTTTGTTAAATTAGTAACCTGTTATCCTACCAGTACAATTTTTTATGTCTTTCTAAAAGGCAGCTGTTGAAAACGGTGTGGAAAGAGGAGCAATTGCTCGATATAAGTCCATATAAACATTTTATTTCCCCATAGTCCAGATCATTAAAACAAAAGGATGTCTTTCTTTTTTGTGTCACTATAGGTAGATAAAAAGTGTGCACTGTTGGGTTGTTTGGTTAGATAATAGGTAGATCTTTTTAACTCTTTACCAGACGACAGAATTTCCATCTTGTCCAAATTGAGAATATTTCTCGACCACAACATAAACAAAGCTCAAATGATGGTATATGTAGTTGCAAGGGTAGAAAATATTGTTGGCAAAGGAGAAAATGCTGTTGATAAAGATACTGGTTATCAGCATTTTATTCTTTTTCCTCAATTTTTTCAAAAGTCATTTTTCCTAGGGTCATTAAAACAGGAGACAGTTTGTTAACTCTTTACCAGACGACAAAATTTTAAACTTGTCCGAATTGAAAGCATTTGCAGACAACAAAACAGATTTGACTAACAAATTAACTTTTTTTTTCCAGAAAAGTAGAAAACATTGTGGTAAAAGGACAAAATGCTGGTTAGCAGCATTTTCTCCTTTTCCCACAATGTTTTCAAAGGCTTTCTTTCTGAGGGTTGTTAAAAGTCGAGATTGTATTGTATAGGGTTAAAAGGGTAAGTCTTAACCAAAGGACAAATTGGAAAAAATTGTTTATGTGATTGTTTTATTCATTTTGGAGGTAACAGAACTGTTTACTGGTAAGCCAAATGTGCTTCAAGGCTTCCCCTGTTGCAAACCCTACAATTCTTGACTGAATTTGGAATCTTTCTTACTAAACTACACAATCCTTTGATGGAAGATCCTATGACAGCTGGTTTCATAGTGGTTTCTGAAAATTTTTTATTTTTAATTGCCAACTATGGTGCAGACAATCAGAGGACTTGGGTTTTGCTTCAAATTTATTTTTTCAAATACAAATCCTACAGTTTTATTTATTCATATGAGCCATGCTCTAGCAAAAGGGATCTTAATGTATTTCTGAGAAGCATGATACCAAGCCAGTCATCATACGATAATAGATCCATAAAATCCAGTTTGTCCAACAACTGAATGAATCATACGGTACACTGGTCTTTTGACATGTAGAAAATTGACCAACAGTAAAAAGTTTCGGCCCAGGTCAGCCTGCGGGGACTACACAGGCTGGCCTGGGTCAGTACTTTTTGCAGATGCATTAAGCCCACTTTTCAAAGAGCATGACTCTTGCATATAGGAATTTTACAAAAATTTTACCATGAGCTGTTATGTCCGGTATTTCTTAAGAAAGTGTGAAATTATCAGTTTCCAGTTTTATGCAATAATGAAAATATCAAGAATTTCTTAACAAACTCCTCTTACGTTCAGAAATACCCCACCCACTTTGAACAAGAATACAACATACAAACCTTTTAAATATTAATTGATTTACAGCTAACATGAATGAGTCTCAGTTTACAAAGTTTAACCCTTTACCACACAATCCCTACTTCTAATGACCCCAAGAAAGAAAGCTTTTGAAAACATTGTAGGAAAAGGAGAAAATGCTGACAACCATCATTTTCTCCTTTTCCTGCAAAGTTTTCTACCCTTCGCAAAACAAATTTCAATTTTTGAGTAACATGCATTTATTCTTTCTTCTGCAAATACTTTCAGTTTGGACAAGTTTAATGTCGTGTGGTAAAGAGTTAAGGAAAATCAGTTGTGGTCATGAAAACAGGCAATTATGGACACCCATCCCTTTTATCTTATTTTTGAAGTATTTTTTAATGCTCATTTCACTCTTAAATATTTAGTACACAACAAAAAATAGGTTTGCCTAAATTAAAAGCATTTGCAGATGACAAATGTGGCTTAATGGGAGTTGTCTTTTAAAGATGTGGGAAAAGGAGAAAACGATGGTTCACAATATTCTAAAAGGCTTCCTCAGGATTATTAAAACTCAGGATTGTGTGGTAGAGGGTAAACTCCTATTCTGCAATACACTCATTTATGTGTGTGGCTGTTGGTTGTTGGTTTGTAGTGTGTTTTCAACATTTATTTTATTATTCTATACGGTGGTGGCCAGTGCACTTATTCATGCTTTTCTGGAGTTTCTTTTACCAGAACTGCACACAATATTCTTCCCAAACCACTGGCCGCTTTCCATCATAACCATCTTCTAAACAATGATAAGCAGTGAGAGAGATGAAAGAATCCTGTTGCAATGACTTTCATCAATCCTTGGAAAGAAATTAGCCAAGCTGGGATTCAAACCAGGGACACCTGGTTTCAAATCCTGTATGCTACAGACTACATTACTGGGCTCAACTGGCTAATGATATGTCATAAGAAAACTAAGAAAAGACACATACCTTGTTTTTATGTTATGTAGATGGATTTTCTAGTCATGACTTTCTTAATATATTTTATCTAAATGTGTTTAATGAATTTCATGAGTTCAGTACATGTATATACTGCAATACCTTGTAAATGTCATAATATCTTTACATCCTAACCTTTTACCAAACAATCCTGTGAAAACATTGTGGGAAAAGGAGAAAATGCTCCTAACCAGCATTTTCTTGGTACACCACAATGTTTTCAACCCTACCTAATACAAATCCCATCATTTCAGCCATATTTTATTTGTTGTCTGAAAATGCTTTTAAATTTGGACAAGCCTAAAATTTTGTTGTCTGCTAAAGAGTTAATATGCATTCCTTGTGTTCAGGCAGTTGAATAGAATTAGACTCTATATTATTGATCCCTCAATTCAATTACACCTCACTTGCTTAATCTGTGAGCCAGTGGGGTGATGTAGGGCCATTATGGCACTCTTGTTAGATATAGTGCAATTTTACAGAATATTAAATGGATACAAACATTCCTGAGTTTTAAAGACCTCAGGGAGGAAGGATTTTGCAAACATTTTTGGGAAAAGCAGAAAATGCTGGTAACCAGCATTCTCCTTTTCCCACAATCTCTTCAACCCTTAACTCTTTACCACACGACAAAATTTCAGACCAGTCTAAATTGAAAGCATTTGCAGATGACAAAGTAAATGTGACTCAAAATTGAAATTTGTTTTTGGGAGGGAAGAAAAATTGTGGGAAAAGGAGAAAATACTGGTTACCAGCATTTTTTCCTTTTCCCACGATTGTTTTCAAATGCTTTGTTTCTCAGGGATTGTGTGGTAAAGGGTCAAGAGGAAGAATCCTATCTTTCCAGGTACATTTAATGTATTGTTTGCAAATGCTTTCATCTTGGACCAGTCTAATTTTTTTTCATCAGGTAAGAGTGAAAGCATCTGTCTTTGCTATTGTGGTATATCTTTATAATTCTCTGTGTAACTAGTTTTTCAAGTGTTCTTTTTTTTTGAGATACGGTATTGTGATTTTATTGATGGAAACTGTATATTGCCTGTATAGTGCTACTTTTTACCTTCTATTGTCTTAATTCATGCTGTTTATTTGATACCTTCAGATGTCTCATTTTAATTTTGCAATTAGATCTATATTTTTGTACCTTGGTGCTATGTGAATCTAGCGTATATATATGTAGATAGTTTCCCAATTTCTTTTTGTATAAATAAATATATACATTGTATGTTATTAAATCTCAGTTTGCGTTTTGATATGTTGTCCATCTAGATATCCTGCAATATTACAAAATAAATTACAAAAGTCTCCTTGCTTTATGTATAATGTTGCTCTACGTTTTTCCCAAACAACTTGTATGTTGTAATGACCAACAGGAAAAAAGGCATTTGCAAGCATTGTGGGAAAAGGAGAAAATGCTGGTAACCAGCACCTTTTCCCACCATTTTCTACCCCTTTAAAGACAGGTCCCATCATTTCGAGCTACTGTGAATTTTGAATTTGTCGTCTTAAAATGCGGACTGAGCTGGCTGACCTAGGCTGATACGTTTCACAAATGCTTTAAGCCCCCCTTTTCACAGAGCATGGCTCATGGCTCATATCGTTTTTAACATCACTCATTCTTCAAGATGGCGTAGTTATCTAGCCTTGAAAACAAAATTGTCAAATACTATTTTGTAACTTTTTCTCCAATGGTAACAGAAATGGGACACACTTGACCATTGTTCAGTAACACAGTAGTCTCCCCTGGCTCATTGGTTAACCCTTTACCACACAGTCCCGAGTTTTAAAGGCCCTAAAGAAGAAACCTTTTTGAAAAAATTGTGCAAAAAGGAGAAAATGATAGTAACCAGCATCTTCTCCTTTTCCTACAATGTTTTCCAACCTTTCAAACACAAAAATCAACATTTAAGCAACACCAATTTTAATTTGTCGTCTGCAAATGCTTTTATAATGGTCTAGCCTAGAGGGTAAACTCTTTACCACATCCAAAAAATGTACACTTGTCCAAATTAAAAGCACTTACAGGAGACAATTTAAATGTGACTCAGACAAAAAAATTTGTCTTTGATAGGGTAGAAAACATTGTGGGCAAAGATGAAAATGCTGGTTACCAGCATTTTCTCCTTTTCCCACAATGTCTTCAAAAGGCTTCTTCCTCAGGGTCATTAAAATTCAGGACTGTGTGGTACAGGGTTAAGGCACTGGATTTGTAATTTTAGAGGTCCTTGTTTTATCCACACTTGTAGCTGTCACATGATGGGATCCATGGGCAAGACACTGCAGAGGTCCACTGTACTATATGTATTGATGAAACCCAGACAAGACTTTGGAAAGCGAGCTGTTGCAAAGATATGTTTGAAAAAGTGGAAAAAGTTTTAGGAAACACCATTATTATAATCCTTTACCACACAATCCCCAGTTTTAATGACCCTGAGAATCAAGGCTTTTAAAGACATTGTGGGAAAAAGGAAAAAGTGCTGGTTATCAGCATTTTCTCCTTTTCCTACAATATTTTTTACCCTATCGAAGACAGAAATCATCATTTGAGCCACATTTAATTTGTTGTCTGCAAATGCTTTCAATTTGGTCTAGTCAAAAATTGTGTCACTAATTTTGGTACAGTATTAAACAAACTAGAACACACAGCTAGAATATACAGAAACATGATTCACAGAATTTTCTAGAATGTACAGAAACAAGATTCAAACAGAAGATTATGTGATCAGTATTTTATTCTGTGTAAATGTGAATTGTATGAAACTGTCTCACTATCACTGAAAACTGATAGCAACAAATTAACCCTTTACCACCCAATCCTGCCTTTTTAAGACCCTGAGTAAGAAGACTTTTAAAGACAATTGTGGGAAAAGGAGAAAATGCTGGTAACCAGAATTTTCTCCTTTTTCCACAATGTTTTCTACCCCTTCAAAGACAGGTTCTATTTTTTCTGCTGTGCACCCTTTACCAAACAATCTTCAAGGAGAAGATGCTGGAAACCAGCTTTTTCTCCTTTTCCCACAATGTTTTCTGTCCTTTCACAGATAAATTTTATAATTCTAAACATTATATAACCCTTTACCACACAATCTCAAGTTTTAATGAGCCTCAGAAAGAGGCCTACTGAAGACAAGGACAGAAAAGATTGTGGGAAAAGGAGAAAATGTTGGTAACCGGCATTTTCTCCTTTTCCCACAATCTTTTCTGTCCTTGTACTGGCAAATCTCACCATATGAGCCATATCTAATTTGTTGTCTGCAAATGCTTTCAATTTGAACAAGTCTTAAATGTTGTCGTGTGCTAAAGGGTTACATTTTTGTCTTCAAAATGCTTTCAATTTGGGTAAGTCCAAAATCTTGTTGTATGGTAAAGGGTTACAGTACCATTCCCATTGTTTGGGCTACATCAGATTTTCTGCATTCGCTTTTAAGTCAGCACAGTCTATCAATTATAAGAAGAAAAGAAAACAAAATCTATATGAAAAGAAAGTTAGAATACTCTTTCATACAAGCCTCTGTTTGTCAGAATTTGTGATAATGTTTTTGTAAATCTCTTGTATTTTAAACTTTTGGTAGGAGTCTCACTTTGCAGACACTAAGATACTTTAACTTTGAAAAATGTGTACAATAGAGAATATGCTATATTTTTGGGGTGGTCTTACAAAACTCTTTAATACAGATGTCAAAATTTTAGACTCATCAAAATTAAAAGCATTTGCAGATGATATATTAAATGTGGCCCAAGGCAAATGATCTTTCTGTGATAGGGCAGAAAAAAATGTGGGAAAAGGAGAAAATGCTGGTTACCATTTTTTCAAAAGCTCTTTCCTCATGTTAGATTGTTAAAATACAGATTTGTACAGTAGAAGGTTAATATACAATCCATCAAAATTTCACAATTTTTGTTACCAAAAAGTCTCCTGCAACTGTTTTAAATGGATAAATGATAATATCTACATTTTTTCCTCTACCTTTAACTTAAGTCTTCACCGAACAACAAAATTTTAGACTTTTAAATGGATAAATGATAATATCTACAATTGTTCCCTCTACCTTTAACTTAAGTCTTCACCGAACAACAAAATTTTAGACTTGCCCAACTTAAAAGCATTTCCAAACAGTAAAGTAATTGTGACTCAACAGATAGGATTTGGCTTTTAGAGGATAGAAAACATTGCTGGTTACCAGCAATTTCTTCTTTTCCAGCAATGTTTTCAAAGGCTTTCCTTCCCAGGGTTTTAGAATTTGGTACTGTTTCATAAACAGTTGAAAAATTCTGATGGTGGGAAGCAAACAAGCGTGAAGAATCCATTTTCTAGACAATTGCTCTTTTCTCTTTTACCATAAACTTATTTTGAAATAAAAAAAATATGACCAGATAAGAGCAGATGAGACCAAATCTTTCCTTCTCTGGGTTGTTAAAATTTAGGACTGTTTCATAAAGAGTTGAAAAATTCTGATGGAGGGAAGCAAACGAGGTGCCCTTTGAAGCGTGAAGAATCCATTTTCTTGACACATTCACTTTTTTCTCTTTTACCATAAAGTTATTTTGAAATAAAAAAAAAAAAACTATGACAAGATAAGACCAGATGAGACTAATACTATAAACATTTAAATCATATTCTTTAGTTGCTTTTACAGTATGTTTCTTCAAATAGGTTGAGTAGATAGCCAGAGTGTACATATGTCTTAAAAAAGTTAAGAACTGTTCTACTTTGAACCTTTATGCATAAAATTTGTAAAAAGTTGTTGGCTTATAATATGTGAATCTTTTGTGGTATATCTACAGTAAGTGGCCATAAATATTTAATCAAATTTTAAATCCCAAATGACTTGCATGTATTTCTAAGTTAATTTTTTAACTCATAGTAGATCAAATTTTAAAATTATTGTTGTGAAACTTATATGAAAATAAAGCAATATAGAAATCTAACATTAAAAAATATAATTATATGCAATAACAAGAGGGCCATGATGGCCCTGGATCGCTCACCTGAGTCAATAGGCCAAACATTCTGACCAAGTTTCATAAGTATTTGACTGAAAATGTGGCCTCTAGAGCATACACAAGGTTTTTTGAAGATCTGACCTAGTGACTTAGTTTTTGACCTCACATGACCCAATTTCGAACTTATGTGATATTTTATTAAGACAAACATTCTGACCAAATTTGACAAGTATCTGACTGAAAATGTGGCCTCTAGAGCACACACAAGGTTTTTCGAAGATTTGACCTAGTGACCTAGTTTTTGACTCCACAAGACCCAATTTCGAATTCGTCTGAGATTTTATCAAAACAAACATTCTGACCAAATTTGACAAGTATCTGACTGAAAATGTGGCCTCTAGAGCAAACACTGACCAAGTTTCATGAGAATCCAACTGAAAATGGCCTCTAGAGCGTACACAAGGTTTTTCTAAGATTTGACCTTGTGACCTAGTTTTTGACCCCACATGACCCAATTTCAAACTCGTCTGAGATTTTATCAAGACAAATATTCTGACCAAATTTCACAAGTATCTGATTGAAAATGTGGCCTCTAGAGTGTACACAAGGTTTTTCCAAGATCTGACCCAGTGACCTAGTTTTTGACCCCACATGACCCAATTTCGAACTCGTCCGAGATTTTATCAAAACAAACATTCTGACCAAATTTGACAAGTATCTGACTGAAAATGTGGCCTCTAGAGCACACACAAGGTTTTTCGAAGATTTGACCTAGTGACCTAGTTTTTGACTCCACAAGACCCAATTTCGAACTCGTCCGAGATTTTATCAAGACAAACATTCTGACCAAGTTTCATGAGGATCCAACTGTAAATGTGGCCTCTAGAGCGTACAGAAGGTTTTTCTAAGATTTGACCTTGTGACCTAGTTTTTGACCCCACATGACCTAATTTCAAACTCGTCTCAGATTTTATTAAGACAAACATTCTGACCAAATTTCACAAGTATCTGACTGAAAATGTGGCCTCTAGAGCGTACACAAGGTTTTTCTAAGATTTGACCTAGTGACCTAGTTTTTGACCCCTGATGACCCAATTTCAAACTCGTCCGAGATTTTATCAAGATAAACATTCTGACCAAGTTTCATGAGGATCGGACTGAAAATGTGGCCTCTAGAGCATACACAAGGTTTTTGAAGATTTGACCTAGTGACCTAGGTTTTGACTCCACATGACCAAATTTCGAACTCGTCCGAGATTTCATCAAGACAAACATTCTGACCAAGTTTTACGAGTATCTGACTGAAAATGTGGCCTCTAGAGTGTACACAAGGTTTTTCGTCGAAGATTTGACCTAGTGACCTAGTTTTTGATCCCACACGACCCAATTTTGAACTCGTCTGAGATTTTATCAAGACAAACTTTCTGACCAAATTTCACAAGTATCTGACTGAAAATGCGGCCTCTAGAGCGTACACAAGGTTTTTCTAAGATTTGACCTAGTGACCTAGTTTTTGACCCCACATGACCCAATTTCAAACTCGTCTGAGATTTTATCAAGACAAACATTCTGACCAAGTTTCATGAGGATCGGACTGAAAATGTGGCCTCTAGAGCATACACAAGGTTTTTCTAAGATTTGACCTAGTGACCTGGTTTTTGACCCCACATGACCCAATTTCAAACTCGTCTGAGATTTTATCAAGACAAACATTCTGACAAAGTTTCATGAGGATCGGACTGAAAATGTGGCCTCTAGAGCGTACACAAGGTTTTTCTAAGATTTGACCAAGTGACCTAGTTTTTGACCCCACATGACCCAATTTCGAACTCGTCCGAGATTTTTATCAAGACAAACATTCTGACCAAGTTTCATGAGGATCGGACTGAAAATGTGGCCTGTAGCGTGTACACAAGGTAAAAAGTTGAAGACGCACGACGGACGACGCACGACGGACACAGCACGATCAGAATAGCTCACCATGAGCGCTTCGTGCTCAGGTGAGCTAAAAATGTTTAAAAGTGATAAATATTTTCGAAAAATGTCTTCTACATTGATGTCAATGGCTATGTTACTAAAATTTGATGGAATGATAACACTACAGGGCTTCAGAGAGCTACAATTTTGATGTCGGCCGAGGAACAGTGATAGCATAGTAGTTTTAATAGCTCTCGTATCATTGCTTTCTACCAGTTTAATTTTCCTTATCATAACATGATCAGAAGCAGCATACTAAATCTTCACTCAAAAATTCTTGTGCACGTAAGTCAAAGGGAATTTGGAATTTTATGACATACTTATGGCCACTGACTATATATACCTTGTGTGTACCAATTTCCTTTGTAAGAAATGGATATGTTTAAAGAAAACTCTGTTCAGGTATAATGTGAAGCAATCTGTGTCTAATTTTGCATGTGTATGTATGTCTGCATTAAATGTGCCTGTATTTCTATGTATTGCTTCTATGTGTTAGTATAATCATAAAAAAGTTATGAACACACACACACACACACACATATATATATACACTTGACCAATGTTCTAACTACACCGTTTTCAAATTGAGCGCATTTCCTTATATACATTTTGATTTTGATGAAACATTTTTCTATGCCTCCCTACCTGGCAATTTGTCCAAAAAATGCACGAGTTTGCATGAAAATTTGTTTAAAGACCATATTTTTATGGTTTAGCATGAAATTCGTAATTGGGCTCGTGAATCCAAACTTGTTGTGATAACGCCGAATTTAAATAGGCAATGCAATGCCTATTGCTTGGCATTACCGAAAAACAAAAAACATGGGTCGTATGTCTGTAGAAGAAAGAGGAAGAGCCGTCGGTCTAGTGGAGGGTGGCTGGTCATACTCGGAGGTAAGAACCAAAAGTCTTTTACAGAGTAAACCCGTAGACAAAGCCTTTTATCTTCACACATGTATAGAGAATAAGTTAAATGGGGCGTAATTTTTCACAGGTTGCAAGATTGATGCGTGTACAGAAGCGAACAATTACCAGTCTGATGGCGAAGTTTAGACAGACCGGAAGTGTACAAGATCGCCGAAGACGACCTCGCCGTCGGGTGACCACCGGCAGACAGGACAGGTTTATGATTCTCAGCCATTTGAGAAACAGGAGGCTATCGGCAGCAGAGACGGCACGCTTAACTATCGGTAGCCATGGTCGCCCAATCAGCTCGGAAACAGTTCGGAAACGTCTACTGGAGGCTGGCGCTGGACCTCTGAGATCTCGGAGACCATATCGTGGGATCGTTCTTACACTACGTCACCGTATGGCTAGACTTCGTTGGGCGCGTCGCCATCTTCGATTTACTAGAGCTGACTGGGCCAGGGTTTTGTTCACGGACGAGAAACGGTTTAGACTCTACAGTAATGATGGTAGAGTTCGGGTTTATAGACGCCGCGGAGAGAGATACTGTGCTTCTTGTATTCTTCAAACTGAACACTTTGGTGGCGGATCTGTGATGCTATGGGCTGGTGTCTCTTTACACACCAAGACGCCTCCCGTGATAATCGACGGAAATTTAACAGCGATACGCTACCAGAATGAAGTTTTGCGACCAATACTTATTCCCCTTTTTCAGCGAAATCGTGGTATGCAGTTGATGCAGGATGGTGCCACGGCTCACACTGCTCGAACAATCATGCAGCTCCTTCAACATCAAAGGGTACCTGTCTTGCCGTGGCCTTCGAAATCTCCCGATCTTAACCCAATTGAAAATGTGTGGGGGGTGCTTGTTTGGAAAATTTATGCAGACCAGCCAGAAACCCTTCGGGTCCTTCGGGATAGAATTATAACAGAATGGAACAGAATTCCCCAACGGTTCGTCCGTAACTTCATTTTGTCTATGAGACAACGTTGCCAAGCCGTTATTCGAGCAAACGGAGGTCATACAAGATACTGACAATTTTGTTAACTTGTCATTACACCCCTTTATTACATATTACTTATTTACTGACAGAATATTGCCATTAAATGAAATCTAAAACCATGTTCATATGCTAAAATGGTTTACCTTTATTTTTCATGCAAATTTGAGTGCAACGTCCCTCCTCAAACAAAATGAAAGTGCTACTTTTGAGCGGTGTAGTTAGAACATTGGGGTAGTGTATATATATATATATATTTTTTTTTTATACGCTGGCTCTCTAGAAAACAGTGGCTAGATCTTGACCTTTGCTTTCCATAATGCTAGTGCTGTAGGCCTATCAAGCACAACTAAGCATGTATGATTTTCTTTTTTTTTTCAATTGCTTAATTTTTTCATCTTCCTTTACAACCTCTACCATATACTATGTAAGACTTAGTGTTGACGACAGGAACATCAACGTGTAAAAGACGTATTTTCCTTGTTTTCAGAGGATTGTCGATAACTCTATCATCAAAAAGGGGAGACAAGTGAGACATTCATTCATTTAATCAACATTCTTTACGGTCGTGATATTCAAAACAACAGACATACATATGAACTATCAGTTCTTAATGTCAGGGTTGTTTTATTTCTAGTGCGGTTGCGACAACATCCTAGCTTGTGTTTCCTTTCCAGTATACTTAACGTTAGTGTTCCCTCAGTTAAAGGAACATTTACTCCATGTTTCAACTTATATATATATATACACAGTGCTCCAGATAATTTTCAATGACATCAGTACAGTACTGATGAAAATCAAGATTAATCAGTACCAGCATATGGGGATCAGTACCAACATTTGGTTAACGAGACTGATTGAAGTCAAAATTGGTTTTCTTGCATTTGCTTTTATATAAGCATTACTGTAAAACTACATAACATTTTACCAAGTAACAGTATGGTGTTTACTGTACAAAGTGTAAAGCAGGTTTGTAGAAACAAATATGCAACTCATAATCTTTTTTTGAAGCGATCTTTTTCTGGAAAAATATTTGTGCAGGATTTGACATAAATTTGTCAAATAGGGTCGCAAATAACTTCAAAACCTGTAATTTTACGCTAGAAAAGCAGATATCATAAATATTTTTGAATTCACCAGTGCTTCAGTTTTGGAGACATTTTTTCTAACTTGGCCCAAATTGGCGCCACTGGCGATCAACAAAGAGCCCATCTGGGTGCATGCGCTTTTTTCTTCATATTTTTTGTGCGTGATTATTCAATTTAGAGCGTGAATTATTGCACTTTTATACATAAATGGGAACAGTGCTTAAGACTTGGCCAGTATCATTTTATCTTTCAACGATTCTTAGTTTTGTTAGGATTATTTGGTTCTGGAGATGGATGAAATAACCTAGCCAGACGTTTCTGTGTATTCCCCGACTTTTTCGAAGCGCAAACTATTCATTCGGAACATACATGTACATAGTACGATTATCCGCTGGTCCCACGCCGTAATCGATAAAAACTTGACTAAAGCCGAGATGCAGGGTCTAATTCCGGTCCGAGCAGATTTTCCCTTTTTATTTAACGGGAAAAAATTGGAAATCGCTCGGCAATCCCGAAGATATCTGAATGTTTGTCTGAGAAAGAGTAAGCTCCCTTCCATTGTGTACGGATTCGTACCCTATATTTTACGTACCTGGAAAAACGTTCCGTATCGAGTACGGAATTTTGTAAAAAAAGATGCGTAACAATCAGATCATCATCCGTAAATTACGTGAATACGGACCTTATCTGGAGCACTGATATATATATATCTGAATATACGCATGATATATATATTTATATAGTGTCTTAATCCATCGGTCAGTTTATGTAGCTTTGTGATTCCCTTTGTGCGCGCCACCGTCTTATCATCAAATAGGAAAGTGATGAAGCAGGGATCGTTGTAATATACGATCCATGGTTGAAAATGGTTTCTGACACGGGTTTTGACACTATGTTGCTATTTTCACCTTAGCTATGTACATGCACTACGTTTTTTTCATTGAATCTTCATAGTAATTTTATGCATGTTATCTCATGGCAGTATTGAATTATCCCTGTGAAGATGGTTTTTTTTTTTTTCATTGTTTTTCTAACCACAAATTATAAACTTTGTCCAGGTGCCTTAAACACGGTGTAGATCGTGATATACGGTATTTTATTTCCGTTGGACGTCAGACTGAAACTGAAAGTACGTTTCGAGGGAAGACACTCATTAAAAACCAATAAAAAAAAAAAAAAACGATTGACTCACCCTATTACATGCCATGACTACCTTTTGTATCGACTGGCTGGTACCAAGTTCCGGAGTCGATGATACACGGCGTTATAAGGACGAGGTTAGACGTAGTACAGAATCAGCCGAGTTGTGACGTGTGGCTTTTTCCGTCCCGATACGTGTCATCGGTCAAAACAAACCAACAAGCAAACCAACCAAAAGGCTTCATCTGCACTTTATTTACATTTTTTTTCTACGCTCCTGCAAGATACACTTATTAAAAAAGATAGTCGAAGCGGTTCAATGTGTTCATTTTTGGACATTTCAGTTGACTTTTTATTCAAGCGCCGAACTGTAATGGCAGCCAGCTTTCTACAATATATCGAACGATGATTGCAAGTAAAAGGGGTACCAGACATATAACATTTCGCCTAGGTTTTGTTTCGAATTGGCCATGGTCAAAATCAGAAATAATGGATAAATATAGGTTCGAAATACAAATTTGATATAAAGAATAATTATTTCACCCGGTAATGGCTTACGATCGTTGAATAGAAGAATGGAGTTGGTTTTTGAGTTTTGAGGTCATCACTTTTCCTCTTTGTTCCATTTAGTTTTGGATGACAAATGCGAAACTAGGAGGTGGACAACAAGCTCCACGCGAAGGCTCCTGATCACAGTTCTTCGCTAACCTTCTGTCGACCGAACACACGCCAAACACAATTCCTTCAATAAGAGGTCTGAAGTATCAGCCTGAAATGATAAAGAGCAATTAAATGCAACAGCATAATCCTAATTCTTAAGATTTTATCAAGAAATCATGTTCAACTTGTGAAATAGTGAAATTACTGACCAATACAGGCAAGTGGCATGGTTGGAAAAAAAATGCCAAAATAAGCCATTTTAGCCTATTTTCCAAAATTCACAAAATCCAAACCCAGGAGACTAGCCTGAAAATGCTAAGCTAAATTGAAACAATACATAATTTGGGGGTAGAATCAAAAATAGCACGTTACCATGCCGTTTTTTCGCAATCTTTCACGGCATCAGTCCACCATTATTTTTGTGGCTAAAGCTAGCCACTAATTCCATGAAGCCTCACTTTCGCATTTGGGATCAAAACTAATGGAACAAAGAAGGAAAGTCATGACCTCCTGTTTTGAAGACAAACTTTTCAATAGTCTTACACAATTCATGGGTGTCATGACTACTCTTCTTATTAAAATTGCATTCAAAACTAACCTTTTCCCATTATTTCTAATTCGAAACAAACTGTTTACATGTGCCGAAGTAACCTGCCAGTAGGTAAGGCTGCTGTGCCAAGAGCCTTTTTGGCCCTGGTGGCCAGAGGTTCGAACCCCAGCTGTGCCATTTTTTTTTTTTTTTTTTTTTCTTTTATTTTATTTTTATCATTTTCTTTAATTATTATCATTATTTTTATGTAATTGGCCAATTTCAATATACTTTAAAGATGTACAAGACATTTTCATGGGAAAGATTTCAGTATCATGCTATATCTTTTATGGCTTTGGCTGCACGCAAGAGCCGCATATGGCTGTTTCTGCACAGTGAGTAAAACTGCTACAAATGAGTGGGTAGTCGTGAGAGCCAAGTTACAGTTCTTGTCTATGTATTTAGAAGAAAGGGTAGGGCAAAAGTCAGTTTTCTTTTTCTTACTTATGCAACAGGAACCGGTTGCTTCCAAAAGCGTCGGAAGTTGATAATATGTTTTCGCGGGCACGCAAAGGTCATGTACATGTGGTTAGTTATTGGGACCGATTTAATGTTTCGGGGGACCTAGCAAGAGAAAAATGGAAAAAAATTTGGTTCCCATTGTTTGACATATGCAACAGGTACCGGTTGCCTCCGAAAGTGTCGGAAGTCGATTGTATGTTTTCGCGGGCACGCTAAGGTCATGTACATGCGGTTAGTTATTGGGACCGATTTAATGTTTCGGGGGACCTAGCAAGAGAAAAATGGAAAAAAATTTGGTTCCCCTTGTTTGACTTATGCAACACATACCGGTTGCTTCTGAAAGATTCGTAAGTGGATTATATGTTTTCGCGGGCACGTAAAGGTCATGCACGTGGGGATAGATATTGAGACCGCGTTAATGTTACGGTGGCCCTAGTAAGAGAAAAGGGAAAAAATTGGCTCTAATTGTTGGACTTATGCAACAGGTAGCGGTTGCTTCTGAAGGCATCATAAGTCGATATTTCATGTTTTCACGGGTGCGTAACCGGCACATATGAGTTGGTAGTCATCGTAACTACATTTCTTGTCTACATATGAAGAGAAATAATACAAAATATAGTTCATCTTGTTCGACTCATGCTACAGGAACCAGTTGCTACAGAAATAGTTGTCTTTCTAAATTTATCCACTTGTGACAATATTTTCTGGGGCTTTTAAACTGTCCATTGATCATCTTAGCATATTCAATGTATCAATGTGCAGTGTGGAAGCCGGCCTGAACTAGAATGACAAATCGGATCCAGGGTTGTCAACTGGTAGTATGCTCGAAAACATGTGACCAAGTTCTTCTGTCACCCTGTTTTCCAAAATTATAGCCCAATGTCGGTAAATTCTGGCGTGTATGGATGGAGAATGCATCTCAATTCGCTAAGGATTACATATCAGTCTTCAAAGAAGACCTAAAAGCACTTTAAAACTTCCCTTATTGTTTAGATCGATGGTTTAGCCGCCATTTTGTTTTTCTTGGCCGCCATCTTGGATTTTTTTCTCCAAGGAATTATGGGAAGGGAGGGGGGATATGGTTATAGGTATATATAGCCAGACTAATTTCCAGTTGCCTCCATAGCACAGTAGGTAAGACCGCTGTGCCAAGAACCTTTTTGGCCCTGGTGGCCAGAGGTTCGAACCCCAGCTGTGCCATTTTTTTTTTTTTTTTTTTTTCTTTTATTTTATTTTTATCATTTTCTTTAATTATTATCATTATTTTTATGTAATTGGCCAATTTCAATATACTTTAAAGATGTACAAGACATTTTCATGGGAAAGATTTCAGTATCATGCTATATCTTTTATGGCTTTGGCTGCACGCAAGAGCCGCATATGGCTGTTTCTGCACAGTGAGTAAAACTGCTACAAATGAGTGGGTAGTCGTGAGAGCCAAGTTACAGTTCTTGTCTATGTATTTAGAAGAAAGGGTAGGGCAAAAGTCAGTTTTCTTTTTCTTACTTATGCAACAGGAACCGGTTGCTTCCAAAAGCGTCGGAAGTTGATAATATGTTTTCGCGGGCACGCAAAGGTCATGTACATGTGGTTAGTTATTGGGACCGATTTAATGTTTCGGGGGACCTAGCAAGAGAAAAATGGAAAAAAATTTGGTTCCCATTGTTTGACATATGCAACAGGTACCGGTTGCCTCCGAAAGTGTCGGAAGTCGATTGTATGTTTTCGCGGGCACGCTAAGGTCATGTACATGCGGTTAGTTATTGGGACCGATTTAATGTTTCGGGGGACCTAGCAAGAGAAAAATGGAAAAAAATTTGGTTCCCCTTGTTTGACTTATGCAACACATACCGGTTGCTTCTGAAAGATTCGTAAGTGGATTATATGTTTTCGCGGGCACGTAAAGGTCATGCACGTGGGGATAGATATTGAGACCGCGTTAATGTTACGGTGGCCCTAGTAAGAGAAAAGGGAAAAAATTGGCTCTAATTGTTGGACTTATGCAACAGGTAGCGGTTGCTTCTGAAGGCATCATAAGTCGATATTTCATGTTTTCACGGGTGCGTAACCGGCACATATGAGTTGGTAGTCATCGTAACTACATTTCTTGTCTACATATGAAGAGAAATAATACAAAATATAGTTCATCTTGTTCGACTCATGCTACAGGAACCAGTTGCTACAGAAATAGTTGTCTTTCTAAATTTATCCACTTGTGACAATATTTTCTGGGGCTTTTAAACTGTCCATTGATCATCTTAGCATATTCAATGTATCAATGTGCAGTGTGGAAGCCGGCCTGAACTAGAATGACAAATCGGATCCAGGGTTGTCAACTGGTAGTATGCTCGAAAACATGTGACCAAGTTCTTCTGTCACCCTGTTTTCCAAAATTATAGCCCAATGTCGGTAAATTCTGGCGTGTATGGATGGAGAATGCATCTCAATTCGCTAAGGATTACATATCAGTCTTCAAAGAAGACCTAAAAGCACTTTAAAACTTCCCTTATTGTTTAGATCGATGGTTTAGCCGCCATTTTGTTTTTCTTGGCCGCCATCTTGGATTTTTTTCTCCAAGGAATTATGGGAAGGGAGGGGGGATATGGTTATAGGTATATATAGCCAGACTAATTTCCAGTTGCCTCCATAGCACAGTAGGTAAGACCGCTGTGCCAAGAACCTTTTTGGCCCTGGTGGCCAGAGGTTCGAACCCCAGCTGTGCCATTTTTTTTTTTTTTTTTTTTTCTTTTATTTTATTTTTATCATTTTCTTTAATTATTATCATTATTTTTATGTAATTGGCCAATTTCAATATACTTTAAAGATGTACAAGACATTTTCATGGGAAAGATTTCAGTATCATGCTATATCTTTTATGGCTTTGGCTGCACGCAAGAGCCGCATATGGCTGTTTCTGCACAGTGAGTAAAACTGCTACAAATGAGTGGGTAGTCGTGAGAGCCAAGTTACAGTTCTTGTCTATGTATTTAGAAGAAAGGGTAGGGCAAAAGTCAGTTTTCTTTTTCTTACTTATGCAACAGGAACCGGTTGCTTCCAAAAGCGTCGGAAGTTGATAATATGTTTTCGCGGGCACGCAAAGGTCATGTACATGTGGTTAGTTATTGGGACCGATTTAATGTTTCGGGGGACCTAGCAAGAGAAAAATGGAAAAAAATTTGGTTCCCATTGTTTGACATATGCAACAGGTACCGGTTGCCTCCGAAAGTGTCGGAAGTCGATTGTATGTTTTCGCGGGCACGCTAAGGTCATGTACATGCGGTTAGTTATTGGGACCGATTTAATGTTTCGGGGGACCTAGCAAGAGAAAAATGGAAAAAAATTTGGTTCCCCTTGTTTGACTTATGCAACACATACTGGTTGCTTCTGAAAGATTCGTAAGTGGATTATATGTTTTCGCGGGCACGTAAAGGTCATGCACGTGGGGATAGATATTGAGACCGCGTTAATGTTACGGTGGCCCTAGTAAGAGAAAAGGGAAAAAATTGGCTCTAATTGTTGGACTTATGCAACAGGTAGCGGTTGCTTCTGAAGGCATCATAAGTCGATATTTCATGTTTTCACGGGTGCGTAACCGGCACATATGAGTTGGTAGTCATCGTAACTACATTTCTTGTCTACATATGAAGAGAAATAATACAAAATATAGTTCATCTTGTTCGACTCATGCTACAGGAACCAGTTGCTACAGAAATAGTTGTCTTTCTAAATTTATCCACTTGTGACAATATTTTCTGGGGCTTTTAAACTGTCCATTGATCATCTTAGCATATTCAATGTATCAATGTGCAGTGTGGAAGCCGGCCTGAACTAGAATGACAAATCGGATCCAGGGTTGTCAACTGGTAGTATGCTCGAAAACATGTGACCAAGTTCTTCTGTCACCCTGTTTTCCAAAATTATAGCCCAATGTCGGTAAATTCTGGCGTGTATGGATGGAGAATGCATCTCAATTCGCTAAGGATTACATATCAGTCTTCAAAGAAGACCTAAAAGCACTTTAAAACTTCCCTTATTGTTTAGATCGATGGTTTAGCCGCCATTTTGTTTTTCTTGGCCGCCATCTTGGATTTTTTTCTCCAAGGAATTATGGGAAGGGAGGGGGGATATGGTTATAGGTATATATAGCCAGACTAATTTCCAGTTGCCTCCATAGCACAGTAGGTAAGACCGCTGTGCCAAGAACCTTTTTGGCCCTGGTGGCCAGAGGTTCGAACCCCAGCTGTGCCATTTTTTTTTTTTTTTTTTTTTCTTTTATTTTATTTTTATCATTTTCTTTAATTATTATCATTATTTTTATGTAATTGGCCAATTTCAATATACTTTAAAGATGTACAAGACATTTTCATGGGAAAGATTTCAGTATCATGCTATATCTTTTATGGCTTTGGCTGCACGCAAGAGCCGCATATGGCTGTTTCTGCACAGTGAGTAAAACTGCTACAAATGAGTGGGTAGTCGTGAGAGCCAAGTTACAGTTCTTGTCTATGTATTTAGAAGAAAGGGTAGGGCAAAAGTCAGTTTTCTTTTTCTTACTTATGCAACAGGAACCGGTTGCTTCCAAAAGCGTCGGAAGTTGATAATATGTTTTCGCGGGCACGCAAAGGTCATGTACATGTGGTTAGTTATTGGGACCGATTTAATGTTTCGGGGGACCTAGCAAGAGAAAAATGGAAAAAAATTTGGTTCCCATTGTTTGACATATGCAACAGGTACCGGTTGCCTCCGAAAGTGTCGGAAGTCGATTGTATGTTTTCGCGGGCACGCTAAGGTCATGTACATGCGGTTAGTTATTGGGACCGATTTAATGTTTCGGGGGACCTAGCAAGAGAAAAATGGAAAAAAATTTGGTTCCCCTTGTTTGACTTATGCAACACATACCGGTTGCTTCTGAAAGATTCGTAAGTGGATTATATGTTTTCGCGGGCACGTAAAGGTCATGCACGTGGGGATAGATATTGAGACCGCGTTAATGTTACGGTGGCCCTAGTAAGAGAAAAGGGAAAAAATTGGCTCTAATTGTTGGACTTATGCAACAGGTAGCGGTTGCTTCTGAAGGCATCATAAGTCGATATTTCATGTTTTCACGGGTGCGTAACCGGCACATATGAGTTGGTAGTCATCGTAACTACATTTCTTGTCTACATATGAAGAGAAATAATACAAAATATAGTTCATCTTGTTCGACTCATGCTACAGGAACCAGTTGCTACAGAAATAGTTGTCTTTCTAAATTTATCCACTTGTGACAATATTTTCTGGGGCTTTTAAACTGTCCATTGATCATCTTAGCATATTCAATGTATCAATGTGCAGTGTGGAAGCCGGCCTGAACTAGAATGACAAATCGGATCCAGGGTTGTCAACTGGTAGTATGCTCGAAAACATGTGACCAAGTTCTTCTGTCACCCTGTTTTCCAAAATTATAGCCCAATGTCGGTAAATTCTGGCGTGTATGGATGGAGAATGCATCTCAATTCGCTAAGGATTACATATCAGTCTTCAAAGAAGACCTAAAAGCACTTTAAAACTTCCCTTATTGTTTAGATCGATGGTTTAGCCGCCATTTTGTTTTTCTTGGCCGCCATCTTGGATTTTTTTCTCCAAGGAATTATGGGAAGGGAGGGGGGATATGGTTATAGGTATATATAGCCAGACTAATTTCCAGTTGCCTCCATAGCACAGTAGGTAAGACCGCTGTGCCAAGAACCTTTTTGGCCCTGGTGGCCAGAGGTTCGAACCCCAGCTGTGCCATTTTTTTTTTTTTTTTTTTTTCTTTTATTTTATTTTTATCATTTTCTTTAATTATTATCATTATTTTTATGTAATTGGCCAATTTCAATATACTTTAAAGATGTACAAGACATTTTCATGGGAAAGATTTCAGTATCATGCTATATCTTTTATGGCTTTGGCTGCACGCAAGAGCCGCATATGGCTGTTTCTGCACAGTGAGTAAAACTGCTACAAATGAGTGGGTAGTCGTGAGAGCCAAGTTACAGTTCTTGTCTATGTATTTAGAAGAAAGGGTAGGGCAAAAGTCAGTTTTCTTTTTCTTACTTATGCAACAGGAACCGGTTGCTTCCAAAAGCGTCGGAAGTTGATAATATGTTTTCGCGGGCACGCAAAGGTCATGTACATGTGGTTAGTTATTGGGACCGATTTAATGTTTCGGGGGACCTAGCAAGAGAAAAATGGAAAAAAATTTGGTTCCCATTGTTTGACATATGCAACAGGTACCGGTTGCCTCCGAAAGTGTCGGAAGTCGATTGTATGTTTTCGCGGGCACGCTAAGGTCATGTACATGCGGTTAGTTATTGGGACCGATTTAATGTTTCGGGGGACCTAGCAAGAGAAAAATGGAAAAAAATTTGGTTCCCCTTGTTTGACTTATGCAACACATACCGGTTGCTTCTGAAAGATTCGTAAGTGGATTATATGTTTTCGCGGGCACGTAAAGGTCATGCACGTGGGGATAGATATTGAGACCGCGTTAATGTTACGGTGGCCCTAGTAAGAGAAAAGGGAAAAAATTGGCTCTAATTGTTGGACTTATGCAACAGGTAGCGGTTGCTTCTGAAGGCATCATAAGTCGATATTTCATGTTTTCACGGGTGCGTAACCGGCACATATGAGTTGGTAGTCATCGTAACTACATTTCTTGTCTACATATGAAGAGAAATAATACAAAATATAGTTCATCTTGTTCGACTCATGCTACAGGAACCAGTTGCTACAGAAATAGTTGTCTTTCTAAATTTATCCACTTGTGACAATATTTTCTGGGGCTTTTAAACTGTCCATTGATCATCTTAGCATATTCAATGTATCAATGTGCAGTGTGGAAGCCGGCCTGAACTAGAATGACAAATCGGATCCAGGGTTGTCAACTGGTAGTATGCTCGAAAACATGTGACCAAGTTCTTCTGTCACCCTGTTTTCCAAAATTATAGCCCAATGTCGGTAAATTCTGGCGTGTATGGATGGAGAATGCATCTCAATTCGCTAAGGATTACATATCAGTCTTCAAAGAAGACCTAAAAGCACTTTAAAACTTCCCTTATTGTTTAGATCGATGGTTTAGCCGCCATTTTGTTTTTCTTGGCCGCCATCTTGGATTTTTTTCTCCAAGGAATTATGGGAAGGGAGGGGGGATATGGTTATAGGTATATATAGCCAGACTAATTTCCAGTTGCCTCCATAGCACAGTAGGTAAGACCGCTGTGCCAAGAACCTTTTTGGCCCTGGTGGCCAGAGGTTCGAACCCCAGCTGTGCCATTTTTTTTTTTTTTTTTTTTTCTTTTATTTTATTTTTATCATTTTCTTTAATTATTATCATTATTTTTATGTAATTGGCCAATTTCAATATACTTTAAAGATGTACAAGACATTTTCATGGGAAAGATTTCAGTATCATGCTATATCTTTTATGGCTTTGGCTGCACGCAAGAGCCGCATATGGCTGTTTCTGCACAGTGAGTAAAACTGCTACAAATGAGTGGGTAGTCGTGAGAGCCAAGTTACAGTTCTTGTCTATGTATTTAGAAGAAAGGGTAGGGCAAAAGTCAGTTTTCTTTTTCTTACTTATGCAACAGGAACCGGTTGCTTCCAAAAGCGTCGGAAGTTGATAATATGTTTTCGCGGGCACGCAAAGGTCATGTACATGTGGTTAGTTATTGGGACCGATTTAATGTTTCGGGGGACCTAGCAAGAGAAAAATGGAAAAAAATTTGGTTCCCATTGTTTGACATATGCAACAGGTACCGGTTGCCTCCGAAAGTGTCGGAAGTCGATTGTATGTTTTCGCGGGCACGCTAAGGTCATGTACATGCGGTTAGTTATTGGGACCGATTTAATGTTTCGGGGGACCTAGCAAGAGAAAAATGGAAAAAAATTTGGTTCCCCTTGTTTGACTTATGCAACACATACCGGTTGCTTCTGAAAGATTCGTAAGTGGATTATATGTTTTCGCGGGCACGTAAAGGTCATGCACGTGGGGATAGATATTGAGACCGCGTTAATGTTACGGTGGCCCTAGTAAGAGAAAAGGGAAAAAATTGGCTCTAATTGTTGGACTTATGCAACAGGTAGCGGTTGCTTCTGAAGGCATCATAAGTCGATATTTCATGTTTTCACGGGTGCGTAACCGGCACATATGAGTTGGTAGTCATCGTAACTACATTTCTTGTCTACATATGAAGAGAAATAATACAAAATATAGTTCATCTTGTTCGACTCATGCTACAGGAACCAGTTGCTACAGAAATAGTTGTCTTTCTAAATTTATCCACTTGTGACAATATTTTCTGGGGCTTTTAAACTGTCCATTGATCATCTTAGCATATTCAATGTATCAATGTGCAGTGTGGAAGCCGGCCTGAACTAGAATGACAAATCGGATCCAGGGTTGTCAACTGGTAGTATGCTCGAAAACATGTGACCAAGTTCTTCTGTCACCCTGTTTTCCAAAATTATAGCCCAATGTCGGTAAATTCTGGCGTGTATGGATGGAGAATGCATCTCAATTCGCTAAGGATTACATATCAGTCTTCAAAGAAGACCTAAAAGCACTTTAAAACTTCCCTTATTGTTTAGATCGATGGTTTAGCCGCCATTTTGTTTTTCTTGGCCGCCATCTTGGATTTTTTTCTCCAAGGAATTATGGGAAGGGAGGGGGGATATGGTTATAGGTATATATAGCCAGACTAATTTCCAGTTGCCTCCATAGCACAGTAGGTAAGACCGCTGTGCCAAGAACCTTTTTGGCCCTGGTGGCCAGAGGTTCGAACCCCAGCTGTGCCATTTTTTTTTTTTTTTTTTTTTCTTTTATTTTATTTTTATCATTTTCTTTAATTATTATCATTATTTTTATGTAATTGGCCAATTTCAATATACTTTAAAGATGTACAAGACATTTTCATGGGAAAGATTTCAGTATCATGCTATATCTTTTATGGCTTTGGCTGCACGCAAGAGCCGCATATGGCTGTTTCTGCACAGTGAGTAAAACTGCTACAAATGAGTGGGTAGTCGTGAGAGCCAAGTTACAGTTCTTGTCTATGTATTTAGAAGAAAGGGTAGGGCAAAAGTCAGTTTTCTTTTTCTTACTTATGCAACAGGAACCGGTTGCTTCCAAAAGCGTCGGAAGTTGATAATATGTTTTCGCGGGCACGCAAAGGTCATGTACATGTGGTTAGTTATTGGGACCGATTTAATGTTTCGGGGGACCTAGCAAGAGAAAAATGGAAAAAAATTTGGTTCCCATTGTTTGACATATGCAACAGGTACCGGTTGCCTCCGAAAGTGTCGGAAGTCGATTGTATGTTTTCGCGGGCACGCTAAGGTCATGTACATGCGGTTAGTTATTGGGACCGATTTAATGTTTCGGGGGACCTAGCAAGAGAAAAATGGAAAAAAATTTGGTTCCCCTTGTTTGACTTATGCAACACATACCGGTTGCTTCTGAAAGATTCGTAAGTGGATTATATGTTTTCGCGGGCACGTAAAGGTCATGCACGTGGGGATAGATATTGAGACCGCGTTAATGTTACGGTGGCCCTAGTAAGAGAAAAGGGAAAAAATTGGCTCTAATTGTTGGACTTATGCAACAGGTAGCGGTTGCTTCTGAAGGCATCATAAGTCGATATTTCATGTTTTCACGGGTGCGTAACCGGCACATATGAGTTGGTAGTCATCGTAACTACATTTCTTGTCTACATATGAAGAGAAATAATACAAAATATAGTTCATCTTGTTCGACTCATGCTACAGGAACCAGTTGCTACAGAAATAGTTGTCTTTCTAAATTTATCCACTTGTGACAATATTTTCTGGGGCTTTTAAACTGTCCATTGATCATCTTAGCATATTCAATGTATCAATGTGCAGTGTGGAAGCCGGCCTGAACTAGAATGACAAATCGGATCCAGGGTTGTCAACTGGTAGTATGCTCGAAAACATGTGACCAAGTTCTTCTGTCACCCTGTTTTCCAAAATTATAGCCCAATGTCGGTAAATTCTGGCGTGTATGGATGGAGAATGCATCTCAATTCGCTAAGGATTACATATCAGTCTTCAAAGAAGACCTAAAAGCACTTTAAAACTTCCCTTATTGTTTAGATCGATGGTTTAGCCGCCATTTTGTTTTTCTTGGCCGCCATCTTGGATTTTTTTCTCCAAGGAATTATGGGAAGGGAGGGGGGATATGGTTATAGGTATATATAGCCAGACTAATTTCCAGTTGCCTCCATAGCACAGTAGGTAAGACCGCTGTGCCAAGAACCTTTTTGGCCCTGGTGGCCAGAGGTTCGAACCCCAGCTGTGCCATTTTTTTTTTTTTTTTTTTTTCTTTTATTTTATTTTTATCATTTTCTTTAATTATTATCATTATTTTTATGTAATTGGCCAATTTCAATATACTTTAAAGATGTACAAGACATTTTCATGGGAAAGATTTCAGTATCATGCTATATCTTTTATGGCTTTGGCTGCACGCAAGAGCCGCATATGGCTGTTTCTGCACAGTGAGTAAAACTGCTACAAATGAGTGGGTAGTCGTGAGAGCCAAGTTACAGTTCTTGTCTATGTATTTAGAAGAAAGGGTAGGGCAAAAGTCAGTTTTCTTTTTCTTACTTATGCAACAGGAACCGGTTGCTTCCAAAAGCGTCGGAAGTTGATAATATGTTTTCGCGGGCACGCAAAGGTCATGTACATGTGGTTAGTTATTGGGACCGATTTAATGTTTCGGGGGACCTAGCAAGAGAAAAATGGAAAAAAATTTGGTTCCCATTGTTTGACATATGCAACAGGTACCGGTTGCCTCCGAAAGTGTCGGAAGTCGATTGTATGTTTTCGCGGGCACGCTAAGGTCATGTACATGCGGTTAGTTATTGGGACCGATTTAATGTTTCGGGGGACCTAGCAAGAGAAAAATGGAAAAAAATTTGGTTCCCCTTGTTTGACTTATGCAACACATACCGGTTGCTTCTGAAAGATTCGTAAGTGGATTATATGTTTTCGCGGGCACGTAAAGGTCATGCACGTGGGGATAGATATTGAGACCGCGTTAATGTTACGGTGGCCCTAGTAAGAGAAAAGGGAAAAAATTGGCTCTAATTGTTGGACTTATGCAACAGGTAGCGGTTGCTTCTGAAGGCATCATAAGTCGATATTTCATGTTTTCACGGGTGCGTAACCGGCACATATGAGTTGGTAGTCATCGTAACTACATTTCTTGTCTACATATGAAGAGAAATAATACAAAATATAGTTCATCTTGTTCGACTCATGCTACAGGAACCAGTTGCTACAGAAATAGTTGTCTTTCTAAATTTATCCACTTGTGACAATATTTTCTGGGGCTTTTAAACTGTCCATTGATCATCTTAGCATATTCAATGTATCAATGTGCAGTGTGGAAGCCGGCCTGAACTAGAATGACAAATCGGATCCAGGGTTGTCAACTGGTAGTATGCTCGAAAACATGTGACCAAGTTCTTCTGTCACCCTGTTTTCCAAAATTATAGCCCAATGTCGGTAAATTCTGGCGTGTATGGATGGAGAATGCATCTCAATTCGCTAAGGATTACATATCAGTCTTCAAAGAAGACCTAAAAGCACTTTAAAACTTCCCTTATTGTTTAGATCGATGGTTTAGCCGCCATTTTGTTTTTCTTGGCCGCCATCTTGGATTTTTTTCTCCAAGGAATTATGGGAAGGGAGGGGGGATATGGTTATAGGTATATATAGCCAGACTAATTTCCAGTTGCCTCCATAGCACAGTAGGTAAGACCGCTGTGCCAAGAACCTTTTTGGCCCTGGTGGCCAGAGGTTCGAACCCCAGCTGTGCCATTTTTTTTTTTTTTTTTTTTTCTTTTATTTTATTTTTATCATTTTCTTTAATTATTATCATTATTTTTATGTAATTGGCCAATTTCAATATACTTTAAAGATGTACAAGACATTTTCATGGGAAAGATTTCAGTATCATGCTATATCTTTTATGGCTTTGGCTGCACGCAAGAGCCGCATATGGCTGTTTCTGCACAGTGAGTAAAACTGCTACAAATGAGTGGGTAGTCGTGAGAGCCAAGTTACAGTTCTTGTCTATGTATTTAGAAGAAAGGGTAGGGCAAAAGTCAGTTTTCTTTTTCTTACTTATGCAACAGGAACCGGTTGCTTCCAAAAGCGTCGGAAGTTGATAATATGTTTTCGCGGGCACGCAAAGGTCATGTACATGTGGTTAGTTATTGGGACCGATTTAATGTTTCGGGGGACCTAGCAAGAGAAAAATGGAAAAAAATTTGGTTCCCATTGTTTGACATATGCAACAGGTACCGGTTGCCTCCGAAAGTGTCGGAAGTCGATTGTATGTTTTCGCGGGCACGCTAAGGTCATGTACATGCGGTTAGTTATTGGGACCGATTTAATGTTTCGGGGGACCTAGCAAGAGAAAAATGGAAAAAAATTTGGTTCCCCTTGTTTGACTTATGCAACACATACCGGTTGCTTCTGAAAGATTCGTAAGTGGATTATATGTTTTCGCGGGCACGTAAAGGTCATGCACGTGGGGATAGATATTGAGACCGCGTTAATGTTACGGTGGCCCTAGTAAGAGAAAAGGGAAAAAATTGGCTCTAATTGTTGGACTTATGCAACAGGTAGCGGTTGCTTCTGAAGGCATCATAAGTCGATATTTCATGTTTTCACGGGTGCGTAACCGGCACATATGAGTTGGTAGTCATCGTAACTACATTTCTTGTCTACATATGAAGAGAAATAATACAAAATATAGTTCATCTTGTTCGACTCATGCTACAGGAACCAGTTGCTACAGAAATAGTTGTCTTTCTAAATTTATCCACTTGTGACAATATTTTCTGGGGCTTTTAAACTGTCCATTGATCATCTTAGCATATTCAATGTATCAATGTGCAGTGTGGAAGCCGGCCTGAACTAGAATGACAAATCGGATCCAGGGTTGTC